>OY728136.1:1298586084-1299836084 GCA_963277665.1 Viscum album
CAGCACAAAATTGTATATATCATGTTTTAGAGAAGGAAAATACCATAAGAATTTTGTAAATAGTTACATATTGGATATTCCCTAAGGTAATAGCCCATATGAATGAGATTAAATGTTCGGTATAGGTTTTTTAAGGAAAAAACATTATGTATCGATGGTAACTACATTTGAGAATGTTAATTTTTCTATGAAAATTTGACTGAGTCAGAAACCTTATAGATAGTGATTTATATTCTGTATGGTTTACATATATTGCATGTAGGGAGAACGTTACATATAAAATTCATTTTAAGTCAAAAACCCTACATAGTGGTTTTTATAGCAAAATATTTTAACATAAATAAAAGAAATTTCTGGATTTTAAATCATTAGTTGGGTTTATTTTCCTTATTAGAGTAACAAATATTCTTTTACATGCCTCTCTTGATATTATTTCTTCCACAGTGGTTTCCACTTCAATCTTTTAAGAATCCAAGTGTCTTTTGATTCAAGCGATCATTTGAGGTAAATATTTCACTCTTATTTGATATCTCCTCACTTTCTCCTTTTTTATCATTGTTTATTTCATGTATTTGGGAGAGGGTTTTATATATTGTTTTCATCAGATTGTGATGGATCCACTAAAAATTATGTGCCATTTTATAAGATTAGAAATTGAAGATTCTTCAGGAATTTTCACACTAACTTTTATGAAGATTAATTATGGTGGTTCACTAATTAGCTAAATCAAGAGTTTTTAATAATAAGTTTTTCTAATTTTAGATTAATTTAAATGGAAGGTTTTGTATTTTTTGGTCTGAATGTATGGGTTGATACTGAGGGTGGCATGTACCCCATATTATTGGGTTTAGCCATTGATATTTACTAATGCGTAATTCATTAAGATTTTCTATATATTAATTGTGGAATTTTTTGGTTAAAAATACAATTTAATTGTTTATTATAATTAACTTGGGTTGAATTTTGACGCATTTAGGGAGTCATGTTAACAGATGATGCATACCAGGGCTTGGAAAAGTTTCGGTGAAGGATCCTAGAGATTGTATTATAAAGTTAGTGACTTTATGTAAGTAGTATGTTACTTTAAAATATATCCCCATGGGTTATAAATTTTTTATGTATCATGTGATTTACTTTCTATCTACTCAATTTAAATTGAACAGAAATTAAAATTGAATTTTTTTTATTCCCATTAAAAATGATATTTTCTAGGTCCATGATGGATACATGAACATTGATTTAATGACATGGCCTCTAGTGGTAAAGGGTTATACTAAAAACGTTTTTGGCATGGTACTGAGACCATATAAGTGTTTGAATGGAATAACTGATACATAGTGGAACTTGGGTTAGGTTCCTTAGAACTCTCTCTATAATAGATACAAATATATATAAAATATTGATATAAGGTTAGTCCATTTAAAACCTTATAATACATTAGATAATCTTGGATAGATGAGAATTTGTGTGTGTGGGGTTAGTGTCTCTACTCAACTATATTTGTTCACATCATAGTTAGTATAAATTTGAAGGCACTTGTTCATAGTTTTTTTGTGATAGAACTGACCTAGAAAACTTCGTAAGTGATATTGTATTTATGACACTACTCTAGTGTGGTGAATGTGATTTTTTCCTATAGGGGTCAGTCATTCCATGATGTTTTCATGGAAATTTGGAGTGATGTTATTCACTCTGGGTGATGTGTTTTGACCCTAGAGTTGGGAATAATGTAATGAAACCCATTTATGGTGTGTGGACCATGATGTGGCCTATTTTAACATGGTTGGTGCCCTAATTTAGGGTTGAATATGAGGAGTGTTAGTATACAAGGGAATCCATGGTGTAGCCTAGTATGAATATAGATATGAGAATATGTTGTCTTCTTGAGAGTCCAACCTTGGAATGGATGTTGGGTTTAGAAAAATTGAAAACCCATGTATACTTTACATATGATGGTATTATAGGTGTGGTTACATTATTTCTAGGTATGATATATGAGATATATGCGGAACACACCATTATCCTCAATTATAGTTCATGATATATGCATGGAAGATGTAATTATCCATGAGTATGACAAGTGAGATATATATGGTGAATTCCATTTACCCTTAATTATTATATATATGATATAAAAATAATTTTTCATTCATATTGAGTATGATTCAAGAGATATATAGAGCGAGCATCATTATCCTCTTGAATGTTTTTATAAGATATATTAGGTGAGTTTTATTCCCATATATATTATATATGAGACATATGTAGCAAGAACCATCAACCCACTCCTCCCCACAAGTATTATTCTTGAGATATATGAGGTAGGTGACACTCCCCCTAAGTAAAAGTTATGAGTTATATATGGTAGCACTCATTCCCCGACCACCCGTGTATGATATATGGATGTATGTGGTTGGCACCATTCCCCCCAACTACGATTCATTAGGTTTACATGGTGGGTTCTATTCTAATCAAGTGTGGTATATGATATATATGGGTTAGACACTATTAACTGTGACTATTATATTTGAGATATATAGGGTGAGCACCCCCCATTTATTATTTTATATGGATTACACTAGTCATAATACATTCATCTCGTGTATAATAAAGGAGATATATGGTCTTGGCCACATTTCCCCCCATAATATTTGTGATGATATTAAGTGTGGGGATCAATTCAATAATATATGATATATTATGTAACTTCTAGGTGGGGTTCCACCCACCCACTCAATGATATACAGTTATGTGAATATCTCTTAGACACTTCAAAATCGGAAGAAGCTGGTATGATTGATCCATGGTGCTACCTTGAAACCCTAGGATTGACTATGATTATTTTATTTTTATTCAACATTTTTTTATAATAACACATTGTTCATAAACTATATTTACTTATAATGTTTGGGGAACTATTTTTGGTGGATTAAAAAGATTTACTCACACCCTATAAATGTTTCTCTACAACATTGATACTTAAGAAGACATCATGATCATAGGAATACATTAGGAATAGTCCTAGTGTTGTTGGGTTAAACTAGATAACATGGATAAAGTCGTTTTATGGAATTTGGTAGGTACATGATATTATGTTACAATGTTTTTATTTTTATTTATTTTATTTTTTAGTGTTAATGATCTTCTCATAGGGGGTATTTTTGATAAATTTCAAAATATGTTCCATTTTTATTGTTCATCCTTTATAGGATACAATATATTAATTATTAAGTATGGATTTGGGAGTAATTTTTATTTATTCAATTTATTTTTATTATAAATGGTTTCATGTTTTTTCAACAATTTTTTAACATTTATTTGAGGATTTAGTCACAATAAAGTAACACCTTAAACCATTCTAGTAGACAACCTCTAGCATACTTGGAGGAAAACGTGAGGTCGTGTAATGGCCTGATCTATTAATTTTAAAGTAAACTATTCTAGGAAAATTATAATGTTTTATTAGAGTATTTTTTTATTTCTATTTATATTTTGGATATTATAGATTGAGAATGAGGTTGTTAAATGAATTATACTAATTCTATATAATTTTTCTGTAAAATACCAACAAGAGGTAAAGTCCAAGTAATTAAGAAATTTGGATTAATGCACTTACATTTCTTTGTTACAACTTATTTTATTTTTGTTAAAAATTTTATTATTGATTAATTTATATTTTTTATTTTATCTAATAATGGGGTGGAAAGAGGAATGATTTTATGGGTTATATCTGGATCATAATTTCAAAAGAAATTATCATTCTTATAAGTTATTGAGAAATATTTTAATAGAATGTGAAAGGAAAATTAAATGGGTTTGGTTATTTAAATTGTCACCAACAACCTATATCATTTTTTACCATATATATTATTGTTGGAATTCTACTTAACTAAACCAGATAAATTTTGGTTTCTATTTGTGATTGGGGATTCTTATTATCACACTATAACAATTTAAAAAACTGTAAAAAAAACATATAAGGTGTCTTCCTCTATAAAATTTCAATTGAATTTTATTTAACTGAACCACAGTAATATCTTAGTCGATATAAATCATCATAAGGTTAAGTCATATATTTATATATATATATATATGCACATTTATGTGATTTTGATCATCTAGGGGGTATTATAGTGTATGGATGTGTGGTGAATATTTGTAAACTAATGTGGAATCTTACTTGAGTATGATATAGATGATGTATATGTATATGAGATCCCTAGAGTGGGTATTGTCATGCGAGTTTCCCTGTGATATCTAATATGGGAACAAGGATATTTCCCAGGAACTATAACCATGGTGAGATGTGAGGTTTGATTATATACTATGTTGTAGGACCTAATGATTGTGGTTCGGGACATAGGATAGTCAGGAATTGGTGGTTTTGATTAAGTAGTAGAAAAATTATGTATTATTGTGGCCTATGAGTTGTGGTGTGTGAGGGTAAGCCAATATAGTGGTAATAACATACATGATACTGTCATTAAAGATAGGAATAATGGGTAGATGGTTAGTGTTTTATATTGAGTCACATAAGGATTTATCTAGTAAATGATATATGCAAGGATAATCCTTAGGTATTGTGAATGAGAAAGGATGGTTGATGCTTGTGTTGTGATATTTCTAACATGAATGGGTGGCATGTTTGTCTTGTTAATTTAAAATTACATCTAGGACTAATGATATGTGACTTGATATAGAGTGATATTGAAAACATACAAGGGTAGTACTATTGTGTATTCTTATTTGGGTATACTTTTATTAATTATGGGTACTACTAAGGAAATTTATGATAATAGTTATATAGAAATTCTCTTTTCATGTGTCAAGATAGTGGGGTTTTTAGCTTATGTGTTAGGTGTATTATTGTGAACTAATATCATCCTCGTAAAGGCTATAATTAATACTGGTTTGGAGATAATTTCCTTGGTGATATATAAGACATTTCAATTGATTAATTTTGGAAAATATATTTAATAGGGAGATGAGGTTGTTCCATGGTTCTTGGAGAGCATGAAATGAAATTATATACTAGATTCAACTAAAATGGATCATTTATTTAGTGATTTCAAATTGTATTGGGATTCTTTAGTCGTTATAATATATGAGGATGAAGGTTCAAAAATGTGTTTTTGAGTGTATTTTGAATACAGAGATCATTTTTTAAATAAATATATTCTTTGGCTATGGATTTGGATATTTCAACCATTATAAAAGGAAAACTATTAGATATAAATTTTGTTTTAAACTAAACAATATTGTAGTGGTTTTAAGAAATCTTATGACATGGTTTGAGAAATAAAATGTCCACTTTAGATATGATAGGTGTGTGTGAGATGAGGTCACTATAAAATGATATTGGGGTAACCGAGGGGTCTTCAGTATTTGGGTTAATTACGAATGGTCGAACCATATGAGATACGACATGGGATCTTTTTATGAAATGTGAAATGTGGAATGATGATCGTTGGGGCTAGTGAAATGAAAATGGGTTGAGTTTCAAATTATGAAGGATGGGTAATCAAGGAGTGTGTTAACTATGATGAGTAGAGAACTAATGTTATGGAGAGTTTATAGCAAGACTGGGTTGGGCCCATAGTTGGATAGAATATGATATTTTTTTAATATTATGAAGAGTTATAAAGCTTTGGTTATATATATTTGGATTGGGTATACAATGGAAGCATGATGGTAGAGTTTGAAAGTGGTTTCATGGTGTAATAAAGCTATCATTGGATCCTTGACAAGGGATTAAGATGTATATATATTCTAGGATATGAGCATTGATCATGAGTTTTTGTGTTAGGATAATGGTGGATATAGGGAATGATCATTCTTTTGGATTCATAATATGTAAATTCATATCATGGAGAGAATGTCTTATATAATATGAGATCATTATTCTTTTCTTGAGTGGTTTTAAATATACTTCATGTGTTACATTCTTATAGACCAAACCAAATATGATTGTATTTTTTTTATGAAGCTCTGAAAAAAGGGGTTGAGATATGTTTGGGGAATGGAAAATACCCATATATTGGAATTAGTTGATGAAATTGATGAAGGATTGTAATATTATTTTATAGGATACTAAAAGTAGTAGGATAACACTCAATTGGTATAACCATGTGTGTGTTTTGGGAAATAGGGTGGTAGAGGGGCACAGTTTTTCAAATATCAGTGCTCATAGAGAAAAATTGACATGAATAATGTGGAATATTATTATATTGTGGAAATCATATTAGGAATTTTACTTTTTATTATGGTTGCAGTGGTTGCATGATAGTTGGGTTTGAACCTAGTTGGGTGATGGTGTAGTATAGACCAGTAGCTTCAAATGATGGGATGTGTTGCCATTAAATTTGTAAATTAATGAATTCCACCGGGAATGGAAAATCATTGTCCATTTTTTAAAAATAAATAGTGTTGTGATGTGCATGATGGAATTTTTTTAGTAGTAGATCCATTTTGGTGTGGTTTCATATGACCATTAAAAGAACAAGGTATCAGATTTGGACAATGAATCATAATTTAGAAGCCAAAATTATTTATGGAAGATGCATATGGAGACTTTGTGAAGATGCAGAGATTTATGGTTGGGAAATTGTAAAACCTTAGATATGGTTGAGGTTTGGTCAATTTTAATATTTTTTTAATGGGGATATGGTTGACATATTTTCTCAATCTATATAATTATAATTTTAATCTTTTAAAAAATGAAAACGCATGTTGAAATAGTTATTTGAGTGAAATTTATATTGGATATGTGTAGTGGGTATCAATGGTTTTATTGGTAATAATATCTTTTACTATGTACTATATTTACTGATAGTTTTTATAAGCAGATATCATATCTTAATAGAATAATAACCGTTACCAAATATAACAATCAATTCCATGATCATATAGGTTTAGCATATTTAGAAACATCAATAAATATTAAAAATGGATCATACATGAAATAAATAATCTCGCACTATTTTATTAGTAAATATAATCCTTCTTAGACATATCATACATAATATCATTCTTTAAAACATTCAAAAAAATTCATAATAAGGGATCATCTCATATTCCTATTTTTGGTAAACAATGGATATTTAAACATATCATGAGCATATGGTTATGGTAACAATAAAAATGAAATGTAAAAACCATACCCTGCAAAGCATAGGTCATAAACATGATTCATTTCATAAATCATAGAATCTAATAATACATTAATCCTAAAGGAATCAAATATAATAATCAGTGATATCATAAATTGGTATCAGCGACATCTTTTTAGAATACACTTTATTATAGAAAAATTATTACCTTAGTAGTCATGTCCTATTTCAATGAACATAAAAGTGGAGAGTGTTCACTCCCTAAGCCATTGTAGTTGTCAATTTTTACTCCCAATAATATTTTAGTGGATATATTCACTTACTAAACTAGGTTCAATCTGAATTATAATCAAATTTAACTCATGTGATATTAATATTTACCCAAACCATTGGACGAATATATAATTCCTAGACTGACAATCACATAATGAAAATAATTTTTTCCTCAAATGATCACAAACCATTCATCATTTCATAACCCATATATAGTTAATTAGTTTCATAAAAATTTCACAATACCATACCATGTGTAAAAGAAATACCTATGATAAGAATATCCCACAAAAAATAAATTCGTTTATTAAAAATTTTATCATCATAATTATAAACCATCCATATAAATAATATGGATGGTATCATTTTATTATATCCCTATTATATCTAAAATATAATCAAGGGTTTCTAACATTGATGAATATAAATACCATTACAAGATCATTAAAAACATTCATGTGGAAAATATTATTTCCACATTGAAAATATAAGTTTATAATATATAAATTTTCAAAATAATAGAAAACATTTTATCTTAAAATAAAATTATATATTTTTTATGTATTCATTAAATCATTTATTGGTTATGGAATTGGGAAATACCATTCATTTCATACACATTAAAAAATAGTCTATTCATGTTTTTAATAAAACACTAATGTAACATAGTAAAAAAACAAGAATTTTCCAATTAAAAAGTGTAAATGAATTTAATATTCATTTTATAATATTAAAACCAATATTGAAAAAATTAAGAAAAAATGTAAATGGAATAGAAATTATTTTTTACTTAAGAGAGAAAAAAAGTTTTCTTGCTTAAGAATATTCATTTATACTCTTGAGTGTGTAGAGGAAAATAAAATAAAAACAATTAATTACTAAAAATAAATATATCATAATAAAATTAATTAGTTTTTTTGAGAGATAGATCACAATATTTCATCATACGAAACATAATCACAAACTATCCTGATAAAAAAAGATATTTTAACTAAAAATCATTACTAATTGGTATCATTTGAATTGTGAGACTAACAAAAGAAATAAACTTTTATGGACATGTTTGTACCATAATATTTATAATAATAAACATAATATAAATTCATGTTTAGTTTATAACATATATAAATGAAAAGGTGGTGAATATGGCATGTGCCTTATAGAAATTAAAGTGAGATGAAAATCTATTACCTTAAGTATAGACTTCATTCAAATGAATTAGAACATCATATATAATAAATTTATTTCAATTATAAATCTATTATATAACCATAATCATATATATAATATTGTATATTATTTATATATATCATTTTATTATCCATTTATTATCATTACCTTGTTATAATCATTATTTGGATTAATAAATTGTCTAATTTTAATATACTTTTTTATTCTTTAGTTTTTTACTTTTACATTGATTATGGTGAAATAATATAAATAGTTTTATAAATTTTATACATTTCATATATATTCATTATATAAGTATTTAGATCCATCTATAAAAATTAGAGATAGAAAAATTATTTACATCATTCTTGAAGATGGTAGGTCATATGTACAAATGAATGATATTTGCATTTTCTAGAAATATAAAATGAAAGAATAGTAAATATTTTTTCAACTTTAAGGAATATTTTATATATAATATATATCATATATATTAATTTAAAATTTCCATAGTACCATTCATTCCAATATAAAATGAAAAACATATCACATCGCTTCGTAGAGGTGGTAGTCAACAATTAAACACGAGTGGCATTATCATTTTCCAACGGATTGGAATGTAAGATGGTGGATGTGATATTATAGTTACATAATTATAATTATTTAATTAATAATATATATATATATATATATTACATTAAATTATTCATTATATCCATCCATGAGTGGCATTGAATGGAAATGAATTACATCATTTCGTAAGGTGTCTCTCGTACACACGATTGGAAATTTTATTTCCAATTTGATAGTAGAAGATACTGATATAGGTTCTCACATTAACATAATAATTTTTTGTATATGGGAATATTGATATTATTTCATTATATTTTAAGAATATTTTATCAAGGAGTAAAGAGAAATTAAAAAATGTTTAGATAAGAACAATTCCTCTTCTTTAGACAACCTCTTTAGGTTTTCACCAAAAACATTCCAATGAGGTTTTTATAATCATAAAATAAATCTATGATGTGTAAATATATGTAATAGAAGAAATTATTTAGTTATTGACTAAACCCAAAGGTTTTTTAGTGTGAATAAAATTAGATATGAGGTTCCTTTTTTAATATGATAAAGGGAAAAACATTTTAATACCCAAAAGCATTTCAATAGTTTGAAGTCACTCACTAATAATGTGCCTAAAAATATGATAAATAATGGAGTGTAGGGAATATAATTTCAATAAAAACCACCAAAAAAATTAATAATGTTATTCTCTTTACATGTATGGTTTCTCACTTTTACCATTTTAGTTTTCAACACAGTAACTATTTTTATTAACCTATGTAAATTTTCATTTAAGATCAAAATTTAAAAAAGACTTATTAAATAATTAGAACCTTATTATTAAAAATATTTAATATAATCTATTGAATAGGTAACTTATATGTGTGTCATTTTATTTTTTACACTTGCGTATGTAATGCGCATAACCCCATTTTAACCATAACCACAACTATTAATTATTTACTATTAAATGTTAAATGTTTGACTTGAATGGGTAAAATTGGATATTAAATTTCTATATGATAAAATTTTAGACCATATATTATTCACAATTGTAACAAACATGACCATAGTAAACTGAATCCAATGTCTTATTTTATTATATTGTCATAAGGTACATGGAATCACACCCTGAATGATAAAATAGAATAGTAATGCTGGTATAATAGATACATAAATGGTCCCAATATTATAGTTAGAATATAAAATTAAAAAAATTATTTTTGATAATATAATTATTCCCACTAGAATATCCTTTAATATCATTTTTAGTACACTTTTTGGATTCTAATGAAAGTAAACCAACTAAGGGTGAGCTCAAATGATCAGTAAAACAAAAGTACAATAGAGGCTTTCATTAATCAATACGAAAAAATTATGGAATGGTAAATAAATGAACACAACATCAATTTGATTAATTTGAATATAGTTATCAATAAAGAAATGTAAATAACTGAAATCATATGTCATTTAATTAATGGAATGGCTATAATAAATGGATAAGGATTAATCAATTTTGAATTCTAAATAAGTAAAAACACATGTCGTAAAATAAATAAAATATTAATTAGATGAATTAATAGATAATATCACTACGAAAATATCATGGATAATAATAAATATATTATATAAAAAGTATTTTCTTAATTATTTGATTCCATGATCGTAGGGATCATGATATATCTACATTTAAGACCTTTAACATGAAATTTTACAACTATGGGGTATATGTAAACCAGAAACCCAATTCACTAACTCTAACCAACTAATTAGTCCCATGAGACAAATGATTCATCAATGGTATATCTATAATTGGTCCCCACTCTTATCTAAAAGTCCATATTATTCCTTTTATATCAAATAATTGATTTAATTCATGAACAATATGTCTTACCATCTTATATTTTTATTGAGTAAAGGATATAGATATACCCAAGTTTCTGAATTCAATATAAAAAATTTCAATATAGGTCACTATCTATATAAATTATATATGTTTTAATAAATAATATTTAACTTGATAAAAAAATATGGATATTTATGAGAAATGTAATGACCAGTTAAAAATGATCATACTAAAGTGATTATCTAAAGAAGAAGTCAATAATCCCATAATTAAACATGAAATTATATGTGACCATCGATTCATAAAGAATATAGATTTTCAAAACCAAATAATGAATAAATATGTATTCAAGCTAAATATATCAAAGGGGACATATATACACCTCAAAAATGATAATAGGTTCATATTAAAAAAACATGTCTCGATTAAACGGATTTTTGTATTAAATCCCTTATAATCATCATAACATTTAAGTTAGAATTTATTAGTGAATTGGTTCTGGGTATCAAATTTAAATTCACATAAATTTTTTTTAATTAAAACATTATATATCCTGATGTCAGTACACATATTATCTTAGAATTTAAATCACAATGAAGAAGTAATATAACCCAACGAAAAGAAATTAAGTTATGAAATTATTTACCACTTAGTGTCTTTTATGTCAAAATCATTTTTTCTAAAATAAATATATTTGAAACATAAAATTCCATGAACTATTTATGAATTATATTATTATATGTAAATGGTTATGTATTAAAATCATATAAAATAATTTTGTGCATAACATAATGATATGCCTCAATGAGTAAAATTTAGATAATGTCCCTTACCTCACGATTCCTTATGGTTGAATGTTATTTAACTCCATTAATAATGTTTTATAAAAGTTATTAATTTATAATAAAACCATATTCAAATTTATAATATCATATATGATCCTATTATAACATTTTACCACCAGCTTTCTAATAATATTTCATTACTTTTAATATTTCATATGTTAATTGCCTGGTTTTCTCATTTGTACAATATCATTAATGTTCTAGTTCATAGTTATAGGATATAGATCCATAAAAACTAATTATATATAGTTTATAAAAATATATATTTTCATTAAATACATATTTATGATCATTATACAAATTTGAACATAGATAATGGCCAACATCGATTCGTAGAGATGGCAGATCATATATACAAACGAGTGGAATTTTCATTCCCTTGAAGGGGTAATGGGTAATCAAATATGTGATATATTAATATTTTAGAATCAATATCATATCATATATATTTAATATATACATTAAACTTATCCTTTTACTTTTCCTAAAATGAAAATGTGAAATCGAATCACATCGCTTTGCGAGGAGGTAGTCTTCCATACACATGAGTAATGTTATCATATACTAAACAACCTGAAAAATAAGAATTTATATGTGATATTATAATTTCATAAGTATAATATAATCATAAATACTAAATAAATTTTTTAAATCTATCATTATATTTATCCATTAATGTTTTTGATAGGAAACAAATTACATCGGTTCACGAGGCAGTTGTCCTCCATACACATGATGGATGGTTTATTTTCCCATGTGATAGAAGAGGATATGTATATAGGTTGTGAAATTAAAATAACGAAATGATATTATTTACTAGATAGCTTCTTTATATTGTCTTTATTAAATAATATTTTATTTAGGTTGATGAATAAATCATATGAGAACGCTCACCTAAGAACGTTATCTCCTATACGGGGAACTTCTATTTGTTTGCACCAAAAAGATTAATATATTGGATTTATGATACAAAAGAGATATATTTTTTTAATATAGTAAGGATTTTATTTGGGGTGGTCTAAAAAATAACCAAATGGCTTTTTATATTTGATGATGGGCAGAGAGTGGGTTCCATTTTATAAATGGGGGAGGGACATAATTGGAATTTTTGAAAATAGTCAATTGCACCAATGATTTTATCATTAAAAAAATATAAAATGGATCCTAATAGAGAATTATATTTTATAAGGTCTATATAGTCCCATAAAACAATTTTTTGACAATTTTTTGTGTTATTTTAACTCTTATATTTTTATTTTAACCCCCGGTAAAACAGTTTTTAACATAGCTGTGATAATTAATTTACACTTATTTTACTACTAATATTTGGGGAAAAATATTTTTACCATATAATACAATATAAATTAATATAATTAAAAATATTCAATACATTTTTTCAAATCTAATTTGTAGATGAGGAAGAATCCAATTTAACATTATATCAGTAGTCACGACGAAAAAGCGTGTTTTCAAAAGAGAAAATTCTTACAACTTTAGAAGGTTTTAATATTAAAATTAAATTTAAATTTATTTACAATGATTAGAATTGTAAAATATTATATATTTTGACTAAATTAACTTTAATCCAAATTTAAAATGTAATTTATCCTTTACAAAATTTTAAAAAAAAGGATGTTTTCGATAAAAACTTGTTCTTGTAACTATTCCTTGAAAAATGAAACATCTCAAAAAATACCAAAAAAAACCCATATATTATTTTGATAGAATTATAAAAAAAATTACATTATTTTATCAAATAAATTATATATAATTGGAAAAATAAATTTTCAATAATGATTACAATGCGTGAGTAAATAGTATTTTAGGAAAAATGTAGTTTCTCAAAAAACATTTCATTCTCATTTAATTGATTTTTATTTTGTTTATAATCTATATATATCTATAATTTTAATAATTTCTTCATTTATACTCATATTCATTAATTTTATGGCTATTTTATAAAAATATACTATATTATTATTCTTTTAGACTCAAGGTTGTGTGTTCTGTAAGCAATTGAAGAGATTAAATTTAATGAAATGTGTTCCATTGGTTGTTTAATATTGGAATTGTGTGAAACATACAATATAAAATAAAATGTTCTTATTTTATAATTATGAGGTGTTACATTATCTTCAATTTCAATAAACATCATCCTCACAATTTTATATGGTTCTTAGAATTGAATGGTACCATATTTGAAAATTATTATTTTGAAATCTCACAATGTAAAAAGTGTTAATAAAAAATCATCCTAAGAAGAGAGAAAGTGATTTATAATACTCATATGTAATAAATCATGACTAGTTTTCTAATTTTCCGAACATTGGTAAAAATTAATTATATAAAAATGGAATAAAATCAAAAAGAAATTATAGAGAGTAATATAGGTGATTGATAAAAATAAAGTTAATGATAAATGGAAGGTTAAGTAATTAAAAACAAAAAATAGGTGATGCTTTAAAAGAAAATTTTATTCCAAGATTATGAAGGTAATAGGAAAATTTGTTTGTTTCATGGTCATTTTTCCTATTGTTGAAGAATTATTTTACAATATAAAAAAATAATTAAATATAAATTCTTGATCACTTCCTATTTCAGAAACACAACATCATCCTTGGGTTTTCCTTTGATGATTTTCCAATTCATCCCTTATACTAATTAACATAAATTTAAAAATTAATTTTAATGTCTGATGCACATAAATACACTATTATTGGATTTTTTGATTTATAATGAAGTGAAAGGTCTTTCTATATATCTCTAATTATTTTTCAAAACCAATTTGGTGACAGTAAGTTGTCCAATATAATAAATTAATCTCTAAACCTGAACAGTAAAACCATTGGATCAACATTAATATTTATTCATAT
The DNA here is from genome assembly GCA_963277665.1 of Viscum album. NCBI lineage: Eukaryota > Viridiplantae > Streptophyta > Magnoliopsida > Santalales > Viscaceae > Viscum > Viscum album. The sequence goes on from OY728136.1 coordinate 1,298,600,765, forward strand.
AATATTTTAACTAAGAATAATGAATGATTAAATAGGACATTATGGGGGCTAGTGGTAGGTTCTAGACCATTATTATCCTTTATTTGTGGTTCATGCCCTTTGGAATTTACTAAGGTAATGGGTTGTCACCTTGTAAATGGGTTGTCCTTTTCCCCAAACCATTTTAATATAATTTTGATATAATTACCAAATTTTAATAACCTATATTACTTAAATATAAAAGTTAAGCTAAACCATATAAGTTACCAATAACATTAATATTATGTCCAAAAAATGTAAAGGTATTCTCCCTCAAATAACAATTTATTATACAAACCAATGGGTTGTGTTCCTATAATTTTTTTTCCAAAAGTATCTTTTGTCAATTCATATACATAACACACATGTTTTAAAAATGGGTGTTTAAGACTATGAACTTATGATAAACCATAATCTCAAAAACAGATGATTTGATCTATATCTCTTATATTAATTAAGACATATCTTGTTATAAAAATTTTCACAATACATAGATATTTAATAATTCATATCACAAAAATACCATTTTAAGAATACTTATATTATTTAATTCTGGAATCCCAATACACAAATACCTCATATGTTTTATTTGATCATAAATATATCCTTCATCGAGGGGATTTTTCTTAGAATAGTTCATTGACTGAGATAGTTCCAAGTTTACCCATATTTAAGACAATGAACTACAAATTCATCCCTAGGTTGATATTTATTTCCTTCTTAGTACTCTTCTTTTTCCCATGAAAATTTACTGCTTTTTCCCTATTTTTTTTAAAAAAAATTTACCTTTCCTTTCATAAACATTACTAGGTGTCTCAGTCAACATTTCTGAAATGAAGAAAATTTCACATTATTTCCCACATGGTCTATATCACTTGATATCTTAGTGAACTCTAACCTTCTATTCCACAGTGATATTGGGATTCGGTTAATGTATAGGTTGATAATCATATTAATAGATAACTAATTAGGTAAAATAAATATATTATTCACTCTTTTTATCATTCCAATTTTTTTCTTAAAGAATCCAAATTTTTCTTTCATATTCAGTGTTAAATTGATTCATTTGGGTTTTATTCATGAGCTAAATCCAAATTCATAGTGTTAAGAAAAATACCCCTTATAGAAGAAACATATTCATGAAAAATAATTTTTAGGATGACTAAATTATAAAACCTATGTTTTTAATATATCAAGAGTTAAGAATATCTTCATTCATTTATAGTCAATATCTGGTTGAATCCATCATTATATTTCATTAATAGTTATTGAATTTTCAAAACATATTCCTTGAGAGTGTCAAACTAGGTGTGTAGCAAGGAACATTTTTATGCATCGAGTGATGATCAATTCAAGCTCAATGTGACCTTTTCAATGAAATTACCCCTGTTCACCATTATACTAGAACCACATCCACATTAAGAATCCATATAAGGATGTATTTCTAGGATAAAAATATAATATATTCCTTAACAAAACATTAAAAGGTAATTCTATACTTAACCTCATTGTTTATCATAGGGTTATGTACATTAATCTATTTTTTCATACCTCTAGTTCCCAATGTATCTACTAAACTTACTTCGATACTAACTATATCTACCCCAACCCCAGTAACCTAGAGCAGGAATCATACATTATTACATTGGCATAAGATACAAGGAATCACAAAGTAAAGGACCAAATATATTATCATTCTTGGTAAACTATATTCATACATTATTCATGTATTAAAGTTGAAGACATAAACTAATTTTTTTTCAAGAATATCATGACTCACTCAAGAATATCCTCCCATTTTGTTATGTGTACACTTCCTGGATTTTTCTTAATAGAATCAAAATGAATGTAAGTTCAAATTCATTTTAAGGGTAATGTATAGATAAATGAATCATGAATCTAATAAGCATAATCATGGAAAGGTAAAAAACTGGACACACATTCCATTTAAATTATTTGAATAAAATAATCAATATAGAAAGGAAATTTACTAAAAACACATAAAATTTAATCAATTACTTGAGAATCATTACAAGATACAACATAAACGATATAGTATGGTAAATAACTTAAAACAAATGTCATATAATCAAAAAACTAAAAAAATGAATCCAAAGATAATATCATTAAGAAAATATCATGATATAATAAATTAATTTTTTAATGGTAATTTTTAATTATTTGATATCATTATCTCATGAATAATGATACCTTTACTAGCAAGACCATTAACAAGAAAATTTAAAACTAATGGATAGATATACAAAGAAAACTGATTTCTCTAATGCTACCAAACCGATTCATCTCTTAAGAATACAGATTCATCAAGGAAATATATATATAGCTATTAATCTCCTATATTTGAATGAAAAACTAAATTATTATATATCAAATATTTTATTTAATTCATGAACAGTATGTCTTACCCTGAAATAATTGATTTGATAAAAGGATATAGATTCTTTAATATTTCCTCAGTCAGAAAAATGTTATTCAATGGAAAAAATCGTATATATAAATGATATACATTTTGTTCAATAATACTATTCTTGATATATAATATGGATATTTTAAATAAATTCAATGACAAATGAAAACTTCTGAGGAGAAATTGATTGCCTCTAGAGGATGTTAAAAATCACACAATTGAGTAAGAAATGATAAGTTACTAGTGATTCATCACGATTATATGTTTTTATAATAAAATAATGAAAAAATAGGTATAAAAGTTAAATAAATTATAGATTTAGTATATAAAACTCATAAAAGTTAAAATGATCATATTAATAAATATGCCTTAATTAGATTGAAATTGGAACAAAATACCTTACAAAGATCATATCGATTAAGTGATAATTAATCAATAAAGAGATTATGTGTATGAAATTAATATCAAAATAAAACCGATTTATGTAAAACATAATATTTTCATATTTCATTAAAAACATAATCATTTAATTTCAATGAAAATGAAGAGGTAATATTACCCTATGAAAACAAATTGAGTTGTAAATTTTTTTACCACTTTCTAAATATTAAGTCAAAAATAAATTTGGATGAAATAATTAAAATTGAAACATTATATACCATAAATTATTATGTAATCATGATATTTCATTTCAAATAGTCAGCGTACATGCCATTTAAAATAAATTTTGTTCATAACATTTGAATATTCCTTAATGAAGTGAAATTGAGATGAAGTCCCTTAACTCACACTTCCTTTTAGTTAAAAGTTATTAAACATACATTATGATTTTTTAATTAATGTTTTTAATATATTAAAAAACCATATTTATATTAATAATAGCATACATGATCCTCTTATAATATTTTACCACCACTTCTATACTAATACTTTATTAATTTCATCGTTCCATGTGTTCATTACCTTGTTTTCTCATTCATGCTATATCATGAATGATCTTTTTATTAGGTATCAGATATATATATACATCATATACATACTTATATTTTTTCTAAATAATATGTTTTTATTAGATAAATTCTTGGGATCATCATTGAAATTGTAACATGGATAATGGATCACATCTCATCGTGGAGATGGTTGGTTGTACGTACATACGAGCGATGTTATAATTACCTTAACTATCATGAATCATCCCAGAGTGGCTCATTCCATGACTATCCCAATATCTCCTATAATAAGATAGGGGATGTATACTAGCACTGGGTAGTCATATCCCATAAATGGGAGGCATTTCCATATGTACCTAGACACACACACACACACACACACACACACATGTCCATGCCCAAAATAATGAAATGTAAAAACACTATGTAAGTAAGAATGAATTCCACTAAGTCACTAAAAATAGTTTAAAAAATTATAATACATAAATTAAAGAGGGTCGGAATAAAATCCCATCAAAATTAAGACTCTTTTAATGTGAGCACACAAGTCACTAAAACATATCCAAAGAAAACCCCACTTGATGTGTTGGTACAATGACTACTGTATGAAGCCACATGAGCACACCTTGACTGTCTGATATCTCTAAGAAAAACCTATTTCTATTCCACCTATCTCTCTATACATGCATTGAACGTATACATAAGACATCAAACATGCAGGAAAAACCCATTCAGGGGTGATTAAAAAAATACACAATGGTACACCTCGAAACCGCAAAAGAATACTAATAAGAAATACAATATGTACACCCTAAAGAAATAAAAAAATTATGGAAAAATCAAATAAACTAAGGAGAATCACTATGGAACACCACTAAGGAACACCAATAAGTAACACCGCTAAATAAAACCACTATGTAACACCATAAAGTAACAATAGTAAATAACACCACTAAGGAACACCATGAAGGAACACCGAAAAAGAACACCATTAAGAACACGACCAATGAACACCATGTAGAAACACCAATAAAGAACACTATGAAAGAACACCAGTAAGGAACACCATGAAAGAACACCACGAAGTAACACCACTATGGAACACAATGAAGGAACACCATGAATGTACAATAATATGCAACACCACGATGGAACACCACTAAGGAAAACTACGAAGGAACATTGACAAGGAACACCACTAAGGAACACCACGATGGAACACCACTAAGGAAACAACAGAACTATGGAAAACCATTATTGAACACCACTAAGGAACACCACTAAGTAAAACCACTAAGGAACATAATGACGGAACGCCACTAAGGACCACCATGAAGGAACACCATGAAAAAAAACCACAAAGGAACGCCACTAATGAACACCAAGAAGGAATACCACTAAGGAACACTATGAAGAAACACCCTGAAAGAACACCACTAAGAAACACCATAAATGAAAGCCACCAAGAAACACCATGAAGGAACATTTCTAAGGAACCCCATCATGGAACACCACTAAGGAACACCACTTTGAAACACCATGAAAGAACACCACTAAGGAACACGACTAGGTAAAACCCTGAAAGAACACCATGAAGGAAAAAAACTAAGGAATAAAATTATGGAATATTGAAAGGGAACACCATGAAGGTACACAATTAAGGGACACCATGATGTAAGGCCAAGAAGGAACACTGTGAAGGAACACTACGAATGAACACCAAGAAGGAACACCATAAAGGAACACCGCAATAGAACACCACGAATTAAAACACACAGAAACACATGAAGTACATGTATCTCAAACAATTATATGTATAAATCATGAGGAGATGTATTATTAGTTGTATTCCACAGATATAACAGCTTCAATGAAACAAGAAGTGTCGATGACGCACATAGCGTTGACAACGCACAGAGGGTCGATGGTGAATTGAGTTTCTATGATGCATGGATCATCGACGGAACATAGATAGTCGATGGAGCATAAAATATAAATTAATCACAGAGTATGGATAGTGCATGAAGCGTCAATTACCGATGGAGTGTCGATGGAAGATAAAGTGTTGATGGATCCCATAGGATAGATGGAACCAGGAGCATCAATGGCACCCGGAGTGTCGATGTCACTTGGACCATTGATGGAACATGAAGCATCGATGGAGCACATGGTGTCAATGGTGCACGAATCATCGAGGGATCATGCATCCCCCATTTCATATAGTCACAAAGTCACTACCATCTGCAACGTTCCACTCGTAGCATGCTTGTATAGGGAGAACCTAATTCTCAAACTAACTGGTTATATTCCAATATTCTCAAAGACTCACTTATAGTATCAAAAATGGGCCGACCTGTCCCAAGGTTCCGAACACTGCAAATGGATCATAAAATAGACACCGGGCATTAAAATTATGGTTGTTTTTCGAAATTGTCTGACCTGGTCCGCTACGGGTCTGACCTCACCTTGTGGCCCGTTGGGCCCCTAGAGTGGCCCATCTCACCTGGTCCGGCCTACCACATGAGGGTCGGTTTTGTTGTTCCAAGAGCATCCCACCCCAGCCACATCCCTTTGGTCAATGAGTATCTTTTCCGTATTTCACGAAGCTGAACCTCCTCCTCGGCCAGATCTTGTGGCCTCACTACCTCCACCAGATCCCTCTTACAAATCTGTGAGCCATATCATGCCAAAACCTCCATGAAATCCTACCACGACCCCCTAGACATGACACATAGTCCCAAATGTATTGATTTCCACATTTATCGTGCCTCACCCTACTAGTGGCCCTGTCATGTCGTGCTTTCCCTCGACCCGCCCCCATCATAGGAAAGCTACTTCCTCTACTGTCGGCCGCCCTATCGGCGGCCTACTATTCATCATTCTCTCTACTCAGATTTGACCATATCTATTACTCCAGGAGATGTTATGCACCACTTATGCATGGCATCTTGACCTGCTACCTCAGGTGATTCAGGTCGCACATTATTCATCACACCATTGTTGTTTCCTTGTGGTGTTAGATCCCAGACATGGATAGTTGCTCCATGGATCAAAGGTAAAATTATCCTATGTTATTGTTTCATAAATATCAAGAAACATGAAGAGATTTGGGTGAAAGAGATAAATTACCTGAACACACAAATAATATAACCTTCCCTTGTTCGTGTCATATTTGATCCATTTATATTAGGATAATTATGAAGAACCAATCAACAGACATATCTAATCCCCATTAAAAACCCAACAAACACTTATCCATTCTACAAGATCAGACGAACCACTGATCAACATGTTTGTAGGTTGGTTTATTTTTCTTGTTTGAAATCTAATAGGGTAATGGAAAATCATGAAGATATTAACATCCTTCCTCAAATTTAGATTAATCTTTGAATAGGAACAATTTTTTTTCATCGTTAATGAGATCCTCTAACTCCATTGGCATGATGATCTAAAACCCTATCTCATATTCTTCATCATTCACTCGAAAGGATTATTTCTACATGATATCCATAGGGATTCTCTGAAGATCCTAGTGTTATGTAGATAACCCTGTTATTTATTCACAAATATTTTTTTAAAAAAAATCAGCACTACGTCAACAATATAGTTTATCAGTAAATTATTTAATGATGATTATTTTCTTATTGGGGTTTTCCGTAGAACTCTTTTGCTGACTAATGTTAAGTCACAGCTTGAGAAAAATCACATTATGAAATTAATGGTGGTCTCATATTTCCAATTCAAGTCTCCATTCATGTTTTATTAGGAATTAAATATAAAATATAAAATATTTTATTATTTTATTTATGCTTATGTAAAAAATTATATTTTTTATATCTAGTCCACACCGGCTAATGATAGGCCACTCTTAATGTAAAACTGCATCCTTAAACACAATGGTTCCCTCATATTTCATATCTGAGCACCCATTTATGAGTAATTACACATTTTAAGGAAACCCATGCACAAATGCTATTAAAAAAATTACATTTTTAAATGAACCATTCTAGGAACACCGGGCCATAGAAACATAGGCCATCTCAGTGCCTAGTGTCATAATTTTCACTAGTAATTTTAAAAATTAAATTTGTGAAAATTCGAGTCATTTAATTTCCCAACCTTAGGGATTTACATCCCCAAAATCTAAACCAAGGGCTACCCAAACATATGAGGGTACGTAGAATAGAAATTCTCACTGTTAGTATCTCTCAGTAGTGCCTCACTGACACAATGTAAGAGTGGGGGATTGATAACCATTGACTAGAATTAATCTATTCCATCTATATCAACATATAATAACATCAATTCTGAAAACTAATTAATTCCTCGTTCTGCAACTGCAAAATAAATCTCATACTAATAGAATTGGTCACCATGTTCCCCTTTCCAAGGGTATATACAATATCAATGAATTAGTTCTTGAAGAAATCTATCAACACTTCTGGATCAACCTTTGATGGGTCCACTATAACTCCACCACCAATACTGGAAATCGAGGACTCGTAATTCCAACTGCATCGTGGTTTATGTTATCCAATTGATGAGAAATATGTTTCAACCTCCTTTGTGAGAGTCCATTCTATGCTGTGTGGGTTTCCATTTCACCAATAAGGAAAACCACATTCCAGCAGTGCAGAAATAACACATTCTACACCTAAAATATTCAATATTATCCTGATCTATAGGTGATTAGTACATATCAATATTGACGCTGTAACACCTCAAATTTCCAACCAATAGGTCCCAATCGACACCCTCATCTCTATAAGTTAGGACACACTATTGACACTATTTTTTGTGATCAGTGAATCCCCTCCTATAGGATACTATAAATGTAAGGGTAAAGTCAACAGTCTCACCAGATTATCCGAGTTTTAAACAGGACTCATGGAGAGAAAATGATAACAATTACCTCGATCTATCAATACTGTAACTATTGTATAATAGGAAAATATCATACACTGAATAATTACTAGAACCTCTGGGTTATAAAGCTTGAATTCATGCAGTTTTCCCATCCCCTTTTTCCATCCCCTGATATTGGTGTGGACCACTCGAGGGTAGTGGTTTTAACATGACAAAATGTCTACCAGCTCCCACAACTCTACTAGCTCCTCTCCCTCATTAGCCACCATATGGATCTATCTACTTCTACTTTCCCACTACAAACTATAATTAGTTGTATCTATTCATCCAAAGGAATCATAACCCCAAAGGTTTTCATTAGCACTGTAGAATATGTAGAAATGAACATAGTGATCACATTGTCTTGAACATCCCTATACAAACCTTGCCCAAAGATATGAGCCTTGAAGAACCGATCATGTATCACATCCATCGACTACCTTGAAAGGTTGGTGTTCCTCGATTAATACTCTAATACTTACATGTCATTCTTCTGGTGCTGTAGAAGCTATTGGACAAGAATTTACCTTATCATATTTGGTGATAACTCCTCTATAAAAAGGTTGTAAAACTTTTTCCATTGAAAACACACCTCATCACATGATATGGTATCAAAATACTACTGTGAACCTACTAAACAGAGAAGAAGGCTCACTTCCAGGACCACCATCTGATCATATGGCCTCCTCACTAGATGGAATACTCAGATCATTGCCTCAATCTAGTCCTAACCCACCTTTTTTGGGATTGCCTCAGAACCATAGGGGTATCTATCACTGAATATCATGAGGTGAACTCATCTGACCCTTTTCATCTACTGGTACTAAGGGTACCATGTTATACTCTATAGGTGGTGGTATAACTAGTACACCACCTGGAGGTGCTATCTCAGATACAAACACTTGTACCAATGTCTCGTCACTCAATGTACCAACCTCATGATCATGCGATAGAATCCTTTCTTGTTGTCTACATAGAGACATCAAGAAATATAACAAGATGTACCACATTTAATAGAGTATACCTTGTTATTTCACTCAAGAAGGACAAGAGAACACACCTAAATCCTATATAGTGCATGTACCATTATTTTTTCCCTACAATTAGTGTTTCATGTACCGAGTCGAATAGAATAATTTAGAGTCCTAGTGTATATATACATTGGCCGCCGTACCAACACTCGGTTTCCTAGCCTAATAGCCATACTCGAAAAACTTAACTATGTCTCCCCAAACCATCCTCACATACGTTTGTCCCTTATGTAGAAATGACCCACTCCCATACCACTCTGTCACGACCGGTTCGAAGGGGGCCCATGTCATGACTATCCTAATCCCACCTCCTATTGGTCAAGGATTTGTAACTATCACTGAGTAATAATATCCCACAAATTGGAGTAATTTTCATAAGTACGAATACTCATGCATCCTTCTCCAAGCCCATAACGATAAAATGTAAAAACAGTAATTAAACAACCATGTGTACCACTAACATACCAATAATAGAGTATGACAGTAGAAAACCTGAAAGTAAACATGGATAGAATACATACCCTCCAAATTTAAGAGTCTTTTAAAGTGTACACACATGTTCATGAAACAAATCTACAGAAGACCCTACCCGAAGTGTAGGAATAAGGAAAACTCTCAAAAGTCACAGGAGAACACCTAGAATGTCTGATCAATCTAATTACTACCTAGTGTTTCATCACCGACAACACCATCAAAGCATCGAATTTCCTCACAAGACATGATATATGTAGGATAATCCCATGAAAGGGTGAGTATAAAAATACTTAGTAAGACACCCTGATACCAAAAAGTTATACTGCTAAGAAATACGTGAAGTACACTAAAAAGAAATACACAAATTATACCACAATGAAATACATTAAGGAACACCACTAAGGAAAAATAATAAAGAACAACATGGAGAAACACCATGAAGAAACACCAAGAAGGAGCATCGCTAAATAACACCACGATGTAACACCACTAAGGAACACCATGAAGGGACACCATGATGGAACAACACAATGGAACACCACGAAGAAACCCCACTAAGAAACACCATGAAGGAACACCATAAAGGAACACCACAATGGAACACCACAAAGGAACACCGTGAAGGAACACCACAAAGGAACACCAAGAAGGAACACAATGAAGTAACACCACTAAATAACACCATGAAGGGACCCCACGATGGAAGGACACAATGGAACACCATGAAGGAACACCACTAAGGAACACCACTAAGGAACAACAATAAGGAACACCATGATGGAACACAATGAACGAAAACTACTAAGGATCACTATAAAGGAACATCATGAAGGAACACCAATAAGGAACACCATGAAGTAACACCCCTAAGGAAGACTACTAAGGAACACCCTGAAGGAAAAACATGAAGGAACAACACTAATGAACACCACTAAGGAATAACACTAAGGAATACCACAATGGAACACCATGAATGAACTCCATGAAGGAACGCTACGAAGGAAGAACATAATAGAACACCATGAAGGAACACCAATAATGAACACTATGAATGAACACCATTATGCAACAACACGAATGAACACCATTAAGGAACAACATGAAACAACAACACTAAGGAACACAACAAAGGAACACCACAAAGGAACACCATAAATTAACAAAATGAAGGAACACCGTGAAGGAACATCACGAAGGAACACCACTATAAAACACAATTATGGAACACCATGAAGAACATCATGAAGGAACACCATAATGGAACACCACTATGGAACACCACAAAGGAACACCACTAAGGAACACCATGAAGTAACAAAACTAAGTAAAACCATGAAGGAACACTATGAAGGAACACCACGATAGAACACCGATATGGAACACCACTAAGGAACACCACGAATGAACACAAAACAAAAATACATGAAGTATAGTTTGCTCACACATTTATAAATCTAAACAATGAGAAGAATGATTTATAGAAGTATTCCACAGATCCCTCAGTTTCTATGAAAAACGGAGTGACCATGATGCACAACGCTTAGATGGATAATAGAGTATCAATAGAGAACAGAGTGTCAATGGTTCATGGATTGTAGAGGGAACATGAAGCATCGATGGGGTATAAAGAATCAATGGGGCATATGGCACTGATGGAGGAATAATACCGATTGAGCCTGGAGTGTCGATGGTGAATGAGGCATCAATGGGGAACAGATATTCTATGATGCACAGAGAATTGATGAGGCATAGAGTGTGGATGGGTCATGCAGCCCCCATGTCACATAGTCACCTAATCACAACCAGAGGCATGATTCCGCTCATAGTGCACTTCTACTCAGATAACATACTCCTCATGAAAATAGGTCATACTCCAAATTCAAAAAAAAATACATTTTATTTTCTCAAAAAGGATCCTCTCATCACAAGGTTCCCAACACAGTAAACGGGTCATCAAATAGACCAACGTTTTGAAATTTAGGGCTATTTCCCTAAAAAGGTCTGACATGTGTTTGGGTCGGGTCTGTTCCGACCCGCCAGACCCGACATGTCTGGTCAACGTACTCAACCTGGCCCGACCCAGTTCAACCCGGTCCGAACAGGCTCATCCCATTAGGTGTGTCCCACTAGAATGGACCACCTAACCTAGTCCAGACTACCGCATGCAAGCAGGTTTGAGTGTCGTAGACGGTGCCAACCCTGTCGCGTCCCTCTGGTCAATTCGAAGTTATGCCACATTTCATACTTCCAGACCACCTCCTCCACATAGTCATGTGGCCTCATTGGAACCACAAAATCCCGTTGACATGGCTCCAAGATATGCCATACTACTTCCCCCACCACCCCCAGGTCGTTGCCGACAACCTCCACTGTCAGGGGATCCCACACGGTCATTTTCAGACAGCGATCCACTTATGCCACCACCCTCCCTGCCGGATACCTCATCATTCCAGTGGACCTATCCTACCAGGCTTCACATGGGGAAATCCTTACCACCAACCACCCTTTTGATGGCCTACTATTCATCGTTCCCTCTTCCATAATTTATTCGGATCCCCACCTTGAGGTTCCGTCTTGTACCACACTCATGTGCCACTATAACCTGCTACCTTGGGTGATTCACACTGTGCCTTCACCATATCACCTTTGTAGTGACATGGTGGTGTCAGATCCTTGGTCGTGGATAGTTTTTTCCATATATAGAAGGTGTAATGATCCAAAATTAATGTTTTTCTAAGAACAAGAAAAAAAATGACATTTGGGGAAATGATATAGAGAAAATAAATTCCCAATGAAAGGATATTTTATTTGTTCATGTTAGCCTTGATCCATTCAGCATACAGATCAAATCCCCATTCAAAACCCTACATCCAGTTATCAAACTCATAGGAACAAACATACCACAGATCAACATGTTCTAGCATTGGTTTGTGATTTCCACTAGAAATATTTGAGGGGAAATAAAAATCATGAAGACATTAACATCCTACCTCAATTTGGGATAATTCATTAGTGGGGAATGGGTTCATTCTTGGGGTTTATGTGATTCTACGACTGTGTTGGAACGACGATCATTGATCCAAATATCCGATCTGCCGTTGTTCTCTTGAGAGGAATCTTTTTCCTACACTCTACTCCTCTTAAATATCATTTGAGTACCTATAGAAGGGGTTTTACCCCTATAAATACCTACTAAAACATAATTTTTTTGAACCCAAAAACATGACCCAAAAAGAGTGTGAGAGTAAATCACAGTACGCAAGCATAGAAGGTTGGTTCCAATCTATCAGTGAATATATGTATATATATATATATATAATAGGTAGACTGAAATAGGGAATGTATAAAACTATCAAAAACCCAAAAATAAAACTGTCCTACAAGTACGGTTTTCCCATTACCTTAATATTTTGTTCTTTATAAATTTAATTACATTAATTATATATGTCTTGGAGTAGGACATAGGAAATAACATACCCATACTAAAGTACGCACATCAGATGTCTTAGCCAACCATGTAAAAAATTATAAGAGAAGGCCAAATCCAAGAATGTTCTTTAGCTTGGGAGACGTGTTTTAATTCATTCCATTAAATATTCATTTATAAGTAAATTTCAAATCATAACATATGAACATATTATAGTAGTGCCCATCCTTATAATCCCTCATTGCAATCAATGTGTGCTCAGAATTTATATAAAGTCACCATGATACCAATTAGTATATATGTGGCTCGCTCAAAACAAAACATGATAATACCCAATTTGATTGTATCTGTGGCCTTATAACTATGGACATGGTTCACCCAATGTATAAGGTTAAATATTCATATGATATTGAACATTCCTTTAAACTTAAAGATATGTCTCTCCCATTTCTATTGACCCATTTATAATTTTATATATAAAGAGACATGTAAATTTAACAATTACATGTCTTTGACATCAATAACTCACGTGAGAAATTCATCTCACAAGAAACACATGTAAATTATACTATTACATGGATTATTATTTAATCAACATCCTTTTAAATAACCTAATATGTAATGTTAAGTCACCCCTCATCAGAATCCTAGGTCAAATGTACAAAAATAGCCATTCACAGGAAACACACCCCTGGGGTGGCACTTTATCAAAGTAAACATCCATAAAAATGATTTTAAACCCTTAATAAATTTCCAAAATTACAATATGCAATAGAAATTGATAAAATTCATTCAAGGTGACACCATAAAAATGGGTTCATAGCACTCAAGCACATATATTCAAATTGAAAAATAGAAAATGGAATAAGACCACCAACATCGTGGTAGTACGACTCTCCTCATCCATCATTGACCTCAAATTTTCACTAGAATGGAGTAAATATTCAAAATGAACATAAATGATCAATCCTCAAAACTAGGTTGAGAGAATAAAACATTACAAAAAGATCAAGTTGAAATGATATCTCATCAAGGGAAATCCAACACATCTGACGATGTCTGAATCATAGATCATATGACAAAACTGAAGGTCACCTTATTATCAAATTGTCTGGGTGCACTATTTTATCAAATAGGGGGTGAGTTTTATACATTTTTTTACATAAATGATGCATCTTATTAATTTGAAAAAACATGTACATGGCGTGTACTGCAAACTATATGTCGTGTTCATATAGATCCTAGCCAGACCATTACATGGTGTGGGCTGGGAAGTACATGGAGTGTCCCATTATTACACAACATGTTATTGACAGAACATGGCTTGTAACACCTAGTTACATCGTATAAAAGTCCTATATCTATCCCTTGACCACTTTTCGCTAGATTTTCATAAGTACAAACTAAAAATGGATAATTCCCAACTCAGTTGAAGAACCGAGTTCTTACAATTATTTATTCAATGACCTTCCTTTTCACATAGAAAACACCTTCCCCGTATGGTGAGACATTTGCTGGGTGATTCTTCCCACATTCATGAGATATTGGAAACTAAATCTTATCCTCTAAAAGGCCTTTATAATACTATATATTTTCTTTATTAGTTATGTTAAAAAAACTCACTATAGTTGATATTGTTAATAATATATCATGATAGTTGATTATTCATTATCAAAAAAAATTCCTTCCAACTCCAATTTCATTTATATTATTATAAATAGAATCATTCCAACATTTGTCACATTCCTTATTATCACAATTCTACTTGGTTATATCAATTTACTAAAACCAGCAAGTATAGTATGAAAAATAGTATTTATAGAAGGATACTATATAATCGAGAAAAAAAATTATAGTATATCTAAATAATGAAACCTTCTTTTCAATCTAATAATCCTTATGTTTAACTTATCTCATTCATTATTAGCATCTACTAATGTTAATCAAAATGGTTCACAAATAAAATGTGAATTAACCAATGCATATCCACTGGGAGTGTTAAACCTGGCACATAGTAAGGGCACACTCACCATACACAAAAATTATGGATGAGATATAATCAACCAACTCTTTTCAGGGTTATTAACCCATGGTTTATTTATTCCAAAAAAACCTCATCATCTTTTAATATAAGAGTAGGGTGTTTTTCCTAGTAAAACCACTCTCATTTAATTACCATAACATAATATTTTCTATTATACATTGGATTATTCAATGGGTTTTCAATAATGATTACTCATCCATGTTTCTAATATTCAACTAAACCAATATCAAATACCAATTATAGTTACCCATAATTTTTATACATACATATCCTTTATTACCCCCAGTTTTTGTTATGTTACCCTTGTTTATGTATTTTTATGTATGTTGAGTGGTTGGGTATATTTTGGGAGTGGTTGGAAGGGTTTTTAAAGGATTTTAGGATTTTATATAGGGGAATGGTTTGAGAAAGATTAGTTGAAACCATGGAACAAACCCAAGAAATCATGCACAGTGAGGCAGTGGAAAAGTGATAGTGCCCGGTTATGGTGCATGATTTTCCAAACCATGCTGCCACCCCAGTAAACCATGGATCTTGAGGTTGATTCATTTTTCATAGTCAGCGGATATTTTTTCTAAAAATGCAGGGAAACTGTGCGAGACACCCTCTTGAGACCGTATTAGGCACACTATTAGCATATGGTGTGTCTAACCATGCGAGCTAATCATGCACAATAATAAAAGGGGGTTCTAAACAATAAAGGGCATAAGATTTTCTCCAAACACTCCATATCACCTCACATATGAATCCAACTTAGGAATTACATTTATCATGGGTTAGGGAACCTCTTACATTTATTTTTGAATCAAATAAAAAGGATTTATTGGTGTCTTGAAGGTGATTATCCTTAATTAGGTCTCATATCTTGATTTTTTCGTGGATTCTCTTATATCATTCTCCCTCCCACTCCTTGTTTTCTAGATCTATATCCATTTCATGTAGATATAGGGGTTTTTTCATAAAAAGATTATATTTTGGAATTTAAGGTTATCCAGAGGGATCTATGGTGTTTCTATGGAGATTTCACTCTGATTTTTTGGTGTAGTTGTATGTTGGTCTATTTTCACAAAACCCTAATGTTTGTGGCTTATCTCTTTACAAAAATTTGATAAAACCTGAATACATTTACATAAAATTTATAATTTTTTCAGAATTTTAGGGTGTTTTTTATTTTTGATGCTTGATTTAAACCCATTTAATACTGATTTTAATATTATAGGTGAAATGGTGTTTGTTGTGCAGTGTTCTGTGTCTTTTATTTTAAAAATGTGATTTTAAAATTATTTGGTTGTTTTGTTTTTTGGAAAGTTATTGGAATAATGGTTTTCAATAAAATATGGGTTTTATAATAATTTGGATTTTCATTGATGTGGCATAATGGATTTTTCAATAAATGGGATTTTATGAATGATTTTGGCATTATTGTTGAAAAATATTGGTTTATATTATGTGTTAATTGTTTGTTGGAAAGAGTTTGTGATTTGGAAAATGAAATTGGAATGATTGGTTGATTATGTGATTAAGTGAGAGTTTGATGGGTTGTATCATGGTTTTGAAGTGCCACCGTCATGTTTTCTTGAATTTCCATAATAAAAAGTGGGCTTTTTATTGTTAGGTCACAAATGGGATTGGATACCCTGAGAGGGGGGTGAATCAAGGTATTGATAATCTTTAATATATTCTTCCTTCCCAATCGATCATGACATATTTTTTTAAGGGTCAATTTTTTCACTTATGTTCTATTGCTAATATTATTATTTCATTCATTATCTTCTGATAATTATTTGAATGTAATTCTAGAAATAAAGCACAAGGACATAGTGAATTTTACTTGGTTCTGCCTCACTGGGATACATACTAGATGTATACCACAATGATGTGGTAATTGAATGAAATTTACAGATTCATACATCCAATAATGAGAGTTTGGACTAGATATTGTATATACCTGGGATCACTACCTTTGTAAGATTTGGGGTCTCCTTACTGTATTCCCAAGGGTCACTCCCTATGTGTCTTTCATTGGCTCACTACTGGTGGAAAGGATCATTGTCTTCCTCTTCCTTCACTAACTACTCTTAGAAGGGATTGACAATTATTTTTTGAAATTTTAGGGAATTTAATTATCTCTAATGAATAAATTATTATTTGTATATGGATTCTCTGTTAAAGTTCCACATTCATCCAACAGATCAATACATCTTTACCACAATCCTATTGGGGAATTCCTTCTGAACAACTTTCACAATGCTCGCTACCTTTACAATGCTCATACCTTTCATGAAGATCACATAGACTTCCTTAAGTACATCTTCTTGTCATAGAGATCACATATCCATCATGATGCCTACCTCTTTCATGAAGCTCATCTAACCTTCATGAAGCTTATTTCTTTAAAAAATATTACTTAACCATTTCAAATTCTTATACATTCATGATGCTCAGTACATTTGGTTAGTTTTTACAGCCTTCAAGAACATCATTTCTTATCACCTTCATAGACCACCATGTGCATACCAACCTTCACAAACAACCTTCTAGATTCCATACCCTTATGATTTTTTTTATCTCTCACTACTTTTACAAAGGGGTAGAAGCATATTTATAGGTGTTAAACTAATTCCAGAAGCTTCTATTCCACGCCATCACAATTTTACAAAACTCCATTATTCCCTTCACGATGATCCCTTTTTCATGAAGATACATGGGAATTTTATGATCATAATTCATTTAAAAAATTTGGATATCATCACAAAATTCATCACACCACCATGATGCTCAACTTTTGATGCACCTCACCATTGTCGTTCACAATGCTCATAGTTGTTCTCGTAAATCACCATCAACATACTTTGATCCTTTGAGAAACACACTTTGTGAATCCCATCTTAATGAAACTCAATACCTTTTCATATTTTCATGATTTATCCAAGGAAATACATATATGACTATGAAATCCATAATCCATATTTTGGACACCAAAAATATGGAAAACACTGGGAAATAGTGTCCCCTTGTGTATTTAATGTTTTTGTACTGCGTATGTAGATTCCATTCCTCTATCTTTGATATTTTTAAAAATGTCTAGTCAAAAAACTCTCAAGATCACCATTACATACCTTGGAAACCCTCTTTTTCCAAAAACACAATCAAACCAAATATAATTCAATGTTACCTTTAAGGATTTTTCCCCATCAATTATGGACGTGAAGTTCTACCAACAATGAACACAGAGCTCATGTTGTTGGTTTGTGGATATGGTTGTTTTAAAATGCCAAGGATTTGTGAATTTTTTTAATTAATTATTCTTTTTGATATTTTCCATTTAACGTGACACTATAAATAGTTCATTATATATATATATATAATAAAACACTAAGCCAAACATTCCATTCACAAAGAATAATGACACGGATTGCACTAAATGAAATACCAACATGGCTTGAGCTACATGAAATACAGGTTTGGCATGCACTACATGGAATACAGACTAATCCTGTGCTACCCTTAATATTGATTTGTCGTATGTTACACGCAACACAGATGTTTCTACAAAACAATATTTTATTGTTATAATTATTTAAATGAGATAATGATATCATTGACATTAATCATAGTTATAATATTAGTAATAACTAATTTTCAAATGTAATTTATAATTTATATATATATAAATCATATTTATTATAAAATATATTTTTTGGTAAATTCATTTATGTTTAATAAAATAAATTTATAGAATGAACCAATTTTAATAATAAAAACAATTTTAAATACAAATAGAAATAAAATTTAATAGAATATACTTCATTTTTTAATTTATAATTCCAAAATTTGATTAGGGTGATTTATTCTAATTGTGTTGAAAAATTCATTTTTTGATGAATAGTGAAAATTTATGTGGTTTAGTTAATAACTACAAATTTGATTAAAAAATATTATTGGTAAAATATACATTAATTTTTTCCACAATAGATAAATTTTAGATCTATTAATCCCATTTGTGTAATTATAATCAATTTCATTTTGAATCTAAATATAATAACATAAAAATATTTTAAAATTTCTAATACATTAAAACCCATTATTTCATCCCATAACTGGGATTAGGAATAATATTAATTTTCTACTTATTTGAATTTAATTTAAAAAAAATACACCATCATAATCAGTTTAACATTTTGATTATAATTAGGAAAACTTAATTTTTTACCAAAAATATTAGTAAATGTGATTAAAATTAATCATAGTGATTAATGTCAAATAAAGATTAATTAAGGAATAAACCTCAATCTTAGAGGGAAAATGACATATCAACTTTTCCAAAACCCATTGGTAGTCCATAATTCGTCAATATTCCTTACATTTTTTATTTATTTCGGTTTTTAATGACTTTTTTAAGGAAATAACATGCGTACATTTAACTTGATTTCAAAAAAAACCAATTGAATGTTTTTCCATCCCTATAAAAGGACACCACCTATCCCACTTCATAAAACTTCTCAAACCTATTATTTTTTATACATATAAATTGAATACACATACAAAAATCCCTACCTTACTCCTAGAATCCTTTCCCTGGGTAGAAGGAAATCCAAGGAAACATTTTGGCACAAACCAAAAGTAGTTACCCGATTAAGAGATAACATCTTCCCTCAAGTCATTTATTTTATATTCATTCCCCCATCCCATAAAAATCTCTTTATTATATGATTATATAAAAAAATAGTATCCTCAATATATATGGAAGTTTTTATGAAATGTTTCTGACCTACAATTGCACACACCTCCTTCAAATGGGTAACGAAGATACTATTTCATTGTATGGTGAACTACTACCTCATGAAACGATGATTGCTCATTTTTCCATTACCACCTACCATAGTGGCCATTATGATGAAAAATCTATTTATATATTTAACGTATTAATTTGTTTATCTAATTAATATTGTGTATTCCTTTTTTAAAACAGAATTCCTTTTACATTCCACTTTTTTAAGATGATAATTTCGTGTGAGGAAGTGTGGACTACCACCCCCTCAAAGAGACATGATATGTTCATACACTACATGGATTGTATTAAGGATTGTTTTAGAGAAAATATATGATATATATGATATTATAAATATAATTTAATAATTATATATATATATATCTGTGTGTGTGTGTCTATTAAATTATTTTTTTCCAACACAATAATTATACTAAAATAGCGTTCATCCGTACGTACGACCTATCGTCTCTATAAATAGTGTATTCTATTTCATACATATATATCCTATAAATTATTATAAGAAATATATACTTTATATAAATGATATTTATATCATGTTTCAAATTTTATAAATTATGATATAAGTATAAGGATTATAGATATAGAAAATTAAGATGCATACAAAGAACAAAGTGAATATCAACCGAAGTAAAGCCTTAACATAAGATCACTAACAAGTGGGTAATATATGGTCATAATAAAACCATATATGGTATTTTGTAGAAGAATATTATTCTGTAAAATATTTATAACAAACTTATATTTTTTATAAATTAAACTTTTATGAGTATTAGGTGAGTCAAGACACAAGGTATCCATATTTCTTCTCACCATTTATTTTTGTGAGATAATTGATTTTTTCACCACCCATTCCATTTATTTGGTGTATGTACTGAACATGAACGTATTATATTTATCATATGGATAAATTTATTTTTATTCACATATCCATTTTATGTTCTTTCTTTCATTGGTTTTAGTTTCCAATGATACCAAATCAGTAAAATAGTTTTTTTCTTAATTTTCCTTTTTTGAGACTCATGTTTTTTATGCAAATAAATTCTATATTTAGGTGTATATACATAAAATTTACTTGTTATATAATTTTATTACTTATTTTTATGATATATGAATCTTAAATTAATTTCATTTTCTTACACAGAGTGTATGAACCCATGTTACCAAGTTATAATAAGATATTGAGCCAGTCTCCTCACTTTTTGAGATTTTTTATGACTATGCTTTGTTTTATTAAATATTATGATCCGTCTCTCGTGAAAATTACTAAAATTTATTCACCTCTGGTTATTCATGAAATATTCTTTTATTTTTACAATTTTATAGTATTTGGAATATTATATAATTAAGAAATTGTTTTTAATAAATCCTGACATTACCCTCTCTTTGGTCAGAAAACCATATTCTTTAAGAAGGGATTCCAAGAATATTATAATAATATACTATAATAATTTATGGAAATGTTTACCCTTTTTTCATAAACAAATGACTTCCAATTGATATTCTTATCACTTTCCCAATGTGGAGTTTTTTCTAAACATTTCACTGTGTAAAGGAATGTGTTTAACCTCGCATGACATGTACAGATTTATCCACCATCAATCATTGAAGATTTACTTTCATGTTTAAACGAAAAATTTTAAGAAAATGTTCTTAATACATATTTTTAAAGAAATGGGTTTCAAAACATTTTCAATATCCTTATATAATGTTTTATGGAAAAAGGATTTTAAAACATTTTCAAGCTCTCTATTTATGAAAAAAAGGCTTCCTAAAGGTTTTAAAGACATTCTCCAGAAACATTCAATATTATTTTTATGAAAATGGTTTTAATAAGTTTTTATATTTTAATAAACCTTTTCACATAACAAACAATATTTACCTCATGAATTTTTTTCAAAATCCCCTTAAATGTTATTTTTAATCAATGATTCATCCATTAATGTTACTCAGGATCTTATAGGAAATAATACAAAGTATACATTAATATTATTTCTTGAATGGTTTATTTTTTATGATATTATACTTCATAAACACATTTCTATTTCACTAATAATATTCTATTTTATCCTTTTTATTTTCATAGGTTTTTCTTTGATGAAATAATTATGAAACCTATATCTTTTATATAGGTTGTGATGTGATGAAATTTTAATTATATCCATTTTATTTCATGGGTTATGATTTTATGTATATAAAACACATATCTTTTTATGGGTCATGATATGATGATTGTTTTTTATATAGTGTTACTTATATAAATGATTTTATTATGACCTGGGAGGGACATATGTATCCCTACAATGCATTAGGTAATGATGGATGACTCATGAGTATTACTTTTATGCGTGAACATGATTACATGTTCAAAATGTTTTGCATGGACCTGGTTTCATGTAAATCAGTTTACGCGTGAACGTGACTACATGTTCAAAATGTTATGTGTGAATCTTACTACATGTTAAAAACATTATGTATGAACCTAGTTGCATGTCCATAAGTTTATTTGTGCACCTAATTACCAGTTCAAAATGTTATATGGGATCCGAATTACATGGTCACAATGTTATGCATGGACTTGGTTTCATGTCCTTCAATTTTTTCATGAACCTTATTACACATTCACAATGTAATGAATAAACCTATTTTCACGTCACTAGGTTATGTATAAGCTAGATTACACATTCACTTTGTCATGAATGAACCTAGTATTATGTCCACAAGTTGATGCAGGGGCCTGATTTCATGTCATTAACATAATGAGTGAACCATTTTATACATATACATGTTCAAAACATTATATGCCAATGTGAACAATAAAAATTCAATTTATTATTAATATGTTATTCCTTCATAACTTATTCTCTTAGTCCTATTATGATATATGTCTTACGAACTACCAATCATTATTATGATCTCTAATATGTAGGTTATGATCATCAATTTTTATGATCAACTTATATATCCCTTTGTTTCAAGTTATACTTACATGTTTCCATTATTTACTCTTACTGAGAATTTGAGCTAAACTATTTCATATGTTTCCCTTCCCTGTGTTCTGGAAAATGGTTTTAGATAGAAGTACTAATGTTTCAAATCATTATGGGGGATGTTTATGATCTTTCACTTGGAAAAAATATTTTGTTTCCATGTTTCCAAAGAAAATACATAATTACAGCCCTATAGACTATATTTCTGTAATTTACTGAGTATTCAACAAAAATGATGTAATATCAATGTATGTTAATCATTTTTTCTTATAGTTGGTATCAATGAAATGATTTAGTCATCCTTTGAAAACTATGTTGAAATTTTTTTTGTGATATCCATAGGTATATTTATGAGGATATGTATTGGGATTTCTCTAAGGATAATTATAACGATGAGTAAATGTTTAGAAAAATGTTCTCTAATTTTGGTAAAAGATAGAGTGAGGGTTTTCTTAAAAATAAATCCTTATCTGGATACTAAAAGCGGATGTGTAATTTTAATATATCTACCTAGGGTTAACAACACCGTCAAGATGTTTTGGGTCAGACTCAGGGTAATGCGGTACCTGACAACTGGCCCTATTTCACACCTGGTTTGACACTCCTATGGGATATGATTTGGGAATTCAACAACTCTTAATGAACCATTATTAAGTATTTAAATATATTTTTTCAATGAATAACCTTTGATATGTATACGGTTTCATAGATTAAGGTAGTTTTCATACATTATAAATCATATAAGTGACCATTTAGGATAATGTGGCTCCTCATTATGATAATGGTATCTTAGTATCCACTTTTGGTTTTATCCAACGGCTAGAACCTAAAGGAACATCATTAATGCTGATTGTGATGGAAAATTCAATGAATTCCCTCTTGATAATCCAAATTTTATGGGGACTGGAATACAAAACGACATTTATATACTCTCTAGAATTTCTTAATCTATGAATCATGTTGAGTTTCCAAATGAGGAAACTAGGGAAGAACATTATATCTGGTCATTCATGAGGCATCATCCACATTCTTTCAATTGGTCATATGATTTACTTCTTTCTGATCACTCGATCAGTACAACAAAAAATATATTCTTTATTATCATGTGTTTGGATAATGATATATTTATTCTTGTGGTATATCATTTAGAAGGTGAAACAGACAAATAGTGGACTCTAATCATGAGTACGAGGAAGAAAGATGAAATTTAATACATGGATTGGGATGAGTTCAAGAACTTATTCTTCACTAATTAATTTCCTTTTGTTATTCGTACCAAAATTGGAAAGTATTTTCTTGAGTTTAAGTAGAAGGATGATGAATCTATCGGTACCTATGTGGCAAGTTTCACCAGAAATCTGAGGTACATTTATGGGATTATCTTCCAAACTAAATGTAATGTTGATATGTGGTTTAGTGGATTAAAACCAAGTCTCAAAAGTTCATTGTACATAAGATTCACTAGTATCTAATAATATATTTTACGTTTTGAAATCAATGTTGACATGGTTGTTGGGGTTATGTTTCAATATCATGGTTTTAACAGGAAGAGTGGGATGGAGTTCAAAGAGGAATATAAAAACCATGGAGGGAAGAAATTTTTTCAAATTCCTATTTTCCAAAAAAATAGGAAATAGAAAATATGAGAGTTACTAAAAGGAATAATAAGGTTTTTCATGGGTAGGAATCCTAGCCACCATGAAAAGGATTATAAATGTGACAAGAAGAGGAAAAATAATGAATTGTGCAAAGAGAAAGCTCAACAGAATGAACCAACCACACTTTATTGTTTCAAGTTCATGGAGTTTTTGAATTATATGAATCAATGTCCTAATCCAAGGGCTAATATGGATGATAATACACAAAACCTATGTGTAAAAAATGGATAAATGGAAACCTTATAAAATCACAATGGATGAAGTGAATAATGAAAATTTGGGAAAAACTTATCCCCCCTTATTAGGAAGTTAATGTTTGGTTTTTGTATGAATAACACATATGATTATCTTATTTTCATCATTTAGTGACGTTTCATGTGATTTTATTGCTCTATATAGATTTTGGAATAATGAAATCACATTTATTGTTCTATCGGTTAATGGTTGAACCCATGTTTTCAATAAAAACATTTTTGGAATAATAAAAAGTATATTAATGAAGTAATGTGGAACTATATTTTGGAAGGGTTATAAGGTTATACATTTATGGAAAGTTTATGTAATTTTTATAAATACTATTTTTAAGATTAATGTATCATGTCACCAAATAAGGACTTATAATATTGGATAATCTATTTGTGATGATGGTAACTGATGATATATGGGTTATCTTATCATGAATCACATAATCTTTTAGTACTTTAGGAATCAAAAAGTAACCTTCCATTTTGGAGAAAAAGTTTAATTGGATCATGGAACAAAAAAGGGAAGGATTTCTTGAAATCATTAAAGTATGTCTTTTCATGAAAATTACATAACTATAAGAGAGTGTCTCTTAATGAAATAAACTTTTATCCTAGTACATACATTTCTTATGAATTATATGGTTACTTTATTCGTGAATGATCAATGGATTTCTGATTTTTAACTTTGTCCTGACCTTTTTCTCTATTACTCTCTACCAGATCTTGTCTTCTAGATTTTTCTTCCATGTTCATGTCTTCACCTCCAGCCTATGTTCACCTATATGGAAACCTAGTTTTTTTTATGTTGGGTAACTATTTTGTTTTCAAAATTCCCTTTTAAAAGAAGTTTTATAATTCATTTTTATAATTTGGTTTTCTCTGAATGAAAATATAAAGTATTTTACCTTTGATAACCTAGATAAATTTTGAGGGTAAAAATCATTTTATTGGGGGGGTAGAATGTAACACTTATAGAATTTTTGAATTACTTTTATCTAATTAATTTATCATTTTTATATTGTTCATTTCAAGTGACACAGTAGTATTTCTTTATATATATATATATATTAAAACATTATGTCAAACATCCCTTTCACATGAAATACCAACCTCGATTCCACTACCACAATACAAACCTAACTTACACGACATGAAATACCAACATATCATTCACTACAGACAGTAACAACTTGTCTTGCCCTACATGCAATACCCACTTGGATTGTGCTACCTGAAATACTGACATGGAATACATTACACATAGTATAGATGTTTATACAAAACATAATTTTATTGTTATAATTATTCAAATGAAATAACGATATACTATTCATTGAATATATTTATATGAATAGTAATAACAAATTTGTAGATATTATATATAATTATTATTTTTAAATAAAACATATTGGTAATGAAAGATATTATTTTTTGGTAATGAACTTTATGTTTAAAAATATCATTTTCTCGAATGAACTTATTTTAATAATAAATTTAATTTTCGAAAAACCATTAAATTTAATTTGATAAAATAAAATCAATTTTAAATTTATAATACCTCAATTATCATAGGGTGAATTTTAGGATTTTTTTAGAAACTTCATTTTTTACTGAATAGTGATAAATATTGTGTTTTTTAATAACTGAATTTTGTTTAAATAATTATTAATATTAAATTATACATTAGATTGGTTTTATGGTAAAATAATATAATTAATCCATATATTAATACCATTTAGGTAATTATAATCTATTTCACTTTTAAATTGAATATAAAAACATAACAAGCATTTAATTTTTTTTCTAATTTAAAACTCATTATATCATCCCGTCTGCGGGATTAGAAATAATATTAATTTTTCCAATTTTATGAATTTAAATTTGGAGAAACAATGTAAACCATTTTAATAATTATAATTTACAAATTTTAGTAGTACCAATTTATTTTTTTCCAAAAAATAATAATAATGGTGATTAAAATTGATCATAGTGATTAATGTCAAATCATGCTTAATTAACCACTAAACCTCAATCCTAGGGGACCAAATGACCTAGAAACTTGTCTAAAACCAATAGTATGGCCAAGATTCATCCATAGAACTTCCATTATTTGTTAATTTTTCTGTATTAATCTTTTTAGGTAAGAACATGTATACACCTATGTTGTTTTAAAAAATTTCATGTTACTTTTTTCCATCCCAATAAAAGGACACCACCAATCCCACTTCCTCACAACTCTGAAACCTATTAGGATAATCCAATATAGGACCAAGACAATGAAAAAAATCCCTAACATACTCCTATAATCCATCCATTTGGAATAATGAAGTCCAAGGAATCCTTTTGGCACCAACCAAAAGGAGTTACCCAGATAATAGGTGACATCTTCTTTCAAGTCCTTTCTATTATTTTCCATCCCCACCTCATCGAACTATATTTATTCTATATTTATATAAAAACAAGTGTATCCTAAATATATTAATATTTTTATGTATATTTTTCAATATGCACATACACACACCTATATCTCATGGGTAGTGAACACACTATTTCTATGTATGGCGAACAACTGCATCATGAAACGATGATTGTTCATTTCTTCATTACCACCTACCGTGGTGGAAATTATAATTGTAAATATATTTATATATCTCTTATATTAAATTTATTATTTCTTTAAGCGTATTTATTATTATTTAAATCACATATTTTTTTTACTTTTTAATATGTGTTAATACGATAATTCCATTTGAGGAAGTGTGGACTACCGCCCTCTTAAAGCAATCTGAATCACCCATACAACATGTGGATTTTATTAAGGATGGTTTTAGTTTTTATATATGATATATATGATATAATAAACTTATTATAATAATTATATATATATACATCTGAATTTTAATTATTTTTCATTCAACAAGACAATTAACTGGAAATACCGTTAATGCGTATGTATGGAATACCATCTCCAAGAACTGTATATTATATATAACAAATATATATTTTATATATTGTTATAAAAAAATATAATGTATATAAATAATATTAATATTATGGTTTATAATTTTTAAATCATTATTTAAGTATAAGGACCAAAGATATTACAAATTTAGAACTATACAAAGATTAAAGTGATTGTTACCCAATGTGATGCCTTAACATAGGATCGTCAACAAGTGGGTCAAATAAGTTCATAATCAAAACATATATTGTATTATTTAAAATAATATTATTCTCTAAAATATTTATAATAAATTTATGTTTATTATACAGGATGCTTGTACAAGTACGAAGAGAGTGAATACGTAATGTAATGGGATTTTTCTTAATTTTTTTCCATAAGATTCAAGCTTTATTCACCACCCATTTCATTTGTGTGGTTTATGTAATTCCCATGAATTTTTTATCTATATATCATATAAATAAATATATATATGTATTAATAAATCCATTTAATTATCTTTATTTGATGGGTATTATGTTCCAAAAGTTAACAAATTGATAAAATTGGTTTATCCCAATTTTAAATCATTGTAAATCGTGTACTTTAAGAAATTAAATTATAATTTGAGTTACATGTCATTTCATTTTACATGTCATATCATCATATTTTTCTTAATTAGCAACTAAACCATAGTCCTAGGGGACCAAATGACCTAGAAACTTGTCTGAAACCAATTGTATGGCCATGTTTCATCCATAGAACTTCCATTATTTGTTAATTTTTTTCTATTACTCTTTTTAGGTAAGAACATGTATACACCTATGTTGTTTTAAAAAATTTCATGTTAGTTTTTTCCATCCCAATAAAAGGACACCACCAATCCCACTTTCTTTGCAACTCTAAAACCTATTAGGATCATCCAATATAGGACCAAGACAATGAACAAAAACCCTAACATACTCCTATAATCCATCCATTTGGAATAAGGAAGTCCAAGGAATCCTTTTGGCACCAACAAACCAGATAATAGGTGATATCTTCTTTCAAGTCCTTTCTATTATTTTCCATCCCCACCTCATCGAACTATATTTATTCTATGTTTATATTAAAACAAGTGTATCCAAAATATAGTAATATTTTTTATGTATATTTGTCAACATACACATACACACACCTATATCTCACGGGTAATTTTAGTGTATTGGTGCCATTTTTATACTCATTTTACATAATATAGTTAATAATGTGTTTTTAAAAAATTCATAACATTATAGTCTCTTTATTTTGAAAAAAAAAGATTCCAATAAAGGGTTTCCAAGTATAATATAATAATATTCTATGACCATTGAAATAAATTTTTACCATTTTTTTCTTTACCCATTGATTTGAAAATAATATTCTTGTAATTTTCTAAATAAGGAATTTTTCTAGACTTTTTATCATAAAATGACTATTTTTTCACCTCCTATGACATGTACAGATTTATCAATCATCAATCCTTTGAAGCTTAATTTTCATGTATAAGGGTTAAATTTGTTGAAAATTGTCTTAAGATAGATTTTCAAATTAATGGGTTTCAAAATGTTTTTATGCTCCTTTTATAACTTGTTAAGGAAAAATTATTTCAAAATGTTTTATATCCCACTTTATGTTTTTCCAACAAAAAGGGTTCATAAAGGTTTTGAAAACATTATTTATAAACATTCATGTTTATTTTGAAGAAAATGATTTGCAAAAGGTTTTATGTTTTATAGATACTTTTAAAATAATAATAATTATTTACCTTAATAAATGTTTTCAAAATATTCATTGAAAATGTTTTTTTATAATAAGAAATTCATTAATATTATTCAGGAAATTCAAATAAATAATCTAAATGTTCCATTAATATTATTTATTGAATATTTTATTATTTTTACAGGATAATGCTTATGTCACCCATTTCCTTTTCATGGGTTATCTTCTTTTGAAACCCACTTCTTTTCACGAGAAATGCTTTGATGAAATGATTGTAAAACCTATCTATTTTTCATAGGTTATGTTGTGATGAAATGTTAATGAAACCCATTCCATTTCAGGGGTTATGATTTCATGTTTATTGAACAGATCTCTTTTTATGGGTCATGATATGATGAATGATTTATTATCTTGTGTATCATGTATGGATGATTTTATTATGATATGGGTGGGACCTATATCTCCCTCCAATGAATTCAAAAATGTTGGATGACTCATGAGGATAAATGTTATTCGTGAACCTAATTACATTTTCACATTGTTATACATGGACTTGGTTTCATGTCTATATTATTATGCATGAACATGATTAAATGTTCAAAATATTATGAGTGAGGAATATTATGTGTTAATAATGTTATTCATGGACCTAGTTTCATGTACATTAGTTTATGTGGGGGCCTAATTGCATTTTCACAATGTTATGCATGAACCTGATTACATGTTCACAATGTTATTCATAAGCATTGTTTCATGACCATAATGTTAAGTGTGGAAATGATTACACATTCAAATTATTACGCATGGACCTAATTTAATGTCCATAATTTTATGTGTGAACCTGATTACATGTTCAAATTATTAGTTGTGGACATAGTTGCATGTCCATAAGATGATGTAGGAGCCTGATTTCAGGTTATAAACAAAACAGGTGAACCATTGTCTACTTATACTTGTTCACAATGTTATAAACTAATGTTCAGGCCACAAATTCCATGTGTTATTAATATTTTATTATTCCATGCCATATGATCTCAATCCACTTATGACCTTTGTCTAATGAACTTCCAATCTATATTATAATCTCTAATATGTAGGGTATGATTTTAAAATGTTATCCTCAAGTTCAAAACTCTTTCATTTCATGTTATTCTTACACATTTCCTTTATTTACCCTTATTGAGGTTTTGATCTCTCCCCTTACTTGTGTTTCCTTACCAAATGATTTGAAAAATGGTTTTAGGTATAAGTACTAAAGGTTGAGATCTTAATGGTAGATTTTTTAAGATCATTCGCCTTGATATAAGGTTTTTTTCAGCTTTCCGAAGACACTAACCTATTAGGATCCTAAATCATGTATTTTTGTAATGTAATTATTATTTACCTAAAATTAGGAAATATCCATGTATGTCAAGCCTCGTTCGTTATAGTTGTATTATGCATGTGGCGAAAAAAGATGAATTTGATTTTTCTTATATGTGTTGGGAAATAGTTAATGAAGTTTTTGGTTGTTTTAAATGGTATTGTGTAGAATTGGGTAAAATGGTTTGATAATGGAGTGTTTTTCTTATTTAAAATTATTTCCCTATACATGGTTTTATATAAATTGTTTTATATTAATGGTGACAAACGGTTTTTTCCGAGTGGCATGTGTAGGGAAGTCATTCTGGGAAAACCTAATGAGTAATACTACTCACACCTGATTTGGTAAATTTTTGATTTTCAAGACGTTTTTTCTAGAGAAAGAGGTAAATTTAAGGAATATAACTTCATTAGTGGTACATTATTATTCATATGATGTCTTGTTGTGGTTGGAGCATGGATCATGGTGTGAAGCTATGGAGTTATATTCCAAAGTCTTCAAATTTTATTGTTTACTCTTATACATGGTACTATGATACTAGATTATTTTGGATTACGTATATTGGAATTATAGGTATTTTTTTATTGTGTAAAATTCTTGACATTAATCATTTATTGGGCTTTCATAAAGGAATGTTTTTTTGGTTATTCTCATCTCAATGGAAAAAAATCAACAATTGTTCTTAAATCCCTCAACATTTATTTCTATCGTTTGGCACCTTGGTAATGTCTCTTATGGTAGAGTATCATTCCAATGCCTTCTAAAGGAAATTATAGGGGCTTAGAAATTTCAAGCGGTATCATATTTTTCAGCACATGAATTTCAAATGGACGCAGTTTGTTCGTTCCTTTTGACATTAGTTGTTAGTCTTGTAGTTGGTTTTCATTCTTGGTTTATTACTTGATTTGGGATAGTAGAAAGGAATATAATCTTTGGACCATGAAATTTATAGTAAAAAAAGATACAACTAACCCTTTTATTATCAATTATATGTTACCATGGAGGGGGTTAAGTATGGTTTTTGGACACATTTAAAGGGATTGGAAATGTTATTGTCGTGGGTCTAGCCAATGGGATAATCATGGAATGGATGGTAGAAATTAATTCCCAATAGGATTTAATATTTCATTTGGAATATTGATTTATGTTTTGGATTTGAATGTTTAATTTTTGAAATATGTGGAAATTGTTTTCAAATGTGCGATTTTGAAAAAGAGGAATAGTTGTGGTATTTTGAAAATGGTAGATTTTAAAAGCATGGTACATTTTTTAAAAATTGTTCTAATATGATAAATGTTGGATTTTATAAATAATGGATGTGATAGTTGAAATGTAATTGAATATGAAATTGTTAGCCTTATGTTTCTAGGTAGTGTGGCTTATATCGATTCATGTCTTGATAGAAACACTGGGTGGGAATTGAAGAGACTAGCCAAAGGATGCTATGAAAAATGTGGCTTCCCCTGAAGGCCATGGGCAACCAAGATCTTGTGAAGAGCATATTGAAATATTTAAAATATATGGAAATTGAAAATATATGGGATGAGTTTGGCATGTGGATCACTCGGTTATGTTTTAAAAGTAAAATACACCCATTTCTCAGGGTGATTAAGAACATGGAAGGGATGAAGCATGACTAAATATGATGAATCAAATATTTTATATCCTAGGAATGTTAGTATAGATAAAATTTATGTTTTTATGTACATGATGGATGATATTTCAAATTAGCGTGGGAGATGGCAGTATAGGTTAGAGCGGACCATGGTATACCAAAAGATGGGTTTGAGGAATTGATTAATGAATAATTTTACCCTCAGATGTTCATGATTCATTGAACAATGGATTTCAACAACCTTATGAAAGGTAAATTGTTGAAAATATATTATGTGGATAAATTCATGGATTTCATTTGGTTTTCACCTAAGGTTGTGTCTAGTTAATCTCTTAAGGCGTGCATCCTTGAATCTGAATTGAGGTAGTAAATTCAATCAAAAATAATAGTTTTATGTATATGTGATAATAAAGAAATGGTTAATAGGGAAATAATGAATGAAAGGGATTTATTGGGGAATATGAGTGAGGGTAGAATTTTCATACACATGGTAAATACTGGTAACACTAATGCGGAGAGAAAACATAAGAGAGACACTTATTTCCATAATGGGAGTGTGGCTTATAATCCGATGGTGGGATCGGTGAACCTTTCAATGAAGCCACATAAAATTAGAGGATGACTCTAGTAAAGATATCTAACCCATATGAAGTGGGATTATATAGGAAACCCTCAAACATGACATAAATTAATGCGGATGGGGAATCTCTCGTGCTATTTTCATAGTGCTCCAAAGTCAGGTGTTCATGACACTCCTCAGGGGTCGTAGGCTTCGTATGCCTTGATGGGTAGAGGGAAGCATCACAACCCTTATCGAAAGAGCATAATTAGAATTTTTTATTCTAAAAACACCATGAATCCTTAGTATGGGAATATTCTAAATGTGAACATAGAGAATAGTGTGTCTAGTAAGAAGGTGTTTATAGCTGAGCTGCTTATATAGGATGATCAGTCAGGCCCATCCATAGTTAGATATGCAATTATTTTGAATTCTACCATTATTCAAGTGATGTTTTATGCTGTAGAGTCTAATTATTTTATTTCTTCTCATTTCATTGATTCATTGGGTTTATCTGTGGAAATGATGTCTTTTTTTTCTAAAACATCAATCTCTTCTTAGTAAAAAAGAGTGTCGAGCCATCTGATGTAAAGTATGATCTTTAGTTGTGGATTGGGTTGAGCTGATGTAGGAAATCTCAGTTCTTGAGATATATGTGTATGTTGAAATCCTGGGTATGGATTGGTTAATGATGTTTAGGGCCCACATTGACTATTATGTGTGAATGGTTGTTTCACAATAGAGGATGTTGTTGAGAATCTATTTAGAGGTAAAAAAATTATAAGGGTGAATGAAACATATTTTTTGGCACTAGTGTTTGGGACGATCTCATAACATTTTGTGGATTTGTTGATATCATCAATTGATGAAGATGAGAAAAGTGGTTTTCAAGAAGTGGTCGATCATTTTTTGGATGTCTTTTTAGAAGAACTATCACGGTTTACAATAGTGAATGAACAAGAGTTCACAATTGATATCCATTCGGGGACTAGTCTAATATCCCAACCATCTTACTGGATGGCACTGGAAGAATTGATGGAATTAAAAGTGAAATTAAAGGAGATAAAAAATAAAGTGTTCATCAGGCTTTGTATGTCCCCATGGGTAATGCCGATTTTGTTCGTGAATAAAGAATATGGAACTCTTATGTTGTTTGTTGACTATCATAAACATAACTATGTTACGTTATCAATCTGATATCCACTCCCATACATTGATGATCTATTTGATTAGTTGAGGGGAGCTCAGTGGTTCTCAATTTTTTTTCTGATCCAGATATCATCAGTTGCAGGTGTAGAGAGTGGGTATTAAAAAAAGACTTCAGAAGTTGATATGGCCATTATGAGTATGTTTTATTTCCATTTGGACTTATGAATGCACCAGTGCGGTTAATGGCATTGAAGAATTAGATATTTAATTGATATATAGATTCTTTCATGGTTGTATTCGTGGATGAAATATTTTTGTATTCAAGAACAAGGGTGGAGGATGATATACACTTGACAGTAGTGTCAATAATATTGAGGGGCTATCGGTTGTATTCCAATTTTTCTGTGTCACTTTGGGATAATAGATTTATTTTTATATTCCATGTTATTTGCAACAAGGTTATTTCCATAAATTGTAAGAAAATAGATTCCATAATCTCTTGGAAACCAACGAATAATGCCTTTGAGATACATAGCTTCCTCATTCTAATTGGGTATTATTGATGCATTGTTCGCGACTTATCATGATATGATTCACCGATGAAAGAAATAATAAGAAATAATTTTCCATTTCAATTGAATGTGTAGGGGAATAAATATTTTGAATATATTAAGTATCATATTTCATCATCACCAATATTTATTTTTATAGAACTAGGAAAATGGAATGTGGTGTATTGTGATGCATCAGAATAAGGGTTGTGGTGTTTTATCATGAAAGGGAATCATGTGGTTGTGTATGGATCACCATATTTGAGGTTTCATGAGAAGAACAACACAAAACATGATTTTTAGTTGGTAGCGGTGGTTCATGCATTGAAAATTGGGCTTCACTATCTTTTAGGTTCGAAATTTTCTGTGTATATAGACCACAATAACTTAAAGAACATTTAATTACAAATATATTTGAATCTAAGTCAAATTACAGGATAAATCATCTCCAGGTGTTTGAATTTGACATAATGTACACACTCAGTAAAGGAAATTCGGTGGGTATAGAAATAAGTTGAATGTCATACACACGCATGGGGAAGAAGGCATCAAAAAAGTGGTAGTTAGTGCTGGTCACATCTGAAATATAGTTGGACTATGAAGTCCGAGGTGACGTGGTAGTTTTAATTATTATTTTATTGGTTCCTGACATGGTTGGTTTGGTTATAGAGGCATAGAGGTATGATTTGGGGAATATAGATATGAGGTCAAACCTCAATGGTTGGGAGACCATTGTGGGTTGGAAACTAGATGAAAAATCAGTGTTATATTTTATGAATCTTACGGTTGTGCTGATATCTAGTCCAGAGAAACACCACACTTCTTATCATCAATCTATATGAGTTCTTCATATAGGAATTCTAAAAATGTTGAAGTCATTGAAAGTGAATTTTTTGGGGAATACTTTGAAAAGTAAAGTAGATGAGATCATTTTGAGATACTTGACATTTCAGGAAGTCTGGGATGAGCATAAACGACAAGTAGGTTTGTTCCAGTCTTTACCTATTTCTATGGGGATGTGGGAACAAATACCGATGGATTTTTTTAGGTCCCCCAATAATTATTAGATAACACGATTCAATATGGGTTATTGTGGATCATCTCACAAATTCGTCTATATTCATCCCTATTCATAAAACTCATACACATTAAGATATATCCAAAATATATGCATGTGAGTCAGTAAGGAGGCATGGTGTACTAGTTTCAATTATATTAGATATACAAATGTGGTTCAGGTCCTGTTTCTATAAATCCATTCAACAAGAACGTGGAACTCAATTGATAATGAGTAAAACGTATCCCCTCATATGAATGGGTATTCTGATAAGATGATTCAAAACATGGAAGATGTGTTTTGGGATTATGGGATGGATATTTGTGGCTAATGGATGCAATGCATGGTTCTAGTGGAGTTCTCATATAAATATAATTATCAGGCCATGATACATATGGCCATATTTAAAGCATTTTATGGGATTCCTTTTCATTCATTACTTTTTTGGGTGGACACAAGATAAAAATCATTGGTAGGGATGAGGCTTGTCCAAGAGATAATGTATAAGATTAATCTGATCAAGAAGGGAATGGATATGGATCAATGTCTTTATAAATCAAATTTGGACCATCGCTGATGGTAGTCGTCATTCAATGTAGGTGATCATGTGATCTTGAAAATATCTATGAGGTTAGGACATCATCAGTTTGGAATGCAGGTAATGTTATCTCCATGGTTTATTTGGTATTTCTAGAAACATGAGTTGATTGGAGGGGTAGCATATCAGTTGGCCTTGCCACCAGTGTTTATTATAGTTCCCAATCTATTTATTGTCTTGTAGTTAAAAAATAATCAGTCGAATTGTGACCCTGTGATTCATTGGGATCAGGTTGAGATATATTCATATGATCTTTTTTTACACATCCCAATTCAATTTGTGGAAGGGTAATATAAATTATCCCATGTAAAAAGCATCGGTTTAGTTGAGGAAGAGGGAAAATATGGACAGATTCTAGAGGAGACGTGGGAATTCGGAAAAGAGGTTATCAATAAATGGACTAAACCCTTTTGGGAAAATGGTAGTTTTCTAGTTTTTAAGAATGGAATGACTAATGGGGGAGAATTTAGTACCCGTGTTTTGAGGAATTTTCCCTTCTTTTCATTTTATTATATATGTGAAGTTGTTAGGTAATTTTTGGGAGATTTTGGAATGGTTTTGGGATGTTTTTAGAATCATTTAAAATGGTGAATAGTTTTGACAAACATAGTGGAAACCATGAAGAAAACCTAGGTTACTGTGCAAAATGAGGTACATGAGAAGGGATAGTACATAGTTAAGGAACACAACTTTCCAAATTTTGTGGCCACCTAGGTAAACCGTGCATATTGAAGTAGTGGTGTTCTATACATTCAGAGTATGGTTTGTCTAACAATGTAGAGAATACATGTGAGACACACTCTTGAGACAATAAAAGGTGTGTGATTAGCGCATAGTTTTCCTAACTCGGAGGGTTAACCATGTGTGTACTTAAAATGGGGTTTTATGAAATATGGGGGGATTGGTATTTTCTTTAAACCCTCATTCTATCCTCCCATATAAACCCAACTCTGGATTTTCTCTTCTCATGGGTTAGCTAACTTCTTTCACTCATTTTGGAAGAATATATAAGGATTTTCATGGTGTATTGAAGAAGATTCACCGCCGGTAAGTCTTCATTATTAGTGTTTTTGTGGTTTCTATTAGATTTAGATCCCTCTCTCTCCCTCTCCCTATTTTCCAAATCTACTTATATAGCATGTAGATCTTGGTTTTTTATTCCCTAAAACGGTGAGTGTTGGGAATTTAATGTTAGAAAAAGGGATATACGGTAGCTTTTTAGAGATTTCACTATGATTTTGTCGTGTAGTTCAGCATTGATTGATTTCACCAAAACCCTAATGTCGGTGGCTTCTATCTTCACTCTATTTGGATAGAACATAAAGGCTTTAATATTAAATTAATAATTGATTCTTGAAATTGATGGTGTTTGTGATGTGTGAAGCCGGATTAAAACCCATGGTGTGATGATTTGTGAATTTTAGGGAGAATGGGTTTTTTTGCAATGTGCTATGTATTGGATTTTATAATTTTGATTTTAAAGTATGTTGGTTGATTTGTTATATAAAAAATTATATAATAAAATGGTTTTCAACTAAATGAGGGTTTTATTGGAATATGAATGGGAATGGATAAGGTATAATGGTGTTTTCAAAAAATTTGATTTTGATTAATTTTTTTTGACTTATTTTTTTTACAAATTTTGGTTTATATAATGTGTTGATTGTTGGATGGCATGGGGTATTGATTTATAAAATGTGATTGGCATGATTGGTTGATTAAGTGGTTAAGCGAGAGTTGGATGGGAATGATCATGGTCTAGAAGTACCACTTTGAAGTGGTCATGAACCACCACTATAAAAAGGTGGACATGTTTTTGATGTGAAGTTCCACCCTAAATCTACATTGAACTTGTTTAGTTGGTTTTTAGATGTGGTTATGTTATGAGTGCGACCACAGAAGATGAATTAGGTTATTCTAAAATGTCTTATAAAATGTTTAATGACGTGTTTGGTATATTTCCAATGTATTTGGATGACTTGGTTAAAATGGTTTGGTAATGATGTGTTTTGGTAGTTGGAAATTATTTTCTTTTTCTTGGTTTTATATAAATTGTTTTATATAAATGGTGAGGACCAATTTTATCCCAGTGATTTGAATTGGGAATTCTTTTTAGTAAAACCTACTGACTAATATTACTCACCCAATGCTTTAGAACTTGGGTTCTTTTGTAGATGTTTTTTCATGAGACACAAGTAATTTATTGTAATATCACTTCTTGAGTAGTGAATCATCATTCCTGAGTGGATTTATGGTGCATGGATATTGCAGTTTGGTGTGGATCTATGGAGTTATGTTGTTGAGGCATTGGGTTTCATTGTTTAGTGTTCCTCTTGGTACTCTGATTCTAGATTATTGTGGTTTGTTTGTGTTGGTATTTTAGGTATTGTTATACTATGTAATGTTCGTGATGTGCATCATGTTGCAGGTTTTGATAACAGAATGTTTGGTTGGTTATTTTCATCTCAAGGGAAAATCATTCACATTCTGTTATTGATCCATATGCATTTATTTCATGCCTTTGGAACCATAGGAACATAGATTAAGGTAAAATAGCATTCTATCACCTTATCAATCCAATCAGAAGGGGCGGGACATTACATGTCACATTGTAATAGAAGAATATTCATTACATTACATAATTATCCATGAAATATTCATCTAGGTATAATATCTTTATAAACATAGATACGTATAAATATAGTTCATAAGAGAATTAGATCATCTCCCACTATGTTCATCATATCTAGTGCCATTATTAGACATATCATACATAATTCCTTTCTACGTAGTCCCAGGAAAGGAATCATAAGAATGGGAGATCTCAAATCACTATTACAAAACCATCCTTTAACCGTACTAGAAAAGGCCATTATCAATAATAGAAAATAATTTACAACATGAGTGAGGTTAAAGGCCCTATACTTACATAAGTTCTGAAAAAGCACTTATAATGTGGTACTTTATCAGCACTAAAAACGCTGATAAATGGGACCTTTATAATCACTTTTAGAAGTGTTGATAAAGGACCCATTTATCGGAATTTTTTAGCACTACTAAAGGAACAAATTATCAAAACTTAGAAAGGAATTATTGAACGTTATTTTATCAGTGCTTCAATGTGCACAGTTAAATTTTTCCTTTATCACCACTTTTAAAATTGATGATAAGGGGTCATTCTGCAATGTTTGGTAACAGAACACCAAAGCACCAAAAACACACCAGATATCAACATTAACAATTCCCAATTCAGGATTTAAATTAAATAAAATTTACACCCTAAACAAGAGAAAATAACACTATATTATATTCATTCTATACATTGGATTATACAATTAAATAAATACAAATTATAACATTCATTCACAACCACCAATGTTCCTTTTTTCTTTTATTCCTTAACCTAATCATGCAATTGTTGAAAAAAACTCCCATAATCAAGATAAATAACTCACTTGTATAAGAAATTAATTCTTATGTTAGTAATGATATAAATAAATAAATAAACAAAAAATGGTAATTTTATTAAAACTGTTGTCAATTTTAAATTAAAAAGACATACTTGGACTCATACCGGTCACACCGTGCATCAGATTGAGGTGAGGCTAATTCCAATACATCTCAAATGAACTTTTGATCATTTTTCTAATGTATCAAAATAATCTAAATTTGTTTTCTTGGTTTTTATTATGTTATTTGCCTTTTTTACTAAAATTTTATTTTAAACTTGAAAAATTCATTTTGACTCGTTTTGGTCACATCATATATCAGTTTGAAATTAAATAGATTCCTATAAGTTACAAAGGAGTTATGAATCTTTTTCCTAAATTACCGATAAAATAATATCATTTTTATCTATTTCTATAGAGAGACACTTTCGCAACTAAAATGTCAATCTTAAACTGGTAACAAAAACTTTGAGTCGTACCAGGAAGATCCTGTATCAAATTCTGTTTCTGATGATTCAAACACCTCAAAAATTAATTAGGGATCATTTTTGTAAAGCATCAAAACAATTAGAAATTTTTAATGGTTTTTATAAGGAATGTTTTCCATTTTACTAAAATTGATGACAATTTTAAATAAAAATACCCACTTTGAGTCATACTGGCCATATCGTGCTTTGTATTGAGGTTTGGTTGATTCCTACACATCCCAAAAAAATATGGATCATTTTCCATATGTATTAAAAAAATATCAATGTGTTTTCTCAGTTTTTAGAAAGTCACATTTTCTTTTTTCATTTAAAAAGTCCTTTTAAAATTGAAACATGAATTTTGACTCATATCGATCACATTGTGTATCAGATTGAAGTGATGATAATTTCTACACATCACAAATGACATATCGATAATTTTATAAAAACTTGATAAACAATTTGAATGTGTTTTATTATATTTGAGTACTTTATTTATCCTTTTTACTAAAATTGATGTCAATTTTATATAGAAACTTTCACATAGAGTCATATCTATCACACCATGATTCAGATTGAGGTGTGGCTAATTCATTCACATCTAATGTATCTTATGGATCATTTTCCAAAAGTATAAAAACAATATGAATTGTTTCTTTGGGTTTTGAGTATCTCACTTTTGTTTTTTTACTAAAATTGTTTTCAATTTTAACTAAATACACACTCACAGTCATACCGGTCACACCATACATTAGATTGGGGAGGGCTAATACCAATATGTTCCAAATCACTTATGTATTGTTCTCCAAAATAATCAAAATAATCTGATGTGTTTTCTTAGTTGTGAGTATGTATCTTGTCTTTTTTACTAATGAGTCATTTTAAACATAAAACATGCACTTTGACTCATACTAATTGCATCGTGTATCATCTTGAGATGAGGCTAATTCCTACACATCAAAAATTATTTCTAAATTGATGCCCTAAATTTTCACGAATATCTAAGGGAATTTTCTCAGTTTTTAGTGAGTTAATATTTTTGAATAAAATATCAATTTTAAATTGAGAACTGACTCATTTATTTAGTTTTATGTATTAAAAAATAAATTTTAATTTAAAATAAAAAGAATTAAATGGATTAATACAGATCATATAACATATGAGATTGAGGTTTTTTTGATTCTTACACGTCCTAAAGTCTCAACACAATCCTAAATGTAAATGACACCATGATTTCCATTGGAATTATTTATCATATTGTCAATAATTCATGAGAAAATTCCAAAAAGCCACATCAACTTAAAATAATAATCCACCTATATAAAAAAAATTATTTTGTGATTATTACTAATACGAAATAAATTAAACATCAATATGAAATAATACATAGATTCTATGAAAAATGATTTCACAAGGAAAACCCACAATATTTCCTCTGTGATTGATCAGAGACAACAGTGTTTCCCTTCCTGTAAAGGCAGTGGAACGAACATTAAATAAAGTGATAAATGCAACATTGTAGTAGTGAAAAGGTTTTTAGGGAGAAGAAGAGTGAAATTTTCAATGATCACCCAACTCGAACAAAAGAATCCACCTATATAAGAAAAAAAAATTATGTTGGTAAATATAAATATAAATAAAATAAACATAAATATTAAGAAATAAATTAATTCAATGTATAATGTTTTTACTGTGAAAACAACATTATTACCTCTTTATTGAGTAGATGCAGCATCTTTTCCCTTCCTATAGAGGTAGTTGAGAGAAATTTTAAAAATGTGGTAAATTTAAAACTATTGGGGTGAAAAGGTTTTGAGGGGGAAAAAGCATGAAATTTGGAAAGAGAACCCAAACTCAATGAAAATAATATCCCAATATAAATAAAGCAATTATTATGTGGGTAACCCTAAAAAAATAATATAAAAATAAATATGAAACAAAAATTTAATTTTATGCTCAATGATTTCAATGTGAAAACCCCAAGATTACCTCTGTGATTGAGATGAGTCATAGTCATTTCACTTTCTACATAGGCAGTGGAGATAAATTGAATGAAATTGATAAATGAAACATTGTGGGGGTGAATATTTTATGGGGGAGAAGAAACATGATTTTTTGAAAAATCCCCCCAACTTGAAAAAAATAATCAACATGTATAAAAAACAATTATTATGTGAGTAACAATAAATATTAAATAATTCATTAATATTATAGATCATGATTTTACTGTGAAAACATCGATATTAAATCTATTCTTAAGAAGATATAACATCATTTCTTATCCTGCAAAGTCAGTGGAGAGGAATTGAATGAATGTGATAAATGAAAAATTGTAGTGCTATAAAGGTTTTGAGTGAGATGAAGCGTGAAAGATAGAGAGAGCACCCCAACTATAATAAATGAATTCACCTTAATAAGGAAACAATTATTATGAGAGTAATACTAAAAAGAAATAAATTAATATATATATATATATATAAACATAATTTAATTCTATGGTCAATGATTTTAATGTGAAACACATTAAGATTACCACGATGATTTAGTAGAGACAACATCATTTTTCTTTTTAGAACGCCATGACACATGGATTGAAATCTTCTAAAATAAATGAAATATGTATCAAATAATGAAAATTAAATAAATGTTTCATTATCTAAATTTTCAATAAAATATAGAATTTATATCGTAACATTACCATTACATCACTACAGTGGGTTTCTTTGGTCCATATATAAGAAAATAAAAAAATTAAGGATTCTTTGTGACCTTCATTACAGTTTAAAAGACTATAATGATGTTGGAAAACCATGATCCAATTAATTATATTTTTGTCTATTTGGATAAATTGGTCAATGGAGCCAAAACAAGGATTGGTTTTGCACCACTCACAATGTTAATTACAAAACTATGGTTTCTTTTTGCACTTCACTACCATTGGTTAACTACATCTTAGCATAACATATGACCTAAAATTATTTCCCAATATCCCTAAGATGCTCCCATACAACACACTATTACATCCATCAATAT
Source organism: Viscum album (assembly GCA_963277665.1). NCBI lineage: Eukaryota > Viridiplantae > Streptophyta > Magnoliopsida > Santalales > Viscaceae > Viscum > Viscum album. Next base: position 1,298,644,249 of record OY728136.1, read on the forward strand.
TCTGGAGAATCTAATTAGTTGGTAACTCTATATGTGTGAGATGAGACTATCAAGGTGATGTCAGCCAGTAAGTTCAGGTCAGATGTTATGCTAAGCAGTTGTTAAACAACTATAGTGATGTGCACACATAATTCTTTCTTTTCATATTATATTTTTTTATTTATTCACTACCAATACATGATTAGGAACCATTGATCAATAGAGCCAAATATACTTGAATATTATTTAAACTCTCTCATACTAATCCGTCTTAATTAATTACAATATTAATACAAACATAGAATTTTAGAACGGTCGTATGTATTCTCTCTTACCAACTTGATGAAAACTTTAACTCGATATTCAAATTCATTTTTCACATGATTTTAATGAATCAATTTTTTTGTTGGTATCCAAATTATTGTATTATAAATGATGAATTTTATATAACATATAAATGAATACATATAAGATATTCATTCTCAAAAGATAATGTTAATGAAAATTCTAATCATGAAAATAATAATTTTATTGTTTAAAATAACTTTAGTATATTGAAGAAAATGGTGAATTGAAATTAACAAAATAATTACTCCATATTAAATATTTCTTAAAATCACTATACAAATAAAAATATAAGATAGGCAATTAAGGGGTAAAAAGAAACTCAAATATGATAAACAAGAATAATAAACTCTAATTCAATAAACTACAAGATATAAATATGTATTGGAGACAGTGATGTAGAAAATTAATTAATTATTACATTTAAAATTAATGGTATATCAATATTTAAAATCATCTCATGACTCCTGGGATTTCATATCACTACACCGACCAATCCCAAGGAAAGTAAAGGTAATCTAACTAGATGTAAAATTAGTATTTAAAAATGGATTACACAAATATGAATTACATCAAACAGACATACAATTTTCAAATTCTTTAATAAGAGAATAATATTTTAAAATTTGGAAAGGGGATGCATGAATTGATATAAGAACTTAGAGCTTGGTGTTGATGTTTAGTGGAATTAATATAGAAACATTAATTTAAAAAATAAAGAATTGATCGAAGTCAATACATTAAAAAAAATTATTGGATAGATTGAATGTTTTTATTAATATAGATGACATAATATTTAGAAGATTAAGAGAGAAACATTGATAATAATTTTCTTTATTAACAATGAACAGTGTTTAAATGTTGACGATTATTGAGTTGAAATTTTCCTTCGTTTATAGGAAACTCGTGGAATTCATGGAATTTTTTCCCAATACATGTATGTGAGGAATGTGTTTTATTGGTGACTCATAGAATTCATGGAAATAAAGGTATATTTATAACTTTGGGTGATCAATTTGGGAAATCTAAACTTAATAAGACAACTAACTAAACTCCATGTGACTTTATGTGTCACTGTCAAGTCTAGAATCAATAAACTCCCCATCTGGAATCAATGGTTCAATCAAAATTGGATACATAGAAAATCGGAAGGCCTACCTCACTACTATACAATCACTGGACCACAAATAAGGACATTTTCAAAGAAGAAATCAAAAAGGAAGCCAAAATACACATTGAAAATCAAAAGGACTACCTTTCTAGGTTTATGAAACTTTGGGACCCTCTTCAAAAACCTTAAATACATCAAACACCAGATGTCAGATGAGGTGTTTGAGAAACTCGAGGCAGTTGAGGGGTGTGATCCGAGCTTTTATTCACTAAGGTGGAGCATCAAATGTGGGTGGATTCTATAGAAATCATCTGATATTGTGATGGGTTCACAAATAGTCCGGGTTTATTAATTTGATAGGGGATGTTTTATAAGCGCTTATAAAAAAGTTCTCATAAAAAAGTATTTTTATCAGTTCTTATTACTTATTAGATGATAAAATTAGTATTTATTAGGGATTTTTTGGTAATGAAATTTTCTTCTTCTTTATTAACACTAAACTTATAGTGCTGATAAATGGGTATTGTATCTTCCCTTTTAGTAGCATTGATAAATACCTACCTTTATCGGTGCTAATACAGTACTTTTATTAGCTCTTATTCCTAAAGCGCTGTTAAAGAATTTATATTTATAATTATCAATATTAAAATTGTAAATAATTATATATACTGAATAAATATATATAAATATAAATATAGTAAATATATTTGTTATAATTTTATAATTATTTATTTATAATTAAAGAAAAATTTTAAAATAATAAAATTTACATCATTATATATTTTTATATAATAATACATATATATTTAACTAATATATATAAATGTAAATATAGTAAATATATTTATTATTTATGAAAATTTATTAAAAATTTAATAATTATTTAAATATATATCATTATTTATTTATAATATTACAAATAATTTTAAAGAATAGTAATTTATTTATAATTATAAATATATATTTCTATATATATAGTAATTGCACAATTATAAATTTATTTATTTATAAAGAATTTTTTACAAATATATTTTGGACATTATTGATGAATATCTAATTTTAAGTGCATGCATATATGTAAAAAATGAGTGAAATTAAATAAATTAATAATAATTACACTTCAAAAATATTGATAAAATTGATATATTTTATGTGTCTACATTATATATAAAAATTCATTAATTTTTTATATATGAAATCGATATAACACAAATTTTATCTATGTTATATTGAAAAATCAACGGACATTAAATTATATGTCGAGTACTATGTAATTAGCCAATATTTTTATTTTATTAAAATTTTATATTATAAAAACCATTATTCAATAAATATCTGACTATTTAATGAAAATCACATAAATATTTTATAATATATAAATCATATTAATATAAATTAATATATATATATATATTTAAAAAATACAATTTAATAACATTAATTATCATAAATATATAATTATTAAAATGTTTAATATGATATAATGTATAATCAATTTAATCATTTTTACCAATAATTACATAATTAACTACATTTTAAATATTTTTTCAATAAAAGTAATTTAATTTTTTTGTTCAATTATTTCATCTTATTTATTCGGATATTTCTCAACGCTAAAATAGTTATGAAGAAAAAAATATTTATCAGTGCCAAAAATAAATGCTTCATAAAGGGTATCATTTATCAGTGCTAAAAATGAAGTGATGATAAATGTTAACATTTATCAGTGCTACAGATAAACACTGATAATGGAAACCCTTATCATCGCTAAATATAAATCATTGATAAAAGGTTAAATTTATAATCACATTGTGTAGCACTGCTAAATATGCCATTTATTAGCATTTTTATGTTGTACTTATAAATACCATTATTGATATAGCCTGGTTTTCAAGTAGTGAATTCTTAATATGGGTAACCAAGATAGATATCTACATAACATGATCATAAGGTTTAATGAACATTAGAATAATAATTTCATAAAATAACCTAAATATCATAGTTTCTAAACTTGAGTCATCTAATAAATCATAGTAGTTGATAAGATATGAATCATAATGTAATAAAATAGAATGACCAATGAGATATTAACATTTCATAAGATAATATTTTTGGTATACACATAAAAATAGATAAACATTTCTTTAATATTAAAGGATCTTTTACAAGACCATATTAGTGGAATGGGTTCACTCTCCATCCCATCATAGTAATCAAGGTTCACTCCTAAGACTATCATATTGGATAGAGTCCCTTACTGAACTAGGTTCACTCCGTATTCCAGCCATTTTACCCTCATTAGATTTTAATCATTACCCAATCCATTTGAGGGTTATATAATTTCCGGCTCATTCATGCCATAATTAAAATCATATATATGTGTTCAAAAGTTTATAAAACATTCATCATTGTATAACCCATAAAAATATAATGTGTTTCAAGAATATTTTATCATATCATAACCATTTGAAAAGAAACTAGTATCATAAGAATAAACCAGGGAAAAGAAACAAGTATCATAAATATCTTTTCATAGTAATCATAAAAAATATATAGATAGAATTTTTATGGTATCATTGTTTAATATCCCTACTAATTCATAAGAATAGTAAACTGTTATAGTCATTTATGGATAGAATTAATATTAAATGATCATTAAAAACATTCTAAAGTAATATAATATTTCTACTTTGAAAATTAAATTTTAAAATTTATAAACATATAAAATATTAATTAAAATAATTTATTTTAAAATAAATATATAAAATTCTAATTTAATATTTAAATCATTGATTTTTCATGATAGTGGGAAATACTTTTGATGTTAGACACATTAAATTAAAGATTCCTTTTACATTTTCAATAAAAGTCAAGAGTATCTTATTCAAAAAAATGAAAATATGATTCCTTCTAAAAAATTTGTTGAAAAGTAAAACAAGTTAAAAAATAAACTAAGAATTATATTACATGTTTAAAAATTATTTAAAATTTTTAGGAAACTATTGACATGGATGAGAAAATATTTTTGACTAAAGAGATAAACAATGTCAAATTTTGATAAAAAAATATAATTTAGTAAAATTTATTACATAAATATATAAAAATGAATGAAAACATTTATTTTGTAAAAATAAATATATTATAATAAAAAACATTAGTTTCTTGATATAATATCATATGACTTAATCATTGTAAACACAATGATAAACATTGTGATTGTAATGAAAATGCATACCACATGGGTAACTATTGAAATGTAATACCGATGAATGCAATAACCATATATATATATATATATAACACAATTTTTATTATAATATTCATAAAATAAATTTAGGGGTAATATTTATGCACATAAAATAACAAGTGTTGAATATGGCATGTGTCTCACAGAAATTAAAGTGAGATGAAAATCCCTTACCTGAAGTATTTACTTCCCTCATATGCATTCAAACCTCCTATATAATAAATATAGGTTTTTCATATATCTATTAAAAACTAAAATCATATATATAATACCATATATGATTTAATTATAACATTATATCACCTATTTATTAACAATTCATTGTTAAAATCATTATTTCGGTTAATAACTGCTTAGTTTTCCCTGTATGTTTTGATTCATTTGTCTTGGTAATTGTAATTTTAATCAGGTTAACCCATATAAATAACATTAATAATTATTTAAATATAATATATATTCATTATAAAATTATTTATATTCATCCATAAAAGCTAGAGGTAAAAATTTAATTACAGTATTCATGAAGACTGTTGGTCATATATAAACATGAATGTTGTTTCCATTTTCTTAAATGATGCAATTAAAGAATGGTAAATATTAATTAAATATTACATAATAATTTTTATATTTTATATATCATATATACTAATTAAATATATCTTTATTACCATACAAGTATATAATAAATTGAAAAAAGTGTCACATTGCTTTGTGGAAGCAATAGTCCACTTGTACACACTACCGGCATTATCGTTTTCTAATAGATTGAATGGTATGAATGTAGATGTTGTATTAAAACAATATAATTATAATAATTCCTTAAATATAATATATATATATATATATATTAAATATGTAATTATATTCATCCATGATATGTGGTGATAGAAAATGAAATGCATTAGTTTGTGACGTAGTAGTTCGTCTTAAACCTAATCAATGGCAATAATTCCCATTTGATAGAAGAGAAGATATATATAGGTTATGAAATTAGGTAATAAAGTATAACTATTTAGTATATAATAGAGTTATTATTTCATCAAAGTTGAATAATATTATAATATGGTGGTTAAATAAATAAAAAACACTCGATTAAGAGTGATACCTCCACTTCAGATAACATCATTGGGTTAGTGGAAAAAACCATCCTTTGAGGGTTTTTGAATAAATCCATGTCCAATAATAACATTATAATCTATGTAATTAAGGGATTTAGGTTGGTATTTTCTGAACCAAAAGTTTTTGTTTGTGACGGAAAAAGAATGTGAGGTTCCATTTTAAAATTGATAAAGAATATCACTTCTATATAAAACCAAAACTATTTAATAATGGGAAGTCACTCTCATGAAATTTGCATATGAAATTAATAAATAAAGGATTTATTTGAATATTTGGTGGATCCAAACCACTAAAAAAAATTCCTTAAATATTTTATATCCTTTATAACTATGGTTACTCACTTTTACCATTTTAGTTTTCACCAAGGTAACATGTTTTTTCAACATAGGTAAAATAGCCCATATAAATAAAAATAAAATGGCACTTCAATGATAATTTAAAACAAATGATTCTGAATAAGATATATAATTTATTAAATTAAAACATTACTATTTTTGAAGTTAATTTTAACACATGTGCATGTAATGTACAAAACCCAGTTTTAACCATTACAATAGTGATTATTTGTTTAAATGTATATGGTTATTAATTGTAGTTATATAATGACTATTATATATTAATAGGAAATGGTATGATATTTAAGACAACATATTTTTCTCCTTTTTCTATTTAGTTATTTTATATATTTATAATTAATTGTATGAAATATAAATTTCATAAAATAGTATTAATGTCATATTTTTTTGTAATTCATTGGATTTGAATTTATGGACGCTTAGAAAAAATGAGAAATTTGATTATAATTCTTCTAAAATTCACTGAAATATTATAAATTTATATAAATTTTTTGATTTAATAATTTATCCAAATTATCTATCTTTAATATTTTAAAAAATATTATTTTTTATTTTCCTTTTCATTAAATATTTATGACATCAGTGATGCTTGAGAATTTAACCTAATTATTTCATCCATAAAATTATATTAAAAACAATATTAAATAAAAAATATTTATCCTTAAAATAAATATTGAGATTAATATAAACCATATTTTTACCAATAGGTGAACACATAATAAATTTTAATAAGTAAGAGAGTGTCATTTGTTTATTATATTTAGTTAATTTATTATATAGGTCATAATTATGGTCATATTCCTCCAAAATGGAAACTTTTCAAGACATATATGATTTAGCGTAGAAATATGGACTTATAAATAAAATATTTTAGGTCATTATAACCCATATCTCTTTAGTTTAACCACAAATAGACCTCTTTTACCATTAACCATCGTACCCGATTTTTACTGTTTTTACAATTCATTGTGAACAAATGTTATGTTGGCTATATTACCAAATATTTATTTTGATTATTCAAAATATTGAATAAAATTAATAAAAATAAATATTTATATGTTAAATAGATTATTTTAAAATTAATCCTACACCCGCGATGGAAAGTGGTTTTCCAAAAAAAAAAATTTTCACAAAAAAAATTTATTTTAGATTAACTATATGACTAGTAATCTTCATTTTATAAATTTAAATTAATATAGATATATATATAATCTATAATACTCATTTATATAATTCCACATTTATTTTCATTTTAAATAATAAAATTGGATAAATTTTATGCACTTAAGAATAGTTTGATAAAAACTGTGTTTGTAGGTGAAAAATAACCTTATAACCAAATAATAAAAATTACGTATTAAAAATAAATTAATAATATTATGATTAATAAAATGATTCATAAGTCAAATTTTGACAAAATCTATAATATAGTGGGAATTTATTAAATTAAAAAATAAATTTTTTTGAAAATATGTAATTTTCACTATTCATTAAAAAAGTCATTCATTTCATAAAATTACCCAAATTTCACCCTAAGATAATTTTGATATGATGACTTATAAAATTATATTAATTTTATAAAATGATATTTAAATAATTTATAGATATTAATTATTATATTTTCTCATAAATAACAATATAACACATTTTCTTATGAAAACATGTTTTTCAATAGTTAAACTACTTTACAAAAATCTGAGAGATTAATTACTAAGATTTTATCATTTATTATATATTGATTAGTAAATTTATATATACTCAATAATAAATTTAATATGATTCATACCCACAATATTGAAATTTAGTTTATAATAATCATACTAAAATAATATCATTTCACGATTCGTTTAGGCTCGATGTTTAATATTGTATATTATATCGAACATAGTTTTATATTAAAAAACATTAAGGTGTTAATATTTTTTAGTATTTAAAGGATTTAAATATATTGGAAATAATTAGATTATATTTTTAGATGTTTTTATTTTTTATTAGGACTTATAAGATTTTAGATCAAATGTATGTGTTTTGGAATGATTTTTGGTGTTTTTGAGTTTTAACTCATTTTTATAATATCCACTGTTATAAAACATTATATATTAAAAATATTCCATGTAAAAAACCATGCCTACAATATGGGATAATATATATATATATACTATAGAAATAAAATATCATCTATGGAGATTAAAAAATTATGTGGGATAAAAATGAATTATGTATGGTTTGTCATTAAAGGGAATACCATTATGTGTGATCGTAAAATATTACGTGAAAGAAAAAATATATTATGTAAAAATTAAAAATATTATGGTAATATTTCCCCATGGGATATATATTATTTTTTATAAATATATATATTGTTACAAGAAGTGAAAACTTTCGTATTAAATTTTGGAAGGGGGAACGATATTATTTATGGGGTTTTTCATAAGGGAAAAATATTATGTATGTGTAATTATATTATATATTTCATTATCCCTAAGGTAAAAACTATACGCGTTAAATAAAATATTCTTCATAGGTTTTTTTATAAGAATTTTTTTTATTATTGGATAAATATACTACATATCAATAAAAATGTTATGTATCGTGTTTTCGTAATGGAAAACATCTTATGTATAGAGTATAGTATTATTTATTAGTTTTTTTTGAAGGGAGAAAACATTCACGTATGAATAAATCTTATTTATAGTTTTTCTCAAAGTGAAAACCTTATATATTCAATAAAAATTTTATATATTGGAATAATATGTTATTTATGGAAATTTGGATGCAGAAAAGACCTTACGTAGGATGATGTATATTACATATGGGTTATATATATTATGTATGGGGAGAAAATACGTATGAAATTATAGATAAGTAAAAATAATTACATACTATTTTAAAAACCTTTTATAAAATGTTTTCTAGTAATTTCTATTAACATAAATAAAAATTACTTTTAGGATTTTCAATCATGGTGGGGATTTTTTTTACACTCTAGTAACATTCAACACCTTCATTCATCTGTCGAGCCTCCTCCCTACAATGTAATTTAGATTTGGTTACCTTATGTATTTGAGTTTAATCTAATATAGGTGATTTCTTGAGTATAATCTATCCCACCATTTTGATCCTTTATCATTTTATTTATTATTGGTCATGGGTATTTTTGAGTAGTTAGATATGTGTTTTGAGCAATGATTCCATCGAATCTAGGTGATGTTATCCAAAATGATAGGATTTTCTCTACTTAGATAAATCAGATCATTGGAGTTTGATAAAACTAGGTTTTATTATTATTTTTTATGGTTTATAATTTCCCTACATTATTTATATTTTTTATTGATTTATGTTAAATTAATGGATAGATTGAAATAAAATGATATTGATTTTGAGCGATAATGGACTGGGTGGATAAGGGGTTGATTTAGAAACATTTTCTTATGGATATAGCCATATGAGTCCACCCAATGATTCGGACTTGAATATTTCCAAAATATTAATTATGGATTTAATTATGGATTTTTTTCTTAAATATATATATTAATCATTATTGTTTTATAATTAATTTCGTATTAATTTTTATTGAGGTATGTTATTTTCATTATGGGAAATGGTAGTTAATTTCACGACTCGACCCAACTAGGAACCACCCATGGACCTATACTGAAGACAAGAGTGGACATTGAGGCTCACCACAAATAGGTGTTTGGATAATGATTAGAACTATATTTATAATCATTACAAGAAGAGTCATTACCATCATATATTCCATGAACATAAATATAAAATACAAATCTACACTCAAATATAAGAATAACCTATATTCCTAAATAAATTAAAATTCAAGGAAATGTCATAAATATACAAGTATATAAAGTAAAATAAAAAAGTAAACTCTTAGAAAACAACTCAAACCATAGCTTCAAGTCCCGAGCTAGTAAATTCTCACTCGGTCTCCAAAATCAGTATATAAACTACAAAAATATTTTATGTATTTTCGAGTGAGAATAAATTTATACATAGTGGGATCCTCCTCATGATCCCTCATGAAAATTTGGAAGAAGCATATTAATTTTTCAATAAATAGATAATACAATTTACAAAAACCTATCAGGTCAACCATCACCCTCCACACGAAGGCTCAATCACCAAATATCACTTTCAAGTATAATAAAATAATATCAAATAATATATCAATAGGGTTCCCCACACCCCTTCCCCTTGGGGTTTCTTCTTATATCCCAATAGAAAACACCATACTCTCTTATCCTGTAGACATCCCTAACATCATCCAAATGATTACACATTTTATGTGGGATTGACTATATATCCACTATAACTAACCAACATAAGGTCAAATGTTCTATTTGGAAATAGTTATATCCAACCATATCCATAATAAAATCTATATTGCATTTATCTATAGAGACCTGATATTTTAATATATGTTTTCCTCTAATAAATAAAATATGTTTGCTATATTTCTTCAAAAGAAACAACATTATGTTATACCATTAAAGCCTATTCAATTAATTAGTTGGCATTAATAATAAGAACTGAAATATTAAATATATTACTATATATTTTTATATAAAAAAATTGTATTTTATAAAAATTTAATTGATTCATTATTATGTTTAAGAATCAATATTTCTAGGTGTCGTAATTTTTATTAAATAAAACTAATTATATTTTTGTAAAATGGCGATTTTCATAAAATATAATTTTTATTTATTAATGTTAACTATATTAGTTTTTTATAGAAATTTTGAATAAGAAAAATTAGTATTTAAAAAAAAGTTATTTTCTAATAAAATGGACTATCATCATATTTTATGATTTTATTTAGAAGTTTGAATGGAAAATTATAGAAATTTAATTTTAAAAAATAATATTTAGTTTTGTATTTATAATTGTAGATTTATTTTTTCTAGTTTTTTATATTTTTTTTAAAAAAATAATTCATAGAAAAATAGTGAAAAGGCTGATTTTTCTAAAAAAATACACTTTTATGAAATTATCATTCTTCAAGAATCAGTTAAATGTTTTTAAATCCATTTTTTATAAAATTTATATATTTATAAGTAAAATTAATTATATAAAATTACTATTTTGTATTTATAATATACATGTATATAATTTTGAAAACATTAGTATTATTTTCAAAAAAAATATGTTTTTATTAAATTATATTAAAAATTACTTTTCATTACTTGTATTTATCAAATATATCAAATATATTTAATATTTTGAATAAATATGACGTTTTTATGTAATAATTTATATTTAAAATTTTTTCACTAAATTATGATTACTATGATTAATCCTAATGTCTATAAATAAAGGTAAACTTGATATTTTGAAATAATTTTTATATTAATAATCTAATTTTTATGTAATAAACTAATCTAATATATATCAAATTATTACTCTCATATGACATTAAACCTGTTTATAATTATAATAAAACACAATTTATTATTAAAAAATGTTAAATAATATTTAGAACGCCTAATGTAAAACACTATTTTTCAATGAAAAACTGTTTTTATATATTACTAATTTTAAAATTTGGATAATATTTTTATATTATTTTGGAATTTAATTTGATTAAATGGAGATAAAATTTAGGTTCAAAGAAGTAGATTTTTTCATAGGGTTTATGTTAATTTTTTTAAAAAAAATATCAATTACATAGTTAAAAAAATATTACAAAGGTAGAAATCAAAATATTTAAAACTAAAAACATATGGTAAAAGACTTGAAACTTTTTTAAAACATATGTCAAATAACATGGATGGGAGTATATTGTCCCAAAACAACATTACAATATATTATTACTAAATTTTATATTCATTCAGAAATGAATTGTTTAAGGATGTCATAGATGTGTAAAGGGTATTCCTAATTTATAAAAGGAGATCAATTTCACCTCTTTGAGGTTTCACTTACTGTTAAAATTTCTCTTGATCGTTTACAAAAAATATATCTCCTATAAATTCATTTTCACATCCATAATCCCCTTATATCTAGAATTTATCTTAATTCTTTCACTTCTAAGGAGACATATAATAGAAGATGGAGGCTCCAATAATGTTAGGTGATTATTTGGAAAAAAAATCCTGAACAATGTAACTGTTTCTATCTCAATCACAATTCATTGAGTCATGATTTGATATTATGAAACAATTTTAATTTGTATCAGGTAAAAAATACCCACATGAATTATAATATAATTGATTTTTATTGAACATGTAAACATCAAAATTATTAATTTTTTTCTTTATTATGGGCTACGATTGATGGCTTTTATAAAATATAAGATTCATTCATTAAAATAATTATTTCATGAGTTATAATGTTTATCCTTGATTACTTTTCATTAACATAATATGATGTACACTATTTTTATCTTAAGGTGTCACTTTGTATTCAATTTTTCCTTACTAATAAGTTTTAATAATTCTTGAAAAAGTTATAATGTTAGGAATAATTCCTATACTATTAAATATTTATTTCCCCTCATTGTACAAAATTTCCCTTCTTTCCAATGTTAATTTTTGAAATAGAAACCAAATTAAAATTTATCACATATGAACTTCGTATTTACCTTCTCAACTTTTCAATAAAAAAGATTTATTATATTTTTCTATGATAAATGATTTTAACAGTGGTGTTTTCAAATCATAAAATGGGAACCTTATGATTTATTATTTCATGAAAAGTGTCACCTTTATAGAAATTTTTTCATCAGAAGGAGATTTTAAAACCCCTAGTTTTTTATAGAAGTGTATTCAAGTTTAAATATTGTCTAATGGGAAATTATATGTTAAAAATTATATAAAATATTCTATTCTAATTTTGAAAAGATTCACATGTGTGGTTCATTTTTATTCTTACTTATACATTATCATTCTAATGAAATTTCCTAAATTTGAAATAACTTTTATAGAAATATGTTTCTTTATAAAAATATGAACATCCAAAATTATTTAATTACTTATTTACTTTTTAATCCTTATGAAATTTCCTTTAGTTATTATTTGATACAATATTATGGATCTGACTCCTTTCGCATGGATTTTTCAACATTAGGTTTTTTGAATATATTATTTTCCTCATGTGGAATAGGTACGAATGTATATATTTTGATTCAAATTATATAATAGATATGTTAAAAAATTTATATCCCTTCAATTAATTTGGCTATATTTCTTTCTCATGTGATACTATGTGTGGTGCCTGTGTTGCTAGCCTAAGAACACTATATTATATGATGAGTATACCCAAAATTATATATCCCTATAACACTTTGGTTAATTCCCTATATATCATGAGATGTTATTTATGGGGTTATATGGTGAACATAATACACCATGTGGCTTTTTCCACTATTTTTATAGGAATGAGGAGTTGACCCAATCTACCATGGGATTCTACCACTTTTTGATGATGGTCTTGGGAGTAACGCTTGAATTAATTTTATAGTGTCATCTATTAGGTTCTTACCACATATTGTATTATTCTATGATCTTATTATTTAATTTCTTTATTGAATTATTCCATGAATATGATCATTCTATCTATGATATCAGGTTATTCCTCTTGACTCTCATGTTATGATTTATTTCTATATTTATTCCATTACTATGATTTCAAACTCAACCATTTCCATATGTTTTTTCCATAGATTATCCTATAAAACAATAGAAGATATATTTGATTTAGGATCCATATATGTAATTTAAAATCATGACTTTTTTTAAGATGATATATTTTTATGCCTAATATTCTAAATACATTAGACCTCTAGATCATTTGTTTGTAGTTTTTGGAAAATATGAAAAAATGAAACAAAATTTTGTTAATTCTTTAGAAACTATTGGATCCCTAACTCATCCAAACATCACAACTCATCATATTATGGTATAATGAGTATATAGGAGATCAACCTCGTGCCATCCCCCTACTAGGCATGACCCCCACTATTTTATATATCCTCCCCCTTAATCATAACATCAATCAAACCTTTTCCACTTTCAATTATACCCATATCATGTCTAGAAGAGTGAGTGGTTAAGGGGAACTAGTTATCAATATATTCACTCACTAATAATGATGTTTGGGGAAAAACCAATAATGAAAATCATTTGGGTGTTAATAAGATTATGTGACATAGGTGGGTGTGTATAAAATTCATATGAATCATACAACGTTTATATATATCCATACACAAGACCAACCTAATGTTCTACCACCAAAATATCACTAAAAACCCTAAATATAAAACACAATAAATTCCTCTTACTATAATCATTTATATTTTTATTTCACAAATAATCCCCACTTCCCTAAAAATGTTCCACCAAAACAAAGAATTTCCATTTTAATCACCACCTTTAAATATTTCGTTATTTACTATTTCCAACAATATAAAATAATTTATCCCATTTATTTCCATATTCAATTAAAATATATTGTCTTTTATCACACATGTTTAATCCAGTCATTTCTCTATTATTTAAATTTTTAACATTGAATTTAAAAAATGGTTATATTATTTCTTGCAAACCCATTTACCATTTTCATCATTATGAATCACATTAAATTATACAAATATACTATAAAAACCCACATCAACAAGCGAGATACCACAAATCCTCTATTCATCACATTCCAACAACCATCATAATATCCATGAAACACTTTTTTCCTACATAAAAACCATTGATTTATTTCCACAACATATTCCTATTTTTTCTAACCATTGAAACAAGTCACAACCTCATTTTCCATCACATCCAACATCCAAAACCATCTATAAAAATTTCTCCCTAATAAGCCCTATAATAGTTACACAATTCAAAACATAATCAATGAGAAACCCAATAAAACAAAAAACCCAATTCTAGTAATAAAGAAATTTTAAATTTCCTCTCTCAAGATATAACATAATATTAACTCCACAATTATCATATCTATAACAAAATTTTTGTTACATATTCAATTAAAATGATTCATTACTAGGATTATGTTATTACTCTTTTATAAATTTTAATTTCAAAAACTTCAGTAATAGTAATAATAACCCAGTAAAAGCATAATACAACACAAAAACAAATTATAGCAATAAGAATATCTTGAAAAACAATTCCTTTGACAACTAACATAACATGAATATCCAATTACACACAACTTTTTTTAACATATTTACGTTATTAACCATTTATGAGGATGAATCTACCATTTAAATTATAGAAACAACGCAATACATGTCCTAAAAATAATTTATCTTCCAAAATAGTATTGGGATGTTAGTAAACATATAATAAAGTGAATTAAATATGCAAACCCATAAAATTCACCCTTTTTCATTGATTTTATCTACCTTGGTTCATTATCATTATTAATATAATCTATATCATACTCCCCAAGAAAGAAAGAGAATTAAATTTCCATAATTCACACTTAAATAAATCGAGTTATCAAATCTCATACCTAAATTGAACCTTTAAAAATCATTGTACAATAGAAAGTTTTATTAGATTACCCACATAATAATGATTGTGTATGGAACACGAATATCATAATAAAACATGATGATTACCTAACAAAAACCTTTCCCTATGAACGTCAAGATTAGAAGAAAACCATTTACTGACATTTTGATGATGGAAGAACATGAATATATCTGATAATTGAATGAGGGGAAACTCACATTCGGTCACCACTAGTTGATCTATTGATGTTGTGGGGATAAAACAAATACACTCAAAGAACTCCAAGAGAGTTATTATTAATTATTAAGATTCAGGATAGAAAAAAATAATTTGGATGAGAAGCTGAATTTGTTCCAAGTTTGATAATATATTTCTTCATGGAATGGTATGACATTATCACAATGTGATGAAGTTATCCCAAACTAAACTTTGAAAATAACCTCAAATTTCCTCTATATCTCTCCCATCATAAACTCATTCAACTATATTTATGTCTATATCGTCATGGAAGGACATATCATTACCAAAACACCATGGAGGTATGATGCTCAAGTAAGAACCGCAAGAACCTGACCTACGTGTCCTCGCATTGCTATAGAGGTAGATTCACTATATCTGACCAACTATAATAACAATCAAAACCATCCTCCCAATCCCTACGTTGTGGACACTAGGAATGAACCATAACACCCATTCATGAAAATTGTTACCAAATTCCAAGACACATCTCACAAGTAATAAAACAATCACTCCATGACTAGGAAATTGGAAAAAGGAAGTTCAGAACGGTTATAAAAAATTCATAATATTCACTACCTTCCAATAATAAGAGTCATCATTGATTAATTTCTCTTCAAACCCTATACACCACAACCCACTACATCATTTTTCATCCAAGATTCCTTCCTCAAATAGTTCCACCATCATCTCTTATAACTCATTAACAAAAACCATGGAATGCACCTACATCATGACTTGTATACCAACAAAATCATTTCAGAGTGCGATACATACCTCCACATCAAGACTGACATCCTTTAATAGAAACCTGGAACTCCAATTCCACTACCCATCTTATAATCATTCTATAATTCCTTCAAAACCTGATTAATTAAGTTTATTTACCAGAAATGTATTACTCATTATATTAGATACCACTAAAATGATTTTGATCCCTAAGAATCAAATGAAAGAAAGAAATAAACATAAACCACCACACCCAACACTCCTTAACAGATACCTCTCCTAAAGAGGAAACAATAGTACCAATATTAAAAAGTGACATGGAGAATGAAAACACAAAACATATCAAAACAAAATCAGTCACTTGAATACTAACTCCCCTAGGGAATTTAGCACTTAGACATAAACTCTATGATAAAGACTCAACCTATATGGTCGATTCCATTAATGAAACTAACGAATTAACTAAAATTAAGGTAAATAGGTTGAGGAACCATGCTCCTAATATCAAGGAATCACCACACCCAATGTAAAATATATACCAAACATATACCATCCAGAAACCAATAATTATACTGAAACACCATCCCAACCTCAATAAGGGAATCCCAAAAACCTATCAACCAATTAAAATTCCTCACAAAAACATCCACCCAAAATCGTTCAAAATTACAAAGAATGACAGTAAGAAACATCAGTCACTCTGGCCCACACTCAACCTCTCCTACCAAGACTTGATCATTTCATAATTTTATTAAAAGAAATTTAAATTATCTTTACAAATAAATCCCTTCCCAAGATATTGATTTTTTTTGTCTAAAAATTATCAAAAATTTAAATAAAATAATAACATGGTTCATTATGTTTTATATCATTAAATTTAAAATAGACTGACTCACCAAATTAATCAAATATAAATTTTTGAAACATTTTAAGATAAATAGATTCAAATAGCTCCAAGGAAAAATATTCAAACTTGAATATTATAGATCCTAAAAATGGGTTATTTACAAAATGAATAAGGGCAAGGACTCAAAACATACACACACTTAATTCCTCAAACCATATCACTATATATTATTTTGATAACAAATTATACATGAAAACCCTACTAACCAAAGAACAACTTATAGAAAACAAATAATTACAATAAATACATATAACTCAGAACACTAATGGTATTCCACATTATAATGGAAATATATCAACCCAAAAAACACATCACACCTTGAGCAACTCAAGACCATGTCTCTAAGGTAAAATGAGGATCTAAAAGACTAATGTAATATTTTATTATTCCTATCAAAAATAACAAAATATGAGGTCTCATCTTCAACATCTTATATAGCCCAATGTGACTCCATCTTGACCACCTGAACATGATTCCTCTCCTCTAACTAGTATACAACCATGACATTTCCACACTTCATTGAGTGTCTCACATTAATTATGACACAAAATTACTCACTCTCATGTCTTCATCACCCATGTATTCTAAACAAAAGACTATAAAATTGTATAATAATATCTCATGAACTCTTACAATAGACCCCCCTTACCAAAAATCATATATCTTATTTATGTTATCTTCCTTCCACACATGATAAGTAAACTCTTCTCTGTCTAAGTTAATGTAATATTCCTAAGAAATATATTTCATTTTACCATTAATAAACATAAAAATTGATCAATCCACCCATAAATGTGATCCCACTATAATGAAAACCCAAAATATAACTCATGTCCTTTTCAAATAAGAAAGCTAAACCTCTTCTGACCACTCTATAGCCTTGGGGCCTTAAACCCCACTAAGGAAATGTGACACCTCCTTATACTAAAATATGGTTAGAACCATATCCCATTACTCCTACCACTTTCCCATAATATCACATTTATTATGATTTAATGAAATATATAAACTTAAAAATAAATATATTGATACAAATAACTAAATCATATACTAACTACATGGGGAAAAACAACACCTTGTGAATCAAATGCACCACCACACCTACGAATAATTAAAACACATAATCCTATAAAAGTCCTCATCTTCTTTTGAAATATCACTATTTTACAATACAACATCAAAACCACCTCATCACCCTTATACCAACATTCATCCATACACTAGGAAATAAATGAGTTCTCTTCTCCTTCCACTAATTATATCTTTAATATGAAAATCATAATAATCCTAATTAAAGTAAATAACCTAATAGCAGCCTTTAAGTAAAAAATACACTCCCTAAAAATTTATCCACTTTAATAGAGTATAAAATAATTTTAAGAGGATACATTCAATTTGAACAATAAATCCACTCCATGAAATCCAAACATTTATATATTTCATAATTATAAATACTAGTTTAGATATTGGAAATATATTTAAATGAAAGAATTTTTTCAAATCGAAAAGATTATTGGTAAACAACTTCAATGTATTTATAATAAAACTTTTTTAAATCATCATAATATTTAATAAAATAAAATAAGCCACCTATTTCATATAATGTATTCCAAATATGAATATCGTCATTCAAGTACAATAAGAAAACATAACTGATCATCATGGAAAATACAACCGCAAAACTTAAAAAAACTCTCAAATCCCCATTCTCAAAGTTCAATCACTTTTATAGAATCATATCATTACAATTTATTTTAACATGATTACCCATCATTACATCCAATTAGACTAATTATACATAATAGGATACCCAAATTTCATCTAGTACCACATTAAAACATTAGCATGATTTCCATTAATCTCACTAAAAACCATAAAATATTTAAATTATTTATAATATGGTGATCTATACACCATATTAACAATTATATTTTTAATGACTCACATGTTTAGAATTGTGACAAGGTAAATGCTTTCATCAAATTACTTTTTGTTTAAAAAATACAAACCTATCATTCTATTCATGTATCAGTATCAATATGATTTTATACCCAAAAAATGGATATATAATGACACATAACAAATTATTTAAAACATAAGGATGTAAAAAATAATATTATTCAATTCAATATTCCGTTTAGATTACTAACATATTAGTAATTATTAAGAATAAAAATCGTTATTTAAAGAGTATCCACAAATAAAAATCATCATAGACAATGATCTACTCCCAATATAAGGAAAAACTACACTGAAAAAAACTTGAGATAATAGATGAAATAACAAAGAGGACTATAATAACCCTACCATCATATCCCTAAATCATCAGCATAGGTTATTTGAATTGAAAACATACCTATATCTAGAATCATGGAATTCATTAAGAATTATTTTATTAATTATATATTATTTTATCCCATAGAGTCACCCTAGTTCAATTAATATCACAACCCATCCTTATTCACGTAGATATCCTATGTTTATACTCTAAAATTGGCATTCTATACCATATGTTTATTAATAATATTAAGGCCATTTCATTAAATCAAATGGGGACTTAATATTCTATATAATATCCAGTATCCCTTTATACATCACATACTTGGTCTGACTAATATTGTTTACCTACCAATCCCACATAATCCACACATTTTTATATTTATAAACTCCACCCTGCTCTCATTCATTATTTTTAATCCATAGATTCATGACCCACCTCTATATGTATCTACACATGGATGTATGGTGTAGATGGTATTATCCCTTGAGGTCCACCTCCAATAATCCCTAGGTTGCAGAAGATCAGCAAGCATGTAATCATGAAAATGGAATGCATTACCATCATATATCCCAAAATTTTAAATATTATAAACAAAAAATCACTATAATACATGTTTAAACAATATCCCATAACAAACCAAAAAGTGTGGTTATTCCACTTAAATATAAGTCCCCAATGTAAACTCCAAATGTATACACTTAGGTAACAACTCTGACAACAAATCTGTGTTCTGAGTTAATATGGTCCATACTAGTACCCAAAATCTCCCTAGAAACCTAAAAAAGAATATATATATATATATATATATATATATATATATATCGGTGATCATACTAGTATACTTGGTATGATCCTCCCTAAAACCACTCATTATATGTGGAAGACTAATACTTATTCCTTAATAAATAAATTTATGAATCACAAGGAACATATCAGGCCAACTATTACCTAGCCTTACTATGGATCCCTCACCAAATATCACATCAATATACAATGAAATAATATCAGTGAATATATCAACATGGTACCTTGTACAACTTCTCTACGAGTTATTTTCTCTCATTTCTTAAGGAAAAACATCATGTCCCTATATCCCTTCTATTTACATGCACTAATACCAATATAACAATATCTGATGTGGGGTAAAATTAAGGATTATAAATTCCTACCTGAAAAGGGACCAATGTCCTTGTTAGAACTATTAACAACTAACCATAAACATTATTGCACCCATATATATTCATAAAATTCCATCAGGGTGATGTGTCAGTATTTTTTGAGTTATTGTGTTTATTGATAAATGTGGTTGAAAATGATTCAATGTGTTTATTGATAAATTTATTTTACAAAGTAATTTTGGGATGACTTGTAACGGTTCATATTTTTCATATAAAAATGGGAAATGATATATTTTAATATACCTAGAATAAAGATTTTATTTTTGATAGTTTTCATAGAATGTATATTGAAGTGATTTTGTTACATATTAGGAGTAGTCTTATGGAAATTTCAAAGCCAGTGCATCAGGTAATAGGAATATGGTAGGGATAACACTTAAGATGAATGTGAAGACATGATTAAATCTCAGTGAAGGACATTTGATAATGTAAAAAAATTTGTATAGTTACTTAACCTAACCATGAAGGGATTTTATAGAATAAAT
This sequence comes from Viscum album, assembly GCA_963277665.1. NCBI lineage: Eukaryota > Viridiplantae > Streptophyta > Magnoliopsida > Santalales > Viscaceae > Viscum > Viscum album. Next base: position 1,298,665,714 of record OY728136.1, read on the forward strand.
TTCATTTTTTGTAAAGTGGTATTAATTAGAAACTAATTATAAATTATGTGTGATATTCAATGCCATGAAGGTAGTGTGAAACATGATTCCTCAACGGAAAGTCATACATTTAGGGGATTTCACAAAGGGATGAGTAATATTTTTTTGATTAAAATGTTTATTGGGGTCCAACATTTTATATAAGGAACCCCTAATCACATTTTTTAAAGAGAAGTATTTTAACTAAAGATTATCTACTATATTTCGATAAAGATGGAATGAAATTCAAAGAGTGTATTTATTTTGAAGGGTTGTGAGTTATGGATGTTTGGTGAAGTGTTTGGGAAATACCATTAATTTTTTTTAATAAGTACCATATTGGGATAAGAATAGGGGATATTGGAGAAGTATTTTGTAAAAAAGTAGTATATAGTGGTATTTTTTATATGATAAGTTCATGAGGAGTTTTCCAAAATTATCCCACAATGGGAATTGTGTAATGGTGGTTCATGTATGACTTTTGAAGGTGATAGTTTGTGATATATATGAAAAATAAAAATCATGAAGAGTGTTTGAGAGGTATAATTATATGGATAACATATCTCATAGGATAAATGCATATATGAATGATCGTTTAGGTATAGTGTGTAGAATTATTATCATGAAAAATAGTTCTTGATGTAATTTACTACGAATACAATTTTATTTGTTAAAGAGGATTTCATCTGATCGGTGAAAAAGAGAATCATGTCACAACTATTTCTATGTCTAAAAATTATAAATTATACATATATTCTAATTATTCATATATATGAGTGGTGACAAATAATTATTTTAGAGGTAAGTGGCATTTTAAAAAGTTAATGGCGGTAGACTAAGGGTATAGTGATTCCAGATCAAAAAATTGTCACAACGATTCACTTTACTTATTCTAGTACATTGGAACATTAGCTTTATATACACAGTGGATTATCCTAGTTTGGGGAATCTATGTAAAAATTATTGTGTATATTTCTAGATAAAATTTTTTAAAATATATTTCTACGAGAAAAAGTGAGTAGCGTGTTTTTCTTGATGATTAACCAATATCGATATGGTAAATTAGTTTAATCTTTCATACCCTGATTCACCTACACCCCCTAATCACCAATTAGAATATTTTACCTAGTCGAGGTTAAATTTTAACAAATATAACTGTTAAATACAATGAATTTATCCCAACGGAATCAAATAAAGTAGTAAATATATATATGGGATTACTATCTTCAATATAAATAACATCCAACTCTATAAAAATCAGATTCAACACTACTTTTTATCTTTAGAAATGAATATATATATATATATATATATATTTTATATAGGGTATTATGGTCATTATCCTTAGTTGATCTATATTAGAAGGAGTCCATAATGTACTGTATCCTTACACCTATGGTATTAATTTGTCAAAGGTATATTTATCTAACCTAATTTACATGAATGTGATTTCATAAAATTCATCGAATTCCACATGGGGAAATATATTAATATCTATGAATATCATTTGAAATATTGAGAAGATGAATTATAGTTCCTATGGAACAGATGGGAGGACAATAGAATCCACTCAAATAAATCTATTAATACATTAAATGATTATGTAAATGTTATTATAGAGTATATTCATAGTCTGGTAGAAATCCTTGATGATTTCAAGTTCACTAAACACATCATGAGAATATTTCCACATGAATTTAATCCAAAATATTTCATGCTCTAAGATAAAGATCCATAACATTTCACATTGGGTTTTCATACAGTACTCTTTTCAAATATGAATTAAATAATTAAGATAATATGGGTGGGGAAATGGGGAAGCCAAAGAAATTGGTACTCAAGGGATTAAATAATCTCCCCATGGGTATAGATATTATGAATTTGAGGTGGTTTATGTCATGTCATTCCATTCATAATAATTTCAAATAGAAAATTAATGTTTAATGGGAAACTCCCACTAATGTTATTTTGATGTAGAATTGTTTAAACCTTAAAAAACATCCCAAGAAGTTTCATGATAATTTTGAGGAAAATAAAGTACTAATAAATAAATCTTCATCCAATGTAAGAGGCATGAGAAATATGAAACAAAAATTATTTAAGAAAAATAAACAACATTCATGGGAAGAAAATAGTTTAGAAGAAACAAAGTTAGAATAAATTGAGTATTTTAAATAAAAAAACAATTTTTTTCTAGTTTTTGTTATATGTAGTCCCCAAACATAGGGATAGAGTATTGTTGATGAAGGAGAGGTGGAAGTAGGAGTTGAATTTGAAGACAAATTAGTGGCTTCTCTTGAAGAGATGGTTATTTATAGACCCAAAATTATTAAATCCATTAGATTGGTTCATCTTGATAAAATCTATATATAACATCATAAGATGAGTTATTGAGACATACAGACATTGATTGGGTTGATTTTTAATATTAAATAAATTGAACATCAGATGATACACTCTATCTTAGAATATTGTACCTTTCATAGTTTAGAAAGAAACAATATTTCCTTTCATCCAGCACTATAGAATTAGAATATATTATAACTACTCAAGATTACATGAAATTATTGTGGATAAAAAATCATTATGAGTATATGGGAGTTGAAGTGAATTTTTCAATAATAATCAATATTGATAATATAATTTCTATTAATACTAGTACAGATATGGTCTATCACTCATTGAAGAATCATATTGAAATCATGCCTGAGTTCATAAAGGAAAAAGTGGAGCACATGTTACAGATGTTTTTGTACATGCCTATTGAACATCAGGGCACAAATATAATGAAAATTTTCATACCCAAGAGGTGATTGAGAGGCATCGTCTGGATCTTTGAGTCTATTAGACCCACTATACTTAAACATAATGAATATGGAACCCCCACACCCCAGGTGTCTAATTTATTTTCTTTTATTCTAATAACTCTAATTTTATTTATTGCATACCACACAAGAGTAACCTTTGGGTTAATTTATAAAGGTGGATATTTATTTTTATTAAAAGGGGGATGAATTTCTCATATGTGGGGAGATTAAGGTTGAAAGGGGGAGATATAATCTATATTAAATTAAGGGAAACAAGGATATAGAGGATTTCATTAACATAATTCTAGTGAATATTTTCAGTCATTGAAAATATATCAATATAGGGTTACCTATGAAAGGGTGACATTTAATTTTATAGTGAAATTGGATTACTAATTTTGTTTTTTTACCGGTTTGAGGAGTCAAGAGAAGTATTCTAAAGTGATATCAAGTACAATTGAAGTGATTATTTTATATGGTTTTTATACTACTTAGGTTTTACCCAACAAATATAATTCATATAAGTTAAATTCTATGTTGATTTATCCTTTTTTTTACAACTATAGTTTCAAAAGATAAATGTTTTTTAGGAGCATATGATTTATAATATTTATCAATAATTTTGTTACAACTAATTATTTGTTGTCAACAAAACCAAATGAGGAAATTGTCAGATGAATCACCATTAGGTGATGTGTTTGTATTTTTGGAATTTTTTTAAACTAAATTAATTTCTCTAGTGTGTTTTTTTACCAAAAAAATCCACAATGTGGTTTCATAATCGAATCGATGTTTTTAGAGCACGTGTAAAAAATGAAGAAATAGATATTTTTATTTTGGATGTGTGAAACAGTGTAGGGAGTTTCTGGAATCCATATCACATAGAAGGTACATTACCATGAAGGTTTAAAATTGTAATAGAATCAATATAGGAATTTTTTAAATGGTAGATCATGAAAACAATATACAGAAAGGAATCTACATATGGGGTTTGAGAATCCATTATGAAATCTCAAAGATGGAAATTGGAAAAGAAAAAATGATCACATTAGAGGTTCACATAATCATGTAGGGAATACATGGAATCGTCTTCATTTTTATTTATATTTCATATATGTATATGTACAATGATGGATATAATCTATGTAATTACCCAAAGGAAGTTCGTTATGTGATTCTTTAAAAGTAAGGTCATATATAGACTTGTTTTTATATAGGGATGAAAAAAATAATTTTTCATTATTATATGGCCCCATCCTAAAAAAATAGATAATAATTAGTTATGTAATAAATTATACATTCATTCACATTGAGTATATTTTCATGTTTTGAATTTGAGAGAATTATTCCATAACTATAACATAACAACTTAAAATTTCAATATGTGAAAATCTACTCACTGTCCATTTTTTATAATATAAAAAAAATTTAAAATTAAACATGATTTATTTTTCATGATAGAAATATTCATAAAATTAATATTGACTTATTACTTTCTCTAACTCATCCATATAAACGATGTAAAAAATTTCAAAAACATGATATGAGCATAAAAAATTTAATAAGTGGAATTAAAGAAGGAAATATACAACTAGTCCATGAATATTTTAAACTCCTGAAATCATTTTCACAAAATCATAATTTTCATACATAAAACAAAAAAACGTATAATTACCTCAAAAAATCATAAAATTACTATAAAAATCATAAAAATCATAAATCATTACGGTAATCATGTGGAATATATATCATTATTACATTGTAGCATTCATGGCAACATAGGGTGTAACCTTCATGGTTACATTTGGAATACCCATCACAGTATAATCCATAAATATTTTAGGGGAATCCCAAAGATTTCACTCTGTCTCATTACCCAATTCATTGTAAAGCTATCACAAGATCCCCCACCCTTAGTTTATCACAAAACCACCCGTATAAAAACAATTCCCAAGAAACATAACAAAACCATAACACATAAAGTAAGACTAAATGGAAAATAATATTTCCACATTGAGATAATAATATATCATGTTGGTATAGTGAAATAATCAATCCATTCTAAAACCCATTTTCAATACCAAAATACAGAAAAATGAAATATGATTTTTATTTTTATTTTCAAAACACTATGAATTGTAAAGGAAGAGAACTATCAAATAATGGTCACACTAGCGAAAAATCTGTCATCACCATATATGTTAAAATAACATTCCATTTTTAATTTAATAAAATGAATTATATAAAAAAGATACCATTTATAACCATTTTAATGAAATTAAATTTCAAATGTATTTACTATACATCGTTTAAAATAAGGTGGGGTATGACCTCAAAATATGCATCAATGAAAGAAGATTGAAATGAAGTCCTTTAACTCGAGTCTGACTTATGTAATATGTTATCTATATTCTTGAATAATAAAAATATGTAAATTTATACTTTCTTTAGATCATTTTTCATGTATATTATTCACTTTATGTCACTTATATATAATTTTATAAAAATTATTTTATTATGTAAGTTCATGTTAGAAGTTGTGTTAACATTTCGTACTTGAGTTCAAAAATGAACAGGGTATGATGTAAATTTTCCATGTGGCCAAAATTCCATTATCTCTAGAATATTTTTAGTAATGTAATTACTATGTTATTTTATTAATTATACATTTTAATATAACAATTATTTCGGGTTACGAAAAATTGAACCATGTTATAATCATGGAGATGGTTGGACGTACGTACGCATTGGTAAAGTATTAATTTTTCATTGATAAATATGGAAACAAGTTAATTATTATTTCATATTTCCATAATTATAATAAAATCATTAATATCATTTTAATAATTCAAATATATTTATATATATCATAGAAGGGATGTAGTGAAAAAAAAACGAATCATATTGCTTCGTGGACGTCATTGTTCACACGTACGTACAAATGATGTTATAATTTTAATATTCATGGAAAGTAAAAAAAATAAATGATTTATTATTATAGTATAATTATTAATATTTCATTAATATTATATATGAAAATTAATTACATCATTATAACAATCCATGAGAGACGGGTATGGAAAATGAATTATATCAGTTTGTGGAGGTGATAGTTCACACGTTTGAACGAATGATTAATTCCATTCCAATTTGATCGAAGTGGATATGGATTTATGTGATAAAATTAAAATAACAAAATATCATTGTATTTATTATACTAGATTTATTATCTCATCTTGGTTGTAATAGATTTGAAGGATGTGTAATAAGAAATAAAATAGAATTACTGAAATAAAAATAAATCATTTCTTTTAAATGGTAACCTTTCTTAACAAATTAACACTTATAAGAAGGTTTTTTTACCTAAACTATGACCTCAAGAATCTGAGGAGGCTAATATGGTCGCATATGGGCTTTCCAACATGGGTGTCTCTCAAGAGATCACTTGGATGAATGATCTCCCGCCAGAGTTTTTTCCTGTTTTTTTAAGGATTCTAGAAAATTGCCCTCTTTTTGTCTGCTGTAATTCGCTTGTGACGTTCTATTTTGAATAAATTTCTTGGTTCTGGTCTTTTGACCAGAACCCACCTAAAAAAACTATTTGGATGAATCTGGGAATTTTATAAATTTTAATTCATTAATTATATATTTTATATTTAACATATGAATTATGTCAATTATGACATTATTCATTACATTAATTACTAAAAAAATCATAAAAACTTGATTCATTTGAAAAAACTAGTTTAAATCATCAATTTCATGTCTAAGACATCCATAAAATTATTGTATGACATTAAATAATTCAATTTTTATTTATTTTAATATTATTAATATCATTTATTCGATTCTTTCTTTAATAAATCTATTACTACATCATCATTGTATCATATTTAAATTTAATTATTTAAGGTATAGAAATTATTAATAAATCATCATAATGTAGGTAACATTATTATATCTATAAAGACTATTTATAGTCAAATATAGCATTTATATAACCTTATATTAAAATTGTTTTAGTATTATGAGACATGTTTACGACATCTTGGTGTTTATTTTAAATAAAATGATATAAATTCCCTAATCACAGCCAAGTGCCTTCAAAAGGAATCAATTTTGGACCATGTATTTTGATGGTCGATAATAACTAATCGAATATGATTAAGAAAACTGCTAGGGTAGTTTTATATTATTATAATATTATTTATACCTTTTATTACCCGATTTAACTTTAATTGTGGTAAATAAAATACTGAAGTTATTATTCACCAAAAATTATTTTGATCCCAATATAATAAATTTTTCATACTAATTAATATCATATATTCCAATATTTTAAAAATTAATTTACATAAGTGACCAAAATTAATTTCAAAATTTATCTCATCGATGGATTGAAGAAAAATGTTTTAAACGTAAAAATACTTAAAAGGTCAGAAGTTTTTATATCCAATATAATATTTAAACAAATTATAATTACCAAAATTATATTAAAATAACAAAAAAATTATTTAATTATACCTTAATAACAATTTAATGGATAACCTAACTATATAAATAAATCAGACAAAAAAGAGGTTTTGAATTAAAATGATGTTTTTTAACTATTCATTAAAAATTTAATATTATCAGGAAAATACCATAAATTAATCCTAATTAAAATTTTATGTCCCACTTAGAAATCAAATTTTTATTTTATAAATTGAACTTATAAAATTGGGAAAAAAATTTATAATGGTTTCTTCAACAAAAGGTAGTAAAAATGCCTTTTTTTGAAAAAAAACATTTTTTATACAAAAAATAGAATTTGATATTATATGATGTCTACAAAACATAAAATTTAAAATTTAAACAATTTATTTAATTAATTTTCTATTAATATAATAAAAAAATTAGTATTCGATGATTTTATAAACACAATTATTCACATTTAAATAGTTTTCAATAAAAAATCCTTTATAGTCAATTGGTATTTATTTTAATTTATAATTAATTTGGTAACCAATGAATCAATATATTAACATGTTTAAACCCTGTCTTCATAATTAAGATAATACTTTCCATTCATTCCATTCTAACATCTTAGTAATAATGGTAACATCTGAATAATTATATTTAGTTTCTTTCTTAAGTCCGATGTGGCATATCATGTACGTTATAAAAAATAGTGTTTCCTTTTAATAAAAATCATGATGTTATATTCTCCCCCATTATATAAATTGAATCCCAACATTTTTTTAGGGTCAGTATCTAAGGGATTAATTTTCAAAAAACCTTTATTGAAATCCCAAATCAGAAGAAGAGTCAATAAATCTTGCACATTATAATAAAGAAAGGGAATTACGGAAGTGGCCTGAAATATCACATACTATGGTTCCATATAGGAAAACATCATTATGGAAGAAAAACTATCCTTTATGTTCTAATAGAGAGTGACAAAAAACATGGATAGGAGAAAGTTAACAATCACAAAACTATAAATTTTTTATGGGTTAAATAGTATTTGATTTTTTAGTAGGAAATTAATGTGGAAAATGATTTTGTTTTAAGCTCATTTTCATAGAGTTTTGGAAATCATTTACTAACTAGACCAATATCATAATGAGATTTACATACATGACAAGTATATTTTCATCCTTTAATCAATATTCTCCTCAAACTTATATTTTTCTCAAAATGATTAGTATTCTAGGAGAACATTTCACACCTAAACCCCCTTATAGAGAATCACACAATCCACAAAAGAGTAACTATTTATTCATCCTATCTTAAAATTTTAAACAAATACATAATATTTAATATTAAATTATATAATTACACATATATTAAAAACTTTTAAAATAATAAAGTCAACTTTTAATCTCTATAATTAAACAATAATTTCCATTGTTCAACATAGGCCATTCAACTTATAATTATCCTTAAATATCATAAAAACATCCTAGATGAATATTGAAACCCTAAAATTAGAATTCTTTTATTTCATAATCTTCCATGATATGTTCTAGTATTTATCTAAAAATAAAAAAATTACTCTTGAAGTCTCTTACCAAAATAAAATTGTCGTATTCACAGAATCTCCATGATTGGTTAATAATTTAAATAATAACCTGAATCACCATAAGTCCATAATTAAATCAAATTTTATTTAAAAATATAACTCCCCCTTTACTTCTTAATTAAAATCCCATAGTATTCTATTTTAATAATATAATGTTCCCAAAATAGTGTATGTTCTTCTAAATAATATTATCACTTAATAACCAAATCGTTTCTTAATACAAAAGTTATTTATTCGATAAAACATGGGTTCTCAAAATCATCTTATTATTAATCCATAAACTCATTTAACTAAAAATAAAATGTCATACTAATCAGGGATGTAACATAAGGAAAAAAATGAAATAAATCCTTATTTACCTTCAGATGTGGATTCGATTCTCGTGACCATACAAGAGGAGATGGGTTCCCATCCATCTTGTGGTTTTTCCCATTTTCTATAACTATATATTTCTTATACCATTTTCAAAATATGAAAAACAGTCATAAAAAATAACCATAAAATGTTTTAACCTCAATGTTTGTCATATACCTCTCATTTTTATACAAAATAATAATTACATTGTTATCATATTTCATGATTTCTTATATATATTAATATTTTTATATTTCAACTCCATATATTTTAATAAAAAACATAGAAAATAATGAATTTCATACAATGATTATTGTATGCACCTGAATTTATCATTATTTTGTTCACATGGATAGAAGGTCCATGATATTCAAAAAAATATTTATAGATTCTTCAGAATCACTTTCTTCCTTTCTCAAAAAACACCATGTACAACTTTGGTCGTATGGGTTTTTGAAGAGAAATAGTTTTGGAAAATAATCTTATAGTACATATAATTTCAAAACATTAAATAAGATAATATTTTAATAAAACATTCAAACTGAGTTTGTTTTGAAACATTCAATCATAGTTCCTTTTAAAATACCATATGTATATGCCTGAAGACTATAATTTAAATGAAAATTTAAATAGGCTGGACATGGGTCTCCTTCTTTAGTATCTTTTTCAAATTCACAATATGCTTCATAATCATAGGACAAAGTAAAATTTTTAAACATTCCTTAAAAAATTAACTTTTTATTAAAATATGATAAATTTGAAAAAATAATTTTTGTTTAAAAACAATCCATGATACATGATGGTATATAGGTATAGAAGAGGTATTTGATATCATATAAAAGAATGTAAGAAACAGTTAGTCCGTGAATATTTTAAACACATAATTTTTTTTCACAAAACCATAATTTTCACCCATAAAACATAAAATCATAAGATTACCTAATGAAATCATAATATTCCTATAAAACTCTTAGAAATCATAAATCATAAAGGTAATTTTATTTCATTAATATCATTCTTACATTATTTCTTTCATGGCTACATAGGGATTAACCGTTGGGGTTTCATTTGGAATACTCGTCATAGTATATTACCGAAATCTATTAGGAGAAACCTAACCATTTAACTTTGTCTCATTACACAATGAATTTAAGATCTATAATTGGCTCACCCACCTTGTTTTTATCATGGAACCACCCATATACATAAACAATACCCATGAACCTTTACATAATCATAACGAATATAACAACTATAAAAGAAAAAATAACATTTCCACTTTGAAATTTCATGATATAATTTCAAGATATTGAAATTATAAATCCATTCTCAAAACCATTTTCAATAACAAAATAACTGAAAAGTGAATATGTTAATTTTTTTATTCTAAAAACATTACATCCTGTAGAGGATATTAACTATCAAATAGTGGTCACAGCAGTGGAAAATTCATTGTCACCGTGTACGTTAAAAATATTAATTTTTTTATTTAGTAAAATGACAATAATAAAAAATATTGCTTTTAAAACCCTTTAATGTAATTTAAATTCAAATTGTTTGATTATAAATTGTACAAATGAATGTTTTGTATAACATCAAAATATGCCTCAACGAAAAGAGATTGAGATGATGTCCCTTACCTCAATTATGAATTGTATCGTACATTATTTATATTCTAGAATAATAAACATAGGTTAATTTATAAATTATTTATATCCATTTCAAGTTTATTATTCACTTTATATCACTTATTTATATTTTTATAACAATTACTTAATTATATATGTTTATGTTAGACGTTTTTTCAATATTTGGTACTTCAGTTCAAAAATTAAATTGGTATGATGTAAATTTTACATGTGGTCATAAGTATTCCATAAATATAAAAATATTCATGAAGTATTGATAAATTTATTACATTAATTTTACTTTTTAATTAATCCATTAATTAAGGTTATAAAAAATGTGAAATGTCATAATCATGGAGAGGGTAATTCGTACGTACACATAACTAATGTTTTCATTTTTCATTAATCATTATGGAAACAAGTTAATTTTTATTTTATCTCTATACCATTATAATGACATGATTAATATCATATTAATCATTTAAATATACGTATATATATATCATACATGTGATTTATAGAATAAAAATAAATCACATCATTTCATGGAGGTGATAGATCACACATACGCACAAACGATGTTGTCATTTTTATGTGCACAGAAAGAAAGAAAAAAGTCAATATATTATTATCATATAGTTACTAATATGTCATTAATATCAAATATAAACAAAAATTATATCATTATAACTATTCATGAGAGACGGTTACAAAAAACAAATTATATCAGTTTTTGGTGATGATAGTTCACAAGTACGCACGAACGATAAATTCCTTTCCCATTTGATGAAAGTGGATATGGAAAAAGGTTGTTACATTAACATAATAACATATTATTAAATTTAGGATACATGAGTTATTATCTCATCATGTTTCCAAGAGATATGAAGGATGTGGGACAAGAATTATAATTGAAACACTAAAATAAAAACATTACTATTCCTTCGGATGATCAATTTTCGTGACATATTAACATGTTTAATAAGTGTTCCATGCCTAAAATAATGCATGGAGAATGTCAGGATAGAACCTATGTATTTTTTTGTATATAAATTCATAACAAAAATGAGTTTTACATGCAATACTTTGAGAATAATAGTGCCCTATTATATTAGCGGGGAGCAACACTCTTGGAATAATAAAATGTATTAAATTAATATAATTTATTTTCTATTAAAATTTTGATCAAGTTGATTTAGTTCAAATATGGGATAATTATCTGTCTAAATCTATTCATTAAATAAAATCTAGGAATGTTTTGGATATTTTTTATCCTTATCTTTATGTTTTAACTCTTTCACCTCTCTCCTTTTTATTAAGTAAATTACATTTTGAGAGTTAAACTAATTACCATAACATGTAAAACTACAAATTAATGAGTCATTAATAAAATTTTCAAACATAAAACAACTAGGTGGAATAATATTAGAATTTTATAAATTTTAGTTCATTTGACTAAACATTTTATATTTAAAATATGAATTATGTCAATTTTTACACTATTCTTTACATGACTTTCTAAAAAATCATAAAAAAATTGATTCATTAAAAAAAATAGACCAATTAGTAAATAAAATATCCAATTCATCCATAAAATTCCAGTATGGCATCAAATATTTAAATTTATATTTTTTCAAAATTATTAATACCATTTATTTAATTCTTCCTTTGATAAATCTGTTACTCCATCATCATTGTGTCACAATTAAATTTAATTATTTAGTTTATAAGAATTATTAATAAATTATCATGATGTAGTTAGTCTTTTTAAATTTCTAATTACTATTTATAGTCGAATATATCCCTTATATAACCCCATATTAAAATTGTTTTAGTTATAGGGGACACTTTTATGACAACTTTGTTCTTACATTAAATAAAATGCTATTAAATTCATAATCACACCCATGTGGCATTCAAAGACCAAAAATATGGCACATTTACATTAATCATATACAATAACTCATAAAATATGAATATAAAATGTTTAAGGATGGTTAAAAATTATTATAATAGTATTTTACATTTAATTACTCTATTTACTTTTAACTATGGTAAATAAAATACAAAACACACAATTTAAAAAAGTTATTCATATCCTATTAGACCAAATTTTTCATAGTGATTACAATAATATTTTCACATTTTTGAAAATTAAATTCATATAAATAAATAAAATTAATTTAAATATTAATCTTTTTAACGGATTAAGGAAGTAGGTTTTAAAGTAAAAACGTTCAAAAGTTCACAATGTTTTTATATCCAATCTCAATTTTAAATTGATTCCAGTCACCTAATATTGATTAAATTATATAAAAATTTAATTATACCTTAAAACCAATTAAAATTATATCCTATATTTATAAATAAAACATAAGAAAAAGTAGCATTGAATTAAAATTCAACATTTTTCACAATTAAAAAAATGAATATAATTAAAAATTGAAAAATATAAAATAAGCTATAATTTAATTTCCTTATAATAGAAATAAATTTATTTCTTAAAATATAATTTAAAAAAGTGATAAAATGAAGATTTAAAATCTGTTATCCATCAAAAGGCGTTAAAAATGCTTATTGGAAAAATACTCGTTTTATGTGGATAATTGAATTTTTTCTTAAATAATGTCTAAAAAGAATATAATAAGAAATTTAAACATTAAATTTAATTTATAATTTATTAATATAATCCAAAAATAGTTATTTTATTATTTTTTAAACATAATTATTCCCAATTAATTATTTATTCATAAAAACAAATCCATGATATTCAATTTGTTTTTATTTATATTTATAATTAATTTGGTAACCAAAGAGTAATTATTTAGACATGTGTAAACCCTATATTCATAATTTTGTTAATATTATCCATTACCTAAATTATAATAGATAGGTTATAAGGGTAACATTTTAATAAAAACATTTAGTTTTTTTCACTTCAGTTTGATGTGGTGTATCATGTATATTATCAAACATAGTGTTTCATTAAAAAAACTCAGGATGATACAATTATAGAATTTATCAACATTTTTACCTATATAATTACCTCCTAATCACTTTATTTTTGATATAAAAATATTTACTTAGTATTATCACTGGGAATTTTTCAAATCCCTGAAGCAGTTCATAAAGAATTGTTGTATGGGAAGTGAAGAAGTTTGTTGAATGTAATAACATTCAAAGGGAAATACCATTATGAATTTTGTGTGATGTGGTATCATGATGTTTGATCTATAAAGGTTATTTTATAATTATTTCATAAATAATTAGTAAAAATATATAGTCTTTTTATGGTGTAGTTTGCAAGGACATTGCGTGAAGTTGTCCTCAAATGACATTGTGCAAGGTAGTTCACACTCGATTTGCATGAGGGATGGTTCTTAATGAAAAATTAGTCAATAAAGAGTGAAGGGAATTTCTTCAGGATAATTATATGAAATAAATATTTTTAAGGGTATTGTTTTGAGGAAAACATGTGTAGGGATAATACAGTGAGGGTAGTTTAGGAAAAATAGTTTGGGAAACAATTATCTGTGAAATAGATTTTAGGTAGTAAGATGATTTCATCTCACCGAGGAAAAGAAACTTCATGTCATACCAATGTCTATGTGAACTAATATAGAGTTTATACAAAATACATGAGGATTATCTATAGTATTGGTGAGTTCTCTTCAGTTGAGAGAGTAGTGATCTTCTAATAAGTGAGTGGTTGTAATCCAAGGCGATAGTGAGTCTTCTTTGGACATTATAACAGCAATGTTCATTAGTGTTTCAGATACATGGGACTATTTACATTATCTTCTCCTTGGACTAGAATGGTTTTGGTTAACCATTTAAATGTTATTAGTTCACTTTCATTCGTTCTTTTCATTTGATAAATTATAATGAGGAAAAGAGTGAAATGGGTTTTTTAAATAAAGAAACAAGAACGATAGGGGGAATTAGTTGAATATGAAATACCTTGATTAACCCCTTATGAACTCAGGAAATTTATCTTAGTGAGGAAAATATTATATCACATATCCACAACCCATACACACATCATTGCTCATAATATTAGGTTATCAAGAATATTAAGGGAATCAACCTTGTTTACTCTTCCGGCCATGCATAACAACCACTATATATCACATCATCATTTCATAATTATCACATTAATCACACATTTTTTACTATCCATTATAATCATAAAACATTAATATAAGAGTGGGTAAGAGAAAGTTTTTAGCTATCTGTACCCTCACCAACCAAGATATTTGGGTAAAACACTTAGTACGTAACACATTTGGTCATCAATAAGGTTATCCAACTCTGGTGTTATATGTATTGAAACAATCAGGTAAATATATCATAAATACATATATAAAGACATAAATACATAAACACACACACATATATATATCCACACACATAGACACACAAATAATACCATCCAAATGGTATCAAAACGAAATAACATTTCCAAAACATCAAAATTTCCACACCATCACCATCATGAATGACCATAATTTCTATACTTATTTCACAAACCATCCCCAATTAAACACCAAACAACCACCACAACCATTAACAATTTTCTATTTTATCACATAATTTAACAATTTCTAGATTTACCATTACAATCTATTTCATATTTATTATTCAATTTATTTTTATATATAATAAAAAACATTATCATCCATCACCCATGGTTAACAAATTCATTAACAATTCTTTTCAAGTAATATAATATCATTTATATTCCTTGGTTTTTTAATTTTATAAATACCCATTTACTATTATATTTATCACCAAAAAATTAATGTTACTAAGTAACACTAACTATCCTGATATAAAAAAACCATCAACCGCATAACTCAATGAATTTGATACAAATAACCACCAAAACGTCAATGTAATAATATTTATTCCCACATAATAACATTCATGTGTTTTTATAAATCAACTACCACTTACCATTTTCCAACCATGGAAACCAACATCATCTCTGCTTCCTATCAAATCCCATATCCAAAACTAGACATTACAAGTACCACAAAATTATACCCACAATTTTCAGATAGTTTAGAACATTATCAATGAGAAACCCAACCACACACAATAGCCAATTCTTGTAAAAAAGAAAATTTTAAAATTTACTCTTTAATGTTATTATAGGTTATTAATTCAACACCAACCATTCCTAAAACATTACTTCAGTACTCTATTCCACACAACATGGTTTTTACTATATTCACATGAATAAACTATTTTTAACTGTAATTAAGAAAAAAATGTCCATATAAATAACAACTAAATAATAGAATAAAACCACACAATAATAAATTTCATTAATAAGAACATTCACATCGCTTTTCTTTTCATATGAAACTTCATTTCAATATGAAACTTCATGAAACTAGTTCATTTACATTCGTTATGTTATTAAATGTTTATGAATTTAATTCCAACATTTCAATCAGTAAAATGACGCAAAACATATATTAACAGAAATAAAATATCAATAATAGCATGCTGTAGTCATTAAATAGATAAACAAGTCATAGAAATAAATAGACCCATATGGATTTATCTTTCCAAAATATGTTCTCTATTATGATTCATTATCCTTTTTAATCCAACCCATTTAATCTACCCATTAAAAATATGAGAATAAAACATTTAACAATCAAAAATAAATAGATTTCTTGAATCCCCTACCCCAATAAATGCTACCAAAATCACCAGTTATTATAAAGGTCAATAATAGGACTCAAGAATAAATAGAACATGCATTGAAAACCTCATTAATCCTAAACCACTGTGATTTTTTGATAAAAAAATAACTCATGAACATATATATTTCAACCAAACCACTGGTCAACATTTCAGATATAATATAGCAATGAGATAAATAATAACGGAATGAAGGGATACATTCCTCAGATCACCACCGATTAATCTTGTGAATAAAAGAAAAAATACAACCAAGGGACACTAAAATAACTCTAGGGAAATTATTTTTGATTAACTATAGATCATGGGAAATTGATTAAAAAATGAATAATTTTGGAGACTTTCTGAATTTATGTCATTCAAAAAAATACTATATTATTTTATAATAGGATATTGTCCATCCATGATGGGGAAATAAGGAAATTCCATTAGAATATAATTGCATGAATACCACATAAATACCCTTACTTAACTCATTTAACTGTTTTCAAATTGATATCATCCTAGAAGGACTCATAGTGACAAAAACACAATAGAATGAAGAAACTAAATGAATTATCATCTAAACATGACCTTTAGGTCCTCAAGATATGAAAATTGTTGATTCAACATGAACAAAAAATATGATGTACCTCATGGACTGACCACATAAGGTCTGGGTTGCGGCATATAGTATACATTATGATTCCTATCCCAGAAAACATTACCAACTATTAAGAAAAGTATTTCTTTAAAAAAACCAAACCATGACTAAGTGATCAGTAAGTGGAAGTTATTATGGGTCTTTGAAACAACATAAGAGATCATCCCCAAAGATCACACGAATCCTTCCTTCTCTAATTTCCCTTAGAACCCAAAATGTCATAACTCATAGTACCATACTATGGAATGGATTCCTCCATTTAATAAACCCTCCCACAACTCTCATGGACCATGTACTGAAATTATGACAATCCAATATTCTAACACTAATTTTTTCAACCAGCTACTTATATCAGGACACATTTCTCCATTCCATTATCAATGTTCTCTAGTTGAATACTATGACTCAACTTATATTATCCTTCCTCCAACCTGGCCCTACTACTTCAAACACATTAATATTGAAATATAAAGGGATGGAATGGCCTAAAATATACAACAAATAAATCCCAAAAATTAATTGTCTTTGAGAACCAAAACGAAGATAGAATTAAATGAAAACCACTAAAACCAACACTCTCAAAGAGATACCTACCAAAAAGAGGCAGAACCATTACTAATGATCAAAATTGGCTCATGTATCAATGTCACCAAATAAATTATCATGAAATCATTCACATCATTACCAACTTCTTCTCAGGGAAGAACCTATTACACATAGCCACTATAATAATTATCTCCCTCTCAATGTTGATTACACCAAATAACCTGCCGCATTTGCTAAAGGATGAGTAGAGATTTTGAGGAATCCATATCCCAATAATTATGAATCACCACACCAAAAGGAATTCATATTCAATATATACACAAAAAATAACATAGGAGTTTTACAGATACTACAAACAATCTTCAAAAATATAATCTGAAAAACTGATCAACATGGTTTAAGATAATCAAATATAAATTCCAACCCAAATAGATTGACATAATAGGAAATTTAAGTAAAATTAATAATCACTCTAACCCACACTCATCCTCATGTAATAACCGTCCATCCTTCAAAACTGTTAAACATGTTTGTGAAGTTATTTTTACAAATAAATTCCTTCTTTCAATCATGAATTTTAGTTTTCAATACATTAACAAATTTAGGTAAAAAATCAGTCTACTTACATATTTATGAGATCATGAAAATTTTAAATAAACACACTGAAAAAATAGATCAAACTGATATTTTTAAAGCCAATTTAATAGAAATAGTGTCGAATTATTTAAGGGAATCACATTAAATAGGAAATTTCATTGATTATTATCAAAAGAAAATGATTAAGAATGGAATGTGGTAATTGGATTGGAATATAATCTATGAAAAATAATTAGACCAAATCCCTCCATGTAAACTGCATACCCGCTAAAACATAACCACCCTGAAAAAAAACCTAACAGAAACCAAGGATCACCACAAATCATAGGAGCACTTGTCTGGGTTATTTCAAAGGAATTAAAAAAAACAAATCAACCCATCAGAAATTGGACATCTCATGTTACTCAACCATAGGGATCAAAGACATGGTCTTTCTCTATAATACCAACTTACTATTTTCTCCCACCTAACCAAACGTCCA
Organism: Viscum album; assembly: GCA_963277665.1. Classification (NCBI taxonomy): domain Eukaryota; kingdom Viridiplantae; phylum Streptophyta; class Magnoliopsida; order Santalales; family Viscaceae; genus Viscum; species Viscum album. Next base: position 1,298,684,567 of record OY728136.1, read on the forward strand.
TAACTCAAGGGTCCATATTTATCCGCCTCGGTAGTCTGTTGTAAACTTCTATCCATCATCTCATCAAAATCAATCCACTGTAACGAGGACATAAATAAAAATATCTATACCTTCCATAAAATACTCATCCATAATACTGAATCAAAATATCACACATGTATTTATTTAATAGAAAATTGGTCTACAAACTAGACCATAAATTTTTATAAGTGGATCCTCATAGAATTTAATCTAGAATTCCCATACTCAAAATCTAGAGGCTCGTTAATATAGCCATCCTTCTACACCTTAGAAGTAATATCATATACTATTTTTGTAATGAAATCATCCCATGAGTCCTATTCTGGTTAAACTAGAATTTTCTTTCACCAGTTTTGTTCCACACATCAAAGTGAGATCAATTTTAAGGTAACATAAAATTGACTTGTAGTGTATAGAAATAAAAAACAAACCACATACTCTTCTAACCACTAATAAACCTCACACCTTGACCCTCCCCTATACCCCACCATGGATCGTTGACATCTTCAAATACTAAAATCTAATAAGAAACATACCCCATGAATCATTTATATTTTTTAGAATATCATCATAATGATTCTCCAATGACATATCAACCAAAAAGTAAGAAAAATAATATAAATTAATGGAATAACCTCAATTACACCCATCATAGAAAATAAAATGCACTTTATATAAATTTTATCTCATTATTCATAATCGGAAAAAAATGAAATGGAATCATTTGGTTAAAACAAGAAATTAATTCATTCAAATAAACTCATTTGAAACCATTAAAATTATTAAAACCATTTTAGACATTGGAAACATATTTAAATGAAAACACAATGTAAATAAAATCTCTTTTTATATAGCATCATTAACCAACATAAGAAGACCACTTTTTTACATCATCTCAGTATTTATAACATAAAAATTTGACACTTATTTTAGAAAACATATTCCAATCAAGCACATAACCATTCAAGAAAGTGATGAAAACATCATTAAACATCACTTCACATACAACTAAAAAATATAGAAAAAACCCTCAAATCAGCATCCTAAAATTTAAAACAAATTTACTGAAATATATCCATACCAATTTAGTTAAAATCAATTACCCAATATTTTATCCAATTATTATAATTACATATAACAATATATTAAAATATCAACTAATGAAACAATGAAACATTAGTATATTTTATATTAATCCAATAATCATCACAAGGAAATGAAAATTATACTAAACATGGTGACCAACATTTCATATTATTCATGATGTTCTAAATAAAATTCATGTTTAGAGATCATATAATTTGAATTCCTAATATTTTCCATATCATTATCAACATAATTAACCTCAAAACAATAGAATCCAGATTAACACATAGAATATTATATAGTATATGAGGCATTAAAAATCGTTTTATTCAGTTTAAAAGAACCTTATATCACTAATATTTTATTAATTATTGAGTAAAAAGATATTTACATGGATAGGGTTATAGTATAAATAAATAAAATCATATTATGATTTAACCTTAAAATAAAAGGAAAACTACATTCGAAACACCTTGAGATAGTACAATCAAAACCAACTATGATTCTAATAACAACCCATTAAAATAAAAGAAACCTAAAAATGTGTTATCATTATTGAACAAATCCCAAATCCTGGTATCATTGAATTATATATGTTTCATTTTTTGAGTCTCATTTCAGTTTATATCCCAGAATTACCCTACTTCAATTATAAGCAAAAAACAAGAATGATGTGTGTGCATATCCAAAGTATCGTCTGTAAAATCAACATTTATTCCCAAAAGGTTCTAAATAATCATATAGTCCTTACATAAATTCATAGGGTTTCATAATCACTTGTGACATATCAAATCTATCTCTATTTATTAAATACTATGTTCGTATAATTTTTTTTTCAATTGATCCCATGTAATCCTCGCTAGTACCTAACTCCAAACTCAACCATAACAATCATACATCGCTTTTATAAAACATTTTCATGATCTTCCCCCATTGGTAACCACTCCTGGGCTAGTAGTGAATACAAGAGTAGCCCCCTACGTCCTTACGCTATTAGAATTTGGTTTGGAGACTTTCATAAAGGGTATAATCTTGAAAATGAGTAACATTTCACCCATATATATCCATGAATGTAATGATAAACAACTGATCAAAACCATAGTACATGATAAAAACATATCAAAAAATAAACCATATTTCATAGATATGTTATAAAATTATAAGAATCTAATGTAAAATACCAAAATAAAACACATATGTGGTAAATCCAACCAGATATCTATGATCTAAGCTATAATGATCTAACTCGATATTCAAAATCACCTTAGAATGTTTAAAAATATAGTTTATATATAGTGGGTTAGAATACATGTATACTCAATAGGATCCACCTTCAGAACACTGATTAATATTTCTAATAATCATACTATTACATCAATAAATAAGTAGTAGAACTAATGGGCACTTATTATGTAAACTATCTCCCATCATTAACAAGAAATACTCACAAAATATCACATCTAAGTAAAAAAATAATATCCCTGAATATAGCCAGAGCCTACCCCACACCACTTTCCAGCAAGTTTCAATCATGCCCTAGTGGAAATATCCAAGTGATTCCATCCCTTCCATATCCACAAAATCATACCAATAATACCTTATCTGATGTGGGATGGACCAAAAACATTATATACCAAACCTAAAAAGGGTTCAAAAATATCATTAGAACCAGTAAAAACAAATTATAACCCTAGATACATATATATGTGACATTTTCACACCCAATCATACATTATATCTCACCATATTAGGGTATCATGAATATAATGGCATAAATCATGTTCCTTTCTCCTACCTACACATAACAGACTATATACCACATTATCCATTTATCATAATCAAATAAATCATAACATTTTCACTAGAAATTAAATATATACCACATATGGTTGATATATTAGGGAAAAGGGAGTAGTCATCCTTTCATTCCCCCACCAACATAAATATAGAGGGGAAAACTCCTAGAACCCAAAACATTTGGGTATGAATAAGGATATCCAACTAAGGTGGGGGTATTTATATATCATAGTGAAAATAAATCATATATATATAGGAATACACAATTCTATCCAAAATGTTTCATAACTAAATAACACTTCCACACCAGTACAACTCCAACATCATCACCACCACACGTTAACATGACCAGCAATTTTATTTCACTAGCAATCCCTACTTGCACACAAAACAACCACAAAAACTATTAAAATTATCACATTAATCACATCATTTATCAATTTAATATTTTTCCATTAACATCTATATAAAATTTATTATTCTATTTATTTCCATATTTAATCATTTCTAGTAGTCATCCATGTTTAATCAATCCTTGAACCCAACAATTCATGTATTAACATTTCATTTACAACAAATGGTAATTCAATTTTATCTATAACTATTTTACATTTTCACTTTTACCAAACACATTACATTATTTTCGACCAACCATAAATATATCCACATAAATAAACCAACAAACAAAAAACCTTTATTAATATCATAAAAATAAACAATGATACATCCATTCTTTACTTACACTTCCCACATATTTGCCTATATATTTTTATCCAAATCGACGACCACTTCATCTCTTACCAAACATTGATTCCATACACCATTTCACTTCCCAAAACATACCATATTATAAACTAGCCAAAAAAATTATCCCATGAAAACCCAAAAAAATGGACACTCAATTTACAACAAAATAAAAAAAGTAACCCAACTACCGAGAATAGAAAATTCATGTAATATAGAAATTCGAAAATATATCATTTTTATATAATCCATTGTATTAATTAAATGCCTATAATAAATGAAACAACACTTCTGTTATATATTCCACAATACCAATTTATTACCATAATTACATAATTATCCAATTATGAATGATAATCCTAAAAAATACAGAAATGGAAACACAAAAATAGTATCAATCCACACAATAACAAATTTCCTCAATAGACTCATTATTAATCACTTTCTTTCCATATGCAACATTACATAAATATAAAAGTAAATTAAATTGATTAATTTACTATCATTAAATTATTAAAATTTTATGAAATTTCCGTCCATAATTTAAATCATGGAAATAACACAATACATGTCTCAATAGTAAATTCCTTTCATAAAAAATGGGTTACAATACATTGGGAAATCAATAAACCCATAATAAAGTCATAGTAATAAGTAAACCCATATGGATGTCCCCTTCCCATAAATTATCATTAATATGGGTCACTGTATTTATTATGATAATATAACCCACCCAACCAAGTAAAAAAATTAATTAATGTTCCATAATTAAAACATAAATATTTTTCTCATAACGCCTACATCAATTAATACTTCCAAAAATACTGTGAAAGGGAAAGATGAAGAATATAACTAAAAATTCTATAAATATTCATGTAAAACCTGATAAAAATTATTTATAATAATTCCCTAATTGAATCTATGACCCATTTCAACAGAAAAAAATCATTTCCAAACCTTTTATCGACCCTCCAAAGATGACAGAACAAGGAGATAACAAATAGTGGGATTATGGGAAACCCAACTCCAATCACTACCTGTTGATCACTTAATGTTTATAAAAAAACACAACCAAGGTACACTCTAAAAAATTATAGAATGAATCGTTCATCAACTAATATTTAATTCAAATCAAGATATTACTGAACAATTTTGATGAGAATCCTAATTTATTAAATGCTATAAAAATTATGCGTCTTTGTGTGACATTCCATTGTTATACTACAACAAGGAAACCTCAAACTACCCTTAAAATTTTTTTCATGTATCCCCCATATCTATTCTATACTAAAATTTCACAACTATGATTAAATAAATTCATCATGGAAGGTCTATGCATGACCAATGTAGAAGCATGTTCATTTCATACATATATATTACATCACTTTAGATTAATATTCAATAAATTTCACAATAATAATAACTATGTATTATATAGGATTAGTGTATTTGGAAACATAGATATGTAAAAAACTAGTAAATAAAATATAAACATCATATCCCATTTAGTTCTTTACAATTAACACCCTTATTAGACATAATATACTAAAAAACATTCCCCATAACCTAGGGAAGGGAAAGATAAGGAATGGATATTTTAGATTCATAGTAAGGGAAAACAAAAGTGATTTCAATAGATGATAATACGTGAGTATAAGATAACAATAAGGGTATGATAACATGAGCTAAATATTATAAAATCATACCAATCAATTCATATATCATAATAATAAAAACATGGCATAATGATTTATCAATCAAAAGAAATAAGATATAAGAGTGAGAAATCATCGATAATCTATCATGATAAAGGAAAAAATATTATAATAGGTATACAGAAGTTCATATAATGAATATAATCACATAAAATAATTTCCTTATTCATGGATCACTTCTAAGACTAGTATAGTGTACTGGGTTCACTCCCCATTCTCTCATTTCCTTAATCATGGTTCACTCCCAAGACTACCTAATTGCACAAATCTCCTTACTGAACTAGGATCAATAAAAATTATATTATTTATTATTTCATGTGATATCATTATTTATACAATTCATTGGAGGGATATACAATTCTAGTGTCACCCATTAAATAATTAAAACCATACATATGTGTGTCGCAAGATCGTAAAACAATCATTATATAATTATAAAATAACATGTGGAAATGATCAGGGTTAGATGAAAATTTCATCATCATAATAATAAACCATGAAAAGAAAGATTTAAAATGTTAACATTGGAATATATACTCAGTAAATCATAATAAACAACGAATTATGTTCTTATTCATGAAAAAACCTTTAAAAGATCATTATAACATTTTTTATGAAAATGCCCCTTCATTTTAAAATAAATTATTTCATATATAAACATTTACAAAATATTAAGGAATCAAAATTTATTTAAGAATAACCAAGGAATATTTTTAATTTATGATTCAAATAAATAATTATTCATTATGGTGAGAATATCATTTCTTGCGGTTAACTATAAAATAAATATTCCTTTCACGTTGTCGGTAAAATATAACAAGAACCTTATCGAAAAATGATAAGAATGTTCCATTAAAAAAAATTAGAATTTAAACAACGGATAAATACTAATTTATTATCTATTTGGAGAATATTGAATACATTTTAAATAAAATATGTACATGATGATAATATTATAGATCTAAGATAAAAAAACATGGGTGGTTTTCCTTAAAAACATTCATTCATTATCTTGGGTAATTAAAGATGATAAAATTTAATAATATATATATAGAGAGGATAAATAAATTCATATGACTTGGGTGGGATAAATCATATAATTTCATCATTATAAAATTTGATCAAAAGCAATCCTGGTAAAAATTAGGTTGTTACATAAAACCATTACCTCAAGTTCATCGTTCATTGTATGCATTCAAACGTCCTATATATTAAAAATAATTTTATAATAAGACTATAATAGAATGATAATAATTCCAATAATACCATAAATTATTTACTTAAAACTTATTATCACCCATTCATTAATAATCCTTCACCCTCATCATAATTATGGGTGTTAAGTGCATCAATTTTGGTGTATATTTTGGTTCGTAACTTATGGTCCACTCACCTAGATCATGGTTAACACATATAAATAATTTTAATTATTATATAAATATTATTTATACATATTATATACCTATTTGTATAAATTAATATAAATTAGTGATGAAAATGTATTACATACCAATATGGTGATGGTAGTCGGTATGTACGTATGAGTGTGGTTTTAATTTTTTGATGCATGGAAGAAAAAAATATAAATATAAATTAAAATTTATATAGTAATTATCATATCCTAATATTCCTATATTAATATTAAAACTATCATAATAACCAACAATGAATGATAGTTGTTGAAAATGAGTTGTATCGTTCTACAGAGGGGGTGGTCTAGACGTACAGATGACTAATACTTTTATCACCCATTGGATTGAGAATAGGTGGTAAATGGTTTTTACATAATAATAAGAACACATAATTATATTTATTATACTATATTTATCATAATGTTATGTATAAAATAATTCTATAGGAATTATTAGAAGAAAAAAATTGAAAGAGCATGGTTATGATCCATACCTCTTCATCAATAGAACTTCTTTGCCTTATTCCTTATGCAATGGTGGATTCATATTTGGAGGAGAAAAAAACTAAGATGAATTTAAATATTATTTTATGGTTCTGGAGAATGTAATTTTTATTATGGGAGGCTCAAATAGTGTGTATAGGGGAGGATAGTATGTGGGTTTATTTGAGTGAGTGGAGGGACACACCTAGAATTTCTTAAAAGATTTAAATGATTTAGGGACATTTTTAGGGGAAATATAACTACAAATGATCATGGTTTAAAATTTAGGATAATATAATGTTTAAATATCTTCAACAACTAATAATTTTCATAATTTTTGGTGGTAATCCAACCCTTATCTCATGGTTTAACTCCCCTGATAAAACTATTTTAACCTTAATTCTTGTATTTTTTTACTATTTTTACTATTCACTATGACAAAAAAAATTATAACCCCATTAAATTATATTAAATATGATGACTAAAATTTATTAATCCATTTTAATAGATTAAATTTCTATAATTTTCATAATTTAATTTTTATTATGCTTTCAAACCGCAATGAAAGCCTATTTTTGAAAAATGAATGTTTTAGAGTAAAACAAAATATCATCCATTCATTTCATTGAAAACCCATAAAATAAATGATAAAATAATATATTGAATATATAATATGGGAATTTTATTAAAACATTAAAATATACTATTTAAATAAATTATTAAATATAAAAACACATTACACACATGAAAGGTGTTTTTTAGAAAAATGTGTTCGTAATCCCAAAAATTAACTTATACTAAAATAAATTATAATGATGATTCATATGTAATTAATTTTTTATTTCTATTTATATTAACCTTATGTTGCATTAATATAAAATTCAAAAAATAATGTTATATTTAACTGAAAATAAATGACAATTTTTTAAAATTTTTCTATTTTTCATCATTAAATGAAAAAAAAATCTTTTTAAAAAAATAAGAAAAATTCACCCCAGGATAATATTTAAATTATTGTTATAAAAATTATATTAAACTCCAAAATATAATTTATATAATGGTATAAATAAATTATAGTTATCTGATGAAAAAATGTGATAAAAATCATTTTTGCAGAAATCAAATTTCGAAGCGTAAAATGAACTATTGAATATCGAGAACTTATTTATTATTAGTTAATCGATAAAGTTGAATCAGAAAATACAATAATAAATATTTTTTATAATTTTCTTATCATTTTTCATATATATCAATTTAATATCTAGGTGATATCATGGATTATATAGACATGGGTTTTTGCGTAAGTAAAACTATCAAAGACTTCATGTTTTATTTCTATGTAAACACATATAAAATATTTTGGTGTTGTGTTATACCTCATTTAAAATTAACTTAACATAAAAAATTCCTTCACTCTAGTAAAAAAAATAATGATATATTAGCTTCATCATATCCCCAAGTTCTCATGTAGCTTCATCGAATGTTTGATTCCTTCAATGAACATTATTTAGGTGATTATTCTAATTCCATAGGAATTTAGCTATATGAACAAATATATACATAGAATTTTCTTCATAGGAAGGATCATCATCCATTTTTATGATATCTACGTTTATTATATATTATCTGTCAGTTATTTACATCCTCAAGATAGATTCATTGAAAACATCATGACCTTCAGAGAGGTTCAGTGGGAGTAAAAAATGATAAGTTATAGTACCTACTCAATCAAGAATCTTCGATGGACAGTTATGACTATTTCTAAAAATTTCCATTATTTTGGAATATCTTAACCTTATTTCACGAAGAAATTCATATGAAAATATTCCCGTCAATATCAAATTAGAAATATTACCAATGATTTCCAGTATAACTATTTTATCATCACTAATATGCCTTGATGTTCTCCTAAATGGATCTCACATTTTCTATCATTTACTCACATAGATCGGGTCCCATTAAAAATCTCTCTCTAAGTTTAATGTATGATTTTAGAGGCCTTTACTTATTTCTATATATAGAATAATAGGGTTCTAACTGAATACTCATGGAAAATCAATTATTGTAATAAAACTCAAATAGAGGATGGTGTTGACCCAAACCAACTTTAGGATAAAGATAAAATTATGTCTACATAACCTCCATGGTTTTAATGGCCATCTCTTACTATCCATATTTCTTTGGATGATAATAAATATTGAAACCTAACTATTAATCTTGATATTTCTGAATACTTCTACAGAACATAGAGGTAATCTTTTTATTTAGATAAGATACAATTTAATGTGATTACCCATGAAACCTTACCAATTTAGTAATTAATATAATTTAAATAAGATCATGATTGAAATATTCTATTATAATAGTGAGGTTCTATGAAATTTTAATGTCATCAAATACACCATCAATAACATTATGGACTTTAAATATTTTAGGGATTTTGATAATGAATTTCATAGTGATGATTTCCCATTTACATTCTGGTTTAAATATTGTTTGTAACATCACTATGGTGTTATTTTTTCCTACCATAACAAGTAGACATACCGGCCACCGATATACAAACTCTATAATATCTGTCTTCATGTTGTCCCACAAAAAATACTTTTTCAAATAACGATACATATTCATACTTATAGGATGAATTGAGAATATTAATCTATGGTCTTTTTCTAAAAATCCATTCATTTTGAATGTTATTGATGAGACACATACTCGGTTTTTGAACCTTATAATTCAATCACAATCAAGGATTAACTTTGGAAAATTCATCGCCTTCTTTTTCAGCTCCAAATCTGATTTTTTCACCTATTTAAATTCAAATGGATATATTATTGAACAATCATTTTAGAAATATAATATTTATCCCATTTCTTAGAGATATCATGTTTCATGCTATGAAAATCTGTAAAAATTGGAACTATTTTAATATTCATCATAGATAATCTAGAATGATCCTTTTGACTCAGAGAATCGTCCACCTTATTAGATTTACTAGGGTGGTAGTGTATCAAGGGTTCATAATAATTAATGAACTCCAACCATCTTATTTGGTGCATATTCACCTCCTTTAATTATTATATACTATAAAATTTTATGATCAATATATATGTCAAACCATTCTCCATAAATATAATGTCTCTAGTTATTTTATTCTATGATTACTCAAAATCATGATTTGGGTATTCTTTCACATGAAACAACAATTTCCATGAGGCAAAGGATACCACTATATAATTATTCCTAATAATACAACCTAGCCCCTTTTGATACATTAATATTAAGCAAACACCCAAATCGATTATAGGGTAGTGTGAGAATTGGTGCACTGACCTACATTATCATCAGTTCCTTGAAATTTCAATCACATTCATTAATCCAGAGAAACTAACTGGCATTCTATGTTACCATTATGAGTGTATAATATAGTCATGAGAAATACTTCAAAAATAATTTATAATATCCATCCAATTCAAGTGAAATATGGATTTTATTCAAACTATTTTGTCTTAGCTAATGTTTAATAATATTCATATTTTATTGATCCACCAATATGTCCTTGCGTTAGATTAAATTACAAAAAAATAACCATTTTTTAAAAGAAAATTAACACTTAGTAAATTAAATATAAAAATTTTCCATCATTAATGTATTTAGTACAATCCTCAGGTGATCTTCATTCTCCTCCCTAAGCTTATAGCATATAATAATATCTTTTATAAATACTACCATAAACTAAACAAGTTAATACTTACATAATATATTAATTAAATTCATTAAGATAACATAGGAATTAATAATTCCAAAAGGATTCAATATAAATTAATAGTTTCCATACACTGAATTAAAATTTAGCTTCCATATATCTTCACTTTTTTCCTTTAACTGATGGTATCAAAATAGATGATTAATCCTGGAAAAATAATTATATCCTCATAATTAATCTAACAAATCATCAATATTTGGTATAAAATACATATTATTGATCATAATATTATTCTGTACCAGATAATCAATACATATTCACATTGATCCAAATTTCTTCTTAACAAAAAATACAGTTGTACCCCATTTTGTAACACATGGATGAATGAATCCCCTATCAATATTATCCAAGAGTTTCTTTTTCAATTCCAGAAACTTTATTTGTACCATTCTATATGCAGTATTTGAAATTGGTGTATAACCATGTACGAGTTCTATTGTAAACTCGCATTCATGATTTAGGTAAATAATAGTAATATCATTCAAAGAGAATTCAATAAACTCCCATAAAATAGGTATATAATTGATTTTGATATTCTCCCTAACCATATGAGTTAAATACCCTATTTTAATAGGAATAAATACTAATTAAATTCAATTAATTTCAATTGGTAGTTCACATTTATCCATGAACTAACAGACAATCATAGGTCATTTTAGATAATCAATTATCACTTCCCTTCCTCATCACTTGAAATGTGATTTATATAAATTAATCAAATACCTTCCCAAAATCAAATAAAATTTAATTAGAATAATAATATCATTATTTTTAGTAATCAAATTCCAAAAAAAACTCAATCGGGGAATATTCAAATATTTTACATGTGTTCATCATAACATTATGAGTTTTTAATATTATTTCAACGTTTATTTATTGAGGCTGTAATTTGATACAATTAGAAAATTCTCCAAATATAATATATATGGTAAAACCATAATCTAATAAGAAATTAGTAGTTAAATAGTGGATAGTAAGTGTACCTTTCACCACATGATTATCGTATCCCACATTGGAAATAGTGATCACTTGAGAATCCCATTTTACTCTAGGATTAAGAGGTTTATAATTTCAATCATAATTATTAGCCCTCAATTTTAAAAACTAAATATTATAATTTCAATACTCCATGAAATTATTGAAATTGAGTGTGCATGGATCATTCTATGGAAATTAGTGTCCATTTTCATCCTTTTTTAACTTTTTCCCAATACTTCAGTATTTGATTTTCTGATGGAATTTTTCTACACACATAAAAAATTTAGTATTCCCTTATTAAAATTCCCTCCATGTTTCATTCCACACATTTTTATAAAGAAAAGTTGATCTTCAATCCTTCATTGTCTTTTTTATTATAATTTCCTTTAAATCCAATATTTCTTTCCATATCAAAACCATGGTATTGATGAGTGACTCAAATCCCCATTTTCATCTTAATAACACATAAAATTATTTATTCATAACTAATGAAGTATCTTGTGGATAACACCCTTTATATACATTTCTTTCTAGAACTGAAGAACCGAAAAGTCATATTTTACAGTTCAACAGTAATACCAAATGAGAGCCTCATAAAACATGAAAAATTTTCCTCGTTAGTATTAACTGATTCAACGTCCTTATATTTAATATCAATAAATTTTTCCCTGTCATTGTACAATGAATATGATTTTTCAACTTATTGAAAATTAAGATCCCTAACTTATCTGACTTAATGAATTCAATTTATCCTATTTTCCTTACATTCTTGTTAAGTGTACTATGTTGATCTTCATCACCATTAAAATGATAACCATATGAGATAGCCTTTTCATTTTCCAAGAACTAGATAATGATAAATGTAGTTTTAGTGGTGTTGATCCATTTCACAGTAACTATTGTATTTGTGGAAAAATAATAATGTGGTTTTTGTTTCCTCAATAAGAACTAAATAGTATATTATTCCTTCCTTTTCTCATTTTGGATTTTTAACGTGGATCGTGTCTTAAAAAATTTGAATAATCATATTATTAATATTTTTTGTTCCATATCCTATTAAATTTTTTTCATAGGGGTAAATCATTTTATTTTCTTTCATATTTAGTGTGAAGATGGTTCCTTCCGGTTCCATCAATTTAATGAGACCCAAAATCATAGTATTTGTAACAATAATCATAGTGCGAAATAATATAACAATGAAAATTATTTATAGGATTTCTAACTTATGAATCATTATGTTTAAACTATGAAATCCATGTCCATTATCTATTAAAATCATTTATAATATCTCTAAAACAATTTTTAAAAAAAATAAGAATATACCCTGGGAGTTTCAGAATAGGAATGTAGTAAAGGCCCATTCATAATAAAAAATGATAGTCAAAATATAATCAACCAACCATTTTTATAGTTATAACTTATTGATAAGTCAGTGTAACCCCACATTATCTTTTTGTATCTCAATAGGGATATAATTCCATCGAGATACCACAGAACTTTCTTTAAAATAACTTATGTTGGTCTCCAATTATTAGGCTTATCATAATGGCTCTCAATAAATATTCATCATCCTATTATCTAAAAGTTATTAAACCATTCCTTCGAAACTAATGATAGTGACTAATTAATTTCATCCCTTAATATTACTTCATTTTAGATTAATATTAAATACATTCATAATAATACATAACTACAATCCATAAAGGTTTAATGATTTTATAAACACTAATATAGAGACAATGTGTATATAAAATATCTACATCAGTTCCCATATATTTCTTCACAACTATCACCCTTCTTATACATAACTTACTTAAAACCATTCTATATAACATAGGGAGGTGAAACCAATAAGAAGGAAATATAAGATTATTTGTAAGGGTAAACATAATAGATATCAATAAATGATCATAGTGTAGAATATAAAATGTTTAAGGTTATAATAACTTGAGTAAAACATTAGAAAATCATACACCTCAAGTCATATATCATAACAATGGAATATGATCTAAATGGTTATCAATCAAGCGCTATAATAAATAAGAGTGTTGAATCATCAATAATCAATCATGATCCACAAAAACACATAATAAGAATAATACACAAGATTTTTGAATTCACATAAGAATAAAAAATCATTTCATTTTTCAAGGAAAACATCCATGACAATCCTAGTTGATTGGGTTCTCTACCAAATTCCTTTATTTTATTAGTCTTGGTTCACACCCAAAACTATCTTATTGGAAAAAAAACTATTACATAATTATGTTCAATCTGCATTCTAGTCCTCATTATATCATGATATATCCTTCTTTACCCTTTCCATTAATGACATACATAATTTTGTTCCCACACATCACATAATTAAAATCATACTTTTGTGTTCCATGAGAACATAAAACATTTATCATACCATAAAATCCTAACCCATGGAAAGGCTAAAGGATTAATAAAAGTTTCTTTATCATAATAATGAACCATTAAGTTAAATAATAATTACGTTAAAATTTTATTATATCCTTAATAAATCATAAGAATCATCAATGTAAGTTTTTATAAATGATAATACCTTTAAAAAATACCTAAAATATTTCTTGTGGAAAATAACTTTTAATTTCAACATCACTTATTTTAAATCTAAAAATTTAAAAAATATTGAGGAAATAATTTTCATTGATTTTAACCAAGTATAATAATAAATTAATCTTCAAATGTACTATTTTCCATACTGGTAGATAAATTTAGTCATGTTGTGTCTGTTAAAAAAATTCCTTTTACGTTGTTAGTATAATGTCACAATAGCCTTCTTCGACAAATGAAAAAAAGACTCCATTAAAAAAATAAAGAAAGTAAAAAATGAGTGAAAATTAATTTAACAATAATTTTTAAAATATTAAACACATTATTTAAAAATTTTAAAATAAAATGTGCACATGGAAGAAAATTGTCTTGACCAAAGTGAAAAATGTGACGCATTTTCCTCAAAAAAATGCATTCTATATATATTTATTACATAAATTGAGGAAATTGAATTGTCAACCTGAAATCAAAAAAAATAAAAAAATTAGAGAATAATAAATTTTCATGGGATAGGTAGATTATTTTATTTCATAATTGTAATATGTAGTCATAAAAAATCTATATATAAATTATACTGTAAACTGAAACTCTTGCCTCAAGTCCATATTTCATTTTAAGAGCTCTAACCTATTGTATATAAAATTAAATTTATTATAAATATTTTATAGTACCATAATAATACATATAATACCATAAATAATTTACTTATAGCATTTTACCACCCATTTCTTTCTATTTTCATTATAATCATCATTTCATGTGTTAAGTACTTGGGTTTTTATGTTTGTATTGGTTCGACGATTATGGTCCATTCTCATTGATCATGGGTTATTTCAATAAGTATTTTAAAATATTTTATTAATATAATATTTATTCATTATAAACCAATTTATGACCATTTATATTCCGAAAGTATGAAAAAATAATTGCATCACTACGTACAGACGGTAGTTCATACATATGCAAGACTGATTTTTTTATTATTCAATATATGGAGGGAATGAAATGTAAATATTAATTAAAAATAAAATAATCATTATTATATCATAAATATATTATATAAAAATTAAAAATATCATAAATAATTACCATGAATGGTGGTGGTAGAAAATAATTTGTATCACTATGCGATGAGAGTCGTCCAAATTTATGCACTTGCAATAATTTCATCTCCCATTGGAAAGAGAATAGTTGGGAAATAGTAGTTCCTTCAACATAATAACATATTATCAAATTTATGTTTAGATATTAATCATTTTTTATGGATTCAACACGTTTATATGAAGTATAAGAAGAGAAAAATTGAATGATCTTGATAGCAATTTATTCCTCTTATTAGAGAGACCGCCTTCAGCTTACTCTTTAAGTCATGAAGGATTGGCCTTATGGAAAAGATATAATCTCTATGATTAAGCTAAGGATTCTATGAAGCTATTGGAGTATTTGTTTTCATATATAGAAGGGTGAAATGTTGTGAATAAGTGAGGTTAATAGTAATCCTTTTACAAGTTAGTAGAGGGACACACATGGATTTTCTTAAATGATTTAATGATTTTAGGTCACTATAATGGGATTGTTTCTCCAATTGGACAAGGGCCATATTTTGAATAATATAACATTTAAGTATCTTCAATAAACAGTAATTTCATTGTTTTTTGTGGTAATCATACCCTTAACTTCTGGTTTAACGCCCCCCCAATGGAAAACCAATTGTAATATCAATTTTGGTAAATAAATTTTAATATTTTTTCTATTCATTAAAACCAAAAATTAATTTATAATGTTAAAATATATTATTTATTTATATTGAAAAAATGTAATTAATTTTAAAAGGTTAAATTTCCCTAATTTAAAGAATACAATTTTAATTAAGTGCGCATACTGTAAAGAATACTCATTTAAAAAAACATTATTCTTAATCATAAAACATAATTTACTTTTATTATGTTACTTGTGAAACCATTAAATGAGTGTTAATATATAATATTTAATAAATAGTCTATATTTTTTATAAAAACATTAATTGAAATACTTTGAATAAATTTATTAAGATAACAACACTGTACGCACATAAAAACAGTTTTTAGAAAATTGTGTTTTAATGCCCACAAATTAACTTGTACCAAAATAAATTATAATGATGATTACTATATAATTAATTTTGTAATTTATAACTATTTGAGTTTTTATTTAAAAAATAAAAAATTCAAAACATAATTGGAGATATAATTTTTAGAAAAATCATAATTTTTTAGTATTTACTAAAAAATTAATCATTTTAAAAATATGCTAAAAATGAAACATAATATAATCTTGAAATGATGGTTTAAAAAATTTTATTGAATTGAAAAATTAAACTTTTCTAAAATTATTACATGTCAATTTAAAATATCAAATGATAAAATTTGAAAAAATAAGTTTTTATCATTTTTTTAGAAACATATTTTTGATGGATAAAATTAGTTTACTGAAAATTGAGTACATATTTATTATGAATTAATAAATAATTTTCAATTAATAAAAACCCTTTTTAGGTTTTTCATAATGTTGGTATTACTATTCATACATTTTGATGTTGGATCGTAATATAAATGTATATGTATAGTAGATGGCAAAATACAAGTGGGGGTGAATTGTATGTTTAAAAATAATATATTTAATCACTTAAGAAAGAATTAGTTTAAGAGATCTTAAACTAAAAAAATTCAAAACCAATATAATATAAAATATATATCTTGGATCAAATAGAAATACTAAGATGTAATAATACAGGTAATGTAAAAAAATTGTATTTGAAATGAATACAAAGATCAGAGTAATACAAATGTTAATGATTCTACCATATAGCGTATAGAATATATCAGTACAATACGACTCAAAATTGAAACAATTAAAATTGAAATTAATATGAAAAGAATGGGGAAACAATACAATTCCCCTTCCAATACAAACTGTAGTGGAAATGTGAAAGTATTACAATTATTTTAACCCAAAGATAAGGGTGTCCTTTTACCAAGGATTGAAGGTCTATCTTACCACCACCTTGGTAGGCCTTTGATTTGAGCACTGGTACGACTGCCTTCCAATCTTTGGAAGTCCACAATTAAGAAGGTAATCAAAACCTCTGTCCTTCATGAAATTGATGGCCCTTGATACGATGATCAGCAGCAGGTCTTCCTATCCCCAGAAGCCCTCCATCATTATCACAACGATTGATTGCAAAAAGTAGAAAACAATACCTTATAGATATACAGGAATATGGAATAATATGTACACTTCTTGTATTTCCAGGGATTTCTCACCAAGAAAGAGAGTAGTCGCATCCTCTCTCTCTAGAACATTATAGAAGTAAATTTTATTATTTTCTGGTTTTAATGACCTATTATTTATAGGCTTCAGGTTCCAACGGTCGTTTTTTCTCCAATGGTAATATTTCTCTAAAAACCTAGAGGGACTTGGACACCTGGCATTGTAGTGGTCAAAACAAAACGGAATACATTACATCATTTTGATTTGTAAATCGCTGACTCAAAAACATCATTTTTGTTAAAATCAAGTAGGTACAAAAGTATAAAGCAAATACTATGATATACATGCAATCGGTATTGAATATATTATATGAGTGTAATACATTTCATAAATGCAATACGTAACTTGTTTGATAGGCTTATCATAACAATGCATATATATTGAAAATTTTAATCAGGTCACGATTCATAACTTGGTTACGATTCTTATCTTGGTTATGATTCACGATATTCAATCTGGTTATGATACTTGGAAAAAATAAATAATAAGAGTATGATGCGTAATCTACTGAGAATGCATAACCTATTTATGATATCATGATTATGATAGAAGATTAACATTCAACAGTTAACCTAGTTACGATGCATGATACATGAGACTTTGATACTATACTTATCTTAATTATGATACATGATTACGATGTAGTACTTAACCAGGTTACGATGCATATTTATGATGTGGTACATAACCTAGTTACAATTTCTAATTAAAATGAAAAACACATTTAGGTTACTATTCTTGAATATAATGAAATGGATAATCTAGTAAAGATTATGAAACTACATATAAAACAATGTGTATTAACAAAAAACACGACATTCATAAGGATACATCAAACATGATAAAAAGGTAAGTGATTATGATTGTTGAAAAAACATACATGATAAAAAATAAAAGTGATTACGATATGTGTGATTTGTGATTTCCAAAAAAATGATTGATGGAAAAGTCAAAACATGTTTTGACTCAACAATTTCCCCTTTTTTGTAAAGAACAAAACAAAACCAAAAAAATAACAAAAAAACAATAAAGTCTTATCTTTCCCTAAGATTAATAACTCTAGTAAAAATTAAAAATTCCACCCTTAGTTTAAACAGCTCTTAGGGGATCATCATCTCGTTTATTATTCTTATGATATCTCCCCTTTAATCAGACATTCATAAAAAACTCTTGTTTCAAATCAAATCTCCTCCTTTGTGATTTTTAAAAATTTTAAGGTAAAAAATTTATTTCCTACCAAAATTTAGAGAAACAGAGTACAAAACATAAATATTAATTGAAAAAATATTATTACAACAAGATTTAAACCATCTTTCATTGAACATTTTTCAAAAGATTAAACAATGAGAGATTCATATTTTTGGACTCTTTTCTATACTCCATGATCTTTTCAATAGATTTTTTCTAAGCCTTCAGCTTCTTTTCTTGTTCAACAATAATATTTTCTTACTTCTGGAGCCTATCTTCATGAAGATTTTTAATAGCATCATGGTATTTAAGTCTTTCTTACAGGTTATTTAAATCATCTATCCTGAGTTGAAAGACCTTTTCTAAGATAGCTACTCTATTTCAGAATAAAATAAATTCATTACTGTTATCTAATAAATTTTCATTTAAACTCTCAAGCTCTTTGTTGGATACATATTTTGAGGTACTGGGTCTTTTAAATTCTTCAAACTTTTCATTCAATTAATCAATCAACTTTAAAGTGTGGAGTTTTTTACCCGATATATCAATTCATCTAATTAGTCTAGATGGTTATTTAGGATTTCATCAACATTATAATACCACTTCACAACTTTATTACAAGACTTGATGTGCTCAGTAGAACGTTCCTTGAAAATCTTGAAATCACCTTCAAGACTTAGAAATCAGTCTAACTAAACCTTGACAGAATTTTTTCTTTCATTATAGGAATCTGAAAGAATTTTCAACCCATCTTCATCTTTTGGAATAAAAGGTAACAGATTATCCAATCTATTCAAATCCTATCCAATTAACTGAAACCATTTCACAATGATTTTCCTTTCATAAGTTGTTTCCTCAATGAATTGTTGGAGATCGCCAAAATGAGTCTCAGTGCAAATTAATTGAGCTGGCTAGTTTCGATTCATATCAGATTATTCCTCTTCCTCCTCCTCTTATTCTTCTTTATTATCTTAAATATTAATTACTGTCTTGTAGTAAACCATTCTATATACATTCTAGGAGGGCTTCATATCCAAATATGGATAACCAAAAGATGTTACTTCTGATGACTCTATAGTAAGAATTTTCATTTTTGTATCTTTTTCTTCTTCGACGTATATTTCTTCATGTCCCTGTTATTATTTATCATGCTCCTATTGATCTTCTTCTTCTTGTTCTTGTTTCTCTTCTTCATGTTCTTATTCCTCTTCCTCATATTCTTTTTCAAGAGAATGTGTAGCTGATTGTTTTGAAACTTGTTCCACCTTTCCATTCCCTATTGAAACTGATTTCGTTTTACCAGATGGATCACATATTTTAATTCCGGATTTTAGTTGTTGAGAAAATATTATAATACCATAAATATCAATAGCATCAGCCTTTATTTTCTTCAATCTCTTCTTTTTCTATTATTCATTCAAAGTCTCTACAGACATAACTTTTAAAGTCAAAGCTTCTAGCCGGATCCAATCAAAACTAAGGATCCCCTTATTTCATTTATTTCTTTTTCTTCCTCTATTCAACAGAAACATCATTGGATACAACCTTTTGTTTCTTTGAGGGTTAGGGATTTGTATCCTTAACTTCCTTTATTTTTCTTGAAGAAGACTTGGATGGATTAGAAGGTTTCTCACTACATTCAACATCATCTGTTTCTTTCTCAACATCTGGATATTTCTCAAACTTTTTCAATTCAGAATTTATATGTAATTCGAGCCTCCTTATCACATCCTTACTATTTTTGGGTTCTTTGAAGAATGTTTGCTCAGACTTAATTGAAATATTACACAATTCCAATCACCCTATCAGAAACTAAATGATAATTGAGGAAAAAATGATCAGCAGAGATGTTATACCACTGCATTTGAGATTTTTAATTTTTTGTAAAATAAACCCTATAAGGTTAATCATACTCATGTTGACCAAGTAGTGAAACACATACACATATAAAACATTCTATGTCTTCTTTGTCACCATATATTGGCACCAAAACCCCTTGCATCCAAAGGGATACAAGTTTATCATCTCTTGATATATGAATCGCTTTTCTTTTGTCCTCATGAATTTTATAAAGGGTTTCTATATATTTAGACCTATCCAATGTTCCATTAGCTTCTGGTAAAATATTAGAAGGACATAATACATCTCTCTCAAATAGAACATCAAGAAACATAGCTGTAACGCCCCGACCCCAGCTACCCAGAGTCGGTGCATTACTTCGTAACATTGGCATGATCACAAAAGATCAATTCTCGAAAGACCGATTAGTTTAGTAGCCTTGGAAACACTAGATACATTCATAAGTCTTTCATTACATCATAAAGTAAAAAACTACAATAACATGGTCTTCATAGTCCACACTCATATCCCTTTCTGACTATCCCTGCAGGTCATTCATAAAATACTTCTTCACATCCTGGAAAATATTAAAACATTGAAAGGGGTGAGCTCAGATGCTCAGTAAGGATAACAATATTGCGGAAGCTTTCATAAATAAACATTAACATTTAAGGCATTGTATAACTAAAACAAAAGTCTTTTAAACTTGAACTTCAACATAATATGGAAAAAGTAAAATGAGATAATGCCATATATTGCTTCACATGGATATTCTACTGGTCGAATAATCACATGCAATATCAATAACCACTTTCATAATGATGGAATGCGTAATGCCAGACTATCATAACCACATAGTCAAGGCCTCGTTCCAAGGACACAAATAGGATTTTGTCAAGGCCTCATTCCAAGACACTAGTTTGTCTCATGAGACCTTCCGATGCATCGAGGAGCTATAGCGGGCTCCACCTGTCACTTATTAAGTCTAATTCATTCCTCATATGAATAGGTTTAAACATATCATAAACCATAACATAATCGTATCACATAAAACATGCATAAAAGAAACATAACATTTCCACATTTCAATCACAAGATATCAATACAACACATTGATATAATAAAAACACTTTCAAAAACATTTTCAATACCAAAATAAAAGAAAGTTAAAACTTTTTATTTATTTTTCATTAAAAAAAGTTATGGCTTGTAGAGGAAGCCGAAACTCAAATAATGGTCACGATGGTGGAGAAGTCGTTGTCGCCTCATATGTACGGAAGGAAAAACATTCCCTTTTTGTCGTTTAGTAAAACGCTTCGTATAAAAAAGATTCCTTTTAAATAAACGTAAAAGTCAAAGGGGTTTATACACCGTATAAAAGAAAGTTGTGTATAAAACCAAATATGCCTCAATGAAAGGAGATTGGGACGAAGTCCCATACAAAGATCATTTTTAAAATAAAATAGATATACTATGTGTATTCACTATAAGTACACATAAATAAAGTAGAAATACAAGATATGACATAATAATATAAGGACATAATTTGAAAGTAGGAGAAAACCCAAAGAATGGAAATTGGGTTAAGAAATTCCCTTACCTCGTGTCCGACTTGACTCGACTGCTCTTTAACCTTATGAATAATAAAATAGAGTTAATATATACCTTCTTAAGAACCTTTTTCTAGTTCATTATTCCTTTTATATCACTTATTACCATGTCATGAACATTATGTAATTATTTAAGTTAATAACAGTCGTTTTATCGATCTTTGGTACTTGAGTCAAAAATATATTTCTTATAATTACAAGTTGTTCATGTGTCAAAATATCCATTATATCCAGAATTATGTTCATGATTTAGATATCATATATATCATATATATCCAGTATATACATTCATTTATAATATTACATAACATTTAGAGGTGAGAAATGAAATGCACCGTTCATGGAGACGGTAAGTTGTACGTACGCATGAACGCTACTTTCATTACTATTTCGTATTTAATGGAATGATGTTATAATTATAAAAAGGTATAATATAATTCCAGTATAATATAATGTATAATACCATTTACTCCATCCTTTATACATCCCACATATGGCATTAACGATTCAAATCACTTTGAAAGGGCGGTAGTCCGCACTTCCTAAAATGAAATTATCGCATTTACCCATAATGGAAATCATAAAGGTACGACATAAATGAAAAATACAGAAGATTAAGTAAACAATAAACATATTTTATATCATATATAAATATAGTGACATCTTAATGGCCACCTTTGAATGTGTTATATGAGTTTTGAACAATCATCGTTTTATGAGGCAAAAATTCGCCATCCACAGAAACAGTATGTTCTTTAACCATTAGATGTAGGTGTGTGTAAGTGTAGCTCGAATACTTCTAACAAAAACATCCTAGTATATTGAGGATACTAGTGTTGTTACAAAAGAAAATAATAAAAAGAGTTTAGGGGGTTGGAGAAGAAAAATAAAATAAAAGAACACAAGAGAAGACATTACCTTAAAATCGGGTAACTCTTTTGATTTGAGCCAAAGGCTTCCTTGGGAAGAATTCTGCCCAAAGTGGGGCTTCTAGGAGTAAGGGAGGGAATTTGGGAGAGTATTTGGACAGAGTTTGGCCAAGTCAAATTGCTTTAAAGTGTGAATAAGGTGTTAGAGGTGGGGGCCTTTTATAAGTGGAGAGGAGGGGCACTCTTGGAATGTAATGAAATATTACTTTATTATACAATGCTTTTCAGATTCTAAAGGTTCCACACTTCTATAATTCAAGGATAAGGTGATAAGGGTTCGAAATCGACCCATAAAATAGGATTTGGACAAGTTTAAGCCTTGGATTTTACATTATCTTTTCATTTTATTTAAATTGTTAATTAATGATGTAATCATTGCATCATCATGGTGTCATAAATAATTTAATTTATTTAATATCTAAAAATTATAAAAAAACTATTATGATGTAGGAAATATTTTCATCTTTCTAATTAATATTTATAGTCAATAATATGACTCTTATAACCCCATTTAAAAATTGTTTTATTAAAACAACTCTTGTTTGTGACCTTTTTATTTTAACGTTAAATAAAACGTTATTTATGTCCTTTTCCTACCAAAGTGGCTCCATGGGGTCCCCAAGTTTACCCATGGATTGCCTTGGTCGGCCATGACACATTAAATAGTGGTTGGAAAAGTGTAAAGGTTATTCCATATTTTTATAATACTATTTTTACCATAAATTTCACTAATTACCTTTAATCGCGATTAATTAAACATAAAAGTTACAATTCACCAAAAAATTATTTTAATCCCATTGAACCAAATTTTAATTCCTAATGACAACCGTGTATGTCGGATTTTTGAAAATCAAATCACAGAAGTGATAATATTTCATTTAAACGAAAAATCTGTTATTTAACTACCACTTAGTGGTTTCACTATTCATCAAAAATTGATGTTTTTCAGAATAATGCCAAAATTTCACCCTAAGATATACTTGATATTACGAATCCAAAAATGATGTCTATTTTACAAAATTCCAAACATATAAGTTGCATTAATTAATTTTATAATTAATTCCCGTTGTCAACAAGAAATAGCGTTTTTTTAAGAAACAATATATATCAAAAGATTGACCATTGTTTATGTCCAAATTCAAAGTGAAATTAATTCTAACGATCACCATTGGATAAAATGGTAAAAATATATTCTAATTATAATTTAAAATAACTCAATGGTAAAATTTATCACTCTAAAATACTTTGATTAAAAAAGTTGTTTTTAAGTATTTTTCACTATTCAAAAAAATTTGGAAGTTCTCAGAAAAATACCAAAAATTCAACATAGGCTAATTTCAATATTCCGAATACAAAAATGAAGTCCATATTAAAATATAATATTTCCATAATTTTAAAAAGTGGGTATTACTATTCATAACAGCTACTTTGATTAGTCACGGTGTGTTAGAACTCGAACATGCATACAATGCAAGATATTGCATTATTGAAGGAGAAGCGTATAGTGGAAGCTCGGGGTGTTACATTCTCCCCTCCTTCAATAAATTGCGTCCTCGCAATTTGAAATTTTTCTTTGAAAATAAAAGGTTGAAAATAGAAAATACCTTTGTAGAAAACCCACATCGGAAATAATGTTAATAAAATCTGTCCTTAATAAGAGGGAATAGGAAATCAATAAGTCACCACCAAATTATGATCTCAATAAGGAGAACATTGGTGGAAATTAGAGACATATAATTGAAGGAAAAACGTAAATATTCGTAGGGAGTGATTGAGGTCATCAATCACAGACAAGTGTAAAATTGAGGGCCTCAAAGCCTTCAATCTATGTTGATTTAAAATATTATCAGTTCAACAAGACATAAGGTATTAGGATAACACATTTTTTTGTTTTAATATCCCTTTACTAAAGTTGAAGAATTAATTTATTCATAGAATAAGAGATAGTTATATATATATTTATGCTTGATAAGTAGAGTTTCAACCTTCAACTAATTTCTACCATAACCTCATCTTTCACTCAAAAATATACTAGAAATCAAAAATATTATATTTATCCTAATTGTACAAGGTTCAAAATATTAACACATACCATTTAGATTAGTAAAACTATTTTGTAATAACTAGGGACTTCACGTAGTCTAGTGGTAGGTGATTATTCCCAATCGCACTATGGTTGTGGGTTCGATTCCCACAGCTTTGTCCGACGCGATGGGTTGTCACTCGGTCTGCGTGTTGTACTTTTTATAAATATCCAAAAATAACCTTAACAATAGTATCCAATGTAAAATATAATCCATCCCATCCTTTATAGTTATCCAAAATACTTCTGTCCAACTCACAGTCCAAATTTTATGAGGAAGGTAAACATAATGAAGCTCCTTTTTTTCTGCATAACAACATGTGAACACCTTCATCATGTATTCTTTTAAAACACTACAACATACTGAATTACCATAAATCCTTATTGATTAAATTCCAGATCCCTTATTCCTTATAGAAAACTAGATATACTCCTTCTATCAAAAAATGTATACAAATCATTAATCATTTTCAAGGATGTTAAGAATACCCAACATAATTTATCAAAATCAATCATGTATTATTCCAAAATCACTATCTCTGTATCAGAACCATATTATTGTTTATCTTTCTCTTAACCATATATTTTCCAAAAATTTAACCTGCTGTGGAGTCACTTTTCTTGGTTCCACACAATCTCAAGTCCTTGATGAAATAGTATTGCAGTACAATCCTTATATACTCCATAATTGTTATAACCAGTGCATCATTGATACAACACTCAAATGACAAAATTATTTAATAACAACATAAGAACTCTAATCATTCCTCCTCATATGTGGTAGTATCATAACTTGATTATTATCCAATAACATCATTTGGGGCATACTCTGATGATCTGAACATTGGTTTGCGTAGTGTCCCCACTCCTTGCAGATGAAGCATTGTACATTTGAAACCTTTTTCTTACCCTTGCAGTCACGCACTTGGTGTCCTTTTTCTCCACACTTATAACAAACTCCCATTCCCTTCAGGCAAATTCCAAGGTGTTTCTTCCCACAGTTATCACATATTTGAAAATTCTTCTTTTCCCTCGTCCCTTTATCTATCATTCTCTCTTCCATCCTTTTCTTCTCTTTCATCCCTTCAAATACATAAGACTCAGAGAATTCTCTACTTATCTTATTAACACATGATAATATTCTTCATATGTTGATAACACATGGGAGACTATTTCCCTTTTAAATATTGGCTTAATACCATGAAAGATATGATCCTACTTACTCTTTGGATCATACGTATTGATGGAGTTCACATTCCTTCTACTGGGCGCTATTTCTATACAGTTCCATAAACTAGGTTAGTTTATGAATCGAAATACATAATAACAAACTTGCAAAAACTTAACATAAATTAAACTATTTATGGATATAATCCATAATCATAAAAATGTTTTTTTGAGGAAATATATACTCATAACCTTTCATAGTGGTTTGTAAAGAAAATGAGAATTATCCTAAGCATATCCCCCGGGAGTGTCGTAACCAAGAGTGCAGCAAGGCCCGTTGTCGTGCACCAGTTCCCGTTCGAGTCTAGCTCAAAGCGGTGTTTTTGGGTTTTACCCCTAGGTACATATGAGCCAGAGCCACCTCTACCTGCTCGTATCCAGAAAGGTATGTATTGCTCGGAAAAATCACAAAATCTCTATAATACCAAAATTCTATGATGTTCTTCTATACTAATCCTTAAAGTCTATCTTCGGGCTATGTTCTCTAATCAGAGTTTAGCTAAATATAGCTTCCAATGTTAGTACTAAACTTCCTCTAATACCAACTGTAATGCCCCGACCCCAGCTACCTAGAGTCGGTGCATTACTTCGTAACATTGGCATGATCACAAAAGATCAAGTCTCGAAAGACCGATTAGTTTAGTAGCCTTGGAAACACTGGATACATTCATAAGTCTTTCATTACATCATAAATTAAAAAACTAAAATAACATGGTCTTCATAGTCCACACTCATATACCTTTCTGACTATCCCTGTAGGTCATTCATAAAATACTTCTTCACATCCTGGAAAATATTAAAACATTGAAAGGGGTGAGCTCAGATGCTCAGTAAGGATAACAATTTTGCAGAAGCTTTCATAAATAAACATTAACATTTAAGGAAATGTATAACTAAAACAAAAGCATTTTAAACTTGAACTTCAACATAATATGGCAAAAGTAAAATGAGATAATTCCATATATTTCTTCACATGGATATTCTACTGGTCGAATAATCACATGCAATATCAATAACCACTTTCATAATGATGGAATGCATAATTCCAGACTATCATAACCACGTAGTCAAGGCCTCGTGCCAATACCACAAATAGGATTTTGTCAAGGCCTCGTGCCAAGACACTAGTTTGTCTCATGAGACCTGCCGATGCATCTAGGAGCTATAGCGGGCTCCACCCGTCACTTATTAAGTCCAATGCATTCCTCATATGAATAGGTTTAAACATATCATAAACCATAACATAATCGTATCACATAAAACATGCATAAAGGAAACATAACATTTCCACATTTCAATCACAAGATATCAAAACAACACATTGATATAATAAAAACACTTTCAAAACCATTTTCAATACCAAAATAAAAGAAAGTTAAAACTTTCTATTTATTTTTCATTAAAAAAAGTTATGGCTTGTAGAGGAAGCCGAAACTCAAATAATGGTCATGATGGCGGAGAAGTTTTTGTCGCCGCATATGTACGGAAGGAAAAATATTCCCTTTTTTTCGTTTAGTAAAACGCTTCGTATAAAAAAGATTCCTTTTGAATAAACGTAAAAGTCAAAGGGGTTTATACACCGTATAAAAGAAAGTTGTGTATAAAACCAAATATGCCTCAATGAAAGGAGATTGAGACGAAGTCCCATACAAAGATCATTTTTAAAATAAAATAGATATACTATGTGTATTCACTATAGGTACACATAAATAAAGTACAAATACAAGATATGACATAATAATATAATGACATAATTTGAAAGTAGGAGATTAACCCAAAGAATGGAAATTGGGTTAAGAAATTCCCTTACCTCATGTCCGACTTGACTCGACCGCTCTTTAACCTCCTGAATAATAAACTATAGTTAATATCTACCTTCTTAAGAACCTTTTTCTTGTTCATTATTCCTTTTATATCACTTATTACCATGTCATGAACATTATGTAATTATTTAAGTTAATAATAGTCGTTTTGTCGATCTTTGGTACTTGAGTCGAAAATATATTTCTTATAATTACAAGTTGTTCATGTGTTGAAATATCCATTATATCCAGAATTGTGTTCATGATGTAGATATCATATATATCATATATATCCAGTATATACATGCATTTATAATATTACATAACATTTAGAGGTAAGAAATGAGATGCACCGTTCATGGAGACGGTAAGCCGTACATACGCATGAACGCTACTTTTATTTCTATTTCGTATTTAATGGAATGATGTTATAATTATATAAAAGTATAATATAATTCCAGTATAATATAATGTATAATACCATTTACTCCATCCTTTATACATCCCACATATGGCATTAACGATTCAAATCACTTTGAGAGGGCGGTAGTCCGCACTTCCTAAAATTAAATTATCGCGTTTACCCACAATGGAAATCATAAAGGTATGCCATAAATGAAAAATACAGAAGCTTAAGTAAAACATAAACATATTATATATCATATATAAATATAGTGACATCTTAATGTCCACCTTTGAAGGTGTTATATGAGTTTTGAACAATCATCGTTTCGTGAGGCAGAAATTCGCCATCCACAGAAACAGTATGTTGTTTAACCATTAGATGTAGGTGTGTGTAAGTGTAGCTAGAATACATCTTATAACAAAATCCTAGTATATTGAGGATACTGGTGTTGTTACAAAATAAAATAATAAAAATAGTTTAGGGGGTTGGAGAAGAAAAATAAAATAAAAAAACACAAGAGAATACATTACCTTAAAATCGGGTAACTCTTTTGATTTGAGCCAAAGGCTTCCTTTGGAAGCATTCTGCCCAAAGGGAGGCTTCTAGGAGTAAGGTAGGGATGTTGTGAGAGTATTTGGACAGAGTTTGGCCGATCCAAATGGCTTGAAAGTGTGAATAAGGTGTTATAGGTGGGGGCCTTTTATAAGTGGAGAGGAGGGGCACTCTTGGAAAGTAATGAAATATTACTCTATTATACAATGATTTTCGTATTCTAAAGGTCCCAAACATCTATAATTCAAGGATAAAGTGATAAGGGTTCGAAATCTACCCATACAATAGGCTTTGGACAATTGTAAGCCTTGGATTTTACATTATCTTTTCATTTTATTTAAATCGTTAATTAATGAGGTAATCGCTGCATCATCATGGTGTCATAAATAATTTAATTTATTTAATATCTAAAATTTATAAAAAAAAATTATGATGTAGTAAATCTTGTTATCTTTCTAATTAATATTTATAGTCAATAATATGACTTGTATAACCCCATGTAAAATTTTTTTTATTAAAACAACTCTTGTTTGTGACCTTTTTATTTTAACATTAAATAAAAAGTTATTTATGTCATTTTCCTACCAAAGTGGCTCCATGGGGTCCCCAAGTTGACCCATGGATTTTCTTGGTCGGCCATGACACATCCAATAGTAGTTGGACAAGTGTAAAGGTCATTCCATATTTTTATAATACTATTTTTACCATATATTTCACTAATTACCTTTAATCGCGATTAATTAAACTTAAAAGTTACTATTCACCAAAAAAAAATTAATCCCATTGAACCACATTTTAATTCCTAATGACAACCATGTAAGTCTGATTTTTGAAAATCAAATCACAGAAGTGGTAATATTTCATTAAAATGAAAAATCAGTTATTTAACTACCACTTAGTGGTTTAACTATTCATCAAAAATTGAAGTTTTTCAGAACAATGCCAAAATTTTACCCTAAGCTATAATTGATATTACGAATCCAAAAATAATGTCTATTTTACAAAATTACAAACATATAAGTTGAATTAATTAATTTTATAATTAATTCCCGCTGTCAACAAGAAATAGCATGTTTTTAAGAAACAATATATATCAAAAGATTGACCATTGTTTATGTCCAAATTCAAAGTGAAATAAATTATAATGATCACCATTGGATAAAATGGTAAAAATATATTCTAATTATAATTTAAAATCACTCAATGGTATAATTTATCACTCTAAAATACTTTGATTAAAAAAGTTGTTTTTAAGTATTTTTCACTATTCATAAAAATTTGGAAGTTCTCAGAAAAATACCAAAAATTCAACATAGGCTAATTTCAATATTCCGAATACAAAAATGAAGTCCATATTAAAATATAATACTTCCATAATTTTAAAAAGTGGGTATGACTATTCATAACGGCTACTTTGATTAGTCGTGGTGTGTTAGAACTTGAACTTGCGTACAATGCAAGCTATTGCATTATTGAAAGAGAAGTGTATAGTGGAAGCTCGGGGTGTTACAATAGCTGCCAGTATTGAGGTGGTGGTATATGTCTTTTCATACATCATAAAGTAAATCTTATGATCCTTTTCTATCTCTACTGATTCTTAAAATTGTAACACCTCATCATGATAGACATGAACCGGATTAAAACATGGTATTTCCACACAAAAAAAGATTCACAACCTTGAAAACTTATAATTAATTAAAAGATGAATCAAAAGACTTATAAAAATATCCGGAGACCAACCATTCACCATGGAAAGTCATAGAAGAGAAATTCATTGGAGGCATTTATTTTGGAGATGAAATAGAAGACTCGGATATGAAAGGCAAACTCACACCCTGAAGAACCTACTAACTATGAAAGATGAGATGATATTTGATTATGAAAAAAGAGATGAGAACTGATAGATCATTGGTGACAAATTATATAGAAGCTTGTCTTCGGAGAAAACATAGATGAAATAGATGTGGGATATATTCCATTAAAGGTAATTTACGGTCAATATTAAATCTAAGAGATACAATGGTCAAGGATGATTTCAAAATCTTGATGTTTTCTTTAATAGAAAATCATATTTAGAGTGCATCTGATTTTGAAGTAATAGAATGAAATGAGAAAAAACAATTAAAATAAAAAATATATATTTTCGAAAAAATATACAGATAGGTGTAACAGGATATATATTATGGTTTCAGAATATAGTTCTTATGAAAACAAAACAAACAAAAACCAATAAAGAATCTAAAACTGATAAAATAAAATGGGCTGGTTCCGATTATTTAGAATTGATAGAATAATCCACAATGATAGTCTAGTACCAATATTGATATTTAAGTACAGATAAGGTAATCCAATACTGATTGTTCAAT
The DNA here is from genome assembly GCA_963277665.1 of Viscum album. NCBI lineage: Eukaryota > Viridiplantae > Streptophyta > Magnoliopsida > Santalales > Viscaceae > Viscum > Viscum album. The sequence goes on from OY728136.1 coordinate 1,298,716,459, forward strand.
ACCGATAATGTAATGCAATATCAATAGATTATAATAAACTAGATGATTCAATACCAAAAAACTAAATTCATCACCTAGAAAAAAATATTTGAAACTAAAACATGAAACTCATATAGACATAAAACTGATAAAGTATAAAACTTAAAGTAAAACTGATAAACTATAAAACAAGAAGTGAAATTGATAAACTGTAAAACAAAAAGTGAAATGGATAAACTGTAAAACAAAAAATAAAACTGATAAACTGTAAAATAATAAGTGAAATTGATTAATTGTAAAACAAAAAGTGAAACTAAAAACATTAAAACAAAAAGTGAAACAAAATGTATACTCCCCCTTTGAAAAAGAGTAACTCAATTTAAGGATATAGATTAAACAAGAAATATATGTGGATGATAACTTTATAATGATCTGTCCTAGTTTCTATTTAATGTATTCAAATATATAGGAAGATAATGGGTTTGTGAAAATGTCGGTAAGTTTCTCTTTCATTCCAATAAATTTTAAATAATATATCTCCTTTTTTTGTGATCCCTAAGAAAGTGATGCCTAATATCTCTGTGTTTTTCATCTGAGTGATGTGTAAGGTTTTTACTAAGAGAAATGGAACTAGTATTGTCACATATTATTTGATTATTTGATAAACTCATCCCGTAGTCAGCGAGTGTGTGTTGCATCCACAACACCTGAGCACAATAACACCTAACTCCTACATATTCTGCTTCCGCAGGGGGGAGTGCTACAGAGTGTTGTCTTTTTCATGACAAAAAAAACATAGAATCTATTGAAAAATGACATGTTATGGATGTACTCTTTATATCCATTCTATATCTACCCAAGTAAATATCTTAAAAACATTTCAAAATAAAATCATTTCCATAAAAATAGAATAGTCCAAAATCCCTTATTCACTTTAAGTAAGGAAAAATTTGTCTCAATGATTTCTAATAAGATTATTTTTGATTATTTTGTTATTTGGGACACATGCATACCAAAAAATTTAAGATTGGATGAATAGACATTAAGTATAACAACTTCATACCGTACCTCTAAAAGTTGTTTGATCTACTAGTTTCCAATCATCATCAAGATCATGTGTATTTGAGGTAATAATTTGAGTGATAATACTTTTAGTATTGTCATATCAATACATTTTGAGATGTTAATTGATATACATATGTCGAGATACATATATTCCTTCTAGTTTTTGAGATATTATAAAACCTAAAAAGAATGTATACTAACCCATCATACTAATTTAAAACTCAGATTTCATTTTATTCGTAAAAGAATCAGTTAAGGATTAATGAGTTGATCAAAATATAATGTCATCTATATAAATTTGAACTATTAAAACATTTTTGTTTTCCATTTTTATATAATTAGTTGGGTCAGTAGTACCTTTTAAATAATTTTTTTGTAAAAGAATTCATGTGAGTTTATCATACCAAGCTCTTGGGGCTTGTTTAAGGGAAAAAAATGTTGTGGGATGTTTAAAAACATGATCTGGGTGTTTTGGATCTACAAAACAAGGGGTTTGATGAAAAAACTTCTTCTTCAACAAAACTATTGAGAAAATCACATTTTACATCTATTTGAAAAAGTTTTAAATTGATTTATGATAAAAAGTATAATATAATTCGAATAGAGTCAAGTCTTGCTACCATAGAATAGGTTTATTCATAGACTATTCCCTCTTGTTGATTATATCCCATAGAAACAAGTCATTATTTATTTCTTACTATGACTCTATTTTCATCACATTTGTTTTCAAAAACCCATTTCACACCAATTATAGTTCTTTACTTAAGTATTTCAACAAAGGTTCAAACTTGATTCCTCTCAAATTCATTTTTTTCATCATGTATTGAATAAATCTTATCTTAATCACCTAAGGATTAATTTGATGTTTTCTGTTAAAATTTAGAAAGAAAGGAAAGATGTTCAATTTATTTTTTCAAATAATTTCTGGTACTTACTGGTTTATTTACATCACCAATGATATTATCACTGGGATGATTCTTAAGAAACAATTGATTTGGGTTTTGAAAGACATGTTCATCAACATATGATAGAAAGTCTTCTAGGGTAAATGATTCAGAAACATTTTCTTGAACATTTCCATTTTTATAAGAGTTTTTAATCAATGTTTGATAACCAGTTTGTGAAAATACATCAGTTTTTGTAGGTAAGGATTGTTTAAAAACAAAATGGCCAGTTTCATCAAATTTAACATGAGCTGTTTCTTAAATAATACACAAGTTTTTATTAAAAACCCAATAAGCCTTAGAAGTCGTAGAATAACCTAGAATGATTCCTTCATCAAATTTGTGTTGAAACTTATGTAAATTTTCTTTTGTATTCAATATGAATACATTGCATCCAAACACTCTAAAGTATGAAACATTAGGTGTTTGGATAGTACACAATTCATAAGGTTTTTTATTAAGAAAATATCTATTAAAAACATGATTTATAGTATAACATGTAGTACTAATAGCTTCAGCCAAAAAATTCTTAGCAATACAGTATTTACTCAACATGGTACTTGTAATTTCTTAAAGAATACAATTCCTTTTCTCAACATCACCATTTTTCTAAGGGGTTATTGAGGCTGAAAATTTGTGAGTAATACCTTTATTAATACAAAATGTTTCAAAATTTGAAGTTTGAAATTCTCCACTATGGTCACTATGTATTGTTATCAATGAAATTTTTTTTCATTTTTTACATGGGCTCTAAAAGTTTTAAAATAGAAAAACGGCCTCAAATTTTTTTTATAGAAAATAAACCAGTGTAAATCTATTATAGTCATCAAATAAACCAAATACATATTACATTCATCCAATGCTTCCAGTTTTTGTAAGACCGAAAAGATACATGTTCACTAACTATAATGCATTTGTGGTTGAAACTTCATTAATTAATTTAATGCAGGTTTTATGTTGCATTCCGTATTAATAAGGATTAAAAACCTTTGAAGAATCAAAAATATGATCTGGTAGATCCTTAACGAGTCTTATCATTAATATTATACAAAGGTTCCTTAGGTCATAATGTCCTGGCCTTCTATGCAATAAAAATTATTGGTCTTCCATTGCACTTAATCAAGGTTTTTCTTCACTTCTAAAGTCTTCTATGTTGATTGTGTATACATTCTCATGCCTATGGGTAGATAGAATGAGTTTATCCTTGGATTTGTTGGCTAATAATTTATCATTCCTAAAATTTACAAGGTATCCTTAATCACATTATTGACTTATTCTACTATGGTTGTCCTTAAGACCTTTGAAAAAAAATTGAATTAAATCTTTTCCTAAAAGAACAATATTACCTATATCGATGATCTTTCCCTAAGAAGTATCCTAGAAGGTCGCACTTCCACCTTAAATTTCAATAATGTTTTCTAAGAAAACTTTTTTACCATTCATGTGTCGAGAAAAACAACTATCCATATACCAAATGTTATTGTATTTGGTACACTTCTTATTTTCTTGAAAACGAAACCTTTTGTTTTTTGGTACCCAAACTTGTTTGGATTCGGAAATGTTAGATAAAAGAATTTCGGGAATCCTAATTTATTTTGAAAAATGTGATTTGTGATAATTTTGCAATTTAATTTTATTAAGAGAATAACATGGTTCCCAATGTCCACCACATCAACATTTTCTACAAAATTCGGCACTTTGAGGGAAAAAATAATTATTACTAAAATTGAATTTTGAGTAAGTGTATCCAAAACCAGAAGTATTCCTTAATGGAAGATTTTGAGGATACATCTTATAAAAATATTACTTACCACAGGTAATGTTTTATAAATGTTTCTTAAGAGGATATATTTAAGATATTAGTCTAATGACTAAATATTAATTCTCACAAGAAATTGTTTGGGAATTATTTTTGGTTACAAAAACACTCTTCTTTAAAACAAGTTATTAAATGTCTTTAGAAAGTTTATACTTATCAAAAAATACTTACTTAAGATACATTGAAGTTTTTTCAAAATCAACAGTTTTATGATCATGATACTATATAAATATCTGATACTTCTATTGTAAGAATAGATATTCTATCATTTTCCTTATCATTCTTGAGTTTTTTATTTTCATTCTCAAGTAATTTCAAAATTCTTGAAACTTCTTCAAAGGAAGGTAAATTTTCCTCTACTGAGGAAGATTCATCATCTAAAGAGTAAGAGTGTTTCACATCAGGGTAATTTGTATTTAAATATATATTTGTAAGGGATTCAGCATTGTGTACCATATCCATGTAGAAATTATTTTCTATTTGTAGTCTGGATATGAGTCCTATGTTTCTCTGATAAGAAGATTATAAATCTGAGGATTCGTCTAATGAATCACCACCACATGCAATCCGGTATCATTTTACTTTAAAACTTTTATTATCTTTGAATTTAAATATAGAATCTTGGTTTTTTCAAAATGTTTATCCTTTCTATCTTTTCTTTTTAGTGAAGTAAACTCTTGTCTAATATGACCTGATATTTTTCATTCATAACAATTTACCCCATGAATCATTCTTTTCATTTCTATATTTCTTTATCAATCTGTATTGAAAGTCTTTCTTTCCATCAATCGTGTTCATCCTTTAATCAATATTTTCTAATTCATTATCTGAGTGATCACTATCACTTGATTTAGATATAAAAACAACTTTCTTAGATTTGGATCGTGTTATCCCTTCTGGTATCTTAGCATTAGTAGTAGTAAAAGCTACACTCCCATTACCACTCATATTCTTATTGAAATCATCATCTTTTTTCATTCTTGTTTCATGTGGATGTAGAGTGCCAAATAACTCATCAAGAGTGATTTGATTAACTTTCCTCCTTTCATCAGTAGTTATTCTTTTTTATTCACACTTGTTTTGAATAATATCAATAACATGTCTACTAGTGCTTCATCATCAAGACCCATTTCACCCATATATTATAGACTATTTACGATTGTCGTAAACCTTTTTTTCACCTTTCATACTGGATCTTCATAAGGAAAAATAATCCCATGATATTCTGCTAGAAGCATAGCTCTTCTTGTTTCAATGAATTTGGATGTACCAAAATGTGTGACTTCCAATTTATTGAAGATATAATTGGATACATTACAAGATGATATTTGACTATTTATATTCCTTATTATGGAACACAAAAATGTATTGTATACCTTTTAATTAAGTAGATATTATTATTTCTCTTGATTGGTGAAGGTACTGAGTTCTTTTTTTGGGATTCTATAACCTCCAATAAGCATGATAAAATTGTCCACTCCAGTATTAATAACAAATGTATTCATTCGATCTCTCTAGTACTCATAATCATTCCCATCAAATATAGGTGGTCGTGTTTTATTTCAATTTTCAATTGATCAAATACTCATTCCTATCATTTTATAAAACAATACTTTTTCACTTCACATGTTAGCATAGTAAGTAGTTATAAACAAAATATTTGTCAAATAAATACAATAGTATTTCCAAAAATAAATATAGCATGTAATAAAAATAGTTGATACCTCCTTTGATACGATTTTTTGGATCATAATATAATTGTGTGTGTATAATAGATGTCACAATATGGGAGGGGTTTTTTATTTTTAAAAACAATATATTTAATCACCTAATAAAGGAATTAGTTTAAGAGATCTTAAACTAACACAATTCAAAACCAATAAAATAGACCATACAGGTCTTGTGTCTAATGGAAATACTAAGATGTACTACTACGAGTAATGTAAAACAATTTTATTTTAAAAGAATATAATTATCACAGTAATGCAACTGTTAATTATTCTACCATATAGCGTATAGAATCTCTTAGTACAATATGAATCATAATTGAAAAAATTACAATTTAATTGAATATGAAAAGAAAGTGGAAAAAATAAAATTCCATTTCTAAAAAAATTGCATCAAAAATGTAAAATTTTTACAATTATTTTAACCCAAATGGAAAGGTATCCTTTCATATAGGTTGTAATGTCTATCTTAACACCACCATTGTAAGCCATCGATACGATGATCAATATGGATGTCTTCCTATCCCCATAATTCCTCGATTAAGAAGGTAATCGACATCTCTTTCCTTCATGAAATTTAAGGCCCTTGATATAATGATCATAAGCACCTCTTCCTATCTTTGAAATCCCTTAATTGTTATCACAATCATCGATATCACAAAGCAGAAACAAAGAAATTATAGGAATAAATAAATATGAAACAAGTTGTTCACTTCTGGTATCTTTAAGGATTTCTCCTGAAGAAAGAGTGAAGTCCCATCATCTATTTCTAGAACACGATAGATGAAAATTTTATTATGTTCTAGTTTGAATGACCTGCTATTTATAGGCTTCAGGTTCCAATGGTCATATTTTCTCAAATGGTCATATTTTCCGAAAAACTCGGAGGGACTTGGATACCTGGAATTACAAAAGTCAATATAGAACAGAATACACGACATCATTTTAGTTTGTAAAAAACCCACTCCACGATATTGTTTTAGTTAGAATGAAGTAAGTAAAAGAGTATAAAACAAATATTATGAGATACATGCAATCTGTATTGATGATATTATAAGCGTGTAATTAATTTAATAAATGCAATACATAACTTGTTTTCTCTATTTATTATAACAATGCATGTCGATTAAAAATTATAACCTGGTAAGGATTATTAACTTGGTTATGATGCACAATATTCAATCAGGTTGCGATGCTTGGAAGAAATACATAAAAAGAGTATTGTGCATAATCCGGTGATGATGCATTACCTGGTTACGATATCGTTATTATCATACATGATTACAATTCTATAATTAACTTGGTTACGATGAATGATACATTATATTGTGATAATATACATATCATGATTACGATACATGATTACGATGCAGTACTTAACATGGTTACGATGCATATTTATGATGTGGTACATAACATGATTACAATTTCTTATTAAAATGAAATACACAGTCCGGATACGATTCTTAAATACGATGCAATGCATAATATGGTTATGATTCAGAAACAACATATAAAAAAATCTGTATGAACAAAAAATATGAATTACATAAGGATACATCATACATGAAAAACAATGTATGTGATTATGATTGTAAAAACAATATTCATGATGAAAAATATATGTGGTTACGTTATGTGTGATTTGGGATTTCCAAAAAAATGATTGATGGAAAAATTGAAACATGTTTTAAATTAGCATTTATTATAATGGTTAGTTAATAATGGTATACTATATCACGGTTCACATTGAATCAGGGTTGTGTGTATGAAAATCTATCAAATACAACGTGTTTTATTTCAATATAAATATATATATAATATTTGGGTGTTACAACAAAAAATGTATGGAAGGAAGAAAATAAAGGTATAACCATCGAAACATGACATCTAAGTCCCTATTATTTGATAGATGAGGATACATCATGACCATCCAACTAAAAGAACATTCAAAACCAGCATAGTAGGATCCACGTCGTGGTGGATAAGACATCCTGTGATATCTATCCATTGAATTTTTTTCCAAATAAGTATGCATAATGCCCCCAAAAACCGATCACTCTTGTCACAACCAATAAATAAATAAAGGTAAGTGTTTAAGGTTCATAAATTTTTTTATAAAATTAATTCCTTATAACTCATTGGAATCCTTAGTTTTCTAATTTATTATAGAACTATTCACACTGTAACCCACAATGATACAAAACAACCTGCCTTCTTCCCTCAAACAATGCCACCCTTTACTCTTGTGGACCATTCAATAAGATAGAATCATTACTATATGTATTTAATCATATTTTAAATCAACCTATTGCGATGTGACACATATCAACATTTCATGACCAATATACTCCATAAAAAACAAGCAACACTGATTCCTCTATCATTTCTACAATTTATCCCCCAATGATTATGAAACCTAAGTCTTGAATACTAATGTGTCTTAATCATTTGATTTCATATATTAGATACATCTAACAAAATTTCACACCTAAGAATCACAACCAACATAGAATGAAATGAAAAAAAACCCACCACTCATTTTGTGATACAACTTTAAAAGATGACTCTGCATTACTAAATAACAAAATAGTCTCAGGGAACAACAACACCAAACATGTTAGTATGAAATAAATAACCTTAATTTCTAATTACCCAATGAAAATAACCTCCTTGAAGTATCTTATAATATAATGATATCCCCTGAATAATGATGTTGCCAAAGAAACTACCCTATTAATAGAATGTTAGGTTGACCACTTGATGAATCTATATCCTATTCTCCAGTAATCACAAAAATCAAACGAAAAACATCTAACATACACACACCATATTCAACTGATAATTTTTTTTATATAAACAGAAAAAATTCAATACAATAAAAACTAAAACTGAAAAACAAGGTGAGATGCCTCCCAAATAGAATTTCAATCTTAAAGGGAAAAATATACTAAAGAATAAAAGAGAATAAAAAAACTCCTAAAAAATTTGTCCATCCTATAAACCCTCCATCCTTTTGTAATGTCGCAAAATAGTACAATTAATTTTATAAATCATTTACTTTACAAAATCATGACTTTTTATTCAAAATATCACACATTTAGGTAATATGTGAATCTTTTTATTCATTTTTGAAATAATTTAATATCAAATAAACACAACCATAAAATCAATAAAATAAAAATTTTCAAAATCATTTTAAGTGAAAAGGTGTTAAATCATGGGAGGTAAAAACTTTTGGAATAAAATTTCATGAATAAGAATATAGATGTTAATTATAAAAGGAATAAGGTCACTCGATCAAAATAAACTCTCTCTTAAATCATCAAACTAACTCAATACAACCTTATCGACTACCCATTGAAACCTAACCACCCTACTAAGCACAAAAACACCTTAATAAATCCAAGGGATACCATGAATAATGAGGCACTTACATTGTTGACTCCCTACAAAATTACAATGAAAACAGATCAACCTGTAAGAAAAAATATACCTCAATCTACCCCACCTCTGGTTTTAAAGCCACACATCGTCTCTATCAGACTACAATACTATTTGATCCTACTTATTTCATGTCCCATATCATGAGGAACCATATATATACAACCCCTCAACCAAATTTAAAACCCTCCTAAGGATCTCATCAAATTACCTCATCACTATCTAGGAATTCAATTAAAATATTTCCATCCTTCATAAAATATATGGATTTTAGACTATCTCGAAACATCACTCTAACGTGTGTTAATCATGTAATTAATTAATTAATTGGAACATAAAAGTGTAAAAGATTATCTTGAGAGTGTAAACACTAGGCTGCCCTTAATGAAACTCTAGGAGATCCTCATATGATTATCCATTCGTACATGGGAAGTGAGCCACTCTCTTACTGAGGTAAAAATCTCTTCTATAGAATCCATTACCGGTCTACTATGACATTAATTTCACAATTATTGAGTCAATTATTAATGTTATATCACTTTTAAGGAACCATAAATATTTATAGACCCCTTTTTAATATGAATAAAACCTCAAAATCTCCTAACCACTCCTTAACAATAGAGTCTAACACACAACCAGAGAACGAAACCCCATATTCTACTAAAATATGGTTAGAAATTTATCCCATGACTCCAACCACTTCCTGAGAACATCACCATGAAAATTACCTAATGAAATATCTTCCATTAAGAAATTATATTAATCAAAATTAAATTAAATTCCTTGATAACACTCATTAATGAAACAACTATCCACTTTGTAGAAATTTTATCGCATCGACCATTCTCAAATTTTTTTTAAAATAAAACATTCTATAAAATGGTGATAATTTTCCTTGATACTGACATAGTTAAAACGTTTTAAATTATCAAAATAGTTTTAAACATTATAAATCCATTTAAAAAAAATAAACCATTATAAAATAAAACCACTTGTTGTAAAGAAACTCCAACTAATTTAATAAGACCACCTTTTAAAATCATCTTAATATTTAAAAATTGAAAACATACCTCTTATTTAGTAAAATATATTCCTAAAAATAACATCACCATTCAAGAAAGTAAAAAATTAATTACTGAACATCAATTCACATACCACAAACAAAACATAGAAAAGACTGTCAAATGAATATTCTGAAATTTAACTCAATTTACCAGACACATCTCATTACCAATTTAGTAAAACTCAAGGACCCAATATTCCATCCAATTCTACTCATTACACATAAATGGATATTAAAAATTCATGAAGTCCCACATTTTGACTTCAACCTATTTTCAATTAATTCAATTGATATTCCATTGAAATTTAATGGATACTAAATATGATGAATAACAGACCAAATTAATCATGAAGTTATTAATGACTAACATCTTTAGAACTAAGAAATATTTCATGCATATATTATATTCTTTTTTTAAACTAATAACACCCTACAATGCTCTTAGTCACATCAACATCAATATGATTATCCTTAAAACTAGGGAATCTATGTTAACACGTAGGATATTATTTAAAATATTATGATGAAAAAAATAATTTTGTTAAGATCAATTTCCCCTTTAGATTATTAACATATAATCAATTATAGTGTTTAAATATGTTGGCATAGATAGAATTACACCATATAAAAATAAAAATATACAAGTATTTACCCACAGAAGATGGTAAAACTAAAATTCAAACACCTTGAGATAAGAGAAGAAATAATAATGAGGATTCCAATAACCCCACTTCACATCACCTAATCCTGAATATAGGTTTCATTATAGAAAAAATACCTAACCATAGTATCATGGAATTAATTAAGGTTCATATAGGTGGTATATTTTAGATCATCACTAAGAATATCCCCCATTCCATCATAAGTGAATATAAGGATGATGCATGACCCTCTCCCAATTATATATATATAAATCAAGATTACCACTACTATCATGACTAGTAAATTAATTTCCTTTCACAAGATTATTAGTTCCCCAATCACGTGTTTCCTAGTTGGTTTGCATACAAAATGACCCACTATGATCGAATAGCATTGTTTTCCAATGAAACCCATGAAATCATTACCAATTCCTAACACTAAACTCTACCGTAACTCTCTTCCATATCATTATGAACACGTTTTTAGGACTCTACTTCAATAGGAATGCATCATGGTTTCACAATAAAGATTAAAGTTACCCCAAAGGTCGACCTCTTATTGGCCCCAAGTTGTGGTTATAACAAAGTGTATAATCCTGAAATGGGAGGCATTTACACATATATACTACAGAAATAATGATAAAAAATAAATCAATACCATATATCCAGATAAAACCAAATGATACAATAAATGAAAATTCATGGAAATGACCTAAAAATATAGGCCTCCAAATTAAAATAACAAAACAAAACTCTTAGGCAGTAACTCTAACCAGAACTCTGTGTTCGAAAAGAGTATGGTCCATATTAGTCTCCAAACTCACCCTAAATACCTAAAACCTATTTATATATATGATGGGTGAGAATATATATATACTCAGTTAGTTCATCCTCAATATAACTAAAGAAAATATGGAGGACACTTATTAATTCCTCACAAAATAAATTGTAGAATGAACAAGAATATGTCATGTACACTATTACCCACCATCTGAAAGGCATACTCACTAAATATCAAATCCATATACAATAAAATAATATCAAATAATATAGTTATAGGGTAAACTAAACCTTTTTCCCACTATTTTTTATCCCTCAATCACCAATGGATAACATAACATGCTTACATCCCTTCAATATCCACATAATAATACCAATCATCCCCCACTTGATGTGGGACAATCTACATCCATACATTACCCAACCAGTATTGGGCACAATACTCTTGATGGAACCAGTAAAAACAAACCCTAACCATAACTACATCCATATATACATATCTACACCACTACAACACATCAAATATCATCATAATAGGGAATCATGAATTTGATGGACATCAACCTCATTCCATCAACCTACCCTGAACAACCCTCACTATATACCACATAATATTTGCATCATCACCCCATAAATCACATCTTTTGACACTAGTCATTATATCCATTCAAAATCCCAATTATAGAGTAGATAAGAGGGAGTAATCATTCTTTTGTTCCCTCGCTAACTTAGATGTATGGGAAAGCATTCTAGAAACCAAAACATTTTGGTGTTGGTATCCTTATCAAATTCAGGTTGCGTGTGTATAGAGATAATAGAGAACATGCATATTATATATATTTCCATTAATGAGCCCAATATAATGGTTTAACACCAAAATAAAAATTCCAAACCATCTCAATTGCCATGAGATCACCACAACTCACTACCATCGGTTCTATTTTTATTTCCCTAAACATCCCTACTTCAAAACAACATAGTCACCATAATCATGAAGATACTTCCCCCAAATCACAACATTTAACAATTTCAACATTTACTACTACCGTCCATATCAAATAATTTTTTATATTATTCCCATATGTAATGATATACTATTCACTGTTATCATCCACATTTAATCTAGACATTAACCATTCACATAATGTATTAACATTTAATTTTCAACCCATGGTTATTAGATTTTATCAATGCCTATTTAGAGTTTTTATTGTTACAAAATGAACTCTACTACTACTGTGAAACTATAAAAAGATCCACACAAACTAACCATCCACCACACAGCCTCAACCTATCTTATTCCAACAACCTCCATGACATTCATGCAACACTTTCACTTCCCATATAACATCTCATCCATTTATTTCCACATAAATGAACACTTACAATATTCCCAGCCATGGAAACCATACGTAGTTTCACTACCCACACTTCATGTATCTAAAACCATACCTTATAATTACCATATCAAAACCCAAAAAGGTTCATTCAATTCAAAAAAATCAATCGGACCTTATAAAATATACAATTCCAATAACATGTAACATATAAAAATTAATCTTTCATGATATTCCATCAAATTAATTCATAAACTATCGTACATGATACAATTAATCTCATATATATTTCACACAACCAATTTATTAGTATATTTATGTGATTAATATTTTAGGAAGGGTAATTATAATTAAAATAATTATAGAAATTTCAACTCAATAATAAAATTAAACTACAGAATAAAAAAACATACAATAAGAACTGTAATAATATTTTTCATTTCACAACCAACATCACTTAAATATAAAATTCCTCACAATTAGAATATTTAACATATTTATCTTACTAAAATTTTATGAAAATTGATTACATTTTTAAAATAATTAAAATAATGTAATATATTTCTTGGTAGTAATGGAGTATCAATAATAACATTGGAAATCAAAAAATACAAAATATATCCATATAAATAAGGAAATCCATAAATATCACCCCTTCCAATAAATTTTCATTAGTCTAGTATTTTATCTTTATTGATCCAATTTATACCATACCCTAAGAAAACAAGAACCTGAAATGTCTAGAATGTACACATAAATAATGTTTTTATATAATCCTATATCTCAATCAACACAACCAAAATCATTGTGCATGATTGAGGTGGAGTATATGACTCACAAAGCGAATACCACGCAAGTAATTCCCCAGTAAACCTAAACCACAATGATCACTCCAATAAAAATCAAGGAATAAGGCAGAAAATTCAGCACTAAATTGATTCTAAAACTTCTAAATTTGAAATAACAAGGATATAACTAAGAATGGAATGAAGGGAAACTCACCTAAGATAATTTTTCTATGATCTCATTAAGTTGAGGGATAATACCAAAAAAAGGACAGTGAATGAAATCTAATGATAAATTTTCGATATCCTAAGTTTCATGATAAATTGATAGTAAATAGTATAATTTGGGTGAGCTTTATAATTTATACAAGGCTCTAAGAATATTATATTACGGCATGAAGAACCATTGTCAAACTATAATAGGGATATCTTGAAATTCTATTCAAAATTAACTCAATGCATCCCCCATATATATCCCCTCTTCAACTATATAAACTATATCGATATTGATATCATCATAGTAAGTCTATTGATGAAAAAAACAATATATAGATATCTCTCTAGAAAAAACCATTGAAACCTAACCTCCAAGTCCTCATGTCATGGTAAAGGAAGATAAATTAAGATTAAACCAATAGAAAAGACTCTAAAACCAACTTCCTAGACTACACTCTATAATATTTTTGTACATTTGTCCAGACCCAACCCTACAGGTCTTGAGCAGCAACTACCCCAAGCCCACCTCCATAGTTCTGGGGCTGGTGACAAGCGCTGAAGGAATAATAATCTCAGGGAGGCCTTTTTTTAATTACCTGTACACAAACACACACATAGCCCACTCAATACAGAAGTTCATAGTAAAAAGGAAAACAAAGTACAACTACTATAACCCTACCACAGCCGTGCATCAACATCTAAATATGAAAAAAAGTAAGGTGCTGAAAAGTAATAAAAGATACTAAACAGAAAAAGGGGAAAACATTTGCCCAACTAGAAAGGTACCAAAACCCAGAAACAAGTAAACGGAAGTAAACAGCTTGTGATTCTCTCACCTAAATGTCCTACTATGTCCACTGAACGCAGCCCAAGCTCTTGTGTCCTTTACGCTCCTCCATAGTCTCAATCGAATGTCAGTCGTCTGCAAGGGTACCCCAAGTGCGAGAAAAGCCTAAGGAGGGGTGAGTATAAGGATACTCAGTAGGATGCCTTGAAATCTCGAGGGATCAAAAAAGGAGGTACTAAATGGTAAAGTATAGACAAAAAAATGTAAGAGTAAAATAGAGAAAATACAGCTCAACACAAAAAAATAAAGGAAGTGGACTCATCCCAGCTAAGAGGAGCTGGACACGGAAAGCACGTGGCATACCCCACGTGTATTTTCCCCTCATAGAAGGAGAGTAACTGGACCCATGGAGTGGGAACAAAGGTAGGGATTATATATATATGCTCAAAAAGAAACCCGAATGAGTGTGTAAGGGGATCTCCATCTCTAAGATCAGCCCAGGATAAGTCGCCAAAGGTTCTAAGGGTAGCCAATGTCGATGCCCAATAGTCCCACACATCAAATCTACCTTATCGCTAAACTGTACCACCAAATGTCCCACTCCAGTAATCACGGATAAAATCTTCTTACTAGCCTCATTGAAAGGGGATGTGTCTGAAAAAGTCGTCAGGTAACCCACTGCCCAGCCCAACTGGAGGGTAAACCCCGAAAGGTCATTGGGTGACCCACTGCCCAGCCCTGCTGGAGGTTAAACCCTAAAAGTATGTCGGGTGACCCACTTCCCAGCCTTTCTAGAGGGTAAACTATACAATCAATGGGTAACCCACTACCTAGCCCCACTAGAGGGTAAACCTGAAACTGGTCCGATAACTCTTCATGGAACGTGCCATCAATGGGTGTCGCTAACATCACAACAGAGCATTGGGTCAGAGTGCATCAAAAAAACCTCTGACCAACATCCTTTCATGTTTCCACATTTAATGAGATTTATAAAGAGGATCCACTCGCCCGAATAGATTACACCGTTGTAATCCTCATGGGAAAAACACGCAAGATAGACTACTTACTCGCTGGAAACGGGCTCCCGACGAAAGAGTTACTCAACACCACTTTACTCTCATACTACATCTTGGGGGGCCCACACCTCAGTCCCAAAAAAGGTTGGGCAAATTGCACCATCACGATGCTCTCAGAAAAACACGCCAAAACGACTACTCATTCACCCTGAATGGACGTCTGATGAAGAGGTCATAAAATGATGTTCACAGCTTAAAAGAGATCTCGTGGGGCCCACGCCTCAACTCCGGCCTCAATGCCTGAAACCACCCTGGAACACTTTTTCACGACGCTAGGGACACAATTCTGCTAACGACGCCTTAAAGGGACTCTGGATGTGTTCGCGCTATCCGATAGAAAAATCCTGGCATAGTACTTAACGAGCATGACGCGCCACCGAGCCCCCGTATCTGGAATTAAAATTTCCCGAGACCATAAAAAAGATTCGACTCGAACCGAGGATTTCACTTCCACTGACAAAATGAAAAATAGACACCTTTAATGGTTGTTACGGCTGTCCAAAGTTTGGGGATGAACCCCCTTGGGCTGGACCGGCCTGGCCTGACCAGTCCACGCGGCTTGGGCCGGCCAGCGCCGGCTAGCCCGGTACGTAGTGCTGGCCCGCAGCCCTTCCACGTGGCCTGGCCGCAGACCCACGGTCTACACCACCGACCGGCCCTCCTGCCTGATCACTTTTCCACGTGGATTCAACCCGAAGGTGGGTCTCGGTTCCCTCACGAGGTCGCACGCCGCGACCCCTGGTCCGCCCGACCGACGACCTCCACCCGCTGCTGCCTAGAGCCCACTACGCCGCACGAAGATGCCACCGCCTGGATCCCGCTGTTGTGCTATTGAGGCCGCCACTGCGCTTCCATCCCGGAAACCACTACCACTACTGGAAACCCATTGGACCACCGTGCCAACCACCGTATCGCCCCTAAAACCACCAGAAAAAGGAGAAAACGGCCATAAAACTTCTCAGGGTCACCCCGAAAACCCTGAGACTCAAACATTTGGTCCGAAAGGATTGTTGGGAATATAAAATTGAGCCCTACCAAGATATGGGATTCTCTTGATGATCAGAGAGCATTTAGACACAATTAATTTCATTTGAAGGGGTTGCAAGAATTAAAATTGAAAATGCACGAGCCTACCTCGTTGGACGTAGCCTGTAGCTTCGCTGATGATCCACCAAAGTTTTCGCGCCTTGCCGAAAAGGTGGATTAGAGGAGATGATCTTGTTGATAATAATCTGATAGGTAGATGAGTAAGGGGGAAGAAGGTGGAGTGGTGGAGGTGTTTAAATAAAAAAACACTTAAACCCCCCACCAGTAGGCCCCGTACACGAACTCTCGACGGGGTCGGGGTTACGCCTCCCCTAGGGTAAAATACATGTTCTAAGCATAATGGAGGTCATGGAATTTTAATCTAATCCTTCGTTCATAAGTTACAAAGTACATGCTCGGGGCTGCCAAATTATGAAAACACCCCTGGTGACGTTTTCCACAGAAGGGTCACGCCTGCGAAAGTCACACCCCTCCTAGGGTGAACGACACGTTCTGGACTCAACAATGTCATTGTTTTTCCCATCCAAGAAACCGTTTAGGAGTTATTATGTTTATTTGGCATGACTAGTGTGACCGCACTAAAACATTAATTCCGGCCACACCGGGCTCAGAATCACACGTTTTCGGAACGCCCTGCTCTGGAATAACAGTAAAAAAATTCAAAGTCTTACAGGCTCAAAAACCGGGTTCTTACAACATTACACAATGGTCATCCATGGAAAAATTCTTGTAACTAACAAAACATGTCATGTGGAGAGAAAAATCCTCATTCTATGACCAAGAAATCAGTAAAGTGGAGTTAATAATGGAAATCCAAACTTCAATAGATTCATTCCCTTCAAGTCATATGATCCTTTACTTTTATAATTTACATTTTTATCTTACACAATTCTACCAAAAATTACATTTCATTTCATAGATTCCTCCCTCAAATAGTGACACCCTAAACTCTTGGATCCACACACAAATGCCATCACATGTCGATGTTTCTCAACTCATCTTTCCAAACAACTTCTCATAATGACACACATACTTATACACCTAAACTAACATCCTTGGTAGAAGCATAAAACTAAAATTTCTTTACACATGAACCAATCACAAACTGATGATTCCCACATAAAAAAACTAGAAATTTAATAGGCCCGATAAGTCTAAACATTTATAGTTTGGGCATGGAAAATCAAAGTAGGAGGTAACCATTATTTTTTATTAAAGAAGTTACACTATGTATGTTGTAGATGATATCTACTCTTATACTTATGGTTTATGAATATATCTTATGTATTAAGTGATATGTAGTCTCACCAAATATGCATGATTGACCAAAAATTAACAATTAATTGTTTCCTTTATATTCCTATGAATATAATGAATATTTCTTGGGCCTTGATGGAACTTTTGACACTAGTTTGATGATTTCATCATCAATAACTATGGGTTCGTCTAAAAACATATTTTATAAGATGGGGGTAACCTAATAGGGGTATGAAGAGAATAATTAAAATGTAGTGTTCCTTGGGATAAGTGACTTAGTTATCTTTATGTAAGGGGTGTGGTGGAATGGAATTTTTGGTCAACTGGTGGGCCTTATAAAAACGTGGTATACATAATATATATTGTATATATTAGGACTTATGTGTGTATAGAATATATACCTCTCCCAATTTTATATATTTTTCTCCTCGAAAGGATAAGATAAAAATAATTATGAATAGCTTTAGTGTGAGAGTACTTACCTAGCATAATTTGGAAGAAAGATGGGATTTATTACATCTCCCTAGTGGTTTTCCTATCTTATATCGATAGAGTGTTTGATAATTACATGAAATCTTCAAGGACATGATAGTTTTCATTATGACTACATGTTTATTGGTTTGGACCCTAGAGCCAGTAATGTGATAAAGGAACTAGTGTAGAGTGTTTAGGCCATGGTGAAACCTAGTTTTCTATTGTGAATGCCCCATTTTTTCGTTGACTCTGAGGAGTGTTTATACTATAGTTATGAAATGATTGTATTATTATGGGAATATTTTGATCTCTTGATATCCCATCCTAGGTAATGTTTTATAGGTTTGGTCAATTTATCTTCACTTTTGGGAATGATACATGATGGTATTACTGGTGGGGTTCCATTACCCCTAAGAATGATGTATGAGATATAATAGGGGTGGGTTCCATTACCCCAGGGTATGATTCCTAAGGTATATAGGGTTGGTTCCATTCCCCTATATTAAACAATATGTGATATATATGGTTGGTTTCATTCCACTAAGAGTATTTTAAATGAGATATATAAGGTGGGATTCATTCCCTTAGAGTATGATTCATGATATATATAGAGAGTATGTTCCTTTCCCCCCTCAGTATGAAATATGAGATATATGTTATGGGAACTATTCTCCAAAGGAATGATATATGAGATACCCTGGGTGGGCACCATTATCCTAGAGTATGATTCAGGATATATATGGTACACTCTCTATTCCCTGTGAGTATGATATATGAGATTAATGGGGAAGGGTTCATTCCCCTAGTGTATGATAAATACGATATATAGGATGTGATAAATTTCCCTCGAGTATGATTCATGAGATATAAGAGGTGATTGTTACCACCAGATGGGGTATAATATATCAGATAGAGAGGTTTGTATTGATTCCCCATAAGTATGATATATGATATATATAAATATATGATGGGTGTCAACCCCTAGAGTATGATATATGAGATATATGAGGCTAGCCCCATTCCCCCCGAGTATGATATATGAGATATACTACGTGGGAAATATTACCATCAATTTTATTTATAATGGTATTAGGGGTGGGGTGTTATTCCCCCTGACATGATTTATAATGGCATTTATATGTGGAGAGCCATTCAATTAATGATATTTAGTTTTCCTACATGATTTGAGATATATTAACACTAGCCAAATTAGGTATATTTGATGGTGGGTGTAACTTTAATTCCCAAGGATTGATGAATATTATTTTTTTTCTTCAGAACATTATGTATTCCAAGCATTTAACATTGTTCATACACTATATTTAAGGGTTATGTTATGGACACCATTTGTAACATGGAAAACTCTAGTAACCCAGACATGTTTTTAATTTTATTATATTATCTTTGATACTTAAGATATAATCCCATTGTACATATCAGTTTAGTAATCTTATAAAACATACAAATAAATGAATCTCATTTTACATTTGGTGAAAAATATAAATAATTACAAAGGTAAATGCTCAGCATCCTTGAAACACTGACTGAAAATTGTTTTTTTATTATGTAAACACTTTTAAGGAAAAAGTGAGAAACCATACATGACCTCACCACATCAACAATTCACCACTTCACCACTTGAAAACATACAATCACAATGGATAAAATCCATTCACGACTTCAAACTGACAAACCATCAATGTTTGAGCTAAAGTCACCAAGAGAGGCTAAGTTACCATGAACCAGGGGAAACAAACATCAGGAGAGCTGGACAAACCTCATAGCCAGTCTCCTCGAATGCCCACTGATGTGACCGTCAACACTAGCCCAAATCCATAAACCCATCAGCGAAATCCAGTCGGATTCTGCCCAACCCTCCAGTGTAGTGAGATGGGCCCTGAAAGATCACATCCACAAAGCGTGACAAACAAAACAGAGCGAGGAAGACCAGGCCATCCAGAAGCTGCACCGAGCTCTACAGGTAACCACAACACACCCTCGGACCAAATTCCACTCCGCAAACCCCTATCCAGTAGTTCTGGAGTAGTGTAAACCCAAATCCAAATGACCAGAGAAGATCCAGAAACCACCACAAAAAAAACATCCACAATGAAAGAAAAAACCATTCAGAAAATCAACAACAATGAATCCAACCACTCAGATGCCATAACCATTATCAAACAACAGTCCCACTGCAACATAGGACCATTCGGGCTATTCCCATGACCAAATCACCTCAAATCCCACTGCCTCCATCAAAACCGCACGTCGGAACCACAGCAAACCACCTAGAATCCTTGAAACACATTCTGAGAATTACTCTTTATATCCTAGGGCATGGAAACAAAATATGGGTGAGCATAAATAATCATTATGGGTTACATGCAAGAGAAATGATCATAAATAAATAATTAACTGTAAATATAGGAAGATAAATAAATGAAACCATAGTCCATTAAAATAATATCTCAATCATAAAATGCATCCATTTAAAATATCAAGTTAGTAATTTCATGAATAATAATAATGTAATTCTCAATGAAGGGAATTTTTAATAATTAAATTTCATGATCTCAAGCATCCTGAAAACTCTACTATCCAGAACATTCACATGATTATTAAAAAATATGGTTAGAAAACAATTTAATTTGGCCAACTAATTTGTCTCATGAGACTTATCGATTCATAAAAGGGATATCTATAACTAGGACCCACCTTTTACTACCTATCGAATGCATTCCTTATATATTGAATGATCATTTTAGTTCATAAAAATATAAATTGTTAAAAAATATCAATATTGAGTAGATAACATAGATTTACCAAAAACATCCCCAGTCAATCAAATCACCTTATATAGAAATGGTATATAGTTCAGGTGTTATGTATAACACAAGATTACAATTTCTCTATTAGGAAGTGGTTTTGAGATTTTCAAGTCATTTATAGGTGTTAGAAAATTGAATTCCTTATCCCATACTATTTTCTCATGGATTAGGAAGTTCTCACATGGAATATCAAGTAAAGAAAAGTGGATATGAGAATAATTACATATAATAATTGACGAGGGAGTAGTATGGTGTCCCATCTCTTGTTTTT
The DNA here is from genome assembly GCA_963277665.1 of Viscum album. NCBI lineage: Eukaryota > Viridiplantae > Streptophyta > Magnoliopsida > Santalales > Viscaceae > Viscum > Viscum album. Next base: position 1,298,737,999 of record OY728136.1, read on the forward strand.
AATGACATTTTAATTTTTATGAATGGAATGAAAATTTCAATTTTTGAATTTATGGAAATCATAGTTGTTTTGGAAATTTGAGAGTACAGAGCATAAAAAAGTAAAACTCATGACTATATTTCAAATAAATACTCATGAAAATGTAACAATTCAATGTAGGTAATGTTTGGAATTCAGAGTTGGAAACATCCTCCAATCTATCATGATACTCCTATATCTAATGGTATAATGAAAATTGGTTGTTTTGATATTATTAATGAAACCACAAGCCTCATTTTTAATTGGAAAAATAGTTTTCTATCTTTTAGAGGGAGGATCGCTCTGATCAATAGTGTTCTCATGTCTATATCAATGCATGACTTTTATATAATAAAACCTATGAAGTTGACAGAAAACAAGGTGGAGAATGTTATGAGTGATTTTATAATGGATTCCAATCATATAGGATGATTCCATTACACATCATAGAATCACCATGAAAAGTATATTAGGGAAGGAAGAATTAGGGTTATAGTGTGGCTGAATCCTTTTTTACCATGTAGGTGAGGCTAGCATGGGATGTGATCGATGGAAGTGTAAAAACTGAATAACAATATTATCAATCCTCTTGTTGTGTATGGTAGTGATTTTGATGGTTATTCAATTCATTAAATGGTGGACCATGAGGCGTGGTGACCTAAACCTTTGGAAAAATAATTGGGCTAGTTGGCAACTTCGGTTTTTAGGGTTTGTAGTTCTATATATATAATTCATGGAGGTATGAATGTTTCCAACCATTATGGAATATATTCTGAATAATGACCAGAAAAATGTATATTAGAGTATTATTAGAATGGAAGAAATAGATAGATGTACCTTCCCAATATTTTCTTCATTTATGTTCTGTGGTAGGGATTATAGGAATATTAACCAAGAAAGAAGTGGGGTGGATAATTGGGATTCTAAATTATGGTGTAAAAAAATATTTAGAATTATTTACTTAATGGTATATAGATTAAGAAACCATGATATAATGATTGATAACTATGTTAAAAACAAAGGATTGAGTTTATTATCAATGTTTCAATGTTGTATAATGTCTCAACAGAAAACGTTATGCCATATTTTCTTCTAGGGGAGTGAGTGATCTCCATGTAATATTTCCTGGGGAAAGGGATGATTTTTAATGGTAGTGGAAAAATTAAAATGAGGGATATTGAAGAATGTTTCTACAAACAAGCCCAAAAATGTGCAAAAGACAAAGACCAACTTGTGGCCTCCATGTAAATTTGTTTCATATTCTGGGAAGCAAGGAAAAAATCCATATAATGTAGGAATCTCTTTGATATTTTAATATAGGTAAGAGTTAAAGAATTAATTTCAAAAGTAGATTTTGATTAAGGGTGGTAGGGGTACATTATTTTTAAAGAGACTTGTGTCAGGGCCTTTCATGAGCATGGACACTGTATGATGGATTATGAATGGTCATTGGATTAAATGTAAACCCCAAGTATGGGATTATAGTTAAATATGTTTGGTTCCTGTATCGATTTAATTATGAGTGGAAATGTAATGTTTAGGGACAACAGGGTATCGATACTTATGGTCATCAGTTCTTTTTATGTTCAAGGTAATTCTATTAGTGTGGAGGTATGAGGTATGGATACTGGACTCATTCTTCATAAAAGCCATAGTATTCATTTTAAGTAAGATAGATAAAAAATGTCTGTATTGGTTGGGATGCTGAATTTATAACCAATGCTCCACGGGATTTGTAATATGATATTAGTAGAACCATGGGTTTCATCCACCATAGTATCTATGTTATTCGAACCTAGAGAGATGTGACTTATACAACTAATGCATTAGCAATCCAAGGATGGTCAGATAAAAGACTTGTTTTGTTCAGCAGTTTTTTGCCCTTACCTAGTGATTGTTTGTAGATTTTATGTGGTGATGAATTTGATATTCACCACATTAACCCACCATGATCCAAGGGAGATGATCTGTTTTATATTTTATTGCAATAAAAAATCACTTTGTAGTATGATACATGATATATATATATATATATATTAAATATAAAAGTAATGTCTAATGAAAAATGGCCAAAAATTGTGACTATTTCAAGGATGAAACCATTTAAACACATCCATAGTGGGAATTAATTAAAATAAATGGTTTTTTATTGATAAATAGAAATAACATAAATGTATTAAATCATTATTTAGTAAAATATTTTTTCCGTTTTGAAATAAATTATTTAAAAAACTCTAAAAATAATAAATAATCATTTTTTTATAAAAAATATAGTAAATTTTTAAATTAAAATGAAAAGAAAATACTTTTCATAATGGTAGAAAAATCTATTAATGTTTTATTATTTAAAATACATTCCTTTCCCTCATTTTTAGGAAAAGTGTCTTGTTTATAAAAATAAAAGAATATTCTTTCTGAACCATTTCATGAAAAAAATAAAACATTGATAAAATTTTCATTTAATAATAATTGTAAAAAACTATAAAAATTCAAATAAAATATGAACATGGATGAAAAATATAGTTGATAAAAAAGAAATAAAATGAATTTTCCTTTAAAACATTTCCCTACTGAATTCATGTTCAAAGGGGATAAAACTGGAAGAAAATATAAAAACTCTATAAAATAGTAAAACTAAAATGAATCATTGATTATAATTAGTTAATATATATTTATGTTAAATACTTCATGGGGGAGTTATATGAAACTCTTAAAATTTAAAAGGTTCATAATAGTAAACATGTCTCAATCAAGTGGAAATTGAGAAAAATTTCTCTTACATAACACTTCGGTTTAGTTGAACATGATTTATTATCACATATAATGGATTTAAACATGTAATTTATTTATATAATAACCATATTAATATTTATAAAATCATATATGATTCTATAATAAAATATTTTTACTTTTTTGTTAATAATATTTCATTGATATTTTCATTTTGGGTGTCAACAGTTAGTTTTGCTTATACATGTTCTTACATGGAAATAATGAATATTACACACAGTATATAGTTACATCATATACTAAAAAATATTAATGATATAAATATTATTTTAATTTATTTTATTTATTTTTTAATATATTTATTTAATGTTGTACATGGAAAATGAAACACATCATTTCTTGGAGACGGTAGGTTATACGTATGCCCGAGCGACATTATAATTTATATAATGTTGAAAGGGTAAATAAGTGGATGATATATTCATTTAAAGATTCAATATCAAGTCATAAGTATTATAGATATCCATTTGATCCATCATTATTACTATACAAGTGAGTTGGTGATTGAAGGGTCCAAAAAACATCGTAAGGGGAGGTAAATACTCCAACAACAACTTTGTAGAAGGAAAAAAACATTCTTTTAGGTCCTTCCGAGAAAATAGAGGCAAATAAAATTGAAAGTTTGAGAAAAAACATGAAGAAATAAAATTTTGAAAAGGATTTAAGATGAACGTGTACCATCACTGGGAAATGTTTGTAGGGTGGATGAACCGCAAACCATCGGTACACAGAACAACCTGCAAGGTGCTGGCATGATGGGTGATTTCCAACAAAACCAGGATGACTTGAACCTTGTCGTGGGTGAACCCAAGCATAGAAATTATATCCACCTACCGTCCCATAAACTATGCAGTTTGTGGATGAAGAAAGCAGGCATGGTTCCGTGTACCATGAATTGTGAACCACATCCTCCACCAACCCTGATTGATTGAGTGTTTCACGGGTAAAGATATATCTTCATGGGATTATGAAAATGGTGTTGAATGCCCCATAATATGATTTTCAAATTACTCTATAAAAAATAACATGTGTAATTTAAAGAGGACTGATGAAGAGATAGTGGACACAGGTGGAATAGAGAACAAAGGAGATCATAGATTCTTGAAGAAACAATTCGGAGGGGATTCCAACTTCAGTTTCAAATCATCGATGAATTGAAAACCCGTGAATCAGTTTTCCAATGGTAGATCCAACCACAAACCATAATAAGAAGGAACTTAATAATAAATGGTGATTAAAGAACCTAATGTGTTCCATCAAAAACCACAAATTCATCACTGATGAATTTCACACAAACCATAGGTTTCAGGATCCTTCTTCAATTCGGTGATCTGCATAACACATAATGATGTAGATCAAACCCTCTTCAAATTACTACATCAAAATGTAGACAGAACCAAATGTGGTGTGGTGAACCACATCCAAGACCACATACTACATTGGTAGGTAGTGTTCCATACCCATATATGTATACAGACTCAGTATGCGGAGGACCCCTCTTTTCACATACCAATACGCTATGTGGAGTTTCCCCCACCCCACATGAGAAAAATGAACATGGAACGAGGTTTCTTTATGTTTCCTTCCCTCTAGTTAGAATCATTCCCCTATATTGTTATCTTTTCTTCCATAGATCCTCTACAAACTAGTCAACTGGCATCAGGACAAAGCCTCATCCAAAGCCACTGGACACATATGATCAGATCACCAGGCGCATTAGCGTTCATTTTTTTTGTCTAAATACCCAAAGTAATATGAGTCACAAATGATTTACCCACAACAGTTTGGACCCCTGGAATGTATCTATCTCTTTCCAATGGTAACCTGGAGTCTATCCTGGGGATACTGATGTGATCCTCCCCTTTCTAGGGATTAAAGACGATCACTTGATTTTACATTTAATGAGGAATAATGATCAGTCAATGGAATCAATCAAGCCATTATTTTTTCCAAGAGGAGACATTCCGGTAGGACCCCGAGACACCCAGAGAGGGTAGGGGTGAATCACGGTGTCAAATATTTCTTTTAAACTGATGTATCTTGTTCCCACGTTTGTAGGAACTAGTTTAACCTGTATGATGGATATGAGAAGTAATAAAACATTCACATGCAAAGAGAAAACAGAGCACACTTTACTTGGTTCACCACTAAGGGCTACTTCCAAGGAGCATACACCAACAGGTTGTCGATCATACTGAATTCTACTATTCATCACTAGTTGTGGATTACAAAGGTTCATGAACTTTCACTCTATCCCAGGCTCACTGCCTTTACAACTGTTCCGGGATCTCCCACTGCGTCCCTCGGGTCACTCCCGTTGACTCCCCCTGGCTCACTGCCTTTGGTGAAGTCCCAATCAGTTTATAGACGTGAATGTCTCTTTAATATATTCGTATTGAAGTCTTTGAATATACTTATCACAAGACTCTACTTGCATCGATGTCCAGAAATGATGTGATTTTATGCACTGAACAACTGAACCGGATAACGAGAATGTGCAAACACGTTTCACTAACAATTGCATGCAACACCAACCCTTTGCACGCAAGACCTTACTATTGCTCACCATATTTCCTTTTGGTGCAGTAAAATATTTCATTCAACAACACCCTTTTTTCACAAACTGAATCATTTATTTTCCACCTCAATTTCTACGTGAAGCTCTTCCTTTTTCACGCAGCCCGTAATTTTTTGCGCAACTCAGATTTTTCACAAAAACTGGAATATTTCTCAAAGCACAGATTTTTTCACACAACTTGGAATTTTTCACGCAACTCAGAATTTTTAGTGCAAGCCCGTTACATGACCCTTTTATGCACATCAAACCTCAGATCTTCTCTAAGTCTTCAATCGTACAGAATGAGAGGAGTCACCTTATATTAATAGGCGTCTCAGACCCCCACGCGCAAAACCCCCTATGGCGTGAAAAAACTCTCATTAAGTGCGTAATATTTCGTGTAGGTACTATTTTTCGCACACATCTCCATATTTTTTGCACAGCCCATGCCTTTTACTTTTTTCGACGTTCTGATTTCGAAACACTATTTGTGCGAAAAACCTCGATCCACTATTTCACACACCACGCTGTTTTTCATGCCCAACTCAAATATTTCGTTCACAACCCTACTATTTCGTGCACCACTTCCTATTTGCACGCACCTCCTTTTACCAGAAATCCATGTCTTAATTTTCAGATTTTGAGGCCCAAACATTTAGAAAACACTAGGAACTGGAGAAACCTTCAATACTATTGTCTTCTTGGAATGTATGATCACTTTACTGGCACATATTCTGAATATCCACTGAGGATTGAGAACAAAAACCAACCAAACTCCAATTAATGCATGAAATAGACATGGTTCCAACAATCTACCCTTGTGGGTTTGTTGGCAATCACTAAATAAATTCAATAGATCACTATCCACATGCAAACCAAAAAACGCAAGAATAAACTCATCCAACACTCTAAGTATATGTGAGAAATTATCAGTGTAGAAAACAAGACAGGAAGATTAAATTGGGTTCCCATGTTTTGGAATTCTCAAAGATGCCCATGTAAATCTCATACAGTGTCACATAAGCATTTCATGTCCATAACAAGACTAACTTTATTCCTGAATTTATTACATTCTCCCCCATTGACAATAAACCCAAAGATCGGTAATTTTTCATTGTTCATATCAATACACACTCCCCCTAGATAGTTTCTCCCCCACAAACCTGCATCACACCAATAAACAGATTTAAAGCAGTTAACATAACTGGGGAGATGGGTATTGCATAACCTCCTTATGCACTGGGAGGTGGCTGAACACTTAGGTTCAACTGATGCTTCTCAAACACAGCCACTAACAATGGCTTGGTCAGGATATCAGCCACTTTATCATTAGTTCCCACATGATTCATTCTAATCACTCCTTGTTCAACTTTTTCTTTGATAAAGTGACACCTGATTTCAATATGTTTTGTAAGAGAATACTGAAAATGATTTTTCATGAGATCAATTGCGCTCTTTTTATCACAGTAAATTACCATTGGTTGCTTCACCTCATCACCAATATCTGTTAGTTGTTGCTTCATCCATAAAAGATGAGTGGATGCCTTTGTAGCAGATATATACTCAGCTTCAGTAGTACTAAGAGACGTAATTTCTTGTTTCTTTTTTAACCAGCTAACACAGTTATTCCCAATATAGAATGCTCCACCACTAGTGCACATTCTATCAACTACATCTCTAGCCCAGCCAGTATCAGAAAACACTGAAAATTCACTGTCCCTACCTGCAACAGTGTCTAACACAAATTTATGTGTACATTGAATATTCATCATGATTCATTTTACTGCCGCCATATGTTCCTCCTTTACATTACTTTGAAAGCGGGCCTCTAGACATGTTGCAAAGACAATATCTGGTCGTGTCGTTATCAGGTACAGTAGGGTACCAATGATCCTCTTGTACATGGTGGGGTCTATAGAGGTCACATCCTCATGCTTTCAATGTTTGGTTCCAACTACAATCGCAGTTGACATTGGTTTGAAGTCATTCATAATAAATTTCGTCAAAAACTCTCTTGTATAATTTTCTTGAGAAACGAAAGTGTAATAATTCTTTTAAGTCACCTACATCCCCATGAAATATGTGAGCTCCCCAATCATAGACATTTCAAATTCTGATTTCATGTGATTGTAAAATTCATCTGCTGATTTCTTCATACTGCAACCAAATATAATGTCATCAACATAGACTAGAACCATGAACTGGTCTTTTATAGAATTTTTCACATATAGATTCTGATATACACCTCCTATTTGGAATTCTTTATTCTTGAGATAAGATTACAGCTGGGAATACCATGCTCATGGAGCCTGCTTCAAACCATATAGAGCCTTTTTTAGTTTTCAAAACTTGGTTTCATCAGTACCAAGAAGAAAACCCACTGGTTTTCAATGTAGACTTCTTCTTCAAGTACACCATTCACGAATGCTTTCTTGACTTCCATTTTATATACTTTATATAATATTTGGAGTGACATGGGTAGAAAAATCCTGATTGACTCCAATCTAGCCACTGGACGAAGGGTTTCTCCAACATCAACACCTTCAATCCGGGAGTATCCTTTTCATACCAGTCGTGCCTTGTTTCTAATAACACTTCCATGCTCATCAAAATTATTCTTGAAGATCCATTTCGTACCAATCACATTGTGAAATTCAGGTCTATGGACAAGATCCCATGTCTAATTCTTGTCAATATGATCTAACTCTCCATTCATGGATTTCACCCAAGATTCATCCTTTACTGCTTCTTCAAATTTGGATGGCTCCACAACTGACAGAAATGATGATTGTGTGTTATTCTTCATCCTATTTGTTTTTGTGGGTGTATTCATATCCCCAATTATGTTAGATGGATCAATCTCAGCTCTTTGATTTCTCCAGTGAGGTTTTATTGAATTCTCTCCAGCCAATGTTTCCTCTTTATATTTCTCTTCTGAGTCAACATCACGATGTAACAGCTAAGTGTTTTGTACACATTCCTCTATTTCTATATTTTTATTTTCTCCATGTTCACTTTCTTCCTCACATTCTATCACATCATCATATAGAATCCATGAAGCATTTGTGGTTTTCTTTTTAATGATCTTAATATCACTTCTTTCCACAATCCTTTCTACTTTCTTGTTGAAACACTTGTAGGCTTTGCTATTCATTGAGTATCCAAGGAAAATTCCTTCATCTGCATTGTCACCATACTACCTTTGATTTCCTTATTTATTCATGATGAATCACTTACATTCAACTACATGAAAGTATTTCAAATAGGGCTTCCTTCTATGCCACAATTCATAAGGTGACTTCGTCTCACCCATACAAAGTCATGTTCGATTTTGAATATACATTGCAGCTTGAACAACATCTTTCGAGTAATGTTGTGGAATATGACTCTCAATCAGTGGAGTTATTACCATGTTGTTCACTTATCGATTTTTGAACTCAATAACTCCATTTTTCTGTGGAGTTCTCATGGAAGCTACCTCATGTTGTATCCCATGTTTCTCCAGGTAGTTTTCAAATTAAATGGATGTGTATTCACATCCATTGTCTGATCGCAACACATTGATTGTTCGTCCAGTATCATTCTTGGCGATTCGACGATACATTTTCATGCAATCAAGTAGTTGTCACTTTTTATGTATAACCATTACACATTCCATTCTACTGTAATCATCTATGAAAAAGATGAAGTACCTTTCTCCATGATTTCTAGCAACATTTATCGGGCCACATACATCTGTATGAATGAGATCAAGAAGATGTGATGCCCTTTTCTTCTTTGGCCAATATTAACTACAGACTAGCTTCCCATGAATGCAAGCATCACAAGACATTTCCTATTCACATTTCAAAATGGGGATATCCACGACTATCTTCATATTAGATATCTTTTCCATGTCTTTTTTGTTAATGTTCCCTAGCCTTCGATGCCTTAGATTGTTTTCTTCTTCAACAGACAAATAGGAAGAGGTCACTTTTCAATCAACCTGATATAAGTTTCCATCTGTTCTATAGCCTTTATAAGAGAAATCCATGTATTTCCCATTATAGTGTAGCCTTTTTGATTGAATGTTACTATGAGCCCTGGGTCACAGAGTTGACTCACACTGAAGAGATTGTGACATATACCATCCACATAAATAACTTCAGTCTTCTTTAGCTCTCCATTGGAAAGAGTAGTATTCCTACTACCTTTAATATTCAATGTACCGTCAATAACAAACCTAACTGTTCCATAAACTTTCTTTTTAATGTTCTTCAAAAGGTCAGCATTTCCTGTCATATGGTAAGAGCATCCACTATCAAGAATCCAGGTGTTGATGCTCTTTGTATCTTTGAGGGTTACTTCTACAAGATTGGATTTCCCGATCCTATTCATTTCTTTCTATGAGATATTGGATTGAGTATAAGATACTGATGGCCTTCTAATAATTTCCTCCACATAATCAGATTATTCATACACATAATCTTCTTCCAGAGGAGAAAAACTGTTTGTGAGAACAACACCATTAAGAGGGTGAAAATTGCCCTATCTCTGAGATTTGTATGAATTTATCCTCTCGTACCTATGCATGCAATACATACCATTATGGCCAATGTTAGAACAATAAAAATAGTAACCATAGAATCTATTTCTTCTATAAGATGTTGGATATGAAATTGGTCTTCTTTGTTGACTTCCCAAATCTTCCCCATTCAAGTTGCTCCTTGCCTCTTTGCAATATGACATGGTATGACCCAGATAGCCACAGAACTGACACTTCATGAGGGTAAATGTCTTCTCAAATAAATTTCTCCTCATGCCTTATTCCTTGGTAGAATTGTTGGACTCCCTATCATTTCTGAAATTTTGAGGATAATCTTCAGTTCGTCATTTAGTTTGGATAGAGGGTTTCTTTTTCGTCACTTTAGGAAACATTTAAGCATTTCCAACTTTCATCTTGTCTTTCTTTTGTCTCTCTTCACTTCTAGAAATTGATGGACCAGCCTCGCAGCCAATTCCACTATTTCCCATGCAAGCGGGTCTTTGAACACTCCCGATTTTTTCAACCCCATTTGAACCACACTTGGCTCTTTCCAGTAACTCTACATCAGAGAATATTCCAAAATGAATTTTCTTCTTACCCTCATTTTTGGTTGATCGACACTCAAGATTAATCCTAATAGTAGCAACTTCTTCATCAATACCCTCAACGGTCTTGGAATTCTCTTCCAGTCTATATGTAAGGTCATTTATGACCTTTTTGTGTTCTTCAATTCTAATCTTCAATTCCACAATATCTTCTATGATTTCATGGATTGAAGATTGAACTCTCACAAGTTCCTCTAGTCATTCAATTTCAGCTTCAAGCTCATCAACATATTCTAGTGATTCTTTCACCATTTCATTCCACTTACTACATCTCTTACATTTGTTATCAATATTTGAAAAGGAATCCTTAATTTTCAACTTGGGATCACCATTATGAGTTATATGATTGTATCTATCTTTATCGATCAAGGGTTATAACATTTCAACGATAGCCATCATGGAAGCAAGGTTTCCAGTTTTAAATTCTGGATCTTCTTCTTCCCATAATTCAATATCATCCTCTTCCTCTTCACAGACAAAACTCTTCTTTTGTACCTTCTTTCTAGATTTGATGTCTCTATTTTTGAAAACCCATTTCTTAGACTTCTCAAAGTCTTCTACTTAACTTTCATTAGGATCGAAATTTCTTTGGCACTGAGAGGAAATGTGCCCAACTCTTCTACATCGAAAGCATGCCAGAGGTAGCATACATTAAATTTAACTTTTCCCTTCTTCAGCTTCTTGTAAATGAGAGAATGAATTTATTTTCCCTCATCATCTTCACCACCACTATCTTCTGAAATTTTCATTTTGTCCATGGAATTGAATGCATTTTCCTTGCTAACAAGAGTCGTAGATTCTTCGGGTTTGACTCTCATCTCATATTCCACTAGACTAATTAGGAGATCATCCAGAGATAGTTCAGATAGATCTCTTTCTTCAAGGTTTGAAAACTTTTCTGTGTACATAGGTGGAAGTCTTTGCAAGATTTTCTTTATGATATCAATGTCTTCGATTTCCTATCCAATCCCTCGAATTTCTCCCACTACTTCAGTGATTCGATTGAAGCATGAATCTGCATTCTCATCAGGATGAATATTTAGATCGCCAAACCTGTTGTGTCGTACTTGAAGTTTTTCCTCCTTCACTTTGTTTTATCCTTCATAGATATTTTCAATTTTATCCCACGTAGTCTTTGCTGAGATGCAACTCATCACCTTTATGTAGATCCGATCAGAAAGAGCCGCAGTGATAGCATTCTAGGCTTTAGCATCTGCATCAAGAACTTTCATGTTTGTATAAGTCATATAAATACTTGTTGGATCAGTATCATGTATTACTTGCACATTAGCAAAGAGGACATCTATTCCTAGAAATTTTAAATGAGATCTCATTCTGTTCTTCCAAATCTGAAAATTACTTACATCCAAGAGAGGGATTCACCAAAAATTGAAAACATTCTCTATGATGACAAAGTAAAGATCAAACACTAGTAACCTCCCTATGATACCACTTGTAGGACTCCAGGACACCCTGAGAGGGGAGGGGTGAATCAAGGTGTCATCTTATTCTTTTAAACTGATGGATCTTGTTTCCACGTTGGAAGTAACTAGTTTAACCTGTATGATGGATATGAGAAGCAATCAAACATTCACATACAAAGAGAAAACATGACATTTTTACTTGGTTCCCCACTAAGGGAAACGTCGAAGGAGAATACGCCGACAGGTTTTTGGTAGTACCAAATTCTACTATTCTTCACTAGTTGTTGATTATAAAGGTTCAGGAACAGTCACTCTGTCCTAGGCTCACTACCATTACAACTGTTCTAGGATATCCCACTGCATCGCTCATGTCACTCCTGTTGACTCCCCCTCGCTCACTGCCTTTGGTGAAGTCCCAATCAGATTATAGACGTGAAGGTATCCTCAATAAATTCACATTAAAGTCTTTTCCTCCGCTTAGCACGAGACCCTACTGGCATCGATGTCTATAAATGATGCCCTTGTATGCACTGAACCACTGAATTGGATAACCAGAACGTGCAAACAAGTTTCACTAACAATTTTGTGCAACACAAACCCGTTTCGCTCAATACCTTACTATTGTGCGCAATATTTTCTTTTTCGCACGAAAAAATATTTCACGCAAAAACACCCTTTTCATGCTCAACTCAAATATTTCGCGCACAACCCTACTTTTTCACACACTGCTTCCTCTTTGCGCACACCTCTTTTTACCAACAATCCATGTCTTCATTTTTCGATTTTGTGGCCCAAAAATTTGGCAAACACTGGGAAATGGCACCACCTTCAATGTTGTTATCTTCTTGAACTATATGATCTCTTTACTGGTACACATTCTGAACTTCCACTAAGGATTGACAACAAAAACAAACCATACTCCATTTCATGCAAAGAATAGTCGTGGTTCCAACAATTCCTCACCATTTCCAGAACACATTTTCAGAAATCACTCCTGGAGTTGCTCCTAGGATTTCGAGTAGGACCCAATGACCTTCACATTCATTTCACATTGAATGGTTATTTTCTCATCATCCTAACCCACTATTTCCATGGATTCTATTGATGTAGGCCTGACCTCTTCCATCTGTGGAAGAGAAAGAGTGTGTTTTTTAGAATCTATCATATCCTCTTAATTCTAACACTGAGTTAGGGTCACGAGGGCTTAGATATTTTTGATGATCACAACATACACACAATTAACCTCATTTCTTGAACTATGAGAACATTGATTCCCACCATAATTGGGATACATAGGAATCCATTGCCCAAGGACCAAGCTCACTGGATATCCACTTCCGGATTCTAGCCATAATCCCCTTATTCCAGGAATCCTATTTTGGAGTAATCCCCAACTAATTTCTATCAAAGGGTCACACACCCCTTCCAATCAAATTGAACCACAAGAAATATGATTCATGTTCAAACTAGGATATGTAGGACACATTCATGAAGGATCGTGCTCGATGGGGTGTCCTACCAAAAGGGTTCGCCCAATTATGCCCCCAATAAATTGGCCTCCCCCCAGGTACAAGCCCCATGATCAATGAACAATGTGAACTCTTATTCCATTTTAAGCTGGGATACATAGGATTCCTACTTGAAGGCACATTCTCAAAGGGGATCCCTCCCAAGAAGATTCACCCATTCATGTCCCCCCAAATGAAAATATCCTCTTCGGAAGAACTGATAAACCATTCCCTCTTTCTAGTCTTCCATAGAGTATAAGTCATTGTTCTTCTATTATTCAGTGGTATTTGATTCCCCATTTGATAGGGATATATGGGAAGCCTCTATAAGGTCCAAATATAACAATCAAATCAACCCAAATGTTCTTGGTCCATGTGCTCAGAAGGGTCATGTCCACCTGAGACACAACATATATCATGGGCACTTTGGGCTTCCTCAACATGATTCCCACACCAAGGCTTGACCAAGAAACTTTCACAAGGATTTCCTTCCAACATGATGTAAAACTGAAAAGATGGGTCCCTATCACACGACCTTAAAAGTGATTTTTCTTGTTAAGAAACACCAAACTATGTGGGATATGATTCCTCTCATGAGGATATGTAGGAATACCATCTAATGGGTTAGAGACCAACTTTGAACCACTGTCCATCTCTCCTAGATTACGGTAAAATCCCGAGTGCCTTATTGCATGTCATAAGTCAGCATTGTCTATGTGGCATCAAATCTATGTATATCTATAAGAATATAGAAACCCGAGGGTAAACTAGGGATACACTCTTTGGGAATGATCCAAATATTCACAAACATATGAACATGGAATAAATCTATAAGAGAGTCCCATAGTAGGAAATAATTCCCCCTAAAAGGGTGTGATGAGCCCAACCTCCCATCCTCTCGACCAATGGAGTCCTAAGTATTGTTGGCCAAATCCTCATCCAATGAGAACTTTCCATTGGAAAGAAGATGTATGAATAATGGATTCCAAGTTCGTTGAAGGTTTTTGGATCCATGAAGAAACCTTTTGGAGGCCATATGAAGAGAATTATACTCAGCATAGCCTGATTGCACAGACATGTAACCCCCTTCGAAATCATGAATCATGATCATAAAAATGAGAAACCTATTTAATAATGTAGAAAGAAGGATACACTTCCCAATCCTGGTGGAACCATCTCTCCCTAACAATATGTTATGAAATTCAGATCGGATCAAAAAAATGTTGAACCTGATATGAATCCACAACAATGTTGATGGTTTTACCCCACTCAAGACCCAACTCCTCTCACAGAAAACGAATGGGGTCAAGCTGAATCTTCAAATATACATATGATTAGGAGATGCTACTTTGACGGGGTTTTGGTTTTCTATATGTGTCATATATATTTCAGTTTTCCATAGTGAATTCATCAATCCAAATGGAATTCCTACAACTAATGAAGACGCGCACCGCAATGATACCGTAGGTTGTCAGGGCCCTAATGAAGAGAAGGGCCCCCTCACTAACCTAATGTATGTAATGCTGGGTATCGAACACGCTGATTATATAGTACCAAAAAAATAGTACTCTCCACAATATTGATGGTGAATGACAAGCCCTACAATTTGAAAAACCTCACCAGCGGCCACCTCAGCCACAACCGACACCCCATTAAAAGGAAAACCCAGTGGTTGTATCGAATCGTTTCGAGAGCCTATACCAGGAGAGTGACAAAAAGTACCTACCTTATATTAATAAGGGAGATGAATTCAATGATAATGACTTCATCCCTACTGCACAAGTGTCCTACTCACGATCCCCTACCAGAGAGCGCCACCACCATCAATGGGCGACCATGTATCCTAACACTGAAAAAGATCCTATACTGAGAGAATCAACTAAAATCCAAAAGAAACATGCCTTTCAAGCCACCCGCCGAGGGAAGAAAATAGAAAATTAGGAGTATGCCATCACCCTGATTCCTAAAGAGGAACTCCACTATAAAAATGAGGCGGTAATCAATGGGAATAAATTCAACACTTCTCCCTCAACTAAATCCCACCACATAAATAGGTTGGAACAATACGAGCACATGCACATTCCTTCCAGTGATATCCGATAGAGTAGTGCATACACAATAGAAAAGTACAGTAAGATAAATATATTTGTAGACACACAAGAGGCCCGTTATCTAAATAGGAAAAAACTAGCTATAGACAAGAAAAAATACCTACTAATGCGTATCAAGCTCTCAATCCAAATAGGGAAACAAAAAAATATGAATAGATTCAAATTCATATGGATGCATACAAATTGCATGAGACTAATAAAGAAGAAAATGAGAATATGTGAATCTTAACTCATGAATATGAAGCCCATCAATCAAATATGGTGGAAAATGGAGAATAAAACTAGCTGCAAACATGTTCATATGTCCCGACATAGAGAACTTCCCGTACCCACTAACATCCCCTGGAGGACAAGAGCATGAAGAAACTCAATCCCTAACTATAGAATGAGCCTTCATACCCATTCCATCCAAAGATGTATGTCATAAAATATAATAAATCATGGAAGATCATACATCGATTCCAGACCATATCATCCATACATGTCAACATATCATTGTATCAATTGCAAAGGTGGGGAACCAGGCCCATGATATGGTTTTCTCGAATAGAATGACTTACGTGCAAAATTGTTTAGTCATTATGGAGAAGTTATTCATCCCTACTCTAGTCTATGAGGGTTGAAAACAATATCCCATGATACATGGACTAATATATTGGGAACAAATACATGTTCAAACTGAGGGACACAAGTCCAACATAGTGGCTGCTCTTGGGCAGACATATATCCCTTCGAAAACTCAATATGTTTTTCAGTGTATCATGGTGGAATAATAGGAACCAAAAAAATGGGGAACCATATATGAAGGTTGTTTCCAATAGTAAATGGCCTCAATTACCCACATGAGAGCACACAAAAATGAAATACAACAAATGAAATCATAAAATTGAAAGCATATACATGATCTCGCTCTACTAGAAGTTGGAGTTATTGATGCCCTTGTGTATATATCGATAAATGATAAAAGGCCCTATAAGTCCATTCCAAATTATGGAATTGTTAGTAAAAATTGAGAAGGCCCTCTCCATAATGTTTCTAGTAGCTAATTTGATGGTCCTTTATAGAGCACCCATAGGTCCTTACTCTATGGGACATTAGTGATCAATCACAAAACCCTATATCCTGATGTGTATCAGATTATCCCTCCCCTTGACTGAATGATTAGATAAGAATAAAGTACTCCCCTTGTTATTGTCCACCCTGATGGTCCTCCCCAGGGTATACGCTGTAGATGTTCTTCTTCTTTGCAGTCATAAATCAAGTCATAATGTATTTCCTCTCCATGATGACAACCATTGTGAAAGCCCTCCCCACAATAAAATCTGATGCTGAGGTCCTCCCCATATCAACATCAAGCAATGATAAGGTCTTCCCACATTAAGCACATCCTAAAAGACCTCCTAGTATTAACACTATAGAAATTCCCCTACATCCAGTTATCATGGTGTGATAGTAGTTATTTCAATAATAGCATTCATCGAAAAGGTCCCCCCCTCAGTGACATCAATCTGAAAGAAGGTCCTCCTCCTACTGCATCATGCCTCTAAGGTCCTCCATAGATCATACACCATTGATAAATTCCCCACAGTCGAGAATTAACTTGAAATGTTATCCCTCTCCATTCTGGGACTGATTGCAAAGGTCCTCCATGTAATAAAAAATCATACAGGAAATAAGGTCCTCCCCTTGCCAGGAAAAATGTGAGAAATCACTCCAACGTCGAGGTACTCAGAAAAATGGAGTCAAACTGTTAGACACGCTGTCTACGGTGAGTGATATCCTTTCTTAACCATTGGATGGTCTAGGTCCACACTCATTTTCTTATCCACCCTCATGATGCTCACATATCAATGAGGATATTACCAGCCCTAGTATATAGAACATAATCATTAAGAAGTAATCAAGCTAGTCATATCAAGAAGAGGAGTCCCCAAAAGAACAACTACAAGGTATGTTTCTTATGAGAAGACAACTATATAAGGATAATATACCAGTGATATATTGGCCCGCGACTACTTCTCACTACCACATACCAAGGGAATTGTCTGAGGAATGTATGCCTAAAATTTGTATCAATGTCTAAACGAATCTTTTCCAACTAAAAGAAAATTTATTTTATTATGAAGGGGATGCAGAACATGTCAAAATATTAGGAGAGTTGTGTTTTCTAATTGACCTTGAATCCCTCCAGTCTGCAAGAAAACCACAATCCGAAAGGCTAAATAAAAACCTGGAACTGGATTGCCTCCATGTGTTGAAAAAGTTGTGTTTCATCATTCGTGATTCCCTGACTGGAGTTTGTATCTAGGGATGGGGAGAACGTGGATATCTAAAATTTACCCCATGTCCCATCTCTCAGACCGCATTCAAAATTTCATATTGAAATTTCATTACACAAAAGAATTAAATCATATGAAATCCCTAATCATGAAAGGTAGAACAGTCAATAAGAACTGACCTGGAGTAAGTCTCAAAAGCATCAGGACCAAAGAGATCAAGCCCTAAATATTAGACTAATCTAGGCAACCAAAAATATCTAGAGGAATTATAGCCAAAGGGAATCTAACCAACATATAATTCTCATGTCCTCAATAGGAAATAAATCTCGTGAAAACACAACACCATATTTGTCTCACCCCCGCGTGGGAGTGACTGAAATTAAAAAGGTTGAAATAGAATTGGATATCTCTGCAATACGAGAACATCCCAAGACTGTTTGTCTATGGGAAATTTTTAACTCAAAATTCCCCCATAAGACCAAAATATCTGGGTCATTTTGCGTCATTAAGAGAATGGGAGAAACCCCCACCAACATGGCTGGCTGAATTTTTACCTAAAATTCTAACACAACGGAAGTCTGTATTCTCCCAAATGGGAAGATATATGATCTTAAAGGTCACCCATTCAACCTCATCTCATGGTTCATACCCTCAAAAATAAAGGCATATTTTGAGGTCAGATCAAGGCTCCTTTCTGGATGGACTTCGCCAAGAAATCCGAATGATGCCACTGAATGAAAGTAGAATGTACAAAAAAGGACGCAAAAATTTCTCCTCCCAATCGGCAATAGGTACACTGCCTCAAATTTGAAATGGCTCAGAAAACATGGTGAATGTTAGTACTACAGATATCACAGAAAATTATGCAAATAGAAAGGATACAAGAGAACATGGTTCCCTCCTGGAGGCATCCCACAACAAACATGATGTCTTGAATTCCTGTAATAAGAGAGCTTCCCAAAATGTAGGCTCCCACTCAGTAAACCTATTACTAATTCCCCCGTGAATCCCCAATAGAAGAAGAATAAATATCAAGTCATCTATGACCCACCTCCCCATCCCCTTGAGAATGCATCCCAAACACTCAAGAAAAGATTTGCAAATCGGGAAGAAGAAATGAGAGAGCTCATGTAAATCAATGTTGAGATACATCGAGGAAGCTATCTTGTTGGATGTCTTCCTCAAGAAGAACACCAATAGGTGTTCCTAAAAAATTTGCCTCTACCACAAGCACTCATCCTGGTAAATGAAACTATGCACAGATGGCCATCTAATCCAACTCTGGGACAATCATCCTACTTGAATATGATATCGGAATGACATCTAGACTATCTTTCACTAGGGAAGTAGACACAATACATGTACGATAACCCATAGATGATAACCATGGTTCGGTATCCACCCCAAATAACAACTTTTCCAGAATGTATATCTTTTTACCCTACCACACCAACCCATGATCAAGTCTCGCAAGATATGTATCAAGGTCTCTAGAATACCATCAAGAATTTAAAAATGCTACTGGAATCAATGGAATGGTGACACGCTCTGATACAACTAGAATGAAAAAGTTACCCCGATTAGGTGAGAAATGTTACACAACTTATGAACTTTGGGAATCCTGTATTCCTAGTGTTCAGTGGTTAGGGAGACCCACAAAAACATCTAATGCACTATTCATCTTACATTGACCCTATGATAGGAACCCCAAAGTAATAAGAAGTAGTAAAACTTAGGTGCTTCGAGCAAACTCCACACGGTTCATCCTTCGTGTGGTAAACTAACATGCCAGTTAACTCAATCATAGGATTGGAGGGCCTTCAGTGAAAGATTTTATTCCAGTTAAGTTTTACATTTCCTAATACAATAATCAGAAATCTCATAAACTACAAGCAATTAGATAATGAAAGAGTTCTAGGCTTCATCACTCGATCGAAAGGTCTGCCATACTCCAGGAACTGAATGCTCCCCTTGGATGAAATACTCAGTAAGTTCATTGATAATTACTATGATGAATTACAGAAACCACTCATCCTAGAAATGAAGACAACTGTGTTCTGATACATTTCTTCCATATCCCATAGGATATAATTATCCTATATAAGACCAATTACTAGCCTAGGTGGCCCCATCTTCCCCAGGAAAAAGAACATGACAAGATGAAGTGGCTTTTCTCACGCTTATGCCACCCCTACACTAGTTGTAGTTGTGAGGCCTCAACCAAACTGTATAGGACCCCCTGTATGGAAACATCCACCCCACCTCGACAAAATTAGTGAAGGGGAGACAAAAGAAATCTTTTTGATGAATGAAGAAATAAACTCTACTCCTTCTGAGATGACCAACTGTGCGACTACATCATACTTGCCCTGAATCTCATTTTTCTCTAGCTATGAGAGGAAAAGAGAGAGGATGAAGTGGGTCTTGATGAACATCCATATTATTTTCCCTGTCAGTGGATACTGAGACACATCATCTAGAAGTGCTTAGTTTTCAAGGATCTTCTGCAAAATATTTTGCATTCCGGACAAGTCAAGTTGGTTCTGCTGCTAGAAAAAGTGGAATATTTATCCACCATAGACACAAGAGAGGAAGAGGAATAAAAAATAGTCCCTAATAAAAGGGTGATAAAGTCTAACTATTGGATAAATCAGATAATAGTCAATAGAGCTCATGGAAATCTCCAGAAAATGTTTAAACAACGAACCTTTCCCCAAATAGCTATTGATGCAACAGAAGCATCATCCTCAGTCCCACAATTCTATGAGGGATGAAAAGGTAGATAGTAGGAGCAAGAATAAGAGCCTGAAACAAATACTAAACTGTTCTTTGAAAAATTTAGAATTCATTCCAGAAGACAATAAAGCATAGGCACCGCTCTGCAAAATGGGACAACAGGCACTGCTCCGACAAATGAAACCATCAAGAGAATAAATAATGACATAATTATTGTCATATCAAGAACTTATCTTCATCACTATTTATGTAATTCCATTGATGGACCCCTTATCTGATGGAAACTATGGTCATGAACCCAAATTCCTTATGTACAATAGGAGAGCTGGAGGAAAAGGCCACAGAAGCCACTGGTTTCTAGGAAGGTGTGATCATAGAAGGACTCAATTCCATGACCACACATTTACTCAAACCTGTAATGTTTCAAAAATTCATAGAAGGACCCTTATGTAGGAACAACAAGAACTAGAGTGCTTTCCTACCCACAATAGAAGAAAACTGAGCCCAATAATCATGGAGTATCCATCATAAGAATATATTATGTCCAATCGCCCATGGAAAACATGAATCCTAGTTCGGCCAAACTCAGATAGCCTGACAACACCAACATATCCATCCACAGATTCTAGACCACCTACATCCAAAGCTCAATCACCTAAATCACACTTGAAAATGCATCCCTAGGTGAAGAAGCACCAGGAATTGGAGTAGAAATATGATATCCTAAAGCATCTAGCCTTATCATGGGAAAAGCAATCAATCCTGGATGCCATGAGTCTATCAAAAGACCTTAGGGTGGCACTCGTAAAAGCCTTACTAAGTTCCTAGGATTTCGAGTCCAAAGTATTAGATGTCTAATTCTATTAGATAGAGATCATTCCCAAATAATGATATGTTTTTATCAACAAAATAGATCAATATGAAGACACCATCGTGCAACGACACGTCAAACCTTTATATGTGTTTGGAAATATAAATGGTATTGAAATTCAAAGAATTTTAATTGAAAATAGCTCATGAATTAAACTTAATCCACATTGGTCACTTCATTGAGTGGGTTATGACAAGGATAGTTAGACACCCTACACCACAACTCTCCTAGGATATGACAAAATTGAGTATAAGACATTAAGATGAATCTATCTCAAAACCAGGATTACTGAATTCTTGTCTGATTCTGAGTTTCTGGTTGTGTCGAATAGTATGACCATTAACATCTTTTTGGGGAGGCCCTTGAAGCATCATCATGCTGAAATACCCTCATCATACCAGTAGTGCATCGAATATTCTTCTAATGTAATAAATGAGACATTGTACACTAATAAATCCCCGTTTGAATCCTATGAGTCACAATACATCGATGCAAGTTTCTATGAACTGGAAGAAAATCATTCATTGACTGAAGATGTTTGTTGGATCAACACCCCAAATGGATTGAAAATGGATCCTACTGATCCCCTCAAACATCTTGGTGAAGAGTATGTATTACTCATCAACCATGTTGAGTGCATAAGTTGAATTTTTGATATGTACATAGCTTTCTAGGTGATTTTCGTTATGACCACCAAGTCCAAGGATTTTGAAAAGAGAGATAACCCCTATAATGACATGGATGGATCAATCCAAAACAATCATATCCTATCAATGGTACCCTAGGCAGTTTTCACCTTAATCACGGTAGAACAGGATGTCTCGTTGCTAAAATAAATAAAGAAAATTCCATTTTCTTCAGAGATTTCCCTGTAGTCAGTTAGGAATAAAGTAGTTGTTTTAGATTCTGTAAACTAGAGTTGTGATTTATCTCCAAACACGGAAGAGTTTATCTCAAAAACCCTCCCTCCATCTGAATAGGAAGATGATGATTAAGATGTTGAAGAACATGAAGAAGACCTCAAAGATTCCCCTCCCGCATTCAAAGAAGATATATCCACCATGATCTATGAACTTAAGGAGATAAACATGGCCACCAAAGATGACCAACTGTCCACTTTGATTAGTGTGGCTATTAATTTCAAGGAGTATGAGACATATAACTTATTCCAAAATAATATTTATAGATTTTTTCCATTATCTACATAGAAATTCGATTCCTCGGTCTGCTGGTCCCCACTCAGCACTTTGTTCTACGATAAGACCATCATGGTTTCAGGAAAGCATCTAGAAGGACCCACCAAACACATGCAGCAAAAATAGAGGTTTATGTTGAAAAAATGTTCAAAGAAAACTTCATTTGGGAAGTCTAATATTCGATCTAGATGAAAAAAATAGTCCCTGACAAAAAAAGAATGGACATATCCAGATCTTTATTGACTTTAGGTACCTCAATCGGTACTACCCAAAGGATGATTTCCCAGTCCATATCACAAAATTTCTAATTGATGCGATCGATAGATATGAGACCCTCTCTTCTATGGATAGTTATTTTGGATAAAACTAGATCCAATGACACGGTAAGATGAATATTCAATCTATTTTATGATCCCACAAGAGTATTATTCTATAAGGTGATTCCCTTTGTTCAGAAAAATGTCAGTTCTACATATCAACATTCCATGTATCGCATTCTCAAGACCTTACTGGGAAAATTCATCAATTGATTTGTCAATAACATGGTGGTTAAATCATGATAGCACTCAACCCACCTAAAAAATATTGAAACTACCTTCAATAAACTGCAATAACCCGGTCTCAAGATGAATCCCCTAATGTGGGATATTGGAGTCCCCTCTGGGAAATTAATCAGATTTTTTGTACGCGATCGTGACATAAAATTTGACCCTATGAATACAAACTCAATCATTGGAATTCATTCAACTCACAAACTCACAATGTTATGGTGTCTCCAGGGGATCCTATCTTACATTCAACACTTTATAACCAATCTAGCTGGTAAGTGTTTTCTTTTCACTAGTTCGATGAAGAATGGGTTCTCAAACCAATGAGATAAATATTGTCAATAATAATTCTATAATTTAAAAAGATATCTCCCAATACCATCAGAGCTGATTCTACTAGTTTAGGGAGGACAAATCATTTCGTATGTAATGGCCTTGAAATTCTCATTAGGCGATTTTCTCACATAGTGGAATGATGCCTGCTGTGAGAACAGTTCCTATTACCTCACCTGAACAATGATCGATGCTAAGGATCGATAGTCATGAATCTAAAAGAACTACCACGCCATAAAATTTTTGGTTCAGAAACTCAAGAATTACCTACATCACCCTGAGGTCGGCCTAGTCCCCCACTGTATCCTGATCAAGTATATCCTCAGCTTTCTAATGATAACTGAATGTCAATAATGGTGGGTAGTCATTATAGAGAAGTTTGAAATATGTTACATGTCTCAAAAAGACATCAAAGACCATGAATTAAGAGATCTACTGGTGGAGAACCCCTCGGACGAAAGGACCCCATTGGATACCGAACTTCCAAAAGAAGAAGTATTATCTTCCCAAGAAGGTCCTCATGCATGGGAAATGTACTTCAATCCCACCTATAAAATCTTGATAGGGAAAATCATGGAGGATCTTAGTCACAATAGTGTATGACATGGAGTTATACTCATATCTCCAAAAAGGCCATCTTTCCTTACTTCTTCCTACGTTCAGAGATGTGCACATATAAAGAAGTAGAATACCAGGCCTTCATTACAGGCTTATAGCGGACACTTCATGCACTAGCCAAACACCTAAACAAGAATGGTTATTTTGAGGTGGTCATAAATCATGTCAATGGTGACTATACAGTTAAGAAAGATGTATTGGTACCATTGATGAAAAATTTTTGTGGTATGACAGTAGAATTCCCATAAAAACCTGCATTGACTTATGTCCCTCGGTCAAACAATGATCAAGCCAATGCATTATAAAATGCATTCAAAACCCTAGATGATTCAGACCGGGGTGAAATACTCATCAGTATTACCCAACATCGAATGATATTTCCATTCATTCAGAACAATATAGAAGAAATCAACGAGATTAGTCCAATTCCTAAGCCCTAAGATCACTCCACTGGTTGGATGACTCCCATTGAAAAGTACATCATGTGGGGAGAACTCCCACCTGATAAAGAAAGAGGATAATAGACCCAGAGGTGGGTAGACAATTTTTTATTATACAATGGTGCAAATCAGGAGAAGGTTCTCTAATAACAAGGACTTGACATAGTACTTCTTGGATGCATTAATGGAGAAGAGGCTTCTACCATCACAAAAAACGTACACGCTGGATCTTTTGGAGCACACCAATCTACAGCCAAGCTATCCCATCCAATTCTAATTATTGTATAATATCAACCCACTATGATATAGTATTGTGCCACATAATTCAGGAAGTTTCATCCCTGTCAAGTTCATGCCAATTTTGTTCACCAACCCCCAGAGTGACTTCACACATCTAGCTACTCCAGGTCCTTTTTCATATGGGGATGGATATCATGGGAGCATATCCTCCCATAACATCAATAAAATTTAAGTTCATACTCATCAAAACTGACTTCTTCTCCATATTGGATAAATCCATTCCACTTAAAAAGGTTGGAGAAAAAAATAATCATCGTCTTTGTGAAATCCATCATCATTACTAGATTTGGTGCCCCTCATACAATACTGATGGAAAATGGAACCAACTTCTATTATGATGAGTTGGATATGTTTTACCTAGAGTATGCAATAAAAAACAACAATTCATCCTACTCTCATGCAATAAAAAACTACCTAATAGAGGATTTCAATAAGACTCTGACTAGCATATTCCATAAGATGCTAGAAAAGGGAAAGAAATTGTGGCCAGAAAATCTCCTACATTCTTTATGGGCTTAACAAACCACGACCTACACTCCCATCTCGGCAAACCCGTACTGACTAGTATATGAGATAGAGGTGTTTCATCCCATCGAATTTCATCTTCGATCACTCTCCATTTCCATTTGTGATCAACTATCTATGGATGAGGAATCCCAAAAAATGTTAGATGAGTTGGAGTGACTAAATGGGAAAAGGCTTCACACATTGCACCATTTAGAAATCTACCAAAATCAGATCTCATGAGCCTTCAACAAAAAAGTTCTCCTTTAGTAATTCCATGAAGGATTGATTGTATTGGCCCTTATAACCCCAATGATACTTGAGGAAAAAACAACACATCTTGATTCAATGTGGGAGGGTACATATGTCATACATAGGGTATTCTACAATGGATCAAATTCCTTGATATCAATGGATGGAAAGCTCACTCAAACTCCCCCCAATGTAAGGATTTTGACGAAATACTTTGTATGAACCATGACCCACTGTCCTAGCTACAAGATGTTAAACTGTATAGAGACATATCCATCCTTTCTAATAGACGTTAAACTGCTCAATATCTTTTTCTTGATCGAAATATGATAAACTACATGACAGAATCATCCTTACCACATGATGTTAAATTGCAGGGTCAGAAAACGACATAGATGCATAATGCTAAACTGCACAACACCTTCATCCATTCATTAAGGGGTAAAACTGCTTGGAATCATCTAGAAGTATGTATGGAATGATTAACATATCACTGGGATATGTAGTGAAAACCTGAACCTAAATATTGATCTATCCACCATGAAATAAAAATTCTCATTTCCCTATATATGGGCCAGACATATGTATGGAATTACATTCCAGAATTATGTATTGCTTGATTCATTCCCATGTAGGATATTTTGTGACGCTCAGATTCTTCATCCTGGTCCATCTGTCCAGACAAAACAAAAGGGAAATTCCTTTTACTATGTATGTAGGTCAGACCCGCACATTGGAATGTATGAAAGGTCCTAACATCATGACGTTAAACTAGAAGGTTCCTCAAAAATATAGTGTGGAACAATTCTAGGCATTATGAGATCTCAGACATGACTCCATGTTTTAGTATAATAAACCGCAATGAGATAATGAAAATTCCAAGTCTGAATTATGACACTTAGGAGGAGTCAAAAGATCATTCTTCACCCAATATACGAGTCAGATCTATGTATAAGCTTACATGGATCATAAAAAATCATGGTCTGGATATTTCTTACATTCCTAGACACATCATTTCCATTCATCAAACTCCATACTCTAGAAAATCTTGGATCCCCATAAGCATTCAAGGCCATCAGAAATGGAAAGGCATGGTCTGGAAGAACCTTTTTTTAACTATGCACATCATTCCCTAGTGTCTCTATAAAATTTTCCTACAAAACGGCTTCCAACCAAAGGAAAATTCATCTTCAAGAGAGGATTTTCATATTTCCACATTCCTAATGGATTCCAAGCCCAATGTCATTCCTCTTAATCCAGGACTCCTCGAGAATATGGTTTACATATTATATTATTACTCATGTCTAATGAATACACAAATATCCTATCAAAGATCAAATAAAATCTATTTTATGCTCTTTATGAAAAGTTGTCTCCGCAAGACGATGTTAAACTGTGCGGCCAATGTCCTTACTAGATGATGCAAAACTACATGGACAAAAGTGTCTTGTTTTCTACACACAAATTGAATCGAAGTTGATAATCCCCGAATATGTCATATATACAAAACTTCTTAAGGGTAACCCTATTTACCTTCCTTCACGTCATTATTAACATACATCCACCTCTTATGATGATATGTTGTGTAGAATTCATCCTTGTTACATGAGGTTAAACTGCATAGCGTTGGTCGTGGAATAAAATTCTTCTTTCCATTAATTATTCTATTCTTATTTGGTGACTTGATATCCTCATAGTCCCTGGTTTCTAAAACCAAGCATTTCTCACATGAGATAAGGGACCTCTATAGGAGATCCAACATTGCATCATGAAAAATCAGTTTAGGATTTTGGACCTAGCAACCCAACCCTACAAGTAATGTTATAGTTCCCTTAATAATAAAGAAACCCAGGTCCTAGCCGTATGACATTAAACTATAGGGTACTCCAAAGATGGGATGGATTCCTTACCTTTTTTATGATCCACATATATATAGAGGATAATTTGATCCAATAGATGAATCACAACCTGGATGTTTCTATTATATCAAGATACACTCATGCCACACATCAAACTCTATGATTTCAGTAATATTTGATCCCCATCACCCTCCATAGAAATCAGAAATGGAAGGCTAGGGTACTGTTCACATCATTGTTTGACTATGCACATTATGCCTTGGTGGCTCTGTATATGTTGCCAATAAAAAACTGTCAATAAAAGGAAAATTCATCCCCATGTGCATCCTCTCCTACCTCGGTACGCCTAATGGCCCTAATTCCCCCCATCATCCCTCTTTATTCAAGAACCCTTAAGGTCAAGGTTTACATTCTCATCCATGCCCACATCCTAGATATATCAGAATATCCTGGCTCAATTCACCTCTAGTCTCTCAAGCCTTCTGAAAAATAAGGATGCCCCATAACTATGTGTGAAGATGATCGGTGCATAAAAAAAATTACCCCACCAATTTTTAGTCTTCTTGGTGAATATTTTACAAATAAATGCCCCTTTTCTTATTTTTTTCACCCCCTTTCACAAGCCATATGTTGTGTCTCAAATGGTCAAAATCCCCATAATCCTTCATGGCCATCAGAGATGGAAGGCATGTGTCCTGCGAACACCTTTGTTTAACTATACTCATCATTCCTTAGTAGATCTGCATTTTTTTCCTACAGAACATCCATTAACCGAAGTAAAATTCATCATTAATATTGTCTTTTCGAGTTTATATATTCCCACATGACCTTAATGTCCCATCCCACTCCCTAGATTTAGAAATCCCATAGATTACACTTTACATAATTTTTCCCTTTCAAATTACCAAAGATGAAAAGAATTTTTAATTGAATGGATGAATCATTTACTCTCCCTAGGTTAGAGTAAAATGATCTCCCGTAATATGTTTCAAGTTTCCTAGTTGTATGATGTTAGACTATATCATTCACCTGCTCTCCCTTCCATAAGAGAAATTCTAGTGCGAGAAATTTCTTATTAAAAGCCTATACGAATGGCCCAAATACATTTGGACATCAAACATTTGATAGGCCAGCCACTATGGTCCCAAATCCCAAAAGAAATATGAAATTCCAAAAAATGTCTCAGGCCATCGGAAATGGGAGGGAAGTGTATGAAAACACCTTTGTTTGACTATCCACATCATGCCTTGGTGGTTGTGCATATGTCTCCTACAAAACAGCTATCAATCAAAAAAAATCATCCTCAAGAGGGTCCTCTCTTACATATGTATGCCTTTAATGGATCCCAAGGCCCATATACCAACAAAACATGAAAGTTCATGGATAAGAAATATCCATCATTCATTATTTAGAGTTATTATACAATTTCTAGCTGATGGTTCCCATTTTGGGGCCCCTAACACATCATATTGGTTCAAAAATGTTTGATTAAAACATTAGTAATAAGTCTGATTGAAAATACTATAAAACACCAATGAAAAATACATAATATTCACTAAAGTGAAAAACCACCAAGGTAACCATTTGATAAATGTGAAGTACCAACTCATTAAACCTATATTGTATAGGGTATAGGAAAAATATTTTATCTATCAAATATTCAAAAGGGAATTTAAGATCGTTGGGTTGAAAAACCTCAAAGGGTGGACTATGAAAAGGTCGATTTATACCAACTAATCCCATACCAAAAATGTTTGGGAATTTTTTTTGGCACTAAGGGAAAAAGGAAAAAAAAGTTATTTAGGGTTTCATGATACCCCAAAAGTAGTCAGAATTTTCTTGTTGAGTCTTGTGGTTTAATAAAAAACTAGGGCCTGGTTAGATTATTTCAATTTAACTGTTTAAAATTACAGTTTAAAATCAATTGATCAAAATAATTTTTATATGATAAATTTTGGTTAATTGAAATTATAGGAAATAGAAAAAGAGAACCATCAGAGTGTGAAATAGTTCCATTAGTTTAAAAAAATGGGTGAAAATCCCTAGTTTGGACTCTCTATATGGTATCATAATTTAGGAAAATTAATGTGAACATGGCTCACCCTTTCAAGAAAAATTAATAGCATATTCCAAAGGATTTCAATGTTTTTCTCTAATGTAGCTCTCTCTTCTGCCTCAAATTCAACCATTGGGAATACGTGTCCCCTAACGACTTTTTGATCCTACCCTTTACTCTTGATAGCTTCATAGTTGGAACCCAAGGGGGTCAGTTGAGCCTTCAAAATTTTCCAAATGATCCTTGAATTATCATAGCTCTTCTATTTGGGTGACCACCATGTCATGAGCTGTCTCCTCGTCAGTCGTCAGATAATCGAGCTCCTGAAAAATATCTCAGAAGGTCATTTTTTGATTATGTGATGAATTGAATCTAGAATGTGTTTACTCACAGGAAGGAATGTCTTCCATGATATGACAATATGGTAAATAAGAATGTGTAGATGCTACTAATCGAAGCCAACCGAACCCAATTTGGAAAATAATATCTAGAAGTTATCCATGTCATCAGTGAAGTTATCTAGATGTTTTTTCATAGCAATGGAGCATAACTAACACCATTTCTATTGTTGCACCTCTGGATGCCTCCCCACAACATTGGGGTCTTGGTCCTCTCCTATTATAAGAATCTATATGCGGGAATATTCATAACTATAACAACCCATACTTTACATACATGGTTAATACTTCAAAATTAAAACATACTTCTTACAACATATAACAAAACCATGAAAGGACCGTATAGGTATAGTGTCTTTAGAAACTGGGAAACATAAACAACTGGTTCATAAAGCATCTACACTGTCTCCCATTTATTTCATCATATCTATAGTCCCTTTTTGGAAAATCTTGCTTAATACCCTTCTTCCTGACCTGGGGAAAGAAAACATACAAAAGGGTGAGCTCAAATGCTCAGTACGGGTAAACAAAAGAAATATCAATCACATCATATTCATAAGAACATAACATTTTGGAAATATTAACCTGCAAAAGAGAGCATAATTTCATAACATGGGATAAATCATAGTAGTGAAATGAAATCCCAATAATCATAACATAAAACATGAAACTTTGTGGCATATACACATAATCATAGAGAATCATTTATTATTAGTCAATACTCATTTCCAAGACTATCTTAGTGGACAAAGTCCATTTCTGAACCGAGTTCACTCCTCGTTTTAGTCCTGTTTCACTGAACCGGTTTAACCTGCCATTCCAGCCATGTCTATCTCATGAGATATAAAATCTTTACCCAATGCATTGGAGGGAGATATATGTCCCACCCATCTCATAATGATACCATTCATTTGTGTGCCAAAAAATCTTAAATCATACATCATTGCATAACCCATATAATAAAAATGGGATTCTTAAACAACATGACATCATAAAACAATTCATATAAGATAAAGGAATTAATAAAAATAATTCCATCACAACATAATAAAATCAATGTAATAGTAGTGATAGAAACAGAACCCTATATTATCTAATATGGAAAATAATTTTGATAAAACACTTGAACTCCATTCTTGAGGAAAATATCCTTTCTACTTCAAAAACATTTTCCTTTCTTAACATGTCATACAATTTTAAACTAAAAGAAGTTGAGTAAAAATAAACTTGAAAACTTGTAAAGTAAGCTTCTTGGAAATAATGTTTTAAAAATCCATTCATGCCGTATAAGTTAAAAAAACATTCTTTCCGTACTTTTGTCAGAAAAGTAAAAAAGTACCTCCTACGAAAAACAACAAAATATTTCTTTTATATCTTTTATTAAAAACTCACCGAAGGGTAAAATTGGATTTAAACAATTTTAGGTGTATTTAAACAATATTAAATATTGAGGAAACATGGATGTGGATGATAAAATACACCCCAGTAAATACCAAAGTATAAACAATCTCGGATAAAATGAGATTGTGATATTTTCCCTTACCTTAGGTCCGATTTGATTCGTAAGTGTCCGAACCTCCTATATAATGATTTAAATAATGTTATTGACTTATTCCAGAAACATACTTATTTTTATGATATCATATATGGTCATATTCTTATCTTCTTATTAGTAATATTTCATTACTACTTGTTATTCGGGTGTTTATTACTTTTTGTTCTTATGCGTGTTTTGTCGAATAAATTCTTATATTTATTTTTAGGTTATAGATACCTCAATTCCAGAATGGTATTAGTGTAATATATATCATATTAATTCATTAAATTTATTTATATAATCATTATGCAATGAAGATCATGTAGAACGAGTCGCATCACATCGTGGAGATGGTATTCCGTACGTACGCATGAGCGATGATATCATTCCCATGATCGTGGAATTGTATTGGAGTGTATATATACTATTTAAGAATAAATATCACTTTAAAATAATCATATATAGTCATTATTTACACCATTATACCCATCCAAGTAAGGTGGTGGTGGAAAATAGATTACACCACGGTGTGGAGACGGTATTCCGTACGTACGCACGCGCGGTGATTTCGTTTTTCGTAGGATGGAAAGATAGTGAAATAGGGTTGTTTCATACTTATAATAACATATCAGTATATTAGTGATGCTGATGTTATTAATTCATAATTAAACAACTAAATAAGAAGAAGTGGAAGAAGATATAATGTTGAAAGAATCGGTAACGGACATTACCTCTTCTTTGAAGCTCCTCTTTGAGATCTCCTCTTAGGGCACTAAAATTGGTCTTTGAAGAAGACCAGGACCTCTAGGATGTTTCTAGGGAAGTAGAGAGGAGATATTGGAAGGGTTTGTCCAAGCTTGAAGGCTCAAAGTGGTGTGAGGAAGAGATGGAAGAGGTTCCCTTTTATAAGGGAGGAGAGGGGCACCTTTGGAATAACTAAAAATATTATTTTATTATAAAGTCAAATTCGGTTTTTAATAGCTCCAAATTGATATATGTAGAATATAAGGTGAGGATGGGTCTAAATCCTCTCATCCAATAGAATTTATACAAGTTTATGTATCAATTTTAACCTTATCATTTAGATTTAACTTTAAGTTAGATATTTTAACTTTTACTGTGTCTTCTTGTTTTCTTACACTATAAGGTTAATGAACTTACTATATCAAGCCAAACGAACCCCATGTTGTTTATTATTAATATATATAACCTTATCTAGTAATTTAACAGAATCTTAGATTTTTAAGAATAAAATAACAATTAATAATATAGTATTTGTTTTAAAAACTATTTTATGTCAATTTTGACACTATTTGGAAATTGATTTTTTGTGAAAATCATAACACAATGATTAGTTCGAAACAATTTACTTAAATCAATACTAACATGTCATATTAATATATAAAATTATTTTAATTCATAAAAAGTATCAAATTACATTTATTTGGGTATTTATAACATCAATTATGTCAATATTTCATTAATAAGATAATTACAGCATCATCATTGTATCATAAATAAATTAATTATTTTAAGACTAAATATTAAAAATAAAATACCATTATGTTGGAAATATTTTTATCTTTATAATGAATATTTATAGTCGAATTTTTCTTATGTATAACCCTATATTAAAAATGATTTAGTTATTGAACATTGAATTTAACTATTTTAACCCTTCTTTAAATAAATAGATAATAAATGTCCAAATCTAATCCTTGTGGGCCTAAATGGTCATATTTTATTCCTAAGGTTGTTTTTGGTCGAATTACACATTTCCAATAGAATTAGGACATGTGTTAGGGTAATAATAATAACACTTTTACCCTTAATTACCCTATTTACTTTTAATCGTGGTAAAAAAAGTAAAAAGTTACTATTCAGTAAAAATTATTTTCATCTCATTAAGCCACATTTTAGTCCTTGATATTAACCATGTCTCTCAGATTTTCGAAATTCCACTCACAGAAGCGGTAAAATTAAGTTTTATGAAAAAATTCAGTTTTTTAACTACCACTTAGTGGTTTCACTATTCATCAAAAAATGAAAGTTTCCAGAAAAATACCAAAAATTTGGCCTAAGCTATATTTGATATTATGAATTAAAAAATGATTTTTATTTTACCAAATTCAAAACATATCAGTTACATTAACTAATTTAAAAATTAATTCTCGTCGTCAAGGCAAATAGCGTGTTTTTAAGAGATAATAACTATCAAAAGATTGACACTTGTTTATGTCTGGTTTAAATGTGAAATTACATACAATGAAAAAAATTGTATTAAATTGTAAAAATATATTCTAAATATACTTTAAAACCACTCAAATTAATAATTTATCACTATTAATTATTTCGATTAAAAAAGTTGTTTTTCATTAAAATTTAATAATTTTCACTATTCATTAGAATATGAAAGTTATCCGAAAAGTACCAAAATTTCACCCTAAGCTAATTTCGATATTCCAAATCCAAAAATGAAGTCCATTTTGAAAAATAAAATTTAAAAAATTTCAAAAAGTGGTTATTACTATTCGAAACGGCTAGTTTTAATAATATTTTAATAGCATATCGTTGTTTAGTGAAACTCGGTATTGTGTACGACGCAAGCTATCGAGGAAGGCCGCAGTTGCGTGTAAAGAAACCCAAGATAGTGTTGTGTGTAGTGAAATATTCTTTTGATGATTTATATAACATAAAAACAAAATATTTCTCATAAAAGTCTCAGGTGTTACATTCTACCCCCCTTAAAATGAATTTCGCCCTCAAAATTCGTCACTTTGTAACAAAAAGATGAGGATAACTCTTCCTCATCATATCCTCAAGCTCCCATGTAGCTTCTTCTAATTTTTGGTTCCTACATAAAACTTTCACCAAGAGAGTGGTCTTGCTCCCTATGACTTTTCCACTACGATCTAGAATCTCTATCGGTTGTTCTTCATAAGAAAGATCTTGCTCCAGCGGTACAACTTCTGAGCTGAGTACATGTGAAGGATCAGGTATGTACTTTCTCAAGAGAGATACATGGAACACATTGTAAACTTGAGAGATATTCGGTGGAAGCGCCAATTGTTAATCTACCTTTCCAACACGATCTAGTATTTTGAAAGGACCGATATATCTAGGGCTCAACTTCCACTTCTTTCCAAATCTCATGACCCTCTTCCAGGAAGATATTCGTAAGAACACATTATCACCCACTTCAAACTCTAGGTCTTTTCTTCAGTTGTCGACATAACTTTTCTGTCGACTCTAAGCTACTCTTATGTGTTGTTGAATAGATCGGACCTTTTCTGCCATCTCATCGACAAGATCAGGTCCTAATAGCTTTCTTTCCCCAACTTCATCCCAGCAAGTTGGTGTCCGACATTTCTTTCCATAGAGTGCTTCATAAGGAACCATATGAATACTTGAGTGAAATCTATTATTATAATAAAATTCCACCAAAGGTAGGTGTTGATCCAAACCACCTTTAAAATCCATAGAGCAATCTCTCAACATATCTTCTAGAGTTTTAATTGTTCTCTCAGACTGACCATCTGTCTGAGGATGATAAGCAGTGCTGAAACTCAACTCTATATCCAGAGTATGCTAAAGACTTCTACAGAACTTCGAGGTAAATCTCGGATCCCAATCAGATATAATAGAAAGTTGTACTCCATGAAATCTTACCACTTCCTTTACAAATATCCTAGAAAGCTGATCCAGAGAGAAATCTTCTCTAATAGCAATGAAGTGTGCAGACTTTGTAAGACGATCAACTATGACCCAGATAGCATTATTGCCTTTGGATGTTTTAGTAAGTCCTGTGACAAAGTCCATAGTGATGTTTTCCCATTTCCATTCGGGTATGGGTAATGGTTGTAACATCCCCTTAGACTTCTGTCACTTAGCCTTAACTTGCTGACAAACCAAGCATCGA
This sequence comes from Viscum album, assembly GCA_963277665.1. Classification (NCBI taxonomy): domain Eukaryota; kingdom Viridiplantae; phylum Streptophyta; class Magnoliopsida; order Santalales; family Viscaceae; genus Viscum; species Viscum album. The sequence continues at coordinate 1,298,773,383 of OY728136.1, forward strand.
GAGACATATTCAGCAACATCTCTTTTCATGCCTTATCACTAGAAATACTCTTTCAGGTCCCTATACATCTTCGTGCTTCTAGGATGAATAAAGAATTAATAACTATGAGCCTCATCCAGCAGCTCCTTCTTTAATTCTGGATTGGGAGGAACACAAACCCGATTCTTGAACTTTATTATCCCATCACAATCAAGGTTGAATTCAGGAATATTTCTCACCTTCTTTTGTAACTCTACATCTTCTTTCTGTGCCTCTTTAATCTTCACATGTATAGATGGTTGAACATTCATTTGAAAAAGATATGATTTTCCCCCTTCCATTATAATTCCATGATCCATCCTTTGTAAATCCAGAAATATTGGATCTTTTGTGATCCTCATCATGGATAAACTGGCATGGTCTTGTCGACTTAATGCATCTGCCACCTTGTTTACTTTCCCATGGTGGTAATGAATTGACAAGTCATAATCCATAATCATCTCTAACCATATTATTTGGCGCATATTCATCTCCTTTTGTGTGAAAATATACTTTAAAATTTTATGAACAGTATAAATGTCACACCTTTCTCCACTAAGATAATGCCTCCAAATCATTAATTCAAAGATTACCGCAGCTAACTCCAAATCATGTGTTGGGTAATTTTTTTCATGGATTTTCAACTGTCATGAGGCATAAGCTATCACCATATCATTTTGCATAAGAACACACCCCATCCCCTTCTTGGATGCATCACTGTAGATCACAAACCATTCTCCACTACAAGGAAGTGTGAGCACAGGTGCACTGGATAACCTTCTTTTCAACTCCTTGAAATTCTCTTCACATTCCTCTGTCCAAACAAACTTGACTCCTTTTCGAGTCAACCTGGTGAGTGGATTAGATAATCGTGAAAAATATTTCACAAAATGTCGATAATATCCAGCCAAACCAAGAAAACTTTGGATCTCAGTTCTTGTTGCTGGTCTCGACCATCTTTCGATAACCTCTATTTTTGCTGGATCCACAGATATCCCCTCTTTCGAGATTATATGACCCAAAAATGCAACTTTTTGAAGCCAAAATTCACACTTGGTATATTTGGCATAAATCTTCTCCTTTCTCAGGGTCTTCAATATAATCATCAAGTGATATTTATGTTCTTCCTTTCTCTTTGAATAGACAAGAATATCGTCTATAAAGACTACCAGAAATTGATCAAGATAGTCTCTAAAGACTCTATTCATTAGATCCATGAAGATAGTAGGGGCATTAGTAAGACCAAATGGCATCACTATAAATTCATAGTGTCCATACCTTGTACGGAAAGCCGTATTTGGTATATCCTCCCTTTTGACCCTTAATTGATGATACCCTGAACGAAGATCAATCTTGGAAAAGTATTGAGCTCCGCGTAGTTGGTCAAATAAGTCATCAATGTGTGGGAGAGGATATTTGTTCTTGATAGTGATCTTGTTGAGTTCTCGATAATCAATGCAGAGTCTCATTGATCCATCTTTCTTATTAACAAATAGAACAGGTGCTTTCCAAGGTGACGCACTAGGGCGTATGAATGCCTTATCAAGATTCTCTTGGAGTTGCTTCTTCAATTCCCGCAACTCAATTGGGACCATTCTATAATGTGTGTTTGAATAGGCAAAGCACCCGGTACGAGTTCTATTGAAAGCTCAACTTCACGATTTGTTGGAAGAACCAGAAATTCCTCCAGAAAGACATCATCAAACTCTCGTACAATGGGAATATTCTTAATTTTGAGTTTCTCACCAACCATTTGAGATAAATAACCTTCATTCAGTGGAATCAAGACCCATAAGATGGAAGAAATTTCCACTGGAAGGTTATGTTCATCCTTGCATCGATAGACGATCATAGATTGATCTGGAATATAAAATGTGACTTCCCTTCTTTGGAAATTGATATGAGCTCCATATAAAGAAAGCCAATCCATGCCAAGAATCACATCAAATTCCACTATAGGAAGGATCACAAGATTTGCAGGAAGCACTTTCCCACAAACTTCAATCGGGGAAGAATTATAAACTTTTGATGCGACTGTTGTACCATTAGGTGTTGTCACAGCTAACTCAACATCTAATTGTTGAGATAATACGGTGATACCCTTAGAAAATTCTTCAGAAATAAAAGAGTGGGTGGATCCAGAATCAAATAAAACATTTGCTACTTTAGAGTGGATGGTAAGTGTACCTTTCACCACATCGTTATCATACTCCACGTCGCTGATAGAAATTGCATGTGACTTTCCTTTTTCTTTAGCCTTAAGAGTTTGTTGACGTCGACCATCATCATCAACCCTTGGATTTGGGCATTGATTGGCATAATTCCCCATCTCCTTGCACTTGAAACATTGAAGTGTAGTAGGTTCATTATGTGTATCCCTTCCTTTGTTTGCATCATTTGACATCTTCTTCCCATCATTGTGGCATTCAAATGACCGATGACCTTCCTTTCCACATTTGAAACATTTACTTGTCCCTTTAAGACAACTACCTCCATGTTTCTTTCCACACTTTGAGCATAAGGGAAAGCTCATCTTCTTTTCAGTGTGCTCTTTAGATTTTCCTTTTAATTCCATTTTCCTCTTCTTATCAAACCCATATGACTGATCGGTTACTCCAATCTCCATCTCAAATTTGAGAGCACATCGAACGATTTCCCCGTAGCTATTGAAGTCCCTTATGGCTAAGGCCCTTCGAAGACTTGGTTTTAAGACACTAAAGAATCGATCGATCTTACTCTCAGGTTGGATAATAATACCAGAAGTGTACCTTGAAAGGCTTGTAAAATTTTCTTCATAGGTACCAACAGATTCATCATCATTTGCTTTAGTTCAAGAAACACTTTCTCCATCTTTTTTCGGAGAATACGATGGATGTACTTATTGGAAAATAAGTTCTTGATCTTGTCCCATTCCATGGACTCAATTTCATCCCTTTGCCTCGTATTCTTAAAAAGATTCCACCATTGATCAGCATCTCCTTCCAAACGATACACTGCTTGGATGACTTTATCATGTTCAGAACATTGAAGAACTGAAAATATCTTTTCAGTAGTACTAATCCATTTTTCAGCAACTAATGGATCAGTAGACCCGCTGAAAGAAGGTGGATACTGCCTCATGAAGGATTCAACAGAATGTTGCTCCTTCCTTTGCTCGTTTGGAAGTCCTGCATGATTCATAGCTTGAGAAAGTTGTGTGAGCCTGTCCACAAGATTTTTCATTCCAGCTCCCATAACGTTTGGTTGCACAGGGGGACAATCATTTCATTTCCCATCACATTCCTCATTAATACAGTTCCTTCGGGTTCCAGCCATTGACTAAAACAAAGAAGAATAGTGTGACCAACACTAATTATAATAGGAAAACCAAAAAATCAAGAATAAAATTTCACACATAAGGTCTTATCCTAGGTTATTCGTGGTCATTTCTAAAACAGTAAGATTGTGTTCTATGCTTAGAATTATCCGTAGGGTTCTTACTAAGGATTTCACATCCTAGTTTCCAAAGGTTGATTATACCTTTCCTATGATACTAACTATAACAACCCATACTTTACATACAGGGTTAATACTTCAAAATGGAAGCATACGTATTACAACATATAACAAAACCATGAAAGGACCGCATAGGTATAGTGTATTTAGAAACTGGGAAACATAAACAACTGGTTCATAAAGCATCTACATTGTCTCCCATTTAATTCATCATATTTATAGTCCCTTTTTGGCATATATTACTTAATACCCTTCTTCCTGACCTGGGGAAAGAAAACATACAAAAGGGTGAGCTCAAATTTTCAGTAAGGGTAAACAAAAGAAATATCAATCACATCATATTCATAAGAACATAACATTTTGGAAATATTAACCTGCAAAAGAGAGCATAATTTCATAACATGGGATAAATCATAGTAGTCAAATGAAATCCCAATTATCATAACATAAAACATGAAACTTTGTGGCATACACAAATAATAATATAGAATCATTTCTTATTAGTCAAGACTCATTTCCAAGACTATCTTAGTGGACAAATTCCATTTCGGAACCGAGTTCACTCCTCGTTTCATTCCTGTTTCACTGAACCGGTTTAACCTGTCGTTCCAGCCATATTTATCTCATGAGATATAAAATATTTACCCAATGAATTGTAGGGAGATATAGGTCCCACCCATCTCATAATGATACCATTCATATGTGGGCCACAAAATCATAAATCATACATCATTGCATAACCCATGTAATAAAAATGGTATTCTTAAAAAAATGACATCATAAAACAATTCATATAAGATAAAGGAATTCATAAAAATAATTCCATCACAACATAATCAAATCAATCTAATAGTAGGGAAAGAAATATAACCCTATATTATTGTAGATGGAAAATAATTTTGATAAAATACTTGAACTCCATTCTTGAGGAAAATATCCTTTCTACTTCAAAAACATTTTCCTTTCTTAACATGTCTTACAATTTTAAACTAAAAGAAGTTTATTAAAAATAAACATGAGGACTTTTAATGGAATATTATTGGAAATAATGTTTTAAAAATCCATTGATTCTGTATATGTTAAAAAAACATTCTTTCCGTACTTTTTTCGGAAAAGTAAAAAAGTACCTCGTACGAAAAACGACAAAAGATTACTTTTATATCTTTTACTAAAAACTCACTGAAGGGTAAAATTGGATTTAAAAAATTTTAGGTGTATGTAAAAAATATAACATATTGAGGAAACATGGGTGTGGGTGATAAAATACACCCCAGTAAATACCAAAGTATAAACAATCTTGGATAAAATGAGATTGTGATATTTTCCCTTACCTTAGGACCGATTTTCTTCGTAAGTGTCCGAACCTCCTGTATAATGATTTAAATAATTTTATTGACTTATTCCAGAATCATACTAATTTTTATGATATCATATATGGTCATATTCTTAGCTTCTTATTAGTAATATTTCATTACTACTTGTTATTCGGGTGTTTATTACTTTTTTTTCTTATGTGTGTTTTGTCGAATAAATTCTTATTTTTCTTTTTAGATTATAGATACCTCATTTCCAGAATGGTATTAGTGTAATATATATCATATTCATTCATTGAATTAATTTATATAATCATTATGCAATAAAGATCATGTAGAATGAGTCGCATCACATCGTGGAGACTGTATTCCGTACGTACGCACGAGCGATGATATCGTTCCCATGATCGTGGAATTGTATTGGAGTGTATATATACTATTTAAGATTCAATATCACTTTACAATAATAATATATAGTCATTATTTACACCATTATACCCATCCAAGTAAGGTGGTGGTGGAAAATAGATTACACCACGGCGTGGAGACGGTATTCCGTACGTACGCACGCGTGGTGATTTAGTTTTCCGTAGGATGGATAGATGGTGAAATAGGGTTGTTTAATACTTATAATAACATATCAGTATATAAGTGATACTTATGTTATTAATTTATAATGAAACAAATAAATAAGAATAAGTGTAAGAAGAAATAAAGTTGAAAGAATCGGTAACGGACATTACCTCTTCTTTGAAGCGCCTCTTTGAGATCTCCTCTTAGGGCACTAAAATTGGTATTTGAAGAATACCAGGAACTCTAGGATGTTTCTATGGAAGTGTAGAGGAGATATTTTCAGGGTTTGTCTGAGATGGAAGGCTCAAAGTGGTGTGAGGAAGAGAGGGAAGAGGTTCCCTTTTATAAGGGAGGAGAGGGGCACCTTTGGAATAACTAAAAATATTATTTTATTATAAAGTCAAATTAGGTTTTTAATAGCTGAAAATTGATATATTTCGAATATAAGGTGGGTATGGGTCGAAATAAGCTCATCCAATAGAATTTAGACAAGTTTAGGTATCAATTTAAACCTTATCATTTAGATTTAACTTTAAGTTAGATAATTTAACTTTTACCGTGTCTTCTTTTTTTCTTACACTATAGGGTTAATAAACTTACTATATCAAGCCAAACAAACCCCATGTTGTTTATTATTAATATATATAACCTTATCCAAGTCATTTGGCCGAACCTTTGATTTTTAGGAATAAAATAACAATTAATAATATAGTATTTGTTTTAAAAACTATTTTATGTCAATTTTGACACTATTTGGTAATTGATTTTTGTGAAACTCATAACAGAATGATTAGTTCAAAATAAATTCCTTAAATCAATACTAACATTTCATATTAACATATAAAATTATTGTAATTCATAAAAAGTCTCAAATTACATTTATTTTGGTATTTATACCATCAATTATGTCAATATTTCATTAATAAGATAATTACTACATCATCATTGTATCATAAATAAATTAAATTATTTTAAGTCTAAAAATTAAAAATAAAATACCATTATGTTGGAAATATTTTTATCTTTATAATGAATAATTATAGTTTAATGTTTATTATGTATAACCAAATATTAAAAATGATTTAGTTAATTAAACATTGATTTTTACAATTTTAACCCTTCTTTAAATAAATAGATAATAAATGTCCTAATCTAATCCAAGGGGGCCTAAATGGTCATATTTTATTCCTAAGGTTGTTTTAGGTCGAATTAAACTTATCCAATAGAATTAGGACATGTTTTATGATAATAATAAAAACACTTTTACCTTTAATTACCCAATTTACTTTTAACCGTGGTAAAAAAAGCAAAAATTTACTATTCACCAAAAATTATTTTCGTCTCATTGAACCACATTTTAGTCCTTGATATTAACCGTGTCTCTTGAATTTTCGAAATTCCACTCACAGAAGCGGTAAAATTAAGTTTTATGAAAAAATTCAGTTTTTTAACTACAACTTAGTGGTTTCACTATTCATCAAAAATTGAAAGTTTCCAGAAAAATACCAAAAATTAGGCCTAAGCTATATTTGATATTATGAATTAAAAAATGATGTTTATTTTACCAAATTCAAAACATATCAGTTACATTAACTAATTTAAAAATTAATTCTCGTCGTCAAGATAAATAGCGTGTTTTTAAGAGATAATAACTATCAAAAGATTGACACTTGTTTATGTCTGGTTTAAATGTGCAATTACCTCCAATGAACAACATTGTATTAAATTGTAAAAATATATTCTAAATATACTTTAAAACCACTCAAATTAATAATTTATCACTATTAATTATTTCGATTAAAAAAAAAATTTCATTAAAATTTAATAATTTTCACTATTCATCATAATATGAAAGTTATCCGAAAAGTACCAAAATTTCACCCTAAGATAATTTTGATATTCCGAATCCAAAAATGAAGTCCATTTTGAAAAATAAAATTTACACAATTTCAAAAGGTGGTTATTACTATTTATAACGGCTAGTTTTAATAATATTTTAATAGCATATCGTTGTTTAGTGAAACTCGGTATTGCGTACGACGCAAGCTATCGAGGAAGGTTGTGGTTGCGTGTAAAGCAAGCCAAGCTAGTGTTGTGTGTAGTGAAATATTCCTTTGATGATTTATATAACATAAAAACAAAATATTTTCATAAAAGTCTCGGGTGTTACAATAACGTTAGTGGGAAGGGACCTATGATAGGTCACCAAGCATGGTGGTCTCTCCCTCCCCATAGATGGTTCGACCCCTAGTGTTGGTCACATGGGACTGGGCGCAACCTCTAGGATATCTGATGACACTCTGCTGGGTCCAAGCTCACTAGGGCTATGAATGGTATCCACATGAGGGGAGTAGTCTAAATAACTCCCTTCTGAGATGGCCTGCAAATATACAGTCTCCTCCTTAAACATCAGAAAGTGGATCAAGCATCTTCTCATCACATGGAGAGGAAAAGATGTTGTGGCCCTCATGGGTAATATATGAAGAGGAATATACAACATGAATGTCATAGTAATGACATTGAGAAAATGGTTAATGGCTTTTTGAACCATCTAATTGGCCTTCCCTTCACCATGTCAGGGTAACATTCCACCCACAGTTGGGCATAATTGAGTGATAAAAAGGTGGATCCCATTGTATTAGGGATGATAACCTCCATTATGGTACCTTCTCGCATCATTTTAATCTGTAACTAGAGATGAATTATCGGATGAGGTTCTCCCCTTAATTGGATAGTGGGAATAAGCACAACCTTTTGAACGAATATGGATTTACTTGAAAACTGGTAGGGGTGTATGGATCATAAATAATCACTCGATCTATGTGAGAAGTTAGCATCCCATATCGAAGCATGATGATATATGATCACTTGTCTGAAAACCACCTCACTTACAAACTACTTACCAATGACATGTGGGGAAAAAAATAATGAAAATGGGAATCATCATTTATCGACTCGACGACATCACTAATTCTTAATGTCATAGGATGAACAATGGAAATATTATGAAGGGTTAGGTGAAATTTGGAATGAATAACCCTCATAGTATGTTGATATTCAATGCAAGGGAAATGTTTTCCTATCCACCCATATAGAAATTGAAATGTTCTGCTGAGACAAAGAAGATATTTACCTTCTTATATCTTCCCAAACATCTCATAATGTCTGGAAAGAGTAGGAAATACCAAATTAATTGGTTAACCCACTACTAGCGTAGTCACCATCATCAGAGTAAAAAATCTTCTCCTAGTGTATACATCACGGGGTGGGAAGATCCATCCTCTAAAAAACACGATGAATAAACTTTCTAATATAAGCAAATGTGGCACGTCTGGTAAATTCTTATAGCCTTAGGTAGTGTATCATCCCACATCGAGGGTGGCGAAATATGGCCCTGGAACTTGTGGATTCCGATGGGTTGGATGATTTCCACTATTCTAGGCCCTCATCCTAGGCCCATTCACCTATAGATATGAACCTATCCAATTCTCAAATGGGATAAAATAAATAATTTGAAGGGGGTGATCAAGTAGTCCTTCTTCTACGACCAGTGGGCTCCCTGTCAATGGAGACACATGGATGGTATTATACCATGTAGTAGCTGATGGATGAAATTATTTATACATGTTTCCTATAATTAGGAGCCCAATGATCTGGTGTATATCCCATAAACTGGTCCCCATCTATCCATATGATAATTTGAAATTATTGTTACTTGAACACCGGCGTCTCACCAGTTCAGGTCCGATTTTTACTAGAGAGAAAACATCGAACTGGGAAATCCATGTTGGTCGGTACGTGTTAACCACTTCTAACTGATTGGGGGACTCCAACCATATATGATGTACTAAGAATGATTGTTCCCAGTCACCAAAAAATCATCCTCCAGCTCACAGGTCCCATTTGGTTCTCCACCAACCATTATGGTTTTCTTGGGAAACGATGACAATATATGGGTACTCCTGAGTGACTAGCCTCAAAAAAGTGTTGTGAGAATCGTAACTTCTCTTATTCTAGGCTGATTCTTTTTTAGTAAACACATGATATTGAATAGGATTAGTTATGATTTCTCTTATTAATGAAATATTGGATCGATTACGTTCATGGGGTGCATCCAGGATAATGAAGGGAGTATTATGGTTAGCCAATAGAAAATGAACTTCATTAGAAAGACCAAAGTCAAATAGAAGGAGTTTCATGGATAATGGGTAAGCTAGAAGCTATGAAATAAGAATATATTTTAAAGAACTATCTTGGTGAAAAATGGTAGATCGAAGATGTTCCTCAGTGTAATCAATCATGTATTCCCTCGTCCCGTTCGATTCCATCCAAATATGTAAAAGATAAATTTAAGTTTGTAATAAAAGATCCAAAAACCACAAAAAATGTCAGTCTAATGATAAAAGTTTTGGATAAGATCCACAAAAGTGGTCAAGGTACATAAAAAAAAGGTCCACATGGTGATATGCATAGTGCTCCTGGAAATGGAAAACAGTGTCCATTTCTCACATACTGTAATGGTATGGAGAAGCCATATCCCATATACAACCTCGATATCCTAAAGGCCCATGAAATGATAGTCCGTAGATTGTTGGACATCAAACTAAGTGGTTAGTAGAGTAAAGAAATATTGAACTGAGGCCTTGCTATTCATATATTCAGTGTTTCTCTATCAGAATTTTATATTAGGTTTATCAGTGATTTATGTTAAATTTTCCAGTTTAATGTTCGGTGGGTGGAACATGAATATTATATAGATATATTCTATGCGGAAGACTATAAATAAGTTCAAAATTCCACAATGTTATTTGTGAAACCCAAAATTTGGTTCATGGGTAGAAATAATTATGAGGGGTTTGGTTCGCATAACTTATAAAGTGGTTCCAAATTACGTTTTTTACAAAGGATCTGGTACACAAAAACAATGTAATCAAAGGATAGGTCGAGAGAGCTTTTTCCTATATAAATGGTAAAAGAAAAATGACATGGGCCCCGATAAATAGGTGTGGACCCCTTCCATACCTACCCATTCAACTACAAACCATTTTAGTTTATGACTACTTCTATATCAGAATAGTATCCCCTTTGTTCCAAAGAGTCCCCATTACGATTGGGGAATTTTTATGGTTCTAAAAACATCACAATGGAAATTATATACTCCCAAAATAAATTTGTAGCAGGAATCAAACATTCATACAATTCCAGCTTGGAAAATAGATGAAAATTGGATTGAAAATTTGAGAAGAGTCATGAAAAAATTAAACATTGAAAATGATTTTCAGCTGACCATATACCATCATTGGGAATGGTTCATGGGGTGAATGAACCACGAACCATTGGTATGTGGAACAAACTGTGTGGAATTAGCCCCTGAGGCGATGGCCAGCAATCCCAGTTTGCTATGAAATGTGTCGTTGGCGAACTCAAGTGCAGAAATTCCATTTTCATACTGTCCAGTGAACTAAGCAGTGCACAAATTAAGCAAGATTGTAGGGTTCCGTGAACTATTAATTTAGAACCATAGCCTCCAAAAACCTCGGTTGTCCAATTCATCCATGGGATAAGATATATATTCATGGGATTACACAAATTGTTATTGATGCTTGCAGATATGATTTCCCTATTTTCTATAAAAATATCATTGGATGGATTGAAAGAGGAAAGATGAAGAGAGAGATGATATGGGTGGAAGTGAGCATGAAGGAGACCGTAGAGGGTGGATGAAATAATTCTTAGGGGATTCCAATAAGGGTTTTGAGTCATTGAAGAAGTGAAAACCCATGAATCACTTTTAAATAGGTATAACCGGTGACTAACCATAAAAAAAAAAGAAAATATGATTAATTTTTTACCCTTGAACCTAAATGGTTCCATCATGAACCAAAAATTTCTCATGGATTAATTTAACGCGAACAATAGGTTTCAGGATCCTTCTTCAATTTGGTGGTCTGTATAGCGTATCACGATGCGGATCGCACCATGAGTTGGTCAAAAAACTTTCTCCACCATGTGCGTATTCTTTAAATTGTTTGATATATATCAACATCTATAATTATACGACTGAAAAATGTTATTTTCTATTAACTTCGACATCCATTACAAAAGAGTTAAATAAATATGTGTTTAAAATTTTCAACACAATCGCTTTATCTTAATTTTTTAGTTTTCCTTAAAATCATCCTTTCTATGTTTTCAGGGTCTTACAAAGTAACTTTTATTTTTCATTTTTAATGAATTATTTCCTTTAAAAAAATTAAATAATTGAAATGATATTTTTTCCAATTTTTAAAATTAATTTTATAATTCTCTTAAATTTTTTTCTATGTTAGTATCCTTTAACATTTATCTTGATTTTTTTGGGGTTATTATATATGGATATCATCCACCATCACTCTATATGTGACTTATTATCATGTATAGTGGACCTTTTTCAAGAAACTCATTTCTTTTGACTGGGTTAATTATGAAAAGTTAAAATTGAATTTTTTTATTATTCATTTTTAAAACATATGTGTGGTTTTTTCTTATGTGATATGTCTATATGAATTATATTTCCTTATAATTAATTGTTTAATGTTGTATATCTCATGGGATGGAATGTAAGGGACGAGGGTGTGAACTCAATCTAGTATGGGACTCTGTTCACTAGGTTCATGGGAATGAGGAGTAAACCCAACACACTATAAGAATTGGTCTACCATTTTATGATGATCTTGTTAATTTTTCCCACAATAAATGGTTTTCTAGACTTATATATATTCCATATTCGGATACCAATTATCTAGTTTATAAAACATGCATGTGTTTTGTTTTTATGGACCATTATTATTGACTCATGTTATCATACTCCTATGACTCATGTGTTATGTTATGACCAAATCCTTATGTCATTATTCATTATTTATTTTCCATGATTTATTGGTTATGATATTATTATACTATGTTATTATCCATTGACTATGTTCTCATACCCACATTTTCATCTTATTCTCACTTTTAATCATTAATTAATATTTCATATTAATACCATTTACAGAGAATAATGATTCACCATTTCTTATTATTCCATTATATATTATATTACGAATAGGATTATGTATGAAATGTATTGAATGGTTTCAGGTTTGAATATTATTTATGGTATATATTGATGGTTTTTTAAAAATAAATTGGTTTTCTATCTAGTCTCCATAAATATTAATCCTATAGGTAATGTGGTGTTATATATTATGACATATAATGTATATTAATGTAAAATGATGAATTATATATGTATGTTATGGTTGGGTCATCAAAATAGGGTACTTATTCTCTCCCCTAATCCTCTTATTTTAACTCATTCACGGCTATATCTGGATTGCATTTGATATTTAAGGATTCTATAATGAAAGGATCACCAAAACAAGGTGAAATCCACCTAAACTAGAGGGTTTTTAATAGAATGTTTTAGAGATACTGAGATAGTAAAAACGTGTTTTTATAGTTTTTTTCACATTCATGGTGAAAATTTAATATATTTTATATATCTTGAGTATTTTTCTAAAAGAAATAATATTCTTGGATTTTGTAAATTATGTTAAAAGTTGTCCCATATAGTTATTTTAATGGATATGTGAGAATTACCTTGTCTATGTATGAAGGAAGCCTTTTAACCAAGGATAGTTTAATTAGGGATGTCCCATGGTGGTTATTTAATTTTTTTGAGATGATTTGTGATTTAGATATATTTGAAATGATAATTTAATTTTAAAAAAGGGGAGATAGTAGGGATATATTTTGGGATAATGAGTAGGTATATATCTATTTATGTTCATGTGTTAGAAATTAGGAAGGATCTAGATGAAATTGTGGTATCATTGTCATGTGAACTTTTTTTTGTTCAATTTTTTATTTTATTTTTCTATTTATTTGTGTTTCATATATAAAAATATCATATGAATAAATTTTTATCACACTACTTCAATGTATTTTAGTAAAAAAGGGAAATATCATTATGTAATTAATACATACCCATTAAACAGGCACATGGTGTAATTTCTATTTATGTATCGATGGAGAAAATTTTACATATATGTCAATATAATGAATCTAGTAGTGATATTAAGGAACATTTAGGGTAGATTCGTTGTAGTTAATCATATTTAATGAGGTTTTTAGGCAAGGTTTCTGAATATTATTTTATTTAGGCTATGAAGTAATTAAGTTGTCCAATTTGGAAAATTATTTATATATACATTAGTTTATGTAATAATTGTATGTCTAACGTCATTTAATATAGATTTTTCCTTCCTATTTTTATTTTTCATAGTGAGACCGTGGGAAACAAAATTATAGATTCCATTTTCATTTTTATACAAAATGGAATGGTTGATATATAATTGATACATTCAATCAGTTTAGAAAATCTGGAAGGTTATTATTTAGTATTTTTAGTGATGGAATAATCAATAAAATATTTTAACAAATACCTTAATTATAATCCAAAACTTATGGAATTTAGGGGTGTGTACCAGAGGTTTATGATATCATTGAAATTGGATAAATGGATCTCGTATTATTTTGTTACAAAGTGACCCTTATGATAAAGGAAACACATCATCCATTTTAGATTGAGGATGTATAATGATTGGTGGTGAAGATGACTGGAGATAGGAACATTCTCAAATTGGATCCTTTTGATAATAGTTCTCATAAGTTAAAATCATTAACAATTATTAATGTAAGAGGTATTTTTTGGAAAATGTTTTTATGGGAGATGACTCATACCAATGTTTTTCATTTTTATAAATTATATACAGAGGCCAATAAAAATGATTGATAATAAATTGAACAGAAAATTAATGAATGTACCAATAATGTGGGACCATTATATTCAATGAGAACATTTCCACTCCAAAAAAATGAATGATCGAATAACTGTTTAATGTGAAGTCGTCGACGTATGTACATATAACTGAGGATTATAAAAAAGGTCACCCTAAATGCTGACCAAAAATTATTTTCAGACTATTTATTAAAATATTAATAAATTAATAAGTATATATAAATATATATAAAAAATAAAAATATTTGTACATGATTAGTGTCTATATTTATATTATGTCATATATATGTACATATTTGTGTATTTGATCATGTAATTACTTATATATTTATGTAAAATGAATATTATAACATATATATATATTTATTTATTTATATTTTAAAAATATAATTAATAAAAAACATATTAGTAATATACTTTTTAATGTTAATTGAGTATGTTTTGAGAAACCAAGTCATTAATGGTTCGAATCCTTTTCCCTGACATTATTGAATGGATCATTATTTTTTAGTTGTTTTTAGATTCTAATAAAATATTGAATTTTAATTTTTCAAAATTTTTTTGTTCTAAGCATCATTTTAAAATGAATGAAAATACCACTTTCTATCTGGGTAGTGGGAGATCCATTACATAGCATGTATCCCCATGTCTAAGTGTCCAATAAACATGACCAAAAGGCATTGTGAAGCATCATTCCAGCATCCTCATAATTGTGTCATGCATGTCTCACAACCGACCATTATCATGCATTAATCATGGCCTACACTATAAATCCACCATGGGGATTTATAGGATTCAAACCTTATCCATTTGTAATGATGTTTTGGGGTTCATTAGAGAACTTCTCCAGTATGTTTTTGATTCCATGACCATGCTCTGGTGTAAAATGTATCACATTTCATGTATAATTATCTTCAATTTATGTTTTTTTATTAATAATAGATGATATTTATTAATTAAGGACAATATAAAATGAATATGAACATATTTACACCATGTAATTGGGTTTTTTCAAGAATAAAAACCATCACCAGATTTTATTCCCACATAGTCTTAGTGAAATGTTAAATATTTTAAATCCAATATTTTAACACCCCAAACATCCATGGTACGCTTCTCTTTGAATAATACAGTAGCGTGTGTTGTACGAAACTTCGAGTTCTAACACACCACAACCAATCAAACAAGTCGTTATCAATAGTAATACCCACTTTTTGAAATTATATAAATTTTATCTTTAAAAATGGACTTCATTTATGGATTCTGAATATCAAAATTAGCCTAGGGTGAAATTTTGGTATTTTTTTGAAAACTTTCAATTTTTGATGAATAGTGAAAAACACTCAGTTATAGTTTAAAACCGAATATTTATTTAAATATATATTTAATTTATTTAAATTTAATTTAGGTAAAAATAGATACATAACACCTATATAAGTTCAATGTAATTCATTGGAGTCAGTTTATAATAATTTTAGATATAAATAACTTTTATTGAACTTTTCACCATCTTTTACCCATCTCCTAGGAGAATTTGCAAATTCACATAAAATATAATATTATTGCTTCTGTGAGTGGAATTTAAAAAATGAAATAGACACAGTTAAAATCAAGGATTAAAATGTGGTTCAATAAGATACAAATAATTTTTGGTGAATAGTAAGTTTTTACTTTTATTTACCACTGTTAAAAGTAAATAGGGTAATTAAGGGTAAAAATGATATTATTATTACCCTAACACATGTCCTAATTCTATTGGATAAGTATAATTCGACCATAAACTACCTTAGGAGTAAAATATAAACCTATTTGGTCCACTTGTATTAGATTAGGACCTTTATAATTATTTAATTCAAAGAAGATTTAAAAGAGATAAAATCAAAGTTAAATAACTAAAACATTTTTAATATAGGGTTATACATTAGATAAATTCTATTATAAATATTAATTATAAATATAAAAATATTTCATACATAATTATATTTTATTTATAATTTTTAGACATTAAAAAATTTAATTTATTTATGACACAATGTTGATGCAGTAATTACCTAATTAATGAAATATTAAAATAATTGATATTATAAATTTCAAAATAAATGTAATTTTAGACTTTTTATGAATTAAACTAATTTTATATGTTAATATAACGTATTAGTGTTGGTTAGATGAAATTTGTTCGAAGTAATAATTCTGTTATGAATTTAGAAAAAACAAAATACCAAATAGTGCCAAAATTGACATAAAAGTGTTTTTAAAACAAATATTATATTATTAATTCATAATTATATTCCTAAAAATCTAAGGTTCTACCAAAGGACTTATATAATGATATGTGTATCATTAATGAATCACTTGGGTTTCTCTTGTAAGTATATAGTAGGTTTATTAACCATATAATATAAAAATACAAAGAGACATGGTAAAACTCAAACTATTTAACTAAGAGTTAAATTTAGATGATAATTTTAATATAGTGACCCAAACCTGTCAAAAATATATTGGTTGAAAGGATTTCGACCCACCCCCACCTTATCATCAAAATAAGTCACCTTGGAGCCATTATAAACTGAATATGAATTTATTATAGAATAATATTTTATGCTTTTCCTAAGGTTCCCCTCACCCCTCTTATAAAAGGGCATTCCACCTTCTCTCAAATTCATACCTTAAAATCCTTTTGGCTCATACAAACCCTACCCAAATATTCTCTAAACTTCAATCACTTCAACCTAGTGGCCTTATTTTGATCATAAATCCATCCTATGGAGCCCTTTTGATCAAATCAAAAGGAAGTACCCGAAGAAGAGGTAATGTTTTCAGCACCCTCTTTCAAGTTCCTTTATACTTCCACTTATTCTTTATTTTTTATTTACATTCTAAAATAATAACTCCAGTTTATTCAATATACTGTGATGTTATTATAAATATTTCAAAACTATATTCATTATTCTATCCATCTTATGAATGAAAATGTCACGATGCGCACGTACGTGCGGCTTGACGTCTCCACGCCGTAGTGTAATTTGTTATTCAACACTATGTTATTTGGAAGGATATAATGATGAGTAATATGTATATAAATAATTAAAATATCATGATAATGTCTCTGTAAAATTAATATACCATCCAATTCCACACCTTTAAGGAAATTATATTGTCTCTCGTGCGTACGAATGGATTACCATCTCCACGATGCGATGAGATTCATTTCCACATTCACCATTCATCGACGATTATAAAAATATATATTACTAATATTTTTGTAAAATATGACATAAGAATTATACTTTAGATATATATATATATTTATATATTTATATGTACTAACATATATTTTTTCACTTAGTTCCGTTCAATACGTTATGAAAACGGAAACATCGTTTATGCGTACGTACGGACTACCGTCTCCATAAATGGTGTTTTCCATTTCATATATATATTTATTATACATAAATAAATTCTAAATATATATGATATATAAATATATTTTTATATTATGGAAGTATTTAAATCATGATCTATGTGATACAATCAAGAGTAACAAGTTAAAATACGTACGATAAAGAAAGCGATTATTACCTGAAATGTTAATTTAACATGGAAATTATTATTAAATGGGTAGTAAAAAAGTCATAAATGAATAATGTATGATATCATAAATATTAATTTGGTTCTGGTATAATTTAATAACATACTACGGTCTTCATACATGAGGTTAAACATACCCTCGACTAAAGTACAGTGCAAGTTAAGGGGTTTTCATCTAACTCCATATTCCCGTGAGATTCATGTCATATTGCCACTATTACCTATTGTGTGGTGTATGTACTGCACATAATTTTATTCTTTGTGTAATACACTTTAATTTATCTTTATTTACATATTCATTGTATAATAATTCTTTCATGGGGTGTATGTTTCGTACGTTACAAAATTGGTAAGGGTTATTTTCACAATCTCTTTATTATCTAAGGTTGTTTTTACGTAAGTATCTACTGTGACATATTTATTATCCATGTCCATGTTTCATAAAATAATTTTCAAAGGAATTCTATTAAGGGACTTTTAACTAAAACATCATTTTAAATGTTGTTAAGATTTATTCTTCTAAACCATTCTTATTAATGTCCATGTTTTGAAAATGGTTTTAAGGATTTATTTAAATGGACATGAATGTTTTAAAATGTTAATTACATTAAAAAGTTTCAAAGTAGTATGGGACACTTTGATTTAAAAATGTATTTAATTGTATTCCTTTCTAAATTGTGTTACATTTAATTTTTTTCACGAAAAATGGATATTTCTTTCAATGAATTTTACAAATCATTTTCATCTATGTCTAAATCCTTTAATGGATTTTAAACTTGTTTGAAATTGATTTATTACGATACAAGTCTTACATATTTTATTGAATGTTTTGGGATATGTTTTACTGTGGATGTGTTATTTTTATACCATTCATGGTTTATGGGTATAGTATTGACATTTCGTATGCCAGTTTTAATACGAATGTTTATGTTATGTTTAAACCTTTTCATATGAGGAATGCATTAGAATTAGTAAGTGATGGTTGGAACCCACTATAGCTCTTAGATTCATCGATAGGGCTCATGAGACAAACTAGTGTCTTGTCAGAAGGACTTGACAAAATATTATTTGTAGTCTTGGCACAGTGACTTGACTATGTCGTTATGATAGACTGGCATTATTCATTCCATCATTATGAAAGTGGTTAGTGATATTGCATGTGATTATTCAACTAGTAGAATATCCATGTGAATAAGTAAATGGAATTACTTTATTTTATTTTTTCCATATAGTGCGGATGTTCAAGTTTAAAAGGCTTTTGTTTTAGTTATACATTTCTTTAAATTTTAATTCTTATTTATGAAAGTTTCAGCTGTATTGTTATCCTTAATGAGCATATGAGCTTACCCCTTTCTATTTTTTATTTTTCCCAGGATTCCAAGAAGCGTATTGTGATTGATATGTAGGGTTAATCCAAGGGAATAATGGCGTTCATAAAGGATTATTAATGTTGTTTTTTATATTATGAAGTGTAACGTAACATTCATGTATGTAACCTATTTTCCAAGACTACTAAACCGATCGTTTCTTCGGGACTTGATTCCTTGTAATCATGCCAATGTATTAAAATAATGCACCGAGTCTGGGTAACTGGGGTTGGGGCATTATATTTGGTATAAAAGGAAGTTTAGCAATAACCTTGGAAACTATATTTAGATAAACTCTGATGAGAGCACATATGCCTAAGATAGACATTGAGGATTAGTATAGAAGAAATTCCTAGAATTTTGGTAATGTAGAGATTTTGTGAGTTTTCTATGAAAATACATCATTGTCTGGATACGAGTAGGTAGAGGCGGCTCTGGCACAAATGTACCAAGGGGTAAAACTTGAAAACACCGCTTTGAGCTAGACTCGAATGGGAACAGGTGCACGATAACGGGCCTTAGTGCTCTATTGGTTATGACACTTCTGGGGGATATACTTAGGATAATTCTCATTTTCATTAAAAATAATAATTAAGGGTTTGTGATTATATACTTCCTCAATGAAAACATCTTTATGACTTGGATTATATCCATAAACCGTTCAATTTACATTAGGTATTTTACAAGTTTGGAATTATTCATTCTAATTCATAAACTGACATAGTTTATGCCATTGTATAGATATTGCGCCCAGTATAAGGAATGTGAACTCCAGAAATACGTATGATCCAAAGAGTAAGAAGGGTCATATCTTTCATGATATTATACCAACATTTAGAATGGAAATATTCTCCCACGTATTCTCAACATATGAAGAAATAGTATCATGTGTTAATAAGATAAGTAAATAATTATCTGAGTCATGTGGCTTTGAAGATAAGAAAGAGAAGAAGAGGATGGAAGAGAGAAAGATGGATAAAGGGGCGAGTGAAAAGAAATTTTTTCCCTTATGTGATTATTGTGGGAAGAAACACCCTGGAACTTTCCTAAAGGGAATGGGAGTTTTTTATAAGTGTGGAGAAAAAGTACACCATGTTCATGACTGCAACGGTAATAAAAATGTTTCAAATGTACAATGCTTCATCTGCAACGAGTTGGGACACTATGCGAACCAATTTCCAAATCATCATACTATGCCCCAAATGATGCTACTGGATAATAATCAAGTTATGATACTACCACAGATTAGGAGGAATGATTAGAGTTCTTATGTTGTTATTAGAGAATTATTCCATTTGAGTGTTGTATCCACAATGTACTTGTTATAATAATTATGGAGTATATAAGGATTGTACAGCAGTACTATTTCATTAAGAACTTGAGATTGTGTGGAACCAAGAAAAGTGACTCAATAGTAGGTTAAATTTTTGGAAAATATATGGTTGAGAGAAAGATAAACCATAATATGGTTCTGATACCGAGGTAGTGATTTTGGAATAATACATGATTGATTTGGATAAATTATATTGGATATTCTTGACTACCTTGAAACTAATTAAATATTTGTATATTCCATCATTGTTGGAGTTTACAAAATTTTTGGATAGAAGGAGTATATCCAGTATTCTATAAGGAATAAGGGATCATGAATGTAATAAATAAGATTTTATGGTAATTCAGGATGTTGCAGTGTTTAAAAGAATACATGATGAAGGTGTTCACATGTTATTAAGCAGCTAAAAGGTTCTTTATTGTGTTTACCTTCCTTATAAATTTTGGACTGTGAGTTTGGATAGAAGAATTTTGGATAATTCTAGTTTGAGATTATTTTTGGATTTCCATAAAAGGACAACCTGGAGGTCGAGCGGCAACTAGTTACATCTGGCAAGGCCGCGAGACATGAACCAGAAACTAAAGGGCGACAAAAGTGTATCACCTACCACTGGCCCACGTGATGTCCTCGATTGAATTATGTAGTATTTTTAAAAAAATTCTGGTAGATGAATTATAAATTCATTTTTAACCCTATACGAATAGGATAAATAGAATATTATTTTTATGTTCTATTATCTTTTAGAGTGAAAGATGAGTTTGTGGTAGAAATTATTTAAAGGATGTGACTCTACTTCTCAAGTATATATTTTTCTTGTTCTCTTATTCTATGAAGTAATTAATTATTATACTTTATTGAAGGGATCTTAAAACCAAAAATGTGTTATCCTAATACCATAAGTTTTGTTGAACCAATGGTATTTTAAATCATCATAGATTGATGAATTTAAGGCCCTCAATTTTACAGTTGTTTGTGATGGATGACCTCAATCACTACCTATAAATATTTATTTTTTTCCTCCAATTATATGTCTTTAATTTCCATCAATGTTCTTCTTATTGAGATCATAATTTGGGGGTGACCATTTAGTTTCCCTTTTCCTTTTATTAAGACTAAATTTTATTAACCTAATTTCCGATGTGGGTTTTCCCAAAAGTATTTTCTATTTTCAACCTTTTATTTTTGAAAAATAATTTCAAATTGTGAGGACTCAATTTATAGAAGGATGTGAGAATGTAACACCCCAAGCTTCCACGGTACGCTTCTCTTTGAATTATACAGTAGTGTGTGTTGTACTTAACTTCGAGTTCTAACACACCAAAAACAATCAAACTTTCTGTTATCAATAGTAGTAGCCACTTTTTGAAATTGTATAAATTTTATCTTTTAAAATGGACTTCATTTTATGATTTGAAATATCGAAATTATCCTAGGTAAAAATTTTGTTATTTTTCTGAAAACTTTCAATTTTTGATGAATAGTGAAAAATATTGAGTTATAGTTTAAAACCAATTTTTTTTAAAATAATTTTTTGTTTTATGTAAATTTATTTTAGGTCAAAATAGAAACATAATACCTATATATGTTCAATGTAATTCATTGGAGTCGGTTTAAAATAATTTTAGATATATAAAATTTTGATTGAACTTTTAACTGTCTTTTACCGATCTCCTAGGAGAATTTGAAAATTAGCATAAAACTTAATTTTACCACTTCTGTGAGTGGAATTTCAAAAATCCGAGAGACACGGTAAATATCAAGGAGTAAAATTTGGTTCAATAAGATAAAAATAATTTTTTGAATAGTAACTATTTCTTTTATTTACCACGGTTAAAAGTAAATAGGGTAATTAAGGGTAAAAATGATATTCTTATTTCCCTAACACATGTCCTAATTCTATTGGCTAAGTATTATTCGACCCAAAACAACCTTAGGAATAATATATGAACCTCTTTGGTCAACTTGGATTAGATTAGGACATTTATTATTATTTAATTCCAAAAAGAGTTAAAAGAGATAATATCAAAGTTAAATAACTAAAACATTTTTAATATAAGGAAATACATTAAATAAATTAGATTATAAATATTCATTAGAAATATAAAAATATTTCCTACATAATGATATTTTATTTATAATTTTTACACATTAAATAATTTAATTTATTTATGACACAATGGTGATGCAGTAATTACCTAATTAATGAAATATTAAACTAATTGATATTATAAATATCAAAATAAATGTAATTTGCGACATTTTATGCATTAGAATAATTTTCTAGGTTAATATAACATATTAGGGCTGGTTATATGAATTGGTTTTGAAGTAATACTACTTTTATGAATTTAGCAAAAACAAAATACCAAATACTGTCAAAATTGACATAAAAGTGTTTTTAAATCAAATATTATATTATTAATTCATAATTATATTCCTAAAAATATATGGTTCGGCCAAAGGACATAAAAAATTATATTTTTATCATTAATTAACCACTTGGGGTTCTCTTAGAAGTATATATTATGTTTATTAACCATATAATATAAAAATACAAAGAGACATGGTAAATGTCAAACTATTTAACTAAGAGTGAAATATAAATGATAAGGTTAATATAGTGACCCAAACCTATCTAAAATCTATTGGATGAAAGGATTTCTACCCCTCCCCACCTTATCCTCTAAATAAGTCACTTTGGATCCATTATAAACCGAATATGAATTTATTAAAAAATAATATTTTATGTTTTTCCTAAGGTCCCCTCACCCCTCTTATAAAAAGGAACTCCCCTTCTCTCAAATTCATACGTTAAATGCCTTTGGTCTTGGAAAAACACTACCCAAATATTCTCTCAACTTCCCTCAATTAAACATAGAGGCCTTAGTTTGATCATAAATCCAAACTAAGGAGCCCTTTTGATCAAATCAAAAGGAAGAACCCGAAGAAGAGGTAATGTTTTCACCACCCTCTTTCAAGTTCATTTCTACTTCCACTTCTTCATTATTTTTTATTTCCATTATAAAATAATAAATCCAGTATATTATATATACTATGATGTTATTATAAATATTTCACAACTATATTCATTATTCTGTCCATCTTATGAATGATAATGTCACCGTGCGCACGTATGTACGGCTTACTGTCTCCATACTGTGGTGTAATTTTTTATTCAACGCTATGCTATTTGGATGGATATAATGATGATTATTATGTATATAAATAATTAAAATTACATGATAATGTCTCTTTAAAATTAATATACCATCCAATTCCACACATTTAAGGAAATTATATTGTCACTTGTGCGTACGTACGAATTTCCGTCTCCACGACGCGATGAGATTCACTTCCACATTCACTATTCATCGACGATTATAAAAACATATATTACTAATATTTTTGTAATGTATGGCATAATAATGATACTAGAAGTATATAAATTTATATATATTTATATATGTACTTACATATATTTTATTCACTTAGTTTCGTTCAATACGTTATGAAAACGGAAACATCGTTTATGCGTACGTACAGACTACCGTCTCCAAAAACGGTGTTTTCCATTTCATATATATATCTATTATACATAATTAAATTATAAATATATATGATATATAAATCATGTTTTATATTTTGGAAGTATTTAAATCATGATCTAAGTGATACAATCAAGAGTAACAAGTTAAAACATGTACGATAAAGAAAGCGATTATTACCCGAAATGTTAATTTAACATGGAAATTATTATTAAATGGATAGTAAAAAGTAATAAATGAATAATGTATGATTCCATAAATATTAATATGGTTATGGTATAATTTAATAACATATTGCAGTCTTCATACTTGAGGTTGAACATACCCTCTACTAAAGGAATGTGCAAGGTAAGGGGTTTTCATCTCATTCCTTATTCCCGTGAGACTCATGACATATTGCTACTATTACCTTTTGTGTGGTGTATGTACTACCCATAATTGTATTCTTTGTGTAATACACTTTAATTTCTGTTTATTTACATATTCAATGTATAATACTTCTTTCATGGGGTGTATGTTTTGTAAGTTACCAAATTGGTAAGGGTTATTTTCATAATCTCTTTATTATCTGAGGTTGTTTTTAAGTAAGTATCTAATGGGAAATATTTATTATCCATGTCCATATTTAATAAAATAATTTTTGAAGTGATTCTATTAAGGGACATTTTACTGAAACGTCATTTTAAATATTTTTAAGATTTATTCTTCTAAACCATTCTCATAAATGTCTATGTTTTCAAAATAGTTTTAAGGATTTATTTAAATGGACATGAATGTTTTAAAATGTTAAATACCTTCAAAAGTTTCAACGTGGTATGGGACACTTTGATTCAAAAATGTATTTAAATGTCTTCCATTCTAAATTGTGTGACTTTTAAATGATTTCATGAAAAAGGGATATTTCTTTCAAATAGTTTTATAAATAATTTTCATCGAAGTTAAAATCCTTTAATGGATTTTAAACATGTTTGAAGTTGATTTATTATGATACAAGTCTTATGTATTGTATTGAAGGTTTTAGGATATGTTTCACTATGGATGTGTTATTTTTATACGATTCATGGTTTCTGAGTATAGTATTGACATTTCCTATGCCATTTTTAATACGGATGTTTATGTTATGTTTAAAACTTTTCATATGAGGAATGAATTAGACTTAGTAAGTGACGGGTGAAGCCCGCTATAGCTCCTAGATGCATCAGTAGGTCTCATTAGACAAACTAGTGTCTTTGAACAAGGCTTTGACAAAATCTTATTTGTAGTCTTGACACAAAGCCTTGACTATGTGGTTATGATAGTATGAAATTATGCATTCCATCATTATGAAAGTGGTTAGTGATATTGCATGTGATTATTTGACTAGAAGAATATTCATGTGAATAAGTAAATGGAATTACTTCATTTTATTTTTGTCATATTATGTTGAAGTTCAAGTTTAAATGGATTTTCTTTTAGTTATATATTTCATTAAATGTTTATGCTTATTTATGAATGTTTTTATTGTCTTGTTATCCTTAATGAGCATCTGAGATCACCCCTTTTTATGTTTTATTTTTCCCAGGATTCCAAGAAGTGTATTGTGATTGATATGCAGGGTTAGGCCAATGGAATAATGGCATTCATAAATGATTATTTATATTGTTTTGTATGTTATGAAGTGTAATGTAACATTCATAAATGTAATCTATTTTCCAATATAGCTAAACTGATCGGTCCTTCGGGACTTGATTCCTTGTAATCATGTCAATGTATTAAAATAATGCACCGACTCTATGTAACTGGGGTCGGGGAGTTACAAATATAAATATAACAAAAATTAAGTATATTTGCATTTTGTAGTTATGTTATATTATATAATATAATAATAATAAATTATGTAGTTGTTAATGATCAAATGATCCCAACCCCATGAATTTAGGAAAAAAATTAAAACATTGTTACAATGGAGAGCTATAATGATTGGTACAGATATCTCCTCTAATTATCAACGAGTATATATTACTTAAATTATAAAACAAATTAAAACACAAAAAATAGAGTTTTTCCATAGATAATGGATTTTATAGATAATAAATTATGCAATTCACCTAATAGTAAGTATAATATATCTTTAAATTGAATTCTTTCAAGATATTAAGGTATTTTATTCACTCTGATTACTTTTTCTATTGGATGGAAAACATATTCTTATTTTCAATGTCGAATACAATCACATAGTCTCTTTTTATAAAATAGTTGGTCAAATTTTTTTTTAGAATACATCAACCTAAGTAAAATATCCCAAAGCTCCACATTGAGGGCTATGAGGCTCCCTAATTGTTGGTAAGAAAAAATCATTATGTACCTACAACATATCATAAATACACCACCATAACAAGCAATTATATGAGAACTAAGAGAGATTCCATTAATTTCACATAGATATTTTTCATTAATGGGGTTTCCAGCTATCAAATTTTACCCACTGGTGCCATCTACTAATTGATTACACAAAAATAGGCATTGTGATAATGATATCATTTTTTATTCTACTAATATGATATTATTAAATGATGGAAACATGACATGTGTCTGATGAAATTAGATTAAAAACAGACATCTAATTAAAAAAAATCATTAAACGTTATCCCATTCATTAAATTTCATAGTATGTGGAAGGTCAATGAGATAGCAGTAACTAGAGGGTTTGGTAATTGACTTTAAATTAGAAGACCACTCAGTAATATTATAAATAATGTAATAGCATATGTAGTTAATGGAACAAGAATGAAAAGAATAAATATATATTTTTTGATATATTTTTTAAAAAATTATTTCTAAAGGATATGATTACATTATTTTAATTCTTTTCAACAATATAATAAAATTGAAGCATCTTGAAACCTAATTTTATTGAGGTGGTCAACCTATGGATGCATATTATTTAAAACAATAAATAAGTGAGGCATTCTAGAAATTCAAATAAATTCCAACATGAATATATTTATCCATATAAGGGTTGTGTATCTGCATTCAAAAAGGAATATTTATAATATTCTGGTAGAGTTAATACCAATTTTGGATTTTCATCAAAGGGAAACATAATTTTAGAAAACATTAAGGCTTTAAAATTTTCAATGACAAGCCTAGGTACTAGGAATCAAATTTAATCAAACATTTCCAAGTATTTAGAAAAAAAATCTAGCATCATGAGTAGGGGGAGATAGTCCCATGAGATAGGTGAGTCAATCCAAAGTGGGTTCTAAAATCTATACATAGAACTTCTAGTATGGATTCGATTAATGTGTGGAATTATCTTCATATAAGATTCCATGATTATAGTCCAAACAGTTTAGGAAGCATAGAAAGAAACACCCATTTGAAATATATCATTAATTATCCTTATACTGAATTCTGTATAGTAATTAAATCATGAGAGGAGGCTCCATGTGTATTCAAAAATCAAGGTATTATTAAATACTCACAAATTTTTTATACCAATTTCAATCGGAAGGAAGGGTTTGAATAATTTATTCCATTCCATTGTGAAATTATTATTATATATAAAAATATATATATAAATTTGTATCCATATCATAGTCATTATACATAGATCTCTATTAAATTTGTAGTTGTGAAATGCCTTG
The DNA here is from genome assembly GCA_963277665.1 of Viscum album. Taxonomy (NCBI): domain Eukaryota; kingdom Viridiplantae; phylum Streptophyta; class Magnoliopsida; order Santalales; family Viscaceae; genus Viscum; species Viscum album. The sequence continues at coordinate 1,298,801,068 of OY728136.1, forward strand.
AAAATCATTGATGTAATAACTATGTTGACCAGACACATCTCACTAGGCAAAGACAAGTGTATAATATTTTGGCTACTAGGTTGGGATATGATTCTATATGAAATACTCTAAATATAATAATCATTTATTATAAAACTAAATAATATACTTACTAGATAATCCAAGGGGATCTCTCCAAATTTGAAACCCAGTTTTGTAAGAATATGTTTCTTACAGCCTTTCTCTATGCCCCTTTCCAAATAGGGCTTCTGAATTACTCATGTTTATAACATGGCATGAAATATTTTTTTATTGGTATAAAATTTAACTAATGGATTTCAAAAAACCTTCATCACTTTTATTAAAGATATATAAATCATCAACATAAACTAAATATAAGGGTTCTGTGAGGTGTATTGTATCATTGATAGAGGGAAACAAATTCTTGTTCCATGGATAATAAAATACATATTGTGAGGTACTATTACAAAATATCATATAGAATGGAATAAAAGTGGTAACATTTCTTGAAATAATTATATCACAATAAATATCCATGTATATATTAATTTAAAATAATAGGGAGAAAGGTAATCTAAATAAGGTAATTAATGATTTGGTAAATATATTAGATTACCCAAAATAATTAATTATATAGATGAAAAAATACAATATCCGATTTTAAAGGGACTAATCAATATTAATCTTTAGAGTTATTGTTTCATTATTTTATTTTTTATTGAGAATATTAAAAAATTACATGTTTGTCTAGAAATAGTCATAAATTTTATCCTAGTGATGAAACAATATTGATTGTAAGAGAAAATTTTATCATCCAAAGATATGATTATTATTTTTATGATTTAACCAATGATCATATGTAGTGCCTCGTCCCTAGTTACCCAGAGTCGGTGCATAGTTAGATAACATTTTAATGATCACAATAGATCATGTCTCAAAAGACCAATTAGTTTAGTGGCCATGGAAGTAATAGATACATACAAACGGTTTACATTACATTATAAAATAAAACAACAACAACAACAACAACCACAACAAAAAATGTGTCCCCTATGAACACACTTATATCCATTATCCAGTCCATGAAGGTAAGCCTAATATACTTCTTCACATCCTGGGAAAAATAAATCACATAAAGGCGTGAGATCAGATGCACAGTAAGGATAACAATATAGCAAAAACATTTGTAAATAAGTATAAACATTTAATAAAATGTATAAGACTAAAAAAAGACTTTTTTAAACATAAAAAATGCCATAATAAAAAAAAATATAAATCAAATTAAATCCATTTACTTATTCACTTGGATATTCTACATGTTGAATAATCACATGTAAAATCAATAGCTAATTTCATAATGATGGAATACATAATGTCGGATATAATAACCACATATTCAAGGCCTCGTTCCTAGACTAAAAATAAGATTTTTTCAAGGCCTTGTGATGCGACACTAGTTCGTATCATGACACCTACCGATTCACCAAGGAGCTATAGCAGGCTCCACCCATCACGTACTAAGTACAATGCATTCCTCATATGAAAAGGTTGAAACATAACATAATGAATCGTATTAAAGCTAGCATATGAAATGTAAATACTTTAGCCATACACCATGAATGGTATAAAAATAACACATCCACATTCAAAAATATCAAAAAACCATCAATACAATATGGAATATTTGAATCATAATAAATCAACTTCGAGAAACAGTAAAATCCATCAAAGGATGTTGTCCAAGATGAAATTAAAACTATTTGAGAGAAATATATCTTTCTATTTTGAAATCATTTAAAATAACATAATTATAAAAGAAAACATTTATTTTGAGAATATTATTATATTATAGTAAGGGAATCTTCGAAGGTGCTATAACGGCCGAAAATAGACGCACCCGCCGTATAAGTTAAAAAAACATTCTTACCTTAATTTTGTCGAAAAGGTAATAAAGTACCTTGTTTGGAAAACGACAGAGTGATTCCTTTCAAAACATTTCATAAAAAATAAAACAAGTTCATAAATTAATTTAACCCACATTATATTAAGTAGTAAAAGTGTTTTGATATACATTTTTCAGAAAACACATATGTGGATGATAAAGAGATCTCAGTAGATACTTACGTATAAAAACCTCTGATAAAAAAGAGATTGTAAAATTAACCATTACCTTATACTCTTCCTTTTTCAAGGGTATGTTAAATACTTTTATAATAGTTAAATTATTGTTATTAAATTATAAAAGAATCATATACAAAAATGTGATATCATATATTATCTTCAAATATTTATATGTTAATATTATTTTAGTAGTATCGTCGTTTCAGGTGTTAACTGATTCGTTTTTCTTTTATATATTTTGTTATATTAGTCATGTTTGTTATGGATAGGATGTATTTCCTTTATATCTAGAATGATATTATGTTTTTAAAATTTATTTTTTTAATCATAAAATTAAATTTATTCTTGAATGGTTACTGTGGGGAATGAATCTTATCACGTTTGTGGAGAAGTTAATCGGTACATACACACTAGTGACAATACCAATCTATAGATAGTGGAATGATATGAAATTGGATGGTATATCATATATGAAAAATAGTAAACTTGTTATATTTATTGTTTACATCAATTATACACATTATTATACCCATCCAAAATAATTAACTATTGAAAAACTAACTACACCACGACGTGGAGACAGTAAGTCGTACGTCTGCACGTATAGTGACATTTTCATTCATAAGATGGATAGAATAATGAATACAATTGTACCATATAGATAATAGAATAAAATTATATAGAAGGTACTGGATTTATTATTTTTTTTAGGAAAAAATATTGAAAAAGGATGTGGAATAAGAATAAACATTGAAATAGGTGATTAAATTATTACCACTTCTTCGGGAGCTTCCTTTTGATTAGATCAAAATGGCACCTTAGGTTGTATTCTGATAATTTTAAGGAATATATATTAAGTGAAGATAGTTGGGAGAATATTTGAGCAGGGTTTGGCCTAGCCAAATGGATCTGGGGGTGTGATTTCGAGAGAAGCGGAAGTACCATTTTATAAGAGAGGTGAGGGTCGCTTTAGGAAAAGCTTGAAATATTAATTTATTATACAATCATTTTCAATTCATAACGTCTCAAAAAGGATTAATTTCTAGGATAAGGTGGGTATGTGTTGAAAACCACTCAAACAATAGGTTTTGGATAGGTTTAGGTCAGTATATTAACATTATCCTTTAGATTTAACGCTTAGTTAAATAGTTTAACTTTTCCCATGTATTCTTGTAATATTATAATAAATGGTTAATAAACTAACAATAAAAATACAAGTTAACACCAAGTGGTTCATTATTGATATATATAACAATATTTAAGTCCTTTGGCCTAACCATTTATTTTTTGGAATATTATATCAATTAATAGTATAGTATTTGTTTTAAAAACTCATCTATGTCAATTTTGACAATATTTGGTATTTTTTATTAAAGTCATTATATCATGATTACATCAAGAATAATTAATTTAATCAACCCTAAAATGTAATATTAACCTAATAAATTAGTTTAATTCATCAAAAGTCTCAAATTACATTTTCTTGGATATTTATACTATCAATTGTTATAATCATTCATTATTAAGAAAATTACTGCATCATCATTGTGTCAAAAATAAATTTAATTATATAATGTCTAAAAATTATAAATAAAATACCATTATATATGAAATCTTTTTATATTTAAAATTAATATTTATAGTCTAATTTATCTTATGTTTAACCATATATTAGAAATTGTTTAGTTATTAAGCTTGGAATTTAACACTTTTAACTCTTCTTTAAATAAAATATAATAAATTTCCTAATTTAATCCAAGTGGACAAAAGTGGATAATATTTTGTTATTAAGGTTTATTTTGGTCTATATACACTTATCCAGTTGAAATAGGACATGTGTTAGTGTAAGTATAATATCATTTTTACCTTTAATTACCCAATTTACTTTTAATCGTGGTAAATAAAAATCAAAAGTTACTATTCACGAAAAAATATTTTCATCTTATTCAACAAAATTTTACTTACTGATATCAACCATGACTCTTGGTTTTTTTAAATTCAATAAACAAAATCACTAATATTACTTTTTATGAAAATTTACAAATGTGCCTAGTAGGTGGGTAAAAGACGGTAAAAAGTTCAACAAAATTTTATATATCTAAACCTATTATAAAATGATTCCAATGAATTAAATTGAAAATATATAGGTATTATGTATCTATTTTTACCTAGAATAAATTTAAATAAAATAAAAAATTATTTAAATAAAAAATTGGGTTTAAACAATAATGTTGTGTTTTTACACTATTCGTCAAAAATTAAATGTTTTCATAAAAATATGAAAAATTAAACCCAAGATAATTTTGATATTCTGACTACAAAAATAAATTCTATTTTACCATATTTAAAAAATATAAGTTTCCATATTTAATTTAAAATTAATTCACGTTGTCAAAACAAAAAAATGGTGTTTTAAAAAGTAAAAACCATCAAAATATTGACATGTGTTTATATCTAATTTAAATGTGAAATTACTTATAATGATCGAAATTATATTAAATGATATAAATATAATTTATTTATACTTTAAAAACCTCTCAAATAAATAATTTAACGCTAATAATTTTTTTGATTAAAAAAGTTGTTTTCAATTAAAATTTTTAATTTTTCAATATTCATCAAAACATGAAAGTTATCATAAAAATACCAAAAAAATATCCAAACTAAATTTTTATGTACACTTTAAAAAGAATAATTATATTTTGTCAAATTGAATATATAAAAGTGTCAATTATTGGATTTAAAAAGTGTCCTCAATTAAAATGCAGTAAAAGTTCATTTTTTGAAAAAATACTTCCTTTATCTAAAAAATTGAATTTTATCTCATATTATGTCTAAGAAACAAATAATATGTATGATAAAATTATATGGATTTTATGACATAAAAAATACAGTTAATACTATTCATACCAGATTTTTGAACACCAAGTTTGGTAAGTTATGGTGTGCTCGAACCATGTGTTACGTGTAGCGGAAGATGTTGAATTACTTTAAAGAGATAATGTAATATTAAATCTTGGATTGTTACTTTCTACCCTCCTTGAATAAATTTTGTCCACACAATTTAAAACTTTTCTTCAAAAATAAACAGTTTAAAATTGAAAATACCATTGTGGAAACCCCACATCGGAAATTGGGTTAATAAAATTTAGTCTTAATAAGAGGGAGAGGGAAATGAATAAGTCACCACCAAATTATGATCTTGATTAGGAGAACATTGTTGTAAATTAGAGACACATAATTGGAGTGAAAATATAAATATTTATAGAGAGTGATTGCGGTCATCAATCATAAACCATTGTAAAATTAAGGGCCTCAAAGTCATCAATCAATGATTGTTAAAAATATCATCAATTAAACAAAACATAAGGTATTAGGATAACACATTTTCAGTTTTAATATACCTTCCCTAAAATTTATGAATTAATTTCTTTATATAAAAAGGGAGAAAAAAATATACTTTACAAGTAGAGTTTAATCCTTCAACTAATTTCTACCACAAACTCATCTTTCACTCCAAAAGATAAAAGAATTTAAAAATATTCAATTTATCCTAATCCTATAGGGTTTCAAAAATAATAAATTTAAAAATAATTTTTTTGAATATTTAAAAAAAACTACAATATAAAAATTAGGATATTACATAGGCTAGTGGTAGGTTATTCACCCATGTATCCCTTCGATTGTTGGTTGAAGTCTTGCAGCCTTGCTGGATGATATGGGTTATCTCTCGACCTCAGGGTTGTCCTTTTTATAAAAATCCAAAAATATTATTAAGAAATGTTTTATCCTTATACAATACTATGCAATTTACTACATAATCCATTACAACTGTTATACTTATCAAAAATACTTCTTTCCAAACTCACAGTCCAGAATTTATAAGGAAGGTCAACCTAACATAATGAAGATCTCTTTTTTCCACATAATAAATTGTGAGTACATTCATCATGTATGGAAACACCCTAAATTTCTATAAAACTTTATTGATTACATTCATTCTCTCTTATTCCTTATAGAATACTAAATATATTCCTTATATCCAAAAAATTTAAATACTACAACAATAATGGAATAAACAAACCATTAATCAGTTACTAGGTAGTCAAGAATATCCAATATAATTTATCCAAATAAACTATCTCTTATTCCAAAATCACTACATCAGTGTCAGGATAATATTAAGGTTTATCTTTCCTTCATCCATGTATTTTCAAAAAAGATTAACTTATTGTTGTGTTACTTTTCTTATTACCATATAATCTCAAATCCTCAATGAAATAGTACTTCAGTACAATCCTTATTTATATTTATAATTAATATAACCATTACATCATTCATACAAAACTCAAATGACATAATTAATTAATAAAAATATAAAAACAACAATTATTCCTCTTCATCTGAGGTAGTATCATAATGTTATTATTATCCAACTGCATCATTTGCGGTATACTCTGATGATTGGGACATTGATTTGTGTAGTGTCCCAACTCCATGCAGATGAAGTATTGTATATTTGAAACCTTTTTCCTACCCTTGAAATCATGTACTTGGTGTCCTTATCCTTCACACTTATAAAAAACTCACATTCCATTCAATCATTTACTATGGTAATGCTTTCCACAGTTATCACATATGGGGAAATCCTTGTTTCCCTTATTCCCTTCATCCATATTTCACTTTACCATCCTTTTCTTATATGGATTCCTTTCAAATCCATAGGACTCAGATAATTAATTACTTACCTTATTAACACATGATATTATTTCTACATATGATGAGAATACATCGAAGACTATTTCCCTTATAAATGTTGGCTTAAGACCATGAAATACATCATCCTTCTTACACTTTGGATCATGCATATTGTTGGAGTTTTCATTCCTTCAACTGGGCACCATTTCTAAACAATGGCATACACTAGTTTAGTTTATAAATCACAATGCATAATTCCAAACTTCTAAAATACATAACATAAATTGAACAGTTTAAACATATAATCCATAACCATAAAAATGTTTTCTTTGAGGAAGTTTTTACTCATAACACTTTTACAATGGTTTCTAAAGAAAATGTAAATTTATCCTAAGAATATCCCACGGGAGTGTCGTAACCCAGAGTACATCAAGGCCTATTATCATGTACCAGGATCCCAAATCCAAGCTCGAAAATCCTTGTTGGTGTTTTCACTCCTAGGTACATCTGTTCCAGAGCCTCCTCTACGTGATTGTGTCTAGAAATAGATGTACTTCTTGTAAAATTATCAAAATCAATACATTACCAAAATTCTAGAATTTTCTTCTATACTAATCCTCAATGTCTATCATATGGAAATATTCTCTCATCAGAGTTTATCTAAATATAGTTTCCAAGGTTTGTACTAAACTTCCTATAATACCAACTCTAATTCCCTGACCCTTGTTAACCAGATTTGGTGCATTATTACATAACATTGGAACGATCATTAGAGATCACGTATTTAAGGACATATTAGTTTAGTAGGCTTGGATGTACTAAATACAAACATAAGTTTTACATTACATCTTGAAATAAAAAAACAACCACAAAATATTGTCCCCTTTGAACACACTTATATCCCTTAGCCTATCCCTACAGGCCAACCATAAAATACCTCTTCACTTCCTGGGAAAAATAAAACATAGAAAGGGATGATCTTAGATACTCAGTAAGAATAACAATATAGTAGAAAATGTGATAAAAAGCATTAAAATTTAAGGAAATGTATAAGACTAAAACAAAATCCATTTTAGACATAAAATTCAGCATAATATGGAAAATAAAATTAAACTAATGTCATTTACTTATTCACATGGATATTCTACTAGTCAAATAATCACAAGTAATATCAACAGCTAATTTCTTTATGATGGAATGCATAATGCCAGACATCATAACCACATAGTCAAGGCCACATTCCAAGACTAAAAATAATATTTTGTCAAGGCCTTGATCCAAGATACTAGTTTTTCTCATGATACCTACTGATGCATCAAGGATCTATAGCAGGTGCCACCCATCATTTACTAAGTCTAATGCATTCCTCGTATGAAAAGGTTGAAACATAACATAGACATTTATATTAAAACTAGCATAAGAAATGTTAATACTTTAACCATAAACCATGAATGGTATGAAAATAACACATGTATAGTCAAACATATCACAAAACCTTCAATACAATATGGAAGATTTGTATCATAATGAAGCAACTTCAAATAGGTGTAAAATACATCAAAGGATGTTGACATTGTTGAAATCAAAAAAAAATGGGAGAAATATATATTTCTATTTTGAAATCATTTAAAAGTCACATAATTATAACAGAAAACATTTATTTTTAAAATATTCTTATAACCTTGTAAGGGAAGATTTGAAGGTTCTATAATGGTGTAAAATATCCTCACCTGACGTATAAGTTGAAAAAAACAATCTTACTTTAATTTGTAAAAAAGGTCATAAAGTACCTTATTTGGAAAATGTTGGAAAGATTCCTTTCAATCCATTTTATAAAAGGTCTAACAAGGGTATAAATAAAATTTACCAATAATTCATTAAATTGTAAAAATTATTTGAAATAAATTTTTAATAAATGATGGATGTGGATGATAAAGAGGTCCTAGTAGATACTTATGTATAAAAAACCTTGGATAATAAAGAGATTGTAAAATTAAACCTTACCTTTTACTTTTCCTTGGTTAAGGGTATGATAAATCCCTATATCATAGATAAATAATGTTTATTAAATTATTCAAGAATAATATACATAAATATTATATCATATATGATCTACTAATATTTCTTTGTTAATAATATTTTACTAGTATCATCGTTTCGATTGTTAACTGATTCGTTTTCCTTTATATGTTTTTCTACGTAAGTAATGTTTGTTATGGATAGGATGTATTTGATTCATATCCAGAATGATATTATGTTTGTAAACATTATATTTGTAATCATAAAAATAAATTTATTCTTGAATGGTTACGAAGGGGAATGAATCTCATCGTGTTCGCGGAGACGGTAATCCGTACGTACACACGAGTGATAATACTATTCTATTGATGGTGGAATCGTATGTAACTGGATGGTATAACATATATAAAGAATCATTAATATGTTATATTTATTATTTTCCAAAATTATAGTCATTATTATACCCATCCCAAAATAATTTAGTGTTGAATAACAAACTACACCGCGATGTGGAGACCGTAAGCCGTACGTACACAAGTATGGTGACTTCGCCATTCATAAGATAGATAGAATAATGAATATGCATGTACCATATTTATAATAACATAACAGTATGTATAATGTACTGTAGTTAATTTTTTATGGAAACAACAATGAAATAAGAAGTTAAAGAAGAAATTAACTTTGAAAGAGGTGATTAGATTATTACATCTTCTTCAGGTGCTTTATTTTGATTTGATCAAAAATGATCAGTAGGTTTGATTATGATCAATGTAAGGCCTCTAGATTGAAGTGAGGGTAGTTGGGAGAATATTGGAGTAGGGGTTGTCCAAGACAAATGGCTTTGGAGGTGTGATTTAGAGAGAAGGTATAGTACCCTATTATAAGAGAGGTGAGGGTCACTTTATGAAAATCATGAATTATTAATTTCTTATACAATAATATTCGGTTTATAATGGATCCAAAAGGATTAATTACGAGGATAGGGTTAGGATCTGTTGAAAACCACCCAACGAATATGGTTTAGACTTGTTTAGGTCTCCATAATAACCTTATCTTTTAGATTTAACTCTTAGTTAAATAGTTTAACTTTTACCATGTAATCTTGTATTATTTTAATAAATGGTTAATAAAATTACAATAAAAATCCAATAAACCACCAAGTTGTTCATTATTGACATATATAACCTTATTTAAGTCCTTTGGCCAAACTTTATATTTTTAATAATATTATATAAATTTATAATATAGTATTTGTTTTAAAAACTCATTTATGTCAATTTTGACACTATTTGGAATTTTGTTTTTTTAATTCATAACAGCATGATTACTTCTAAAAAAATTCATTGAATCAACCCTAACATGTCATATTAACCTATAAAATTATTTTAATTAATCAAAAGTCTCAAATTAAATTTATTTGGATATTTATACTATCAATTATTTTATTCTTTCATTAATAAGGTAATTACTGCATCATCAATGTGTCATAAATAAAAATAATTATTTAATATTTAGAAATTAAAAATAAAAATAAAATAACATTATCTTGGAAATAATTTTATAATATTAAAAAATATATATATATTCTAATTTATCTTTTGTGTAGCCCTATATTAAAAATGGTTTAGTTATTAAACATTGAATTTAACACTTTTAACACTTCTTTAAATAAAATATAATAAATGTCCTAATATAATCCAAGTAGATCAAAGTGGATATTATTTTAATCATAATTTATATTTTGGTTGATATACACTTATCCAACAGAATTAGGACATTATTTAGGGAATTTATAATATCATTTTTACCTTTAATTAACATATTAACTTTTAACTGTGGTAAATAAAAGTCAAAACATACTATTCAACAAAAATTATTTTCATCTTATTGAACCAAATTTTACTTATGGATGTCAACATTTTATCTCGTATTTTGGAAATTCAATCCATAGAAGAGCTAAAATTAAGTTTTATGCAAAATTGTAAATTTTCCTAGTATGTGGGTAAAAGACAGTAAAAAGATCAATAAAATTTTATATATCTAAACGTATTATAAAATGAATCCAATGAATTAAATTGAACATAAATAGTTATTATTTATCTATTTTGACCTAATATAAATTTAAATAAAATAACTATTTTTTTAAATAAAAAGTCGATTTTAAACTATAACGCAATGTTTTTCCCTATTCAATAAAAATTGATAGTTTTTAGAAAAAACACCAAAAATTCACACTGAGATAATTTTGATATTACAAATCCACAAATTATTTCTAATTTACCAAATTAATAACATATAAGTTTCATTAATTAATTTAAAATTAATTTTCGTTTTCAAAACAAAAATGTGGGTTTTTAAAAAGTAAAGACCATCAAAAGATTTACATGTGTTGATGTCCAATTTAAATGTGAATTTACTTATAATGATATAAATTATATTAAATGATAAAAATATAATCTAATTATAATTTAAAACCACTCAAATGAATAATTTAACACTACAAATTATTTCGAATAAAAAATTTGTTTTCAATAAAAATTTAGTATTTTTCGTTATTCATCAAAATATTAAGTTATCAAAAAAATTACAAAAAATTATCCAAACTAAATTTTTATGTCCAAATTCTAATGAAGAGTTTATTTTGTAAAATTGAATATATAATAGTGTCAAATATTAGTTTTAAAAATCATTCTCCATTAAAAAGAATTAAAATTACATTTGATCAAAAAATACATCCTTTATCTGAAATATTGGCTTTCTTCTTATATTATGTCTAAGAAGCACATAATATGGATTTTAAAATTATATGGAGTATATAAAATTCAAAATGAACTAAATAAAATTCATATCATCTTTTTTAATATTAAGTTTGGTAAGTTGTGGTGCACTCTAACTCGGTGTTTCATATAGTGCAAACTATTGAATTACTTTAAAGAGATAACGTACTATGAAATCTTGGAGTGTTACACCTTAGGTAGATAATTATGAACCAAAAATATCTCTAAAATCGCCTATATACTAATAATGTTAAAACAATAATATGTTGTTAATATATTATTAATTATATCCAATAGGAAGAAAATCATTATTAAAGAACTCCCTTATATATTGATAGATGTCATATTGGATAGTATACCAAAAGGATATAATGAAGTAGTTTGAAAATCATTTAGGTCCAGTTTTGTTGTCAATATTTAAGGAAAATAGATATTCCTTCACTTCTACCTTATGATTAATGCAACTTAAGTAAGAATCCTTCATGTCATTGATGATATTGTGGATCATTTCTATGGTTCACAAACCATAAGCCATTAATTTCTCAATAAATAGATAAGAATAGTATGAAAATAGCGTAAAACAAATTTCATCATCATTGTTAAGGTTTTTTCCAACAATAAAAAGATAATATATATGATTTATAACATTCCCTTCCATGTGCTTGAGGTATAATAATTTAGGGTTTCTATCCCCATCCATAATATAGTTAATCTTCATCTAGTTATTGAATATCCATTCTTTGTTAAGGACTAGTCATAATGTGTATAGTGTAACAAAAGGTCCTAAGGGGATAGGGAATCCTAATTAATAAATATACCTTATTATTTATGTAACTAAGTTACAACATGTGAAATTTCCTTGTTATGGAAACCAAAAAAAATTATTTTTGCTTTAAAAAATCAAATTTAGTTGTTTTGAGTTCCATTTTAACTTTTTTAATGGCGCTTCCTGAATAGTGATGAGTTCATTACATCTTATAAATATTCCTAAAATCATATAATTCAATACAATAATTTATAAACATAAATTCGTAAGGGTAATTCTCATCATAAGGTGATTCCAAATTAATAAGAACTATGGAGTGGTTTGAGTGATACCATTGTCTGTTTTCAAAAGAAATCAGATGATATGTATCATTACTAATTATAGGTGAAACAAATATTATCAATATTACTTACTAACATTCCATTGATGGTTTAAATAGCTAAGGTTAATTCATCACTATAAAATATGACATTAATGAAAATGAAAATGTCTATACACTACTCAAATTCAGGGGATTAGATCCTTATGAAATTCTCCCCATGATTTCTATTATGGTAGAGTATGGTTTAAAAATTTATATAGATATTACAATTATATTTAATGGAGGACTAATGATTATATATGTGTTTCAAAATATTCATTCTCTTCATATAAAACATATAATAATATATTACATAAATCAGCCATTCTTGGACCACAAAATAGAGAATGGATATAAGGTGTTTATGTATTATATTAATGATGTTTATTGTTGTGTAAATTATATTGAGAACTCAAAGATTTTCTATAGTTATAGTATTAATACTATTCCATACCATTTCATACAAAATGGGTGGCCAGTTCTTAATGTGGTATAGGTCAAACATTACAATATGTTCTGTAATAGAATCATGTAATGGTATTTTTCTTCTAGAGAAATACCTAAGAGTTGAACAACTTTATTATTTTTTAACCCTTTTAAATTCAATAAAATAATATTTATTTAGAGATAGTTTTACTCCTAGATTTGGGGCCCTATTAATAATAAGTTTTAATTGAGTTCTTACCCTCTTTTCTTTACTTTCATTGAATATTGATTATTAGTAACATAAGTGGGTTTTTCATCAAATAGTTTTTTATGTTCTTTGGAAGTATCAACTTTATATTCATTACATTCCTTGTTTATATTTTTATTCTCAACAATTCCATAAATATAATCGTATTTATTAGTAGTGTTATGTTCATTTGGGGAATCATCCAAGGGTTTCCTCAAAAAATACATCACATAAGGGACCTATTCAAAAGGAATTTTCTCATTAAAATATGGGTATGTTTCCAAGCCTAATTGGACAAGGGACATATCAAAAAAATCTATCCTTCTCTTCGAAGTATTTCCTAGTAAGAGGTGTAATCATAAAGCTAAAAATGGGATTATAGATTTATATTTGTCCAATTAGTCGTAATAAATATCTAATAGTTATTAATGACTACATAAGAGAGTTATTAGGGGTCACAACAGTCTCAATTGTTTTTCGAACTTCCTATCTTTATTAAATTCCAGTACAATGCATTATAAATAGTTTTACAACTATATTTACGTTAACAAATGATATTTTTATTGGTTTATTAGGCATTTAAATAGTTCTATAGACTTGTAGATTCTATTTAATATTCTCAGGTTTAGTGGATTGGACCATCGCTAATGAGGCTATCACAGTATTCCCTTTACTAGGTTCATTATTCTATTCAAAATTATGTATGATACTAATTTTTTTCCCATTTTTGTGAAACATATACTTCCATTTTACAGTTTTACTCAAGCCTTCATGTATCCCAAAGGTGACCCATTATATTACAGACCATATAGGCAGGCCTATTCCTCATACAATTGGATGAGAGCTACCCAATAATTTAGAAATTTACACAAAAATAGGCTATCCATTCAGAGTAAATACCCATATAAATGTTATCTTCAGTGGTGCCGAGGGAAACCATATCATCCTGAGTAGCATTAAGGTCTATTTCTATCATTACCCATGCTTAGTGACCAAATCAGGTTGTCTTAGTCACATGCTACATCTATTTAGGGATTCATAATTTATATGTGATGATCCTTGGTATTTAGGGATATTATTAGATCGATTTGAGACCATGGATGAAAACAAGGATTTGGGAGCGGGAGTTCATAACATTATTGGACTTGAAATTACAATACCATTATGATATCCTATGTTTATCTAGTTTTAGTGGAATAAATCTAATCCCCCCGTGAACATAATTTCATCTCATACAAATGAAAAATAAATTATAAGTAGCCTATCCCAAGAGAAAATGTTTTCTAATAAATGAAACCTCAGATCTCAGTAAGCTGTCTATATAGGTCAATGAGATTCCATGTATTCTCCTATCTATAGAGTATAATATTAGAAATGATAGTTAACATGCATATTTTTATCGAATTTGATATTACTTTGAGATTTTAAGTAATAAAGGATATATATACATTCCTAATGATACCTCTTGTTGACAGGTCATTTAAATCATACAAAGTGAGATGAATGTATGATTTAAAATTCCCCTTAAATGAATCCACATTATTTAGTTATAATATCTAACTAAAATTCATAATCTTACCCCATAAATGTTCTCAATGTGAGATGAGATCCATTTGTACAATAAAGGATACAACATCATAGGTATTTGGATCAGGAAACACCCATACATGGAAATCTCTAAAAGGACACCCCTTACCATAAATAGATTACCCACTTTTACTTACACAATTTATTAAAAAATGGGGAAAAATTGTGAAAATTGATCTTCTATACTCTTTATAATTACCCATAGAGTTCCATGGGTTGACCATTTTTTTATCATAAATGCAACCCTACAATCTACTCCCTAACACTAGGCCCATGCCCTCTGTATATCCATCCTGATTCATGTATGCACATGCATATCATCCACCGTGAAATCAACATTCCAATATTTTATATAGAATCCACAATGCTGGTATTTAAAAAAATTCATCTCTTCAAAAAACATCTAACTACCAACCTATAATTATTATTGTTTCTACATGATCTAGAATACTATGTTATCATCACCATATGGGCCCTTTAAAATATTCCTGACTATAATACATTCCTCCTACCATACTATCCAACCAATATAAAATAACTAATGAATCCCTATAATATTTTTTTCAACTATATATATCCTATACATTCTCTTATCAAAGAAAAATTAAAGATTCCACAAACCTGCCACTTATTGATAAATAAAATATCAATACTATGAATCTTAATTTTATCTTTAATTACTTTTGATGAAAAGTATCATCACAACAATTTTCAACAAGGTATTATTAAAACATTATAATTATTGTTATTATTGTTGTTTTTTATTAATAAACGTCTGATATTCCTAGGAGATAGAAGTTGTTAGACCAAAGTACATATAATGAAATTTCAAATCAGAGGGGGATAATGGTTTTTACAAATTCCTTTTCATCAAATCCCACTAGAACATTTTGGGTGTTATCCATTCAAATAAGAGAGTCAACACCTAATCCTTCATTATCCAAATCACTGAATATTAAATTACATACCTATAGATATGAGAAATAATTCAATCAATTGAAAAATATAATCCCAGCAGTAGATCAAAAGAGACATTAACCACTGATAATGTTAATTGTATCCATCCTTAGTCATTAGAACTAGACATTAATGATCTAAAATTATATTGATATTATATCGGCAATGTTCTTTATAAATTACAACCAAGTAAATTACCACCTCTATCTTTTCGTCAAATGAAATTTCCTCCCCAAAAACATTCAAAAATAAATTAACCACTAAAAGTGAATATTTCTTTAAGACGCCACCACAACTAGTCATTCCTCTACATCCTTTATCATTTCCATTACAATTGGATTTAAACCAATCAAAAGTTGGAGACTTCAAAATAACTTGAAAAGAGGCATTATAATTGTTAATGTTATGGATAAACCATAATTATTTAAATCATAAGGATAAATATTTCTATTTATGGAATATACTTTTTTAAATATATTTTCATCTTGAATGGCTACAATGATTCATGACATCATAGCATATAGAGATATTTCCATTCCATAAAATATCATTGAATTTCAATTCCAAAAATTAACATATTGATCAATAACTAAAATATAAAATAGATATAAAAAATGACTTAATAAAAATATATCATGATATTTATGAATATTTTGTTAGTTGTTCCATGGAAAACAGCTTTCAATTCTATTCCATTGAAGATGAAATCCGAAATAAGTTAGTCCAAACTAGGTCATAGAAATCAGTGTTCAAATATTTCATCATATATATTAAAAAATAAAGGCATATAAAAAATATCCATGCCTATCATTTTTTGAAAATCATTTGTATAAAAGTTTTAGTGTGAAATATTCCATAGTACATTGAATTTAAATGAAAAATTCCATGGTTTTTTGAAATTAAAATTCATATTTAGAGAATTTATGGTGTTTATAGTAACAAAATTATAATTCAAACACCCCATTTTTTAATAGGATTTCATATAATAATAACCTCATATATACATATTTATAATCCTTTATAACAACCCTCACTTTTGGAGGGAATTTTTCAAAGTATTCTATCTTTTTAACACAAATTGAGATATTAATATCATGGAAAATAATACCAAAATGGGATATATAAATCATAGAAGAATTAGAATAGTTATCAAGAAAAAATATCTATTTTTAATTCTTATTAACCAAGTATTTAGGGTGTTTCACAATATGTGAGTAATTATTAATAAGGGAAGTCCAAAATGAAGAATTTAAGTAAATAAGATAACCCTAATAATGTCTGTTGGGAAGCCTAGGATTCAAGTAAATCACTCCATCAACTTTAAATATATAAATATTCTAAATTAATTGATATTTAATGACCTTATTCAAATGTTTCAGACATTTAATATCAATGGAACCTATAAGAAATACTTCTCAATATGATTTCTTGACAGGAGTAATAATCATTTTTTCAAGAAAATAACACACCAAATAAAATACATAATGCATCAATTTAATCTCTTGAAAAATGAAGGTATATAATTTTACTCCATAAATGAATAAACCCACGTATTCAAAAAATAAAAACATTGAATATACATATCATTCTATCCATGGAGACATCATTAACTATAAAAGCTACATGATGACTTTTAATACTACTAATACTAGCATTATAGTGGTAGATTTTGGGAATACCCAAAAAGGTGCACACACACACACACATATATATATATATGGATACTACATACCTTAATATTACAAAATCCTAACCATTTCCTCCTTCAACCATAGAAAAATCCAATCCTAAAAAGTGTTATAAGATTTTAACCAACCAATAAGCTAATTAACCACTACCTCATAATGCGAAATAATGATTTTAATGGTCTAAATATTTTTTTTCATTTCCATGATATAAGGTGATAAACTCATCTATATATGATATATTTAATAGATAATAGATAAATATATATACGCATCTATGGTTGTAAAATAAACATGATTAACAATTTTAAATATTAGAATACTAGGGTGATATTTTTCAATAATAAAAATGATATAAGAAAGGGTATACCCTTACCAGATCCCCTATAACATCAAAAGAAACACTCATGGGTAAAATTAACAAGAAAATAGATTTTGATAGATTCCAGGACAATCCTAATCGAATTAATTAACTTCCCATCAAAACAAAATCTATTAAGAATCTAAAAATATATGATTAGTTAGAAATCAAGTTTCAATTACATATTACCACTAGTAATAGATATTTTTATATGATTTATATATTTATAATCATTCACCAAATTGTCATAAATTTTCCACTGTTTAATAATAACATATTTATTATTAGATACCACATTATCATTGTAAACGCAAGGCTATTGAATAAAATATTAATAATAATTTTATAATGATAATTGGGCATGAAAATATACCTAAATATAGTGAGTTAAACAATATTTTCAATCTTGGTCATGTGTGTGAAAATTGAGAGTTAATACCATGGGGGATCATACATTTTTAATATAGGAATTTTCTTTATGTTCATTAATACATAATACAAATAAACATTGAGGGATACATCCTCAACCAGACTAGAAACAATTTTACAATCTTTGTATTATTAATTGTTCTCTATCATTCATTATCAACAATGATACCCACATATTCTTCCATTAGGAATATTACATCCACTTTTTCTTCATTCCAACACACAATTTCATCAATCAATAGGTATGTTTACTATGATTTAACCATCCATGCCAACTAGTGAATGAAAGAAATAAACACCTCCATAGCCATGTTTCACACACATGTGATGTCATCCAAAGACCCCTCCCTTCCCACACATTCCAACACAAAAACAATCACTTATGGACTTAGAATATTTACCATCAGTTGGAATGAAATATATATTTAAACTCCTAAACATTTGATTTCAAAACATCTCACCAAACAAAGAGATTTGGGGTAGGTAAGCATGGGGGCATACCTTGATTTTATAATTCTTTAATTAATCTTACCACATAAAACATGATCATTCTCCAATAAATGTGAATTAATTTACTAGTAAACCAATTTTGTCTATGAGAACCATCAATATTAATATAAATTAACCACCTTAAAATTACCTCCTCATCGATCACCCTTAATAGAGAATCGTTATCATTAAGAGTAATAATTTGAAGAATCACACCATCATAAAAGGAAAGATAAAAAATATTTTTATATTTAAAAAATTATAATAATGATAAATATTACAATGTTTCAACCAATAGGTTGTATGTTTTATCTTCGGACAACAACTAATTTTTTATGAATGTTTTGTGTTTTTAAGATGTTATGCTATCTATTTTTCTGAAAATAATATGGATTGAATTTTTTTCAATCAGAAGTAATGAAATAGAAGTGTTATTGTTGGTAAATAGGATTTAAATTAATCATAAGTAAATATCTTTAAGTTTATATCTAAGTAAAGATGTTTTTGAATTTATGAGATTCTTTATAAGATAATAATTTTTTATTGTATAAAAAGTCAATATATTCTAAAATTTATATGTTTTTCAAAATTTATTATGTTTCAGAAATGTTATTGATTGGTTTTGGAATGTGTGAGTATATTTCAATAGGTTATGAAATAATTTGAGATGATTTGAGATATATTAAAAAGGGTTTTATGTTATAGTTGTATGTTATTGAATGAGCATTAGAATCAAACCATGAGTGATGTTGAAAATTACAATGATTTTTAAAATGACCTTATATATGTAATGTTAGTTGTATTATTTATAATATATTACAAAATGATGAAATTTGAAATGTTTTGGAACCACATAGTAATATGTAAGATCCAAAGATTCTATAAAATGGAATTTTCCCATAAATAGGTTTTTTCCATGTAATGTATAACAACCCTACTCTTTAATTCACATTAATACATGATTTATTACATAATATTACACCTCAAATTACATGGAAGATCAATAAGTATAGGGTATTTGAGAATTTGGAACATTACATAACAACTTAAAATTGGTAATAAATAATATTCATTGAATATTTCCTTAACAAGATTATAATATTCTGTCTATCTTAAAACTTCTTGGGATAACCTGGTGACATACTTAAGAAAGGGGTGAGATATAAATCTAATTAAGAGAATAAACATGGAATAAAATGAGGAGATGAATAAATTTCAGAAAATATGAATATCAATGGGTCATTAAAGGGATGACAATCATAAACATGAACAATAATACATGATATATGATGATTACATATAAGCAACAATGGAAAATATGGAAACAACATAAAACACTACATCATAAACATAGTTCAAAGATAACTGATAGGATATAATGGTGGAAATTTTATAAAAATAAAATCATATTCAATCACAATCCCAACATTATTTATTATGAGACTAAACATTTACCATTTCATTGGAGTGCTATATGATTTTGGGCTCACTCATCACTTTAATTTCTTTCCCATTCTTAAGTGTACTAAATTGATCATAGAACATGGATTAATTCATCATTATATTTTATTCCATGATTAAAGAGTTTGGAATAAATAAATATACATCCCATGTTAATGAATTATATTTGTATAAATTTGACACCCTTTATATGAAATGGTTATGGTATTCAATACACAATTTTTTTTCCATGGAAAATTGTGGTGAAATTTCAACCACATAACATTGTCACATAAAAAATTATAAAATTGATTAATGAGGGGTAAAGGGGTGTCTAAAAATTATTGCATAAAATGGGAAGTAATAGGGAAATTTGAATACATATCCATATATTAGGAATTATTAATATAAGGCATATTATAATAAAGAAACTTGAATAAGGATGAGAATATGAGAATCCATTACCTTGATAGTGTGACTCCAAACGTTTGGGAGGGGATTCTTGGGAGCTTGAGGGTTCATTTAGGGGACTCTAGGGAGGGTAGTAAAGATTAAGCACATTATATAAGGATTTTAAGTGGGTATAAATGTGTTAATGGGTGAGTTTATATTGGAAATGAGAGGGGAATGCCTTATTACTTATCAAGCTTAGGTTTTAGACAGTATATAAAACAATAAACAAAACCAAAGACCCTTCCATAGTTTTTATTCATGTTTTCTTCCAAATATGGGTGGTTTTGATTATTTTATATATTCAAAAGCATAATATAATCAAATAATACACTTTCTGATGTATAATGGAGTCATGTTTTTTAATAAATTATAATAATACATGAAAAAATATTAATGGTATTGGATAACTAATAATGGGTATATAAAATTAATAAAATTAACATAAAATAAAAAATTTTATGGTAAAACATATATTTGGTCTTTTATAGCCTTTATTGTATTTATTAAATCACTTTGAGTCATTTTTATGTCATAATAATGACTGTATATTTATATGGTATTCATTTTTTACCCGACAATTTGGTTGTCTCAAAAAATTATGTAAAAATCACCATCAGATAATTTTGATATTCTAATTACAAAAGTAATTTTTTTTATAAAAATATAAATATTTTAATTTTTAATATTGAAATATAAATTACATTTATTGAGAAATGATGGAATTTTTTACATTAAGAGTTTTTGAACGCTTAAAAGAATTACGTTTGACTTCATAAAAATTATATGACAATTTAAATTTCATTTAAATTATTTTATAGTAATATTTTATTAAAATATTATTTATTTAAAAAAATAAATTAATAAATTAAAATAAATGCTTTAAATTTATTTGAATGTCACCCAAAAATACACTTTTCTTTTATTGAATCAAAATAAAAAAAACATTTATAAAGTAACAATAATAAAAAGTTCTTATAACCATTATTATATAGAAAATAATTGATATAATCATATTTCTTTGGTCTTGATACATATCCCTTTAATCAACTGGTATATGCCCTAAGGGTATGGTGTGCGATGGTGGGACTTCCATGGGGTGATTCGACGTACATGGATTGTCAGTGACAATTAGATTTATCAAAACACTATATTTATACAAATCATGAGATTTCTATTCAATGGCTATAATATTAATGGTAATTATTCATTATGGTATTTTAAATCTGATTGGATATAATAAAAACAAATAAGTGCATGTTTTTTCTATAACCGTAATACATAACAATACATTTAATTTAAATCATAAGTGGAATTTTATTTATAAAATTTCTGGCTGTTAAAATAATCCCCCTTTATAAATATCCCCCATGAAATTTTATTTCCAACACTAAAATAGATGAGGGTAATTTTGTTTCATCACTTATAGAAATTCCCATGTCTCTTGTTCAAACTTGGGATTTCCAAACAAAACTTTAACCAGGTGCCAAGTCTTTTTCTATAGAAATTTTTCTCTATGACCAAATATCTTCACTAGATGCTCCTCCTATGAGAGGTAATTCTTCAATAGTACAACCTATTGATTCAGTACATGTGAGGGGTTTCCTATTTACTTCCTCAAAAGGGATACAAGTAATACAATATGTACTTGATATAGGTTAGGTGGGAGTGTAAGTGGATATTCCACCACTTCAATTTGATCAAGAATCTCAATGGGGAAGATGAATATTTGACTATGATTTCCCTTATTACCAAATATCATGAATTTAATCCATGGTGATATATAGAGGAATAACATGTCTACAAAATTAAACTCTAGGTCTCATATATGATTATAAGTATAGATCTTATGTTTATTTTGATCATCCTTGATGTGTTGTAGAGTTGTCCTAACCATTTCCATAATTTCCTAAACCATTTCATGACCTGAGAGTTTTCATTCCTCAATATCAACCAAACATTATATTATTCTACACCAATTCCCATAAAGGTATTCATTGGGGTCCATTGGAATACTTTAGTAGAAAATATTATTGTATAATAACTTGAACAGAGGATGATGTTGATCCCATCCTCCTTTGATATCAATTGAGTGCTCTCTCAACATATAATCATGTGTCTAGATAGTCTGTTTAGATTGGAAAATATTTTATGGTGATAATCTGTGCTGATGTTCAACTCGGTATTTAGAGTTTATTAGATAATCCTCTACATGTTGGAGGTATATCATGGATCTCGATCAGATGTAATCGATAGTGGTATTTTGTTCATCCGCACCACTTCAATAATTTATATCCTTGAAAGTTTATTTAGTGATAAATCCTCACAAATATAAATGAAGTCTACAGTCTTTGTAGGATGATCCGCCACAACCCTGATAGAAAAAGTTTCTCCTAATATCTTCATAAGACTAGTGAAAAAGTTCATGTTTTTTTTTCAACTCCAGGTTGGTATGGGTAATTATTTCATCATTCCATTAGATTTATTGTTTTATTCATTCACATTATGTCATACAAGACATCTTGATTTATATTTTGTGATATCCTTCTTCATATTGTCCCACCAATCGCGATCTAATAGATCTCGATACATGTTTCTAATAATAGGATGGATAGAGAAGGTATAACTATATAAATCAACCAACAAATTATTCTTTAACTCAGTATTTTATGGTACACATATATGTGACCCAAATCAAATAACTCCTTATTCATTATCATAGATATTTGGGGATTACCCCTTTCTTATAGTTTCCACTTTCTTTTGAATTGTAACATCATCTATTTGGGAATCCATTATCTTATCTACAATGGACAGTTGATCAATGATTGGTGAAATTATTGATTATGTTCCTTCCTTTATTAATCCTATTTCAATCCTTTCCAAATCAAAGAAGATATCATTCCTCTCAATTCTCATCAATAATAGAATTTTTAGATAAATTATAGTTAGAGAATATAATACTTTATTTTATTTACCAATGTGGTAGTGAATGATAATTTATATTCAATGATTACCTATAACCATTTTCATTGGCTCATATTCTTATTTTTCTATGTGAATATATATTTAAGTATTTTTTTCATCCATATATATTTCACACTTCTCCACAATTAGAATATGCTGCAATTTTTTTAAAGAAAATATAACTCCATCCAACTCCATATTAGGTATTGGGTAGTTTTGTTGGTGATGTTTCAACTGACATGAAGCATGGATTACTACATTTTTATTTTCATGAACACAAACCCAATAAATTTTCCAAAGCATTTATGAATACCATGGAATGTTATCCACTTGTGTGTATTGTTAGTATAGGTACAGTGATAATCCTATTTTTAAAATCCTTGATGCTCTCTTCACATTAATTATTCCAAAAAAAACTTGACTCCCTTCCGAGTTATCTTGTTTCGAGGGTTTGAAAATTGCGATAAATATTTCATAAATATACAATAGTACCTACTAGTTCAAAGGAACTGCATATTTGTTTCACATATTTTCGCCTCTTCCATTCGTAAATTTCTTCTTTCCTTGATGGGTCTATATATTTCCCATTTCTTGTGATAATTTTCCCCAAGAATGAGACTTCCTTAAACATAGACTAGCATTTGATGTACATTGTATTAGGGTTATCCTTTCATGTGATTTTTAGCAAAGTGCTCAGATGTTCCTCATGATCCTCATTACTATTTGGTTATATTATAATAACATCTATATAGGCTACAAAAAAATTGTTGAGGTACTCCATAAAGACTCTATTAATCATGTACATGAAGAATTTTGGATCATTTGGGAGTCTTAGAGGCATCCCTAAGAACTCATAGTTCTTTTAACATGTAAGAAAAGTAGTATTTGGGATATCCTCCTTCTTCCCCTTAACATAGTAATATCCTGACCGAAGATCCTCCTTAGATAAGTATTATTCTTCACCTAGATGATTGTACAAGTCATCAATCCATGGTAGAGGATACATTTTCTTTATCGAGATCTTTTTGAGCTCAGAATAATAAATTCCAATGGATCATTGTACCATCATTGTTATTTATGAAGAGGAATGGTGAACCCCATGGTGAGGCACAAGTTCACATGAATCCTTAATCCAGATTCTCATATGGTTATTTCTTCATGTCATCAACTTCCATAACATCCATTACATATAGATTCTTTGATAATGGTAACACCCAGGCTATGAGCTCGATAGAAAATTCAATCTCATTGTTAGAAGAAAGACTGGGAAATTCCTCATGAAACAAATCATCTTGGTCCCTCGTAATGGGCATGTCATCAAGGATGATTATATATATGGAACAAATAATTTTATCTATACATTCTTACTTTTAGTGTAATAATATCCATGCTTGAGAAGTTGGTGAAAAATAATATTCATCCCCTCATTAATCTAGAACATATTCAGGGTTATCTCCAAATATAGAGAGTGGTTTCTTTCTCATAGTAATTTATTGTAGATCTATATAAGGGAATCCAAACAATACCTACAATTGTATCTATTTCCTCCAAACAGAGTATGAAAATGATCATTAGATGTTCATCCCACAAATTTTCACAAGAGAGGAATTATATAAAAATTATGAAATAATATCCCATTTTTCATTTTTACTGACAACTATACATCCATTATTTGTGGGGGTGTTTGATTATTTATTCTAAACATTCATGAAATGCATTAATTCATTAAAATGTAATAAAAAAGTATGTTTTCTATTATTGAATTAATAACTAGATTCCCTATCACCACTTCATTGTTGGGATCCATCTTAGTGGTTTTGATGGATAAATCTCAACCTTTATACCATAGAGGTTGTTCTTTCTCTCTTAAAACCCTTGGATTAGTGAATTGGATTGAAAAGTTCCCTATTTCCTTATAATTGAATATATGAACAATGTATCGAGGTTTGGCTCAATCATTCCTATACTATAATGAATTTTATGGGTTTTCCACCTGAAAATAATTATCTAGGTTCCCTTCCTTCCCACATCTAAAGAATCCCCCCCCCATAGGACATTTTTAGGTTCTTATTTCATTTACATTTACATATTAAATGTTGAAATTTATTGGCATTATTATATTTCCACATCAGACCACCAAAATTAACTCTAAATTATACTTCATATCCCCATGATCCCCTTTAGATTTTAGTATCTTTATTTTGTCTTTGAGGGTAAAGTAGAAAATTCCCTCATAGATATCATGGTCTTCGATAACTAGGGATTTTCATAGGGTATTTTTTATCCCACCAATGAAGCATTCATCCCTACATTTAGAGGTAAACACAACTCTGAAGGTATATCATGCATGTCTTGTGAATTTTTCCCCTTACACTCTGATTGATTCCTCATTTTTTCTTAAGGGTTATGAAATCCCTTCCCATTTTCTATTGGATATTGTGAGAAAAATATTTATTGGAAGACATTTTTTTAAATTAATTTAACAATTTTGCATCGATATATTCATCGGTCTTCATATTCTTGATCAATTTACACCTTTGATCATCTTTTACCAACATACACTAAACAACTAGTATACAATTCTCTTTCATAGAACATTGAATTATGGAGAATATCTTCTCTGTGGAGTGGATCTATTATTCCATAATTAAGGGATTAGATGGTCCATTTAGATTTGGGGGCCTTTTTTCATAAATCTATTAATTTTAGATTTATATTTATTAGGGGGATTTTGGTTATCCTCTTGATATAGGTTTCAATTCATAACTGGATTCAGCTAAGAGAGTATTGTCAAAAAGATTGAGATTCCCATTCTCATCGAGTTGGGAAACTCACGGGGGTAGTTATCACTTTTATCGTCACATTGATTCATTACCTGAATCCTCAAATTTCCATCCATGGGATAGAATAATAGAAAAATTAGGGATAATTATTTTTAATCAATTAAAAATATAAATTGAAATATAATTAAATTAAATAGGTAACTTATAAGTTAAATGTATTTTTTAAACGTATGAATTTCTATTATTCAATCTATGTTATCTATGATTTATTTCCTAACAAAAATTCTTATAGGTTTTTCTTATTCAATTATAAATGTTTTATAATGTGCCTATGAATTTAAAAAATAATATCCCAAGGTAGTGTCAAACTAGGTATATAGCAGGGCCCATTTTCATTTACCAGTTCCTGATCAAGTCGAGATCAATGTGATGTTTTTGGGTTTTATCTCTAGGTACATCTGTGTTAGATCCACATCCACTTATAGCATACAGACAAGAATATATTTTCTTTATAACCATTTAATCTATACTTACAAAATTTAGGGATGTTTCATTATAAAGAGTCTTATCCCAAATGGTATCTCTATATTTTATAATTTTAATCCAAAAAATAACTAAACTATTCCTTTGATACCAACTATAAAAACTATGCTCTTTATTTCACATTAATACATGATTTATTACATAATATTACACTTAATACAACCTATAATATCGATAATTCTAGTGTATTTGGGAATTAGTTACATTAAATAACAACTTAAAACAAGTAATATATCATCTTTATTGAAATAATCCTTAACATGATAATAATATTCTATCCAACCTAAAACTGCATGCGATTACCTTGGGATATACATAAAAAAGGGGTGAGCTGTAAAGACAAGTATAGGAATAAACACAGAATAAAATTATTAGAGTATTATATGATAGAAAATAGCCATATAAATAGGGAATAAAAGTGGTTATAATTATAAACATGAACAATAAGACACCATATATCATTATAACATAAAATAAACATGAGATAATGTGGTAACAACTTAAAACACTGCATCATAAACATGGCCCCATTATAACTATCAAGATATCTTGATGAAAAAATTTCAATAAAGGAATAATATCCACTACATATCCCAACATTATGTCTAATAATACTATACATTACCCGATTAATTTGAGGGCTATATAATTCTGGGTGCACCTGTCGCTTTCATTTCATTATCTTGCATAATTTCTCCATATAGATCCTACTACATGGATTCATTCATAATCATATTTTATTACATGATAAATGAGTTTGGAATAAATAAATTTAGTTCCCAAGACAAATAATAAAAAACTGATAATGTTTCACACCCTTGATAAGAAATGGGTATGGTTTTCACTACAAAATTGTTTTGGAATGTCAAATCTTGTTGAAATTTCTAAAACATAACTATGTCACCCAAAAAAATTTACCAAATGGGTTTATGAGAGAAAAGGGGGTATCTCACAACTTGAAAATCATATGGGAAGTAATTGGGACATTTAATGAAATATCCCAACATTATTAATTGGGAAAAGGAGGCATAAGATAATAAAAAAACATGAATGTGAGAGAGAAGGTGATAATCCTTTACCTTGAGAGTGTGACTCCAAATGATTGGGAGGGGATTCTTGAGAGCTCAGAGGCACCTTAAGAGGACTCTAGGGTTGGTAGAGAAGATTAATGATGTGTGAAAAGGATTTTTAATGAAGATAAATGGTGTATTTGGTGTGTTTACATGGGAAATGAGTGGGGAATTCATTATTATTTCTAAAATGATGGTTTTAGACTCTATATAATAAAATAATAAAAACAAAAAACAACTCCATGGTTTCTCCCAAGTTTTATATCAATGATTGGTTATTTCCATAATTTTATACGGCCATGGGAAGAATGTAACCGAATAATATCCTTGATGATGTGGAAGTGAGACATGCTCTTAAAGAAATGATGTTAAAACCTTAAAATACATTAATGTTTTTCAAGGATTCATGGAAGAAATTTAAAATTATTAAAATAAAAATAAAATCACATTATATTAAAGGGAAAAAATATTTTGTCGTGGATACTATTTATAGTACTTATTAAAACACTTTTGGATCATTATAATGTCATAATACACATCATATATTTATACGATAATTAATTTTTACCTGAAAATTTGACAATATTAGGAAAGTATGAAACATTCACCATTGGAAAAAATTTACATAATAATTCCAAAAAACAATTTATTTTAACCAAATAATTTTATGAATATGCAAATTTTAACATTTAAAATAAAATCTACAAATACTGAGAAATGATGCAAACAATATTTATTTTCACCAAATAATTTTATGAATATTCAAATTTTAACATTTAAAATAAAATATACAAATACTGAGAAATGATGTAGTTTTTTACAATAACATTTTCCAAAAACACTTAAAATAATAAATTTAAATTAATCAAGATTATATTGTCTTTTATGTATAATAAAAATTATATAATAATAATATTTTATTGATAAAAATTTATTCCAAAAAAATAATTAATTAAAAGAAATATCTTGATATAATTTGAATGCTTCCTAAAAACACACATTTTGGTTTATTGGATGAAAACCAAAATCATTTATAGTGTAATAAAAGTAAAGATTATATATAACCATTCTTATATTGAAAATAATTTTAATACTCATATTGGTAGGGTCTTGATATTTATCCCTTTAATAAACCTACAAATTTTCTAATGGTACGGTGTCTGATGGGGAACATTCAAGGGGTGGTTTGACATATATATTTTAGGCCCTAATCTTAATGGGGTTGAACTTATATAGTAAACAGTTTCACTCATTCTTAAGTTGTTGGATCTCAGCTTGGGCTTTGTTTAGGATAAAGAGGAATGATTCTATCTCCCTGGAATGATATGATTAATGGGATTCATAGGGTATGATCCTACTATTACAGGCCACCACAACCATTGTCTATGTCAAATGGATTTGTTAAAACCCTATATTTATACTGATCATGTGATCTCTATTCAATTAATATATTATCAACAGTAATAATGAAAAATGGTATTTGAAATAATATAGGATATAATAAAACCAAATAAGATCATGTGTTTTCTATGACCATAATACATAATAATAAATTTATTAAAATCCGAAGGGGGTCTTATTTATAAAATTTCAGGTCTTTACATTATCTTTGTATATTCTTAAATAAACTAGGTCTAAAAAATTTTACATTCTTATATATAGGGGATGATATGATGTTTATTTCATTCCATGTTCTAGAGAATAGAAAATTATTAGATATTTAAGGGTTTCAAAAAACCTTTCCTATATCACCTTAAGGAATTTCAAATAATGTTAATATAGAATGCATGAAACACTAATTCACTTCATAAAAAACACTTTTTTATTATATAATATAGTTGTAACCTATTTTTTAGACATAATTTTGCTACTTATGTATTATGAATTTTTAAAAAACGGACATAAACGGTTGCAATCACTATGATATTTAGAGTCTTATAGGATCAACTTACATTTTTTGTGAATATTAAATTTACCCTTGTGAATAGTTCTACACCATTATTAATAGTAATATATCCTTCATGAATAGTATCATCACCCATATATGTTTAAATAAAATTTTGGATCTTTATAAATGAGATTGAATATTTTAAATATTAATAATATGTGTTGGAATTTATGTTAGTAATAAATAAATAATTATAATTTTAAATTAATATGTTCATTCAAAAGAAAATTCACTTCAATAAAATGTATTCATAAATAAATAATTTTTTTCTGATGATTTTAGGCTAATTCTATGAGGCCTTTGTTAATTATTAAAAGTGTTATAAAATTGGTCTTCAATTTATAAATCTGTATATTTCAAGTAAATAATGATTTTATTTAAAAATTAAATATCACATATTGAGAAATTTATTTTGTTAAAATGGATTCAATTTTTGAAATATACATGTTGAAAAAAGTTTATAGTTGTTTTTTTTAAATACCTGAATTTTTAGTGAAAAATAAAATATGGTAATTAATGATAAATGATAAAAACATGATTTATTGAGTCATAGGTGATTTATGGATGATGTAAGTATACTTTTTTATAAATAACATGCAATTATTACTGTTTTTTGTCATAATAATCAAGAATTTTTCTTGTATTGAAAATAATAATAAAATAATGAATTGAATATTAAAAAAATCACCCCTCTCTTCCACTATAAAAACAACACCTCATCGCATCTTCTCCTCACTCCTCGTAGACATGAATATTCTCAATGAACTACCCAAATATTCTTCCCTAGTCTTCCCCAATAACCAGGATATATTTGTATTTCCAAAATACCAAAACCATGTCCCATAAGGAGGTTCTCAATGAGGTTATTTCAAGAGGTAAATCATCCTCCTTTTCTGTTAATTTCTTTTCAATTTCTTTATTTTTAGTATTTTATCCTCACCACCTTTATCCAAGTTATAATGATAATTCTAGTATCATTTATATTCTGGAATTATATCTTATTAAAAGAATTACCATCATCAATCTTCTTACTCTCTCTCACTCTCTTTTTATTTTAAAAATGAAATCATTATGATGGAAGTGCCTATTTACAACCTTCATGGATGATGAAGTTTGGTTCTTCAATTTCTCCTTCAAGTTAGTTTATTAAACCATTTTAGTGGTTGAAAAAAATTGAAAAATTAATATTACATACTTTTTTATGTTCTAGATGATATATGTTTACATAATAGCAAGTGATAATACATAATGACTTCGTTATTATCAATAAAGGTCATAATAATCTAAAAGATTATAAGTAAATGTATTATCTAATGATTCATTGTCATAATATATAACCAAATTATATATATAACCATTTAAAATTATTTATTCTCATTAACAACATGCAATTCCAATTCTGGGGAATTATACCAATTTTAGAAGAACTCTATAACTTATAATAAAGAGAACTGGTCATGAAACCAAGGAAACAGACACTCCAGAATAATGAAATTCAATCATATAACTTATCAATAAAAACATTAATAATTTTTATAAAAATATAATGAATCAAATACATGTACATATGGTTAATAATTAATTCATTAATGTATTTAATTTTATTATTTAGGATGTTAAGGTCTACTATTGAACAATTTCTTACATAAGATAAGGGTTTTCTACCTGAACTTCCTTTTTTTCCGGTATAGGGTAATTCTCTACATACCTTAACAAAAGTATAGATTATTTTTATTTAATCATAAAACATTATGTATAAATGTTCTATATAGTTTAACTAATCATAATTATTCTTTCTTTTATGGGGATGTGCATGCTTTAAAATGATATTTCAGAAATTCTTCCTGTTAAACTAGCTCGTTTCAAAGGAACTTCTCGAATTCATACCAATTTCCAAATTTACTCTATTATCTAAATTAACCACCATTATTTTTTTAAAATCACTCATTTAATTATGAAATTACTAAATTAATTCACTTATGTTATTATGGAAATATTTCTTCCATGAAAAACTCTTCTTTTAAAGTAAAAGAGTATTTATCTTAAGAATAACTCGATGATTTTATATAACTATTTTCATCTATTTGCAAACTGTTTTTGATTATTGTGTTTAATTTTGATAATTCTTTTTTTATATCATCAACCATATTTTATTTAATGGTTTTGACTATTTTTACTATTGATGTGCTATCTCAATATTATTAACGACATTACTCTAAATGGTTAGTGTTCATATTAAATGATTGAGAAAAGTTATCTATATTTCTTATAATATATTCAAAATGACTGTATATTTTTTCTGTTTTTCCACATTAATATATGGAATGAATTGGACTTATTACCTGATGGGTGATACTGGCTGACACCCATCAATGCATCATTAGGTCTCATTATAAAAACTAGTCTGGTTTTTTACCCATATATCTATGGTCGTGGAACAAGGCCTTGAAAAAATGATTATGATGTTTGAAATTATGCATTCACTATTTATAAAATAATTAATTGATCATCCATGTAATTATTAGGGTATTTGAATATGATTTTATTTATTTGGGTATTATTTATTCATTTAATAATTGTCCTACATTTTTTTCAAGTATATTTTGATGGAATGTGTTTTTTGTTTCTCACCATGCCTAATTTTTAATATTAGGATTACTTTTGTTGTATTATATAACCATACTGATCATCTGATCTCACCCATTATGTATTTTTTATATTACTCTAGGATAAAAATAATTATATTATTAATTACTTATAGGTATAATCTACAAGTTATGGATATTTACAATGGATTTTACATTTTGTGTTTCCTTTCTTCTTGTAATTTTGAACATATGAATGTATATTTTTTTACAAAAATACTAAATTACTTGTTCCATTATGATATAATTGTCTTATTATCATTCCAATGTAATAACATAATGCACCGACTCTGAGAAACCGGGGTTAGGGCGTTATAGCTTTTATAGGAGGAATATTAGTAAAAATCATGGAAACTAGATATAGAAAATGTAGATTTGGGAACAAAACCCTAAGGTATACTATAAGGATAATCATTAAAGAAAATAAAAAAAATAATGAAGATTTTATATGTGTCTTCCTATAAATACGTCCATGTCTGGATACTACAAGTGTACATGGTTCTGGAATAAATGTACTTAGGAGTAACAACTCTGACAAGGTGTTCCAGGCTTGACTCAGGGTAAAATTGTACACGACAATGAGCCTTACTACAAGATTGGTTTGACACTCCTAGGGTATATTCTTATGATAATTAAAATTATCTTTACAATCTATTAAAAATGATTTCAATGTAAATTATTCCTCAAATAATCCATGTTTATGATTATGGGATTAACTATATATTGGAGTTGAATTTATGTTATGTATTTTTCAAATTGAGATTATACATTATGATTCCTAATGTAATCTAGTGTATTATATTATTTATAAATGGAACCAAGTGGCAGGAAACCTTTCTTTATATCCTGGGAAAAGAAAACATGAAAAGGGTGAGCTCAAATGCTCAGTAAGGGTAAGCATGGATAAAATAAAACATACCATATACATTTGAACTTAAAAAAAACATGAACATTAAAAATATTGAGCAACGACATAAAACATGGAAGTACATAAGGCATAGATCATAATGGAACATAAATCATGATAAAATAGAATGGTAATAAAACATGTAATTGTGGCATCCATTAAGAACATGTAATGATTTCCATAGTAGCCAAGGCATTGCTACCAAGACCATCTTAGTGGACAAAGTCCCTTTCTAAATCGAGTTCACTCCTCGTTTCAGTCCTATTTTACTGAACCGGTTTAACCTTCCATTCCATCCATGTCTATATCATGAGATATAAATCTTTACCCAATTCATTGGAGGGAGATATAGGTCCCACCCATCTTATAATGAAATCATTCTTACTTGTGCCACAAAATAAACATACATCATTCATAATAACCAAACGAATAAAATGGGTTTCATAAACATCATCCCATCATCACATAATCCATATAAAAGAAATGGATATAATTTCATAATAAGAAAAGTAAAACCATGTAAATAATAGAGTCATTACACTTGAAACATACACATATGAAATAATTTCATCTTACATGGAAAATGGTTTTGATAAAACACTTGAAATGAATTCTTGAGTAAAATATCCTTTCTTCTTCAAAATCAATTTCTTTTCACAAAATTTCATGCAATTTTAAAAGAAAGAGGTTTTGTTGAAAATAGTCATGAAATATTTTGGAGGAAGCTTCATTAAAATAAGGCTTTATAAAACCGTAAAAATCATTTCGTGCCATATAAGTTAAAAAAACATTCTTTTCGTACTTTTGCTAGAAAAGTCAAAAAGTACCTCGTAACGTAAACAAAAGAAAGATTCCTTACATACCATGTAATAAAAGTCAAAAAATGGGTAAAAAGGACTTTAAACATACATGAAAAAACTTTTATAAAACATGTACATGGATGATAGAAATAACCCCAGTAAATACTTACGAATATGCAATCTCGGATAAAAATGAGATTTGTAAAATTATCCCTTACCTTAGGTCTAATTTTCTTCGTTAGTGTCCGAACCTCCTGTATAATGATTTAGGTAATGTTATTGACTTATTAAAGAATCATATTAATTGTTATGATATCATATATGGTTCACTTATGACTGTATATTACCCGTTCTTTTGTAAATTCCATGTCAAAGAGCATTTTGGGTAAAATCGCTTCATTTGTCGTCCGTGTTTTGACTTGTAATTATTCATATAATTACATAGATCATGATTACTTACATCCAAAATGTAAAACATGATTTATATATAATATATATTCAGAATATACATATATGTAATAGATCGATAAATGGAATGAAATACACCGTTCATGGAGACGGTAGGTCGTACGTACGCATGAACGTTGTTTTCGTTTCCTCATTGAATTGAATGGAATTAATTGGATGACATACATATATATATATACATAAATCCAGTATTATTATTTCATATATTTCATGATTCCTTATTATATATACTTTATAATCATTTATGAATGGTTATCATTGAGAATGAATCTCATCGCGTCCTTGAGAAGGTATTCCGTACGTACGCACGAGCGATGATATCGTTCCCATGATCGTCGAATTTTATTGGAGTGTATGTATACTATTATAGAATCAATATAAATTTATAATAATCATACATAGTTATTTTTTACACCATTATACCCATCCATGTAAGGTGGTGGTGGAAAATAGATTACACCACAGCGTGGAGACGGTATTTCGTACGTACACACGCGCGGTGATTTCTTTTTCTGTAGGATGGATAGATGGTGAAATACGGTTGTTTAATACATATAATAAAATATAATTATATTAGTGATACTGATGTTATTACTTCATAATGAAACAACCTAAGAAGAATAAATGGAAGAAGGAATAAAGTTGAAAGAATCGGTAACAGACATTACCTCTTCTTTGAAGCGCCTCTTTGAGACCTCCTCTTAGGGAACTAAAATTGGTCTTTGAAGAAGACCAGGACCTCTAGGATGTTTCTAGGGAAGTGGAGAAGATAATTGGTCAGGTTTTGGACGAGCTTGAAGGATAAATTTGGTGTGTGGAAGAGAGGTAGGAGGTGCCCTTTTATAAGGGAGGAGAGGGGCACCTTTGGAATTTTTAAAAATATTAATTTATAATAAATCTAACCCCACTTAAAAACCTCCAAAAATGACTCATATTCTAATATTAGATGAAATAGGGTTGTAATATCATCAAAAAAATCAAATTTAGACATGTTTGGATCTTATTTTAAACCTTATCATTTTGATTTATCCTTATTTAATCTATTTAAGTTTATTTGTGGTAATAAAATTCTAAATTTAAAATTATAAAAAATAATTACTTATTTGTTGTGAATTTTCCATAATTATTTACTTTATAATATTATAGACCACATAAATTTAAATTTATAATTTTTAAATATTTTTTTTATTTTTAAACAATTTTATAATATGTTATTTTTATAAAATAACAATAGTGTCGATTTTGACACTATTCATTTATTTGAATTTAAATAAAATATATACAGAAGATATTTTCGAACTAAAATCTCTAATTGATTGATAAAAGGCCATATTATCTATAAAATTAGTAGATAACATTAAATAGTTTATATAATATTTATTTTATTATTTTTGAAACCATTTATTTGGTTTATCTCTTAATAAAATAATTACTACAACATTTTTGTATAATTATTTAATATACTGATTTGATGCATAAAAATTAAAAATAAAATCCTATGATGAAGATAAATCTATTAACTTTCACAATAATACTTTTACTAGAATTTATCATTTTAAAATCACAATATTTAAATTGTTATATTTTTTAAATTATGAAGGTGACAACTTTGGAAACATTTAAAATAAAATAATATAAGTGTCATAATCACTTTTATAAGGCTCCAAACGGTTATATATTAGGTCATTGGATTATTAAGTTGTATATATACACTACCAATAAGTTTTTGGTCAGGTTTTTGGTCCTTTTAATGGGTATTATTATTTCAATAAAAACTATATTACTTATTTTCCACTTAATAAATAATTTCTGTATCATTAATGTATCACCATTAATGACAATTATTTAATCGGTAAAAATTCTAAATAAATTATCATGATGTAGATAAATTCATTTTCTTTTTTGAGACTATTCATGTTTGAAGTTTTATGATGTTTATCACTAAATTAAAATTATTATACTTATAAGATTTAAGAGAGTGACATGTTGTCACATTCTCTGGTTTTAATAATAATTAAATTATTTTCATGGTCAAAAGTCCATAAAATGATTCTAATCCGACCCTTAGGTTATATATGTGTATACTTTTAGCCATCCAATATAATTTTGGCGTGTTTTAGGGTAATTTTATAATATTATATTTATCCTTAATTACCCGATTTACCTTTAACTATGGTAAATAAAATTTACCGTACTTACTATTCATAATTCCCAAAAATTAAAAGTATCTTATTAACATAATTAAGACCCACTGATTCCAAATATGGAATCCATTTTTCCAAATTCAATACACAAAATTTGCAGATATTAAATTAAAATTAATCCTGTTGTCGAAAGTAAACGGGTTTTTCTTTAAAAAATTGCAAAAGATTGAATTGATTTAACCTACGAATTTAATGTAAAATCAATGCTAATGACATAAATTATATTAAATGGTAAAAATATATTCTATTTATAATTTAAAACCATTGAATATGATAATTTAACCATATAAATTATTGTGATGAAAAAAGTTGTTTTTAATTAAAATATAGCGTGTTTTTACTATTCATCAAAATATGAATGTTACCAGAATAATATGAAAAATTTATCCAAATTAAATTTTTATTTCTTGATTCCAAAGAAGAATTTTATTTTTTCGAATTGAACTTATAAACATGTCAAAAACTAGATTTAAAGTGGGTGCGCCATCAAAAGTTGGCGAAACTGCATTTTTTGAAAAATACTTATTTTACCCGAAAAATTTATTTTGTTCTTATACCATGTTCTAGAAAATTTTTAAGATGAATAATAATGTTATAAAATTCAAAATTTAGTTGATACTATTCATAACAGCTAGTTCATAATAATATTATAATAATATATCGTTGTTTAATAAACCCGGTATTGCGTACAACACACGCTATCAAGGAAGGTCGTGATTGCGTGTAATGCAATCCAAGTCAGGGTTACGTGTTGTGCAAGAATCCTTCGTAGTTTTATATAACATAATGCAACCATATTTCATTTATACATTGAATATATATATATACTCAATGTTGCATAGAATAACTATTATCAAAATTGTGTGTAACATGGTCCAAGAATAGTGTTTCCTATACTGCAAGCTAATACGGTGTTGCGTATAGCGCAAGGTAATCTTGTTGTAGCATAAAAAAAAGATATGAATGAAATTAAAACGAATATATCTTATAAAATCTCGGGTTGTTGCATAGTCAGTCAACAACTACCCATATTTCATCATTATTTGTTAAATTTTTCAATAATCTGGTGAAAAAATAAATCATAATTTCATCACATTTCAATGTAGGGATAGGAAAAGGTTACATGATACCTCTAGGATATTCTTATTTATCCTTCACCTATTGAAAAACTAAAGATCTCGATACATAATCAAAAATTTTCAGCTACATTTTTTCCCATCAGAAATGTTCCTTCATATATATATACATATTAGTTCGACTAGGGTGTATAGAGAAATTTGAACTTTGAGAATCATCCAAAAA
This sequence comes from Viscum album, assembly GCA_963277665.1. Classification (NCBI taxonomy): domain Eukaryota; kingdom Viridiplantae; phylum Streptophyta; class Magnoliopsida; order Santalales; family Viscaceae; genus Viscum; species Viscum album. Next base: position 1,298,839,521 of record OY728136.1, read on the forward strand.
CTGCCTTTTTAGCTCAGGTATAGAGGGAACCCAGAGTCACATCCCAAATTTCATAATTACATCCTCACACCCAAAGTCATCCAACATCCAATCATTCACTTCATTAATTTTATTTTTATGATTCTCATTATCAGGATGAGAACTTTTACTTCCTTCCAATAAATTGGGCTGGGAAACAAATTGAAAAAGTTGTGATGTTACACGTAATTTAATAATACCCATATCTTTCCTCACTAGATCAATGTAAATTTCATACTTGTCAATTATCATTTTTTTAAAATTCCATTATCCTTTATTCTCAATGCATCAACTATTATATTTTCCATTCCTTTGTGGTAGTGTGCGGAAAAATCATAATCCTGGAGTAGATCGATCCATCTCGTTTGCATCATGTTGAGTTCTTTCCTTGAGATGATATATTTTATGATTTTGTGATCCATATATATCTCACATATTTCTATATAGAGATAGTTTCAACATATCTTTATAGAAAATATTACTACTTCTAACTAAAGATCATGAGTTAGATAGTTATGTTCGTGAATTCATAACTGTCATGAGGCATCTGTAATAACTCTATAATTATGCCATAGGACACAACTAATTCCATTATTTTATGCATCACTATAGAAAAAAATCCCTCATTTACTTATGGTAGAGTTAGGATCATAGAATTTACTAATATCCTATTCAATTCATCAAAATATTGTTCACAATATTTTATCCATACGAACTTAACCCCTTTACAAGTAATATTGGTTAACAGTATGGCTAAATGTTCAATGTTCTTAATAAAATGAAAACAATAACCTAATAAACCCACAAAAATATGTACCTCAGTTATGTTCATTGGTGTAGTCTATTCTTGAACTTCCACTATCTTTGCAGGATCCACTAAAATTGAACCCTTAGAGACAATATGACCCAGAAAAAACTGCTTGATTCTAGAATTCACACATTTTAAACATCCAATATAATTTGTTTCTTCTATGAGTCTTCAGAATAATGCTCAACTAATTATAATGTTCTTATCTAATTTTAGAGTATACCATGATATCATCAATAAATACCAAAACAATTCATTTTTTATATTCTATGAAAACACTATTCATTAGATCCTTGAAAATAGAGGGTGCATTAGTCACACAAAAAGTCATTACTGTAAATCTGTAATGCGCAACCTCGTTCAAAAAGCTGTATTTGGAATATCTTCCTTCATCACATGGAACTAATGATATCTGAATCGAAGATAAAACTTCGTAAAAAATTATTTATCATGAAGTTGATAAAATAAATCATCAATGCGAGGACGATTGTAGTTGTTCATTATCATAATAACATTTATCTACCTATAGTTAGTGCACAACCTCATAGATCCATCCATCTTCTTGACCAAAAGAACAAAGAATCCCCATATAGAAACACTAGGGAATATAAATCCTTTATCAGTCAATTACTCTAGTTTTTTATTTAGTTCTACAAACTCCACAGTGTCCATTCTATAAGGAGTCTTTGATATTGGTCTTGAACTAGGAATTAAATCAATAGTGAACTAAACTTTCCACTCTAGATAATGTCTATGTAAATCCTCTAGAAGTACATCAATGTATTCTTTCAAAATAGTTACATACTTAATTTGGAGATTCTATACTCAACCATATATTTTTAGTCATCATCCTACTCAAGAATTTCATTCAGAAGTGCTACTAGGGAGGATCTAGAATAGACTAATATGGTGAGGTTTCTACTCTAAATATAAAGGATTCTACATCATTCTAAAAATTGTAACCTCCTTATTATTGTAATATATTCTTTCATCATCATTTGAAATACGATTCATACCAAGAATTAAATAAAATTAATTCATTGGTATAATGATAAGGTAGGTAAGTAAAGCATGTGTGTGTCATTAGGGGGGATAATTGAAATATATTTGTTGAAATATTACTTCCCTTAGGATATTGGACTGAAAAATTGTTTATTAAATAAAATATGAAATGTCTAATTTTATTGGAAAACTAAGAAGATATAAAATAATGTAAAGATACGGAATCAAATAAATCATTGGCTATGTTTGAGTAAACGATTAATGTACCTACCACCAAATCATTAGGAACTTCAAACTCAGTAGTTGTTATCGCATAAGCCCGGACTTTCTCCCTTGTCTATTTTTTGGGAATTTTTCCTTGAATATTTGGAGAATCATTTTCATAATTTCCCATATATTTATAATTATTGAATTTAACATTGGCAACCTCTTTATTTCCCATTCAATCATGATATTGGTGGCCTTTTTTCCAAAATTGTAACAAACACCCATACCCTTTAGAAAAGTACCAGGTTGTTTCTTCTGATAATTACCACATGATTGAAAATCCATTCTTCCCTTCATCCCATATTCCATATTTCATTTTCAATAGTGTTCATAATCCCTCTTCTTTTCTTTCTTTCTATTAAAGTCATGAAGCATATATAATTCTTTTTCTGTCTAGATAGCACATGAGACTATATCATCATATGATGAGAAACATTGGGAGACTAGTTCCCTTTATAGGATTGGATTTGAACCATAAAATAATCCATAAATCATACTCTGTGGATTAAATATATGTAGTTAGAGGAATGTATTTATATCCTTGTGAAGTTAGCTTCATTATTTACAACATTCTAATCCAATTTTTTCCTTAGATTCAGAAAACTCATTTCCATATCTACTCTTCGTTCATGGAAAAAGTATTTTCTATGAATATTTCCTAAAAATCCCTCTATTAAATATTTTAAATATCTTCCTCTTAATGTTTTTGAATTAATGACCACTTTTGATCAGAATCTACCGATAGATGATAAAATTACACAACAACCTTCTCCCTTTTGTTACTACCCAAAACAAGAAATATATTCTCTAAGAAACATATCAACTTCACTACTACGAATGGGTTTGTAGTCTAATTAAATGATGGAGGTTGTTTTCACATAAAGAGGTCTAACATCTCTCCACTATGTTGTGGATCAGGGTGATCCTTATGAGTATGGTTATTTGTCATATTCTGAGTCAGTTTTCCTAGTATAGTTATATTTTTCTCAGCACTAGTTGCAACATCATTACCCTACATAGAAGGGAAATACCTTCCTGGGACATGTGGATTCATTCGTTTTTTATTTTAGGTAAGAAAAAAAGGGGAAGATCTTTATGGGAGATGTTGAAGATCTTTCACCACGATTAGAGGATTATGTTCCAAGTTTCTAAAGACACTAAACTGTTACGGTCCTTGTGTGTCTGTTTTTGTGATGTATTAAGTATTCTGCAAAAGTAATGTAATGTCCATGTACGTCAAGCTTCGGGTCTCTACAGTTGGTATCAGAGGAAAGGTTTAGTCAACCTTTGGAAACTAGAATGCGAAAACGTTAGTGAGATCCCTAGAGATATTTCTAAGGTATGTCTAGGGATGTCCCTAAGGATAAGTATACGTATAGGATATAGTCCTAGAACTACGGTAACGATCTTAGAATTTAACCTACGATGCTAGATATTGAGTGTACTCCCCCTTTACTATGTTGTTTTCTCTATCATGATTTTTCCACTCACACTATTCTTTTTGGGTTTTAGAAAATGGCTAGAAACAGGAAGATTCACGATAATGGAGGATATGATAGACAATGGAATGATTTTCTTCATGAGAAACCAAATGAAACGAGATCTGGAAGTCCAAACATCATTATTATGCCTAATCATAAATCTCATAATATGATCAGTAATCTCAACTTTGGTAAGTCTCCCGACTCAGATAATAAGAGAAAGATGGAGTTTCATGATGATCATAGAGGAAAGAAAGTTCAATTTCCCTCATGTAAATAATGTGGGAAGAGGCATCATGGAGATTGTTTCAAAGGAACTGGAAGATGCTTTGGGTGTGGAAAAGAAGGACACAAATCTAGTAACTGCAAAGGAAAAGGTTCAGTTAACACCATGGACAAGGATAATGGTATTTCTACAACATCAAAAATGATTAGATGTTTTAAATGTGGAATGTACTGGCATTATGCAAACCAATTCCCTAATAGAAAATCTCATGAAGAAAATTAGTATGGTCGTATGGGTAATATTTATGTTGATGATGATGAAGAGACTACAAATGAAATATGAGATGAAAGAAATGATGAAGATCAGTCAGTGTTTTAAGAAGTTAGTGGAATGATTGTATGTTTATAAATAATAATGTATGGTACTATGGAATAAAGAATCGTCTAAGGATTGTTACACGATTGTTTTTTCTAAAGTATTTGAATGTATATGTTGAATGGTACTGGTACCCATGAAAGGTTATTCAGTTATTTTTTGAAAGAAGATGATATGCGAATAACGAAAGGATAAGAAGATACTGATATGTTTGATTGTATTCATGAGCTCATGACTGATATATGGACTAAGTGATATTATGGTTTGAGTATATAGAATTTTTGGGATTTTGGTATGTGGAAAGTGTTAAAATTTAACAACATTCATGTTTTAACTAAGGTTCAATGGGTATTCATTCTTCAAGAGAATACATTATTAAGGTATTCACATGTTTGTAATTTGACCAACAAGATATATCTTATGATATATTAGGGGATAAAGGATGGCATTCACGTGATTGTTATGTGACATTTCAAGTAATCATTTTCTTTATACTATGAGCTTGGACCGAAGCATTTTAGATAAGCCTAAAGATTGGAATGGATTATGTTGGACATAAGTTATTATTTTTTAAGGATAGAACTTTTTTTCGATATTATTAATGGGATGTTATAGTAATGTAGTTTTAGAAAAAGGAAAACCTCCAGGACGGGCGACAGCCCATCGCGTCGGACAAGGATGTGTGAATCGAACCCACAACCGAAGTGCGACTGGACTTTATCACCTACCACTGGCCTACAGGAAGTCCCTGGTTAGTAGAAACTGGTTTTATTTTATTAACCGGTATGATATATGAAGTATAAGTTCATTTTTGGAACCATATACGATTAATCTAACCATAAGATGGACTTATAACTTTTGATAACCTTTTGTTTGAAAGAGATGGAATGTCCCATTATTCTATCACATGATCTGCTAACACATCACGAATAACAAATTCAACTTCATTTCTTTAAGGGATGAAGTGGAAATTGTTCAATTCACGAACAACAGTGAGATTGTACCAAAATCATGCAAATATATCTTTCAATTCATCAACTTTAGGGAAATGATCTTGAAAACCAAAAATGTTTTCCTAATTCCCTTATATCCGATTAATTAGATGGTACCCTAGATCATCACAAATCAATAGCTTTGTGATTATTGTCTTTTTCATAGCCATGTTCTCAACCACTCTCCATCAAAACTTGATGGTTATATTTTTCTTCCATATCCATATTTTCACCTATGTTCTCCTACGTGGAAACCCCGTGATGAGTTAATTTGGGTAACTGTTACGTTTCATACTTTTAGTTTTTAAATCCAAGTTTTGGTATTCCTTTTTACGATGTGGGTTTCTATGAATAGTAAACGATTTATAACCCCGATGAATTTCGAGGGAGAAATTCATTTTAAGGGGGGTAGAATGTAACAACCCGAAATTTTATAAGATATATTCGTTTTAATTTCATTCATATCTTTTGTTGTACGCTACACCAAGATTACCTTGTGCTATACGCAACACCGTATTAGCTTGCAGTATACGCAACACTATTCTTGGATCGTGTTACACACAATTTTGATAATAGTTATTCTACGCAACATTGAGTATATATATATATATATATATATTCAATGTATAAATGAAATATGGTTGGATTCTGTTATACGAAACAACGAAGGATTCTTGCGCAACATGCAACCCTGACTTAGCATGCATTACACGCAATCGCGACCTTCCTCGATAGCGTGTGTTGTACGCAATACCAGGTTTTACTAAACAATGATATATTATTATAATATCATTATGAACTAGCCATTATGAATAGTATTAACTAAATTATCAATTTTATAACATTATTATTCATCTTACAAATTTTCTATAACATGGTATAAGAACAAACTAATTTTTTTGGGTAAAATATGTATTTTTCAAAAAATACAGTTTTGCCGCATTTTGATGGCGCACCCACTTTAAATCTAGTTTTTCACATGTTTATAAGTTCAATTTGACAAAATAAAATTCTTCTTTGAAATCAAGAAATAAAAATTTACTTTGAATAAATTTTTCATATTATTCTGGTAACTTTCATATTTTGATGAATAGTAAAAACACGCTATATTTTAATTAAAAACAACTTTTTTCATCGCAATAATTTATATGGTTAAATTATAATATTGAATGGTTTTAAATTATAAATAGAATATATTGTTACCATTTAATATAATTTATGTCATTAGCATTTATTTTACATTAAATTCGTAGGTTAAATCAATTCAATCTTTTGCAATGTTTTAAAGAAAAACCCGTTTTCATTCAACAACGGGATTAATTTTAACATAATTTCTGCAACTTTTGTGTATTGAATTTGGAAAAATGGATTCCATATGTGGAATCAGTGGGCCCAAATTATGTTAATAAGCTATTTTTCATTTTTGGGAATTATGAATAGTAACTACGGTAAATTTTATTTACCATAGTTAAAGGTAAATCGGGTAATTAAGGATAAATATAATATTATAAAGTTACCCTAAAACATGCCAAAATTCTATTAGATGGAAAAAATAGACCCATATAACCTAAGGGTTGGATTAGATTCATTTTATGGACTTTTGACCAAGAAAATAATATAATTATTATTAAAACCAAAGAAAGTGACAACATGTCACTCTCTTAAATCTTATAAGTATAATAATTTTAATTTAGTGATAAACATCATAAAACTTCTTACATGAATAGTCTCCAGAAATATAATAAAATTATCTACATCATGATAATTTATTTATAATTTTTAGGGATTAAATAATTGTCATTAATGGTGATACATTAATGATAGAGAAATAATTTATTAAGTGGAAAATAAGTAATATAGTTTTTATTGAAATAATAATACCCATTAAAAGGACCACAAACCTGACCAAAACTTATTGGTAGTGTATATATACACCTTAAGCATCCAATGACCTAATATATAACCGTTTGGATCCTTATAAAAGTGATTATGACACTTATATTATTTTATTTTAAATGATGTCAAAGTTGTCACCTTCATAATTTAATAAATATAACAATTTAAATATTGTTATTTTAAGATGACATATTCAAGTAAAAGTATTATTGTAAAAGGTAATAGATTTATCTTCATCATAAGATTTTATTTTTAATTTTTATGCAACAAATCAGTATATTAAATAATTATTCAAAAATGTTGTAGTAATTATTTTATTAAGAGATAAACCAAATAAATGGTTTTAAAAATAATAAAATAAATATTATATGAACTATTTAATGTGATCCACTAATTTTATAGATACATATGACCTTTTACGAATCTATTAAAGCTTTTAGTTCGAACATATATTCTGTATATAGTTTATTTAAATTCAAATAAATGAATAGTGTCAAAATTGACACTATTGTTATGTTATAAAAATAACATATTATAAAATTGTTTAAAAATCACAAAAATATTTAAAAATTATAAATTTAAATTTATATGTTCTATAATGTTATAAAGTAAACAATTATGTAAAATTAACAACAAATAAGTAATTATTTGTTATAAATTTAAATTTAGAATTTTATTACCACAAATAAACATAAATAGATTAAATAAGGATAAATCAAAATGATAAGGTTTAAAATAAGATCCAAACATGTCTAAATTTGATTGGTTGATGGGATTACAACCCTATATAATCTAATCTTATAATATGAGTCGTTTTCGGAGGTTTTTAAGTGGGGTTAGATTTATTATAAATTAATATTTTTAAGAATTCCAAAGGTGCCCCTCCCCTCCCTTATAAAAGGGAACCTCCTCCCTCTCTTCCACACACCACTTTGAGCCTTCAAGCTCGGAAAAAACCTGCCCAATTATCTTCTCCACTTCCCTAGAAACATCCTAGAGGTCCTAGTCTTCTTCAAAGACAAATTTTAGTGCCCTAAGAGGAGTCTCAAAGAGGCGCTTCAAATAAGAGGTAATGTCCGTTACCGATTCTTTCAACTTTATTTATTCTTCCATTTCTTATTCTTAGGTTGTTTCATTATGAAGTAATAACATCAGTATAACTAATATACTGATATTTTATTATATGTATATTTCACCATCTATCCATTCTATGGAAAAAGAAATCACCGCGCGTGCATACGTACGGAATACCATCTCCATGCCGTGGTGTAATATATTTTCCACCACCACCTTACTTGGATGGGTATAATGGTGTAAATAATAAATATATATGATTATTATAAATTGATATTGATTCTGTAATAGTATACATACACTCCAATAAAATTCAACGATCATGGGAATGATATCATCGCTCGTGCGTACGTACGGAATACCGTCTCCATGACGCGATGAGATTCATTCTCAATGATTAACCATTCATAAATTATTAAAAAGTATATATAATAGGTAATCATGAAATATATGACATAATAATACTGGATTTATGTATATAGATGTATGTATGTTATCCAATTAATTCCATTCAATTCAATGAGGAAACGAAAACAACGTTCATGCGTACGTACGGCCTACCGTCTCCATGAACGGTGTATTTCTTTCCATTTATTGATCTATTACATATATGTATATTATTAATATATATTATATATAAATCATGTTTTACATTCTGGATGTAATTAATCATGATCTAAATAATCATATGAATAATTACAAGTCAAAACACGGATGACAAATGAAACGATTTTACCCAAAACGCTCTTTAACAAGGAATTTACAAAAAACGGGTAATATAAAGTCATAAGTGAACCATATATGATATAATAACAATAAATATGATTCTGTAATAAGTCAATAACATTATTTAAATCATTATACAGGAGGTTCGGACACTTATGAAGAAAATCGGACCTAAGGTAAGGGATAATTTTGCAAATCACATTTTTATCCGAGATTGCATATTCGTGAGTATTTACTAGGGTTATTTCTATCATCCTTGTCCATATTTTATAAAAGTGTTTTCATGTATGTTTAAAGTTATTTTTACCCTTTTTTGACTTCTACTACATGGTATGTAAGGAATCATTCTTTTGTTTACATTATGAGGTACTTTTTGACTTTTCCGGCAAAAGTACGAAAAGAATGTTTTTTTAGTTTATACGGCATGAACAGATTTTTACACTTTTATAAAGCCTTATTTTCATGAAGCTTCCTCAAAAGGATTTCATTACTATTTTCAAAAAAATCTCTTTCTTTTAAAATTGAATGATGTTTTGTGAAAAGAAATTTATTTTGAAGAAGAAAGGATATTTTCCTTATGAATTCATTTCAAGTGTTTTATCAAAACCATCTTCCATCTAAGATGAAATTATTTCATATGTGTATGTTTCAAGTGTAATGTCTATATGATTTACATGGTTTCAATCTTATTATTATTAAATGATATCTATTTCTTTTATATGGACTATGTGATGATGGGATGATGTGTATGAAACCCATTTTATTCATTGGGTTATTATGAATGATGTATGTTTATTTTGTGGCACAAGTAAAAATGATTTCATTATGAGATGGGTGGGACCTATATATCCCTCCAATGCTATGGGTAAAGATTTATATCTCATGAGATATACATGGCTGGAATGGCAGGTTAAACTGGTTCAGTAAAACAGGACTGAAACGAGGAGTGAACTCGATTCAGAAAGGGACTTTGTCCACTAATATGGTCTTGGCAGCAATGCCTTGGCTACTATGGAAATCATTACATGTGATTAATGGATGCCACAATTACATGTTTTATTCCCATGATATTTTATCATGATTTATGTTCCATTATGATCTATGCCTTATGTACTTCCATGTTTTATGTCGTTGCTCAAGATTTTTAATGTTCGTGTTTTTTTTATGTTCAAATGTATATGGTATGTTTTATTTTATCCATGCTTACCCTTACTAAGAATTTGAGATCACCCTTTTTATGTTTTCATTTCCCAAGATATAAAGAAAGGTTTTAGGTAAGAAAAAAAGGGGAAGATCTTTATGGGAGATGTTGAAGATCTTTCACCATGATTAGAGGATTACGTTCCAAGTTTCCGAAGACACTAAACTATTACGGTCCTTGTGTGTCTGTTTTTGTTATGTATTAAGTATTCCGCAAAAGTAATGCAATGTCCATGTACGTCAAGTTTTGAGTCTCTACAGACTCACCATATCTGTACATTCTCTCTCTATAAGAGAGGATGTTCCATTCTATCTCCTTTAACTAGTCTATGTTAATTATGTTTTGAAAATTCATGAATAAAAACTCTTAATTTTATCTGATCATGATCCATGACTTACATAAAAAATATATAAAGGTCTTCAGAAAGATTTTTATTTTGATCTTCGATTGAGTACTGTGTATCACCCTCAAACTGACAGGAAATCAGAAATGATGACCCAAACATTAAATTAAATGATGAGATCATCCTCCCTTGATTTTTATGGTATGTTGGATTATTATTTACCTTTGGTGTATTTTTACTACAATAATAGTTTCCAAAAAAAGTATTCAAATGGCATGTTTAGGAGGAATTGTAAGGAATGAGACGTCGTACAACAACATGTTGGGATAAATTTGGTGAATTAAAGCATGTATGTCCAGATTTTAAGGAGGAAACAACATCAAAGGTAAATACAATTCAAACACATATCAATGTAGCATAGATAAGGAAAGAGATCTACGTTGATAATCAAAGGGTGGATTTTAAATTTCAACTACAAGATAAATTTTTTGGGAAAGTATCATTATGGAAAGGTGTTATAAGATTTGGGAAGAAAGGGAAACTGAGCCCCATGTACATTAGAACATTTGAAAATCTAGATATAATTGGATATGTTTCTTATTATTTTTAAATGCCACCTATCATTTCTAGGGAGCACAATGTGTTCCATGTCTCGTTTTTTAGAAAGTACATTCAAGACCCAACACATGTGCACACATATAATGTTATAGAATTGGAACCTAACTTATCTTACTGTGAATGGCCTATCTGGATTCTAGACACTAAAGTGGAGGTATTGAGTAATAGTATGGCTTCTTGGGTAATTTTACTTTGGAATAATCATAAAATTTAATATCCAAAATGGGAGCCTAAATATCTTATGATGATGAACTACCCAAATATTTTTATGTGGTAACATTCTGGAAATGTAATGGATAAATTTTGTAAGAGGGTAAGAATGTAGAATACTAAGGAATTAAAATTAAATTTAATATAAAATACGTGAAACAATGAGTCTCTATGATAAAACCGTTTTTTTGTTATCAAAGATAGTTATATGCTAGCTGTTAGACATAATTTTTCCACTAATGACTTTTGAATTTTAAAAGAAGGACATACACTGTTGTGATCCGTAAGATATTTAAAGTCTAATAGGAACAACATAAATTTTTCATCATTAGTAACTAGACCCTTTTGAATAGTAATGTACCCTTATGAATAGTATTATGACCCTTATGAATAGTAACATCACACATGTATGTATAGATAATATTTAGGCACCTTCTAAATGAGAGTGAAAAGATTAAATATTAAAAATTAAGGGTTGGTATTTTTGTGAGTAATAAATAATTAATTAGAATTTTAAGTTAATAAAATTTTTTAAATAAAATTAATTTTCATAAAATATATTAAAAATATATTTTTTTCTATGATTTTAGGATAGTTTTATGAGACATCAATTAATTTTTGAAAGTATTATTAAATCCGTTTTTTAATTTACATTCTGTAATTTTCAGGTAAATAATGATTTTAGTTAAAAATTCAATTTCAAATATTCAGAATGTTATTTTGATAAAATCGTGTCCATTTTTTAATTATACACATTAAAAAATGGTTATGGTAGAATTTTTAGTTTTTTCAAAAATATGTGAATTTATAATGAATAGAAAAATATGATAATTGACGATAAATTCTAAATAAATGATTTATTGAGTCATATGTAATGAATCAATGACTTAAGCACACTTAGTTCAAACTCAGATGAATTTATTTTCATTTTTTTCCCAATAATAAATATTATTATTGTATTTAAAATAGTAATATAATAAAGAAGAATATATTAAAAAACTCATATCCTCCACTATAAAAACCACCCATCAATCCCTCTTCTCCTCACTCCTATAAGCCTTGAATATTTTCAATGTTCTACCCAAATACTATTCCCTATTATCTCTACTTGTCTATGAGATATTTTTCTTTCTGAAGATCAAAACCCCTTACCTTAAGAAGGCTATCATAGAGGTTTATTCAAGAGGTAAATCCTCTTCTTTTTCTTTTAAATTCATTTCAATTTTCTTTATTTTGTTATTCAATCCTCACATACTCTATCAAAATTACCATGATAACTCCAATAACATTTACATACTTGAATTATATCAGGTTATCATAAGAATAATCATCAATCTTCTTACTCTCTCTCATTTTATTTAAAAACTAAATCATCATCCGAGAAGTGCCAATATACAAACTTCATGGATGATGATGTTCTTATCATCAATTTTTCCTTCAAGGAAGTTCATTGAAAAATATTAATTATTGAAATAGATTTTAAAATAAATGTTATAAATTTTTTAATTTTTTATGTAACATATTTACATAATACCAAGTGATAATACAAAATGAGTTCGTTATGGTCAATAACCGCCGTAATAATCTAAACAATTATCACTAAACAAATTATACTTTAATTCATCCTCATAATATATAGCCAAATGATATATATAACCATTAAAGCTTCTATATTATAATTAAGAACATTCAATTACTATAATGGTGAATTATACTAATTTAAAATGAACTCCACTACTTATAATCAAGCAAACAAATCCTCAAATCAAGTTAACGAACACACCTGAATAATGAAATTAAATCATATAACTTATCAATGAGGAAATAATTGAACTTTATATAACTATAATGAATAAAATTCATGTATATAAGGTTTTTAATTAATTATTTAATGGATTCATTTTTTTTATCCAGGAAGTTATGGTCATGTGGAAACACGTTCAGACATAAGCTATGGTTTTTATACAAGAACCTCCATTTTCAATCGAGTTACCCTTATTCTATACATTCCACAATGAAATTGTTAATTATTATTTTTTTACTCCCATAAAATTTGGTTTTATTATTATTTATATTCATATCATTTTGAATCCTTCTTTATTTTATGGGGAGATACATGTTTTAAAATGATCTTTAAAAAATTCTTCACTATAAAAAACCTCATTTCAAAAGAACTTCTAGAATTCTAACCAATTTTCAAATGAACTCTATATTCTTTTTTAGAAACAATAATTTTTCTAAATTCACTAATTTTATGATGAAAAAACAATATTAATTCACCTCTCATTTTTTCAATTATTTTTCCAAAAAAAACTATTATTTTCAAAGTAAACGAGTATTTATATTAAGAATAATTCGATGATTTTGTATGATTGTTTTCATCTATTTAAACACTTATGTTAATTAAAATTTTGTTTGGGATTTATCCATTATGATATCATCTACCATATATTACTGATTGTTTTATGATTATTTTGATTGTGAATTTTTTATCTTGATACCATTCATCATATTACATTGAATGGTTACTATTCATATTCAATGATTGGGGAATGTAATTTAAATTTCATATGTTAAATTCAATATGAATGTATATATTGTTTCTATTTTTTCACATTCATATGAGGAATGAATTGGATTTTTTAAATGATGGGTGGGGCCTTCTATATCCCTTTGATTCATCGATATTTCTCATGATACTAACTACTTTGGGTTTTTACCTCTTCATATAAGCTCTTGGTAGGAGGCCTTGAAAGAATGATTATGATGTCTGACATTATGTATTACCTAATTATGAAACTAGTAATTGATAGTAAATTTTTTTTTTAAAAAAATAGTATAATATCTAGGTTTATGATTTATTATGTTGTTATTTATTCACTTTTCATTTCATCTATATTACGCTCAAGTATATTTTAAAGGCATGTGTTTTTAGTTTCTCACCATTCTAAGTGTTTATGATTATGATTACATCCAATGTATTATTTTACATTACTAATCATCTAATATCACCCCTAATATTATGTTTTATATTTCTATAAGATGTAAAAAAAGTATATTATAAAATAATTTTAGCGATAATATAGAAGTTATGGATGTTTACTATTGAATTTATATATTTTATTTCCTTTAAATTTGTATGTTGAACTTATGTACATATCTTGTTTTCAAAAACTAATTAACTAAATGGTTCATTGGGATACAAATTTATTATAATCATTCAAATTTAAAAATATAATACACCTACATCGGGTAATAGGGGTCGGGGCGTCACATTCCCAGTGACAAATAATTATAAAAAAGATCATGTGTGATGGCATCTAAAAATATTCATTGTGATATATAGGGGTATTTCAGAGAATAAGTGAGTTTAATATAGATACATAATCCATACATAAGGGTTTTTCTATTTATATTTGATTTGAATAGTGGAAACATATGCAATATATAAGAGTTAATATAGAATAATTCATCAACCAGCCAAGGATTATTATATAAAATATATTTACAAAAATATTACATATAATGTGGCATGTCATGTATTTTTTCATGCATAAATAATGGGACAACATCAAGACTAAAGGGGATGAATCAAAAATTTTAAAATGTAAAAAATGATGACATTTCATTAATCATTAGTTAGGGGTTCTGTAGAATCTTAGATCATGGTTTGGCCATGAATCACTATATCATGTCATGATACAGCTATATGTTAATGAAACACTAATGAAGTAACCAATCTATTAAACCAAGATGAATGTTTCCATGTCATGATTTCTAAAATATGGGGAATTCAGTCGAAATTGATCTATATGAACTTTTTAATTATTTTTTTCTTATAGATCGAACTTAGTCAACATAAATGGAGTTTGATGGTGAAAATTTACATGATTATGATATGAGATATGTATTTGAATCATATAAATATTAAGGTAGTTAATTTCAAGGATTTCAATTAGAAATTCATGACTATTTATTGGAAATAGAGGGATATGGTTAGAATAAAATAAGTAGAAAATTTCTTGAAAAATTTTACAAAGAAAAAAGTGGAAAGGAATGGAGAGTTAAAATAAGGGATAATCCAAAAGAATAACAGTAATTAGAAACATAAACTCTATTGAACATATAAATTAATAAGGATTGGGTTGGTTTTGGATTATATTCTGTGGAAATCGGGTTTGTAGGTTTAAAGTAATTGTGTATGTGAATGAGGTTTGGGAAGTGGATAATTCTTATACTGTAATTAGTTTATCTATAGTTCTTCGGATTTGTAAAGATTTCGTTAAAATAAAAATATTTAATTCTTTTCATAATGAGTTGATTATATATGTCCTGGTAATTAATAGTTTAACATGATATACATTGAAGCATATTATATATAATTATGATTTTATTCCTTAAATAGTATATGATGATCATAATGATATATTCAGGTTGATAAATTTAAAAGAAACCAATATGTCTATAAACTGATATATTCTAGAGAATTTCATGAAATAGGTGAAGGGAGAGATCCTTGGAAAGAATTGATTTCTTCCCTTAATAATTATACATGTTTTTAGACATGGTGAGAAGTGAAATTACCTAAATTTGTATAAAAAGTGATCCTTGCTGATGAGTGAGATAAAATAAATTTTTTATTCACTAAAATAATGAGTTGTGTTGTATTTTTGGTGCTCCAAAAAAATGTCATGTGTATGATCCTTGGATTTAGCCTAGTGAAGAAAAACTAGTAGGATATTTTTGTGTTCTGTTTTTTAAAGTTTTTTATATTTTATTTATAATGGACGAGATTTTGTTAGAATGTAATTAATGTTTTATAATGTTCCATCTAATAATGGAATTGGATACATTGTGATTTATAATAATGGAAATGTTTAAATATGGAAAAATTCTAATTCACCCCCCTTAGGGTTCCATGGCCTAAAAAATATATTTTATGAAATCCTAATGAGAGAAAATACGGCCATCCATCCTTAAGAGGCAAAGATATATACTTTTCATCTTGATCATTTTTTGTACTACTAGAAAAGAATCATTACGATAAATTTTCATTGTCAATTTAACCCAGAATATCACCTTTAAAATAATATTTTAGTCATAAACATGGAGTTAATATTACATGAAACATGATTTTCATTATTAGAGAACACATAATCAACCATATCATGATAAGCGATAAATTGAATCTCTTTCACGATATGATATATTTCAGTCTCTATCTATTATTATTTTATTATACTCCAATACATAATCCTAGATTAAGAAAAAAAAATTTACAATAATAATATAGATAATTATTGATACTGTATCAATTCCATACGTATTTAATGAAAAGATTCTTGGTTCATGGATTATAAAAGATAAAATTTTAATGAAATTTAAACTTATGGCATGAGAGATATTTAAGAATTATAATTGGGAATAATTTAACTTGTGAGGATTTAGTCATGTCACTTAGTAATATTTTTCATGTAAAACACTATTGAAAAGTGATTTGTAAGTCTTTCTTATAGAATTTTTCATATTATTTCCTATATTCAATGTTAAAATGGATCCTTAATGATTTACCTTAATTAGATCATTTATTTTAATAAAATACTTGAATTTTTTTAAATCCATGGAAACATTAGTAAATCCAAACATTTATAAAGAATCTATTACCATACTAAAATAACCTAATATATTATAGGGATCATCATTATTTTGATTAATTGAGGAAAGGTTCCTCCATAGATCCCTCATCTTATAATCATATATAATAGAAATATATATATTTCCTTCAAAATAAAATTCTTATTTTACATCTCGTCGGAATACATGAAATAAAAGATATTACATATCTTTTTATTTATATAAAACCATATTATTTCTACACCTAATACAAAAATATTAATATAAAATAGATTATATCCCATTCAATTAAAATTTATACCTCAAATTCATTAAATGTGATTTATATGTTTAGGTTTCAATATAATAAATGAATATACTTTGAGATAAAATATTTCAATGTTCTAGTAATCTATTGATTAAATAATCATTGGAAGTTAGAATAAATTAAAATCATTTAGCTTCAAATATTTATTTTAATTTATTTCCTAAATAATTGAGTGGTTACTTATCACTGTTATATCTTTGTAGTCTCACATTTTTCATTACACACACCTTAATTGAGGGTTTCATGTGATTCTATTCTTAATAACCAAATTCATCAACAACTTCCAATTTACCTGATTACTAATTCTTATCTCTAATATACATATGGTATCTAATTTTTTGATTAATTTAACATAAACCACATCATAAATAGTATTTTATCAATCCTCCATATAGAACTTTTATTCCATGTGTCTAGGAAGGATTTTTAGTATGATTTGGTAGAGACTAACCCAAGAACCTTCTTGAATCCAATTCCATATAGGTGGTTTTTGAAATTTTTATTCTAGTTGATGAATTGGGGGATTTAAAATGATTTCTCCTATAATGTTCATCCTTATACTCCACCATATTACTCTAAAAATAGTTATATTGTGTAATTATCCACTATAAACATATTTTAATTTTTTCATGCATCTATGGGTTTCCCTTTCTATGATTTAGAACCAAAAACTAATGAACCCAATTTTCTTGTTCCTTAATAAATAATTTTTCTATGGATTCATCATTAACAATGGTGGATTAAGCAATAGAATTCCATGAAACCTTCTACTCCTAGTCAACACTCTCCAGATATTTCACATTTCACTTCATATTTATCTCGTTAACCACCTTATAGTTTAACAAAATATTCTTAATAGATGTAAATATATAAATATGTGGTGATGTATTCATACTGAACATTATCATTCACCTTTAGTCCATTAACAACCAAATATATCTTATTAGGTAACCCAAAATCATAAAAATAACCATATGAATTCTTAAATATTATTTAAATATATATGATTAGAAATTATTTAAAATATAAAAATTCCATAAAAACTCATATTAGACCTTCTAAAAAATACTAAATCCAAGAATTTGAATAATTTTTTGTAAGTGGATTGAAATAATGACCATAATCATATAAATATGAGTCACCCTTCTTGAGGATCAAATTACAAGACCACTAGATGATAATTTTTTCATAAATTGAGGGAAAAAAGATATATCATTATGACCAATTACAATGTGGCTCTAATATTTAGCATCCCAAGTCTACAAAATCTTACCATTAAACTCATTTTACAAATATGGTTCATCCCCTTTTACTAGAAAAATATTCTGATACAGTGAAAATTTATAATGATATAAGAATTTCATATATGCTTATAGATTATCCACAACTGAGATTCTACCATAATTAGAACTAAAAAAATTCATTCCATACCCCTATTTTAAAAGTTCATTAAAATCCAATATTCTTCAATTTATATTAGAAATAAATACCATTCATGATTAATGTAGGGTTATTGACATGAAAATATTTAATAGAATTCATTATTTTTGTATATTAATAAATAATAAACTATTATCAAATATCAAAACCTTATCATCTCCATCATGTAACCAAAATCCCGAGACCTCATGTCTGAAAATATAATAAAAATAATAATAATAATACACGATTATAACATAGGTTTCATGTAACACAATATCATCTACTGAATAAAATTGAGGTATACATTGTTGATATAAAAACTATGAGTATATACTTTGTAACTCATCTATTTAAACCCATATGTGTTTAGTTTTAGAATCATGAATTAACTCGACTCTATTGATTCCTCTAGTCCACTCAATTACAAACATTATATTCATGTATTCTTTCACCATATAATATCTTTTACTATAATATATAGAGGAAATATGTGGGTTTGATTTTACCTTTTATCCATTTTAATTATTTTCATTTATTATGTGAAAATGTTTTATTTTATAAATCATTATAATAAACAGTGGTAGTATTTATTTATGCCTTGTTTGTCTCTATCATAAATAGAAATTACTATAAATTACTTCCGAAACCCCAAATAGACATCATTGATGTGAGACATTCAGATAGACAGAATGAACATGATGTGTGTTATTTCTAAATTTCATATACAAAGAGTTATCCCTCACAAATTATACTACTATTTTCTATTTATTTTATAACAAGTGATTTAGTATCATCTACATGTCCTGTGTGTGTGTTTTTCAATGTCTGTTTCTGTAAATTGTTTCTACGTATACAGTAGAAAAATCACATGATTAGTCATCTAAAGGGAATGATATTGTATCTATGAAAAATAAAGAGACACTGATATAGAGTCTTTTCCATTAATTATAAAATCAAGGTTCATACATTCAATCTGTTTTTTTTTTCAAAGAATAATTTTTACTTTTTTTCATAGCAAAGGATTGCATGATTTCTCCTTCTCCAATACCATCATTGTTAAATCATACATATTCTTAACAAACTATTTATTAAAAACCTTAATTTTTAATAGTTTCTCCTTCAAAATTACCACATTGAAAATTCCCTAAAAATTATTTTGATGAAGGTATTTCTCTAAAGGAATAATTGAGAATCAATACCAAGGAGAGATTTATATCTCTAGAGGTTTCGAGGTGTTGGTTATAATTGTGTGACTCATGAAAAATGATGAAATATCATAGATATTATAGTAGAAAATTTTACATAGATTAATCTACATAATTCCTATGTCCTGTTAAAATTTATTCTAGTTTTTTTATATTTAACTTCTATTTAACCCTAAAATAATCCATCCCTATTTACACAAAGAGATGTACTTTTTTATCACATGAACTATGGGTTTTTTATTCATAGAGACTGAATTATGTTATAGGTTCATCTCTTACCCTTCCCATTCCACCATCTATTTTTCATTAGCATTCTTATCCTAATATAAATAATAGTATATATTCTTGTAATGAGCTTATTGGACCTAATTTTTAGTATACCCTTTCCAATAAAAAGATTACAATTTTTACGAGTTTATTTGTTTATTAATGACATTATTTGAATTAGTTCACCCTAAAATGAGGATTAGTTTGTCATATATTTTAGAGATAGATATATTATTAAATATTATTATATAGGAGAGACACCTGGCCTTATATATTTTTTTCCTCTTACTTCCACACTATTCAGGGAATCTAAATATTTATTTTTATGCCACAAAAATTACATATAATCTAGGTGCATAAAATTTTCTCACTACATTAGATTATATTTAAATGACCCGAAATATATAATATGAAATGATTTAAAATGTGAGTATGTTTTGATTACAAGGGAGTACATATGCAATTGGTCTCCATGTAAGCTAGTTTAGAATGAGGTAAACCTCAATCTCTTAGTGAATGCATCCCATCCTGCACCAACATCTAACTAAAAACTATTAACCCAACCCCCACTAATTTTATACACCCACCACTACTATCCCCATTAATTTTATGTCAAAAATTAAATCCACATTATCTACCCCACATTATACACAACCATCTCTACCACATCCCCACCGTGCACCCATGATTGAGCACTCTAATTTGACACTCCTTATTAAAAATTTATTGATTCTAGATAGTATAGATGTACAAGTACAATAAATTTTTTTAAAATATATTAATTCCTTGATCCTATATAATTGAAAATTTTCAACAATCACTTAATGACATAATAGACTCTGAAATTTTAACATAACTACTCCAGAGGTCCGACAATTTACCACTGATTCAACCATATTCTATGAATCACGAGAGCACTCATCTGAATTTATAATCATGAATTAACTAAGTCTCTCCTCGATACTAATTATCTTAATTGTGAAATGTCATTATTTACTCTACAATATCCCAATATCATCATAAATTTCTACCAATATTACTTATACTAAAGACCCCCTCCACTGAATCTACAAGAATATGGATATTTTATATCTCACTATGATTTATACATATTATTTATGTTAATTAAAATGATTTACATTCATGTATAATATTGTTATATAATATTTCTTTCAGATTATTCATTTATGAAACAATAATTTTGGATTTTTCATTCTCCATACCCCATAGGGATGTTAATTGGGACTCTTTTTTACTTTTTGTTATCTCATATCAATTTATGGAACTAACCATTAAATTTTTATTTGTTTTTCAAATTGTTCATTTATAAACCCAAACCATTTTTTTGCATTATGGAAAATCCACTTTATGGAAAAGGGGAAACTGTACATAAGTTACAGAGAACTTACAATAAGAAAACCTCTGTGGACGCCATCTCGCCCAACCGACCAAGAAAAGAGCAATGTACCTGGAAGCTAGAGAAGCGTGAGAGAAAACTGGACCTCCAAGTTGAGCCATAATAAAGACAACACCATCAATACCACAAAACACATCAACATCAGACCAGCATAACTAAAACAGAAAACTCAATGCTGAAGGAAACCGCCAACTAGTGATAAAAAAACATCATCTTCAACAGATAAAAACAACCGAAAAACACATTGATGACCATTCGAAAAAGATAGAAACCCTAGTAAAAGACATCACCAGCCGAGATGAGCCCCCGCCACCAATTCTCAACCACAATAACTGACCCAAAAACCTCTGAAAAACCCACATAATTAACTTAAATGTTAGGGAGCATAAATAGATGGGTAGGAAGAGAAGAGGAGGGAAAATATGGCCTGGAGGAAGCCGCCTAACCTCACACCAACACAGTCCTAAACACCCAATCTTTTTCATGAAAAAACAAATGTTTTATAATATGAAGGTTTCGATGATAAGACTAGAGGTTGAGAAAAATACATCCCCGAAATAACAGCAAACATTCGACCAAAATAGAACTGGCGAAAGCCGGCTCCAAAATATTTCCAAGGTCGTCTAGAGAGCCAATAATAGAGGGAAGAAGTGCAAGCATCGAGGATTCGAAGAGAAAGAAAACCTAAGTCATAGATGAAGAGATGATAGAAAATGGGATAAGATAGCAGATAAAATGAAACACATGAGAGAAACAATGATCCTTTCTATAGTCAGGGGAAATACCCCTAGATGGAGAAGAAGCGTGCCCGAGAGAGCCAGCCAGGAGAAAATGGGGACATGAGTCGAGTTTTTTTTACATTTTTTAAAAAAAAAATTGAAAATACATCTAGGTAAAAAAATTATTTTTCTACCCCTTAATGGCGGAACCTGGTGTGCCGCATTTGGGGGTTTTTCTGTCTGGGGCAAGGCGGAACAAGATGTGCCGCCTTTTCCAAAAAATAAACCGCAAAGGCGGCACACCAGGTGCCACCTTTGCATAAATATTTTTTTTTAAATTTTTTAATTTTATTTTTATTTTTTTGTTTTGTTTTGTTATATATATATATATATTACAAAACTTTTCAACAGAATTTTTCTGCTATTTAATATCCAGCAGCACTGCCATTACAGCAGTCTGGATTCTGACAGAAACCCTCACCCTAGACTCCCTTTTATAAGGGGGCTTTCCATGGAAATCATACAGCATTTCCGATGTGGGATTCTGGTTCTTTTTTTCTGCGAAGTATATTCTTTGTTTCTGATGTGGGATTCTGTTTCATGGATGCGACTTTGAAAGACTATATAACATAAAATATAATACCAACATAAATGAAACTTTAAACATTGGTTAATCATATAAAGAATAGTTGAAAACAAAAATAATTTCATAAAAAATGTTGATACAAATTAATTTATAAGCTTTCAAAACCACCTACTTGAAACTTAAACATATTTCAAGTACGTGACTTTGAAAGCTTATAAAAGATAAACTATAAGACCAATATAAATTAAACATTAAACATTGATTAAAAATATAATAAATAGTTGAAAACAAAAATAATTTCATAAAAAATGTTGACCAAAAACAATTTATAAGATTTGAAAACCATCAACATGAAACATAAAAATGTTTCAAGTTCAAGATTTTGAAAGACTATAAAACATAAACTATAAGACCAATACAAATGAAACTTTAAACATTGATTAAACATATAAAAAATAGTTGAAAACAAATAAAACTTCCTAAAAAAATTACATAAAAAATAATTTATAATCTTTCAAAACCATCTACTTGAAACTTATAAATATTTCAAGTACGCGAATTTAAAAGACTATAAAACATAAAATATAAGACCAACATAAATGAAACATTAAAAATTGATTAAACATATAAGGAGTAGTTGAAAACCAAAATAAGTTCCTAAAAAGTATTGATGAAAATTAATCTATAAGCTTTCAAAACCGCCTACTTGAAACTTAAAAATGTTTCAAGTACGCGACTTTGATAAAACATAAACTATAATTCCAATATAAATGAAACTTTAAACATTGATTAAACATATAAGAAATAGTTGAAAACAAAAATAATTTCATCAAAATTGTTGATTATAAATAATTTATATGCTTTCAAAATCACCATCTTGAAACTTAAAAAAGTTTCAAGTGTGTGAATTTGAAAGACTATAAAATATAAACTATAAAACGAATATAATTGAATCATTAAAAATTAGTTGAAAAAATAATAAATAGTTGAAAAAAATAATAATTTCATAAAAAATGTTGATGAAAAATAATTTATAAGCTTTCAAAGCTGTCTACTTGAAACTTAAAAATATTTCCACTGTGTGGCATTGAAGACTATAATTATATTATTAATTAACTAATTAATTATTATATAATTAATAGTTATGTTAATAATTAACTAAATAATTATTATATAAGTAAGAATTATTGAGTAGTAATTAATAATTAACAATTAATAATTAATAATTTAATGAATAATTATAATTAATATTAATATTACTAATTAACTAATTTATAATTAATAATTACTTATTAATAATTAATAATTACTAATTAATAATTATAATGAATAACTATAATGAATATTTTTATTACTAATTAACTAATTAATAATTAATAATTAATAATTACTAATTAATTAATTATAATTATTAATTATATTATTAATTAATTAAATAATTATTATATATGTAATAATTATATTACTAATTAATTATTATATAATTAATATTAATATTTCTAATTAACTAATTAATTATGACATATTTAATTATTAATAATTATATTTAATTATTATATTACTAATTAACTAATTAACTAATTAATTATTAACTATTTATTATATGTTTAATCAATGTTTTAGATTTCAATTATATTGCTCATATATTTTATGTTTTATATTCTTTCAAATTCGCGTACTTGAAACAGTTTATGTTTCAAGTAGACAGTTTTGAAAGCTTATAAGTTATTTTTCATCGACATTTTTTAGGAATTTATTTTTATTTTCAACTATTTCTTATATTTTTAATCATTGTTTAATGTTTCATTTATATTATTCTTATAATTTAAATTTTATAGTTTTTCAAAGGCATGTACTTGAAACATTTTTCAGTTTCAAGTAGGAGGTTTTGAGAGCTTATAAATTATTTTTCATGGATAGTTTTTACAATTTTTTTGTTGTTTTCAACTATATGTTATATGTTTAATCAATGTTTAATGTTTAATTTATATTGGTCTTATAGTTTATATTTTATTGGCTTTTAAAGTCACACACTTGAAATATGTTTAAGATTCATGTAGGTGGTTTTGAAAGCTAGTAAATTATTTTTAGTCAACATTTTTTATGAAATTTTTTTTTTACTATTTATTATATGTTTAATCGGTTTTTAATGTTTCATTTATATTGGTATTATATTTTATATTTTATAGCCTTTCAAAGTCATGTACTTGAAATATGTTTAAGTTTCAAGTAGGTGGTTTCGAAAGCTTATAAATTAATTTTTATCAACATTTTTTAGGAAATTATTATTTTTTAAACTATTTCTTATATGTTTAATCAGTGTTTAAAGTTTCATTTATAATTTTCTTATAGTTTATGTTTTATAGTCTTTCAAAGTCACGTACTTGAAACAGAATCACAAATAGGAAACGCATAATGTACTATGCGGGAAAAGGAGAACCAGAATCCCATATCGAAAATGCAGTATGGTTTTCAGGGAAAACCCTCTTATAAAAGGGAGTCATGGGTGAGGGTATCAGTCAGAATCCAGACTGCTGTAATGGCAGAACCGCTAGATATTAAATAGTAGAAAAATTCTGCTGAAAAGTTTTGTTATATATATATATATAACAAAACAAAACAAAAAAATAAAAATAAAAATTTAAAATTTAAAAAAAAAATATTTATACAAATGTGGCACATGGTGTGCCGCCTTTGCGGTTAATTTTTGGGAAAAGGCGGCACACCATGTACCGCCTTTCCCTGGGAGGAAAACCCCCCAAAGGCGGATCACCAGGTGCCGCCTTTAGGAGGTAATAAAATAATTTTTTTTACCCTAGTGGTATTTAAAAAAATTGAAAAAATGTAAAAAAACTCACATGACTCACATAGTTTATTTTTTTCATTTATAATACTAATATTAAATCATATTTTCTATTTCATTTCCATTATAATTTTTTATGGAATTTGAGGAAAAATTTATAGGCTTCCCGCCACAATATTATAAGTGAAATTTCATGGTTCTAGATATTTTAAAATAAAGGTATACTCTAAATAATTGCAATAGATGTAGACTAAAAAATTACAATCAATATATTAGTGTCATATGTTAATAAATTGATAAATATTTTCTTCATATTTTTTACCTATAAATCTATACATTTTTCCCACCTTAAACATCACGCATGAATACCCATTTTTGTGACACAAATAAACCTTCTTTATTGTTTCCCACTTTCCAAAATCATACCCACATTTCTATTTTAAATATATTATATGATTTTATATTAATTGTTATATTTTTGGGATATGAAATAATTATTTCCATGAATATTTTATAACTATTTTATTGGGATGGTCACATTGATTATGTGTGGGGTGTAGAGCTAGCATTCCCATGAACAAATTTTATAATATTATACATGGTGGATCCTCGCTATTATTTTAAATTATCTTGGTAGTTTGTGGATTATCATTTTATTTATTATTATATTCAATCTATAAAATAATTATATATATATATATATAATTTATATAATGATATGGTTATTAAAAAATTAATTATATTATTTTTCATAGATAATGAAGAGTTTTTTCTTGAGTGATTTCATGAAAATAAATCAAAATAATCAAACAATTTTTTTAACATAACATTTTTAAAAATAAAATACCCATTATTTGATGGAAATATGCAGTAAATCAAAATCATTACATGATGAAGGTCCCTCCGTCGTGATTTATATGGAAGAAAAACATATAGTGGTAAAGGTTGCAACATTTTTTTCAGTGCATGGAAGTGAATGAATTATGAGATAATTTATGAATCAATAATCAAATCTATGTATGATAACATACATGAGTTGCAACATCGTTAAATGACTCCTAAATTATAGAAAGGTTTTATATTAATTTTATAAAACACTATTCATTTAATGATAGGATGAGTTTAACATTTCACTTAGATATAATGTTATGAAACATTTATGAAATATTTGAGTTATCGATGCATGTTTATGAAATAATTTGGAATAAAAGGATTATCATTTGATTGATATATAAACATGTTCATGGCATGTGGAATATATATAACAATGTGTGTGTGAAACACTATCCATGAAACTATGGGATGAAACTCTCATTCTATCATTTAGTATTATAATAAAATTATAACAATCCATATATAAAGATATAATCCTAACAAAGAATAATGTTTTTTATAAAACCCATGAAATATCTTAAGAGTAAGAATTCCTTGATTTATACTATGAGGTCACCCTCCAAATCTTATATAAGATATTGTTTTCTTGGATTTATAGAACAAATAGATATATATATATATTATTCAATTCAAATTCATGATTAGATCATAAAACAAAGGGTTTTATTGGTTAATTATTATTCTATTTGGACATGTATTGTTGCCACCAAAACAAAAATTGGTATCATATCCAAATATAATTCATTTTTAGTCATGTTTTTTTAGACTGAGAATTATTAAAAAATTATCCATAAGCATAATGTTTTTATAAATGATGGTAATAGTTGATAAATATTTAAAAAAATGGATTTTTTCTAAATTAAATGGGTTTGTTTTAGGAAATTTATAAAATTTTTTGGTCTATGAAAAACTATTCATATAAATTTGTTTTAAAAAATGATCATTGAAAATACTCATTTATTGTTTCATGGTTTTATCAAAAAATAGAATACATTCTATTATACCAGGTTTTCAAATTGTAGAAACCATGACCCAATTATATTAAATCATACCATGGTTTAAAATGATTATTTTTAAGGATTTTCCTTAAACATTTTATTTAGGTGATTTTTTCATTATTCATTTTTCAATGGTTTTCACAATCGAATGACAATATTGTAGTTCATAAAGAAACACAATGTGGTTTTATTGTTAATTTAAAAATATTTTATTCATATTATCAAAAAATAATGTCATCATGGGTCTATAAGGCTCATGTTGAATTTTTAAATGTATTGGTGCTATTTAAAAATTATTTTAAAGGATGTTATATTGGACTAAAGTGAATCTAAATGGTTTCCTTGTATATATATTATTTATAAATTATAAAATCATAATAAATATAAATTCCTTTATATTGATATATAATATTTTTATTAATGAAAATATGAATAGTTCTAATGAAATGAAATATTTTCAAAAATAATTTAATCCTATCAAAATTGATATTTTATTATTTTTTTAAAAATTTAAATAAAAATAACGTATATGATATTAAAATAATGTAATTTTTTACATTATTAATATCAATTTTTAATATTTTGGGGAATATAAAGGTTTTATATTTCATTTAAATTTTTTTTTTATGTATGAAATAAATTTTAATATATTTTAATTAAAAAATTATTATGTGTTCATATTTATGATATAAATATTACGTGTTTATATTTTTATGCCAGAGAAATTAATAAAATATTATCTACGTTATATGTTTTTTGTAATTGATTTATCTATGAAATTTTTATATATGAATATATTATATATAAATTTATGAAATATTCATTTAGTTAATGATTCCTTACTCATAATTTATTCATGTATATAAATTATTTATTTTAAATTTATATATGATTTAGCTTACAATGATTAAATTAATTCTTATAAATTCCATAAAATGCGTATAATGACATACTTGCTTGGTATGGCATAATATTTAGTTTCAATCTACCATGGAATTGGTTTTTTTGTTTTTGACAAATATAATAATGATTGATTTTCATTTAGTCATATGAAGAGTTATAATTATGTTATAATTAAGTTTTATATTGAGTATTGAACTATTGATAGTGGGAATTTGGGTTGGAAAGTGGTTGTTTTCTACCTAAATCACCATACTTTCTCTTTTCAAGAATATAGTTTTTTATGAATCTATACATTAACAAGAAAGTGATTTTTATACCATATTCATGAGATGAATTCAGATATGAGTAAAAATAATCAGATTTTATTTTGGGTATGTTGTGTAAATAAAAATTTGTATTACATGTTATATATTAATAATCGTAGAACATATTGATTTGGTTATAGTTTTATTATACAAAAACAAAATCATTACAATCATTTAAACATAGATTGGATACATTGTACGAGATAATTATATTTTTAATAATCACTTTAAATTATATATGATTTATTCCTTCCTTATCAAACACTTGTTATGACCTCAATCACCCAAATTAGTTGGTCACATTAATGAAGGGTGCCTTTGTATTATCATATACATGGAAGAAAATATTGGAATCTCTAATAGAATCAGGTCCTTATACTAGACATGATATTTAAATTATACATATTTTGGTGACTCTAATATGATAAATTTCATAGAGTAAGGCAGTTGGGATAATTAATATGATGGATTTATACAATGATTTATCTAGTCAAAAATCCAACAGTTATATATGATATATATTAAAATATGATCTACAAAACATGACATGTGATGGAATAAGATAAAAATAAAATAAAATCATAGTAAAATATAGATCCATGACCACTAATCGATATGATTTCTATTAAAATGATTAGTTATTTTAAAATGATCAAATATAATAAATGTCCTTGTTGAATGATTATTGTTTCAGATACTCTTTTCTATAAAATCTTATGCTATAGATAAAATAGAATCATTATATTTATAATTGACATTGAGATAAATCTTAGAATATGAATATATTACAAAAATAAACATCATGGATTGGTATATAAACCTGAGAATCATTTTTGAAAATCTAGCTAATGTTTCTATTCTAAAAAATGTATCAAGATGATTACTTAAATCGTAATGTGGACTGATTAATACCTCAATAAATATTATTGGGTCTATAGAGCCTATGTTTCCAAAGAAACTTGTGAACATAGACTCATTTAAGTTGATAGATAAACTAAAAATTTAATATTTACAACAATACATGAATGATAGCTATGTGATTTCAAAGGCATTTATTGTATAAAAAATAGTTTACATAAATTATTTTTAACTCTTATACTCAATATATTTTGTTATGAAAATAATTTGGAGTAGTTGTGATCTCCATTAATGCTAGTTTTATCTATAGTATTCATTCTACAATAAATTTTTAAAAGTTTAAAATATTTAATTAAAAACATCAATATAAATGAGTTTAATAAAATTTTACTCGTTCACCTCTATATTTTTAGGATAACATAGAGTGAAAGAGGGGTTTAGGATCTAGTTTTATTATGATAGTATAAAAGTGAAAATTGTATGTAAAAGAAGATTAGGGGGTTTAATAGTTAGTACATGTTAATGAAATTGAAATGAAGTGTCAATAAAGAAGGTCAATAATTCCCTTATGGTAAACCTAAATATTATATTTAGAAATTACTAGAATACCTCAAGGAGAGTTAGAAACTCTGTCAAGAGTATATATTAGATACTAATGTTATAAAAATAAATTATTTTACTTTGAACTATATAAAATACCAACTACACATTGAAATTTTATTTGAAATTTATACATCGGTTAAAAATAACGGAAATTGGTTGTGAATATTTAACTTTACATTTAAATAAATTGGAAGGAGAATCAAATATAGTGAAAATAAATAAAGGATTACTTTAATATTAGAATATTTTGAAATTATAAATATTGTTTTATATGATTTTCACTTTCATAATAGTAAATGTTTATCAATAGTGAATAGTTGTTTACAACTGATGAGATAATCATTCCATTACCCATGTTTTATGATTTGACATATTTTATAACATGGTTTGAAAATAAAGGAAAAATTAGCCTCATCTAGTATAAATTAATTTTATCTATGTTTTTTATTAAAAATATGTAATGATTTTCCACCACCCAGATGTGGTATATTTTAACAAAAAAAATATTTTTAAAGATATTTCATGAAAATACATAAAATTTGATATAATATATGTTTATTAATAGTTCAATTATTAAATATTAATAATAAAGTAAATAAATATTTTTTTATAAAAAAAATATATTTTCTGTCCAATAAATACATTTTGATAATGTGTAACATCTAAGAGTCTAGTGGGTGTATATTTGAACCGAGATAAGTTTAATGTGTCACAAATAAATTAATATCTCATTTTAATTAAAAGTGATTTTAACTTCACAACATAAATTAGATTATAATAAATTTATAAATGAACATGTTAATTTAAATATATACATTAGTATTTATTAAAAAAATGACCACAAATAAATTTTGAAGATATATAAAAATTATAACAAGATGATAGTATATATCGTAGAACAAATTTCTATGTATTTAATAAATATAAGTAATTAAAATTAAATAATTAGATGTTGAAAAAAAATAGTTTCAATATAAGGTTCAAGTGTTGAAGATGGGGATTATGAATCATAAATATCATTATTTTTTAAAAAATATATTCACACTTGTTGTCTCACTATATGAGATAAGTGGAAATATTTTATTAGACGATGTCATATTGTAATATTAGGTGTTAAATAAATACATTCATAGTATTAGATGTGATGTAACATGGTTTAAAAGAAATAAAATAATGGAGAAAATATTAGGTATTTTATGTATTTTTTATTTGATATGATAAATATTAATTTTTATTTATGGTTTTTTATATTAATGGATTTTAAGAATATAAAAAGTTATAATGTTATACAAATTTCATCTCTTTTTAACATTAATTCATATGGGTTGTATATTTTAACGAAGAATGTGATAGCTAACCCCTAAAAGAATGAAATTGATTTTATATTTTTGGGAGGTTTGAAATTACCAACCTTTTATATTTTTTAAATTTGGTGGATGATCCAATTTTCTTGATGTATATAAAAACCTAATTTTGGGAGTTCAAATTCTCCAAGTTATTTTTTATTGATAGTTTTTAAGTCACTTCATGTTCGTTGGGGATTCAAATTGAATTTGGGTGCATTGGGCCCAAGAAACCCATTTTTTAAAGGGTGGTAATAGATTCACATAGTTTGATTTAACCATATAGCTAAAATGAGAAACTATGTAGGGTGTCTGTAGGTCTTCATGGAGTATTTATGTGGGTGGTGATTGATTTTTCAAATTGTGTATCCTATTCTTCACACTTAGCACTACAAAGGATGTAGGTGAAAATGGTTAATGAATAGTCTTGCCAAACCATGCGACCAAACTATGCACTCTATTTTAAAGGTGTACCTTTTAGAAAGTGAGTGTACACGATCAGTGTAAAGTTAGCCAAATCATGCAACTTAAACGTGTTCATATTTTAAAAGTATAAAAATACATTTCTTACCTCCTGGAAAATATTTATTTTTTAATCTTTTCTCATCCCATTCACATTGATATAAGTGGTGAGAAATCCAACAATCTTCCAACTAGACTTTAGAATAATTCATACATATGAGATCTAAATCCACCTCCCCTTTTCTCTTTGGAATAAAAATATTATGGTATTAACTCCACATCCATCTATTTCCTGTCTATCTCTCCATATTAAATGTTAAATTGGTGTGATCTATTTTTCCCTATTTTAGGGCGTTTTATAAAATATCAATTTATCTCATTTTTTGAACAATTAATAGGTTGATATTAAATGATTAATCTCATTCCATTATATGGAATTTGGTTCTTATATTTCTCCTTAATTTTATGGAAGTTATGGGTGGGTGACTTAATAAACATGATCGGGTTGTCTAGGGGAATCTATAACTTAATTAAATACTTTTCTTTAAATTTTTAAAATTGTTGTGATATTTTTATGGGAATACTCTTATTTTTATTAATTCTTCTAGGATATGTAAATGGATTTTGAAAAATTAAGATGTTTATGATGGTTGTGTAATTTAATTTAATTGATATGTAATTTTTTGGAATGGTTCTATGGGAATGTGTTGCAAATAGCCTAAGGATATAAGGTAATGTTGATCATTGGGATTGAAGAAACTTGGTTTGTTAGGTTTTTCTTGGCTGGACGTACATGGGGTTGTGTTTATCACCTGTTTGAAGAAAAATTGTCATACGTTTGACAGGACTAGGTTATTATATTGAGGTAATGGACCATGGGACATGATATGTTGTTTAGAATCAGAACATGAGTGATGCGATCATAGGGAAATGGGTTGTCAGATGTTGTGTTTTAGTATCTATTCATTATTTCTACTCACTGTGTTTTGAAAATGTGCAATAGATGTTTTGTGAACACATATATTACTTATATGAAGTGGTGTTGACTAGTTTTTGTGGGTGGAGGCCTCTGTAGATATTTCATCTTAGGGGATGGAATTGACCATTTTTTATGGAGGTGTTACACACAATAGAAATATATAGTTGATATAAGAAGTACCGTCGTGAAATGTTTTTGATAACATTGGTTGGTGTCTAATACTATCCATTATACTTGAGGCCAATGAGATAGTATTATTAGAGGGTGGGTATTGTTGTGCCTTGGGATATCGGCCTATTGAGCTGATGGTGATTTATTATGTACGGGAGGATGGATATCGCCTTGCCTTAGGACATTTTGCTACTAATCCAATTGTTAATTTATGAACGGATGTCTGAGAGACCTGGTACATTTTTTTAGGAATATAATTAGGTTTTATATTACATTATTGGTTAAATAATAGGTGTTAGATGGAATGAGGTGTCAGTGATATATTTATGGGAGGTTCCTATGGGGTCTCCCGGTATGATATTCTTTTGGGAACACTTGGGCACTAAGCCACAAGTTCTCTCCACTACACATATATTTTTTACACATTTATTGTATTATAAATATATATTTGGGAAACATACTCTTTGATAGACCTGCGTTGGATAATTTAGGTAAACTGTTCACTTCTGGCTATTGAGCACAAGTGGGTCGGGTTATTTGTATTTCCTTTTGTGTGAGTTACATATACTTATTTATGTATTCATGCATTGTATAATTATGGATGTAATATGGGAAAAAATTGGTTGTGTCCTACTGGGTTCATACTCACACCACACATGAGCCCCTTGTGATGCTTATAGACATTATGTCCTTGAGATTAGGTAAGGGGTCAGGCTCAGTAACTAGACCATAGTGATCATGGATGTACTTGTTTATCATCGAATGTATATAAGTGGACCATGTTGTTCCTCTACATCGAGATGGTCCTTCTATTAGATCAAATATATAATTTCGTACATGGTCACCCATGGAAAACCTTATTTATTTATTTTTTATGACCATACATGTTTATTTATCTACATATGGTGTCATGCCTCTGGATTATTTTCAGGGTGTTGTTGTATATTATTCCACATTGTTGTTGCAATTTCATCCTTTTTTTATGTTCCTTCTTCAACTATTGCATATATATATATATATATATATATGACATTAATGATATCCCCACCTGAGTGTATAAGTTCCCCGGTATCACCTAATCAGACCCTTTCTTCTAATTGAAATCATTTTTCATATGGGGATATTTAAATAAGTCCCAGTGGCCAACCATCCCAAAGAATAGATAATGTTGAAAACTATGTCAGGGAACCATAAATGGTATTTGAGGAGTTTATTTTCCTTTTTGTTCTTACTATTTATACTATGGTAGTCCATAGACTATGATGTAGTAGGAATTGGGAAAAGTTCACATTTTTGGGTTCTTGTGGCCCCATGTACAAGGGACACACCATGATTTCGAGGGTAGTAAATTAAGGTTAGGATTTTCCCCTTTAGAGCCGATTAGTTTCCTCCCTGAGTGGCGCACATGGGTGTGACTTAATTAGATTATGTGTTTTTTTCCTAAGTCCCAATATGAAATGGCTAATGTTTATTCATCATTATATGAACATAGGCTCATATAATATGGTTTTATTCATGCATTTTTCATTTGGAACCTATATTGTTCTAATTGGGTTGGTATATTTAATGTGTCAACAATGATGTTAAATATTGATTTCTTGATTAAAATTTTTTATGGCATCTGACTCATCCTGCCCAGGGATGTGGTTCTTGATGAGATAATTATGTGATGATATGTGTATATATTACTTATGGGCAAGACTCTACTATGGGTAGTGATGAGTAATGGAATGAGGTGAGTTGTTTAAAATATTAGTAAAAAGATAAGTAGTGTTTTCCGGTATTTCCTTTTATTGGAATTATACTCAGTTACCACAAATTTATGATATTTGATAAACATTATATGTGATGTGTGACCTTGTTATGGGTATGCAATGGGCCCTTAGTCTAGAGGATATATTATACCTGGCTCTGTTATGAGTAGGTAAGAGGATATGAGGATGGATGTCAAGTGACATGGGTGTGGTAGGGGAATTTAAGGGTGGTGGGATGTTCTTCTTGTTTAAAAAATCCCTCTATGTCATATATATATATGCTCGAAATGTTTGTTTGACCATTCAATTTTGTATTCATATTGATTCCACATAGATGTATTTGAATGGATCATCAGAATGGGGAGACATGATGTAGTATGAGCATACTCAGTATAAGGACCATGTGATTCAGAATTAGGCACCAAAGGGTCCGTATGATCAAGATCCATTGGTACAAGCTATGATATAGTTAGAAAAGTCATTTATTATGGCATAAATTAGGCCATGTCTAGATGAGAAACTCAGGTTGTTCCTGGTTCAGGTTATATAGATCATTTACGAGGGTGATAACGGATCCTTCAATCTCTAGTGTATCTGATGTTAGAGTTATAGTCTTAGAAAAAGACTTTATTTTAGGGTGATGGTGGACTACCATAAGTTGATAACTGGATAATGTAAGTATAGAAACTTTTTGAATAGCTCAAGACATCCCCTCGTTAGAGTTTTAATCTAAATAAGTACATGCTTAGTGGACTGACAAAGCACTACTAGTATATAAAGGTGCATGCTAGTAGACTTAAGGAACTGACTTATAAGGATTTCAAGGCTAGGTTCTTTGAGAAATTATTCCATGAGATGTTGATTGAAGACAGAGATTTCAAGTTCGTGAACCTATAATAGAGAGACACATTCATTATGGATTATGTGGGGAACTTCATAGTCGTGTCCTGATTATCACATTATATGATGGGAGATGATGTCACCCTGGTGAAGAGTTTTGTGGATGGACTAAGAAACTCTTTCAGGGTTCAAGTGAATATCATCATGATAAAATCATTCTCCAAGGAATTTAATCATACAAAGAATTCCAAGGTATGCCTCTAATTTGAGTTGTGTGATTGTGTGAGGTGAGCATAGTGGTAATTCTTATAGTAGCCAGAAGATATACTATGAAGAGTATTAGCAGGGAAGTTAAGATAGACACATTGGTAACCCATGAAAGAGTAATTATTTTATAATACGCTTCCTTCTGGGTAGTTGTGGAATGTTTGGACAAATTGTGATCAAGTTATGAATGATTTTCATGCGTGTGACTATATTTACCATTTAGAGAGGTTCTGCAAGAAGCCTTCTTAGATAGATAGGATCTAGGGAAGGATTTAGAATCATGGATCTAACATATGACTAAGACAGATACTAAGAGTTTGTAGCCATACTTTTTCTTTATTTGTAGGTTTTTTTAGGGAGAGAGAGACACACACAACAGTGGGGTCCGTTTTTGGTAGCTAGCGCAGAAAAACACAGAGGTCAAGAATTGGGAAGTAAGGCTTAAATGTAGGTTCATAATATTGAAAAGGAATGTTCATAGGAGGTTATAGATCTAATGATTATTAGTGGTATTCCATTATCATGGTTTGGGTTTCAATTATTTTATCATGATGATTTATTAGAGCATGAGGTTCATGGGTTATATGTGGACCAACCTAATGCTGGTTGGTATGTTAGAATTCGATAAGACCTAGGTTTCTTATAAGGAGTCTGGGAATTGAGAATATAATGGGAATTCATATATTTATATATATCTGTGTGTGTGTGTGTGTGTTTGTGTGTGTATTTTTGTGTTTTTGTGATGTGGGTTTACTTTTGAGGATCCTATGGGATGCATTATCTTTGGGCATCTGATGATATGTGGGTTTTGATTGGGTTTCATGAATGACATAAGTATGAATTGAGAACCTGATGAGGTGAAGGAATTATTGTATGTAATGGGAGGAATTTTATGTCTAGATATTATTAGTGTAACCATATAATTTTTTTATCATTGGGTTAGGAAAAAACATGGTAGATAATTAAAATGGTGGGGGAACCACAATGGGAATTTACTGTGACTAAATAACCGAAGTATACGGGGTTGTTGTTTTTTGAGATGGGTATGTTCAATACCATCTCAGTTTGAGGCCTTTTATATCAAGGAATACTTGTCTTCATGTGAGGATATTTTAATGTGCCAAGTGTTTTAGGGGGTAAAAAATCCAAACCTTATTAATTTTCCAATTCGGTTGATGGGCCTGTTTGATTTGTGGAGTTATGAACAAAATTTTGAGTGTTTGAATACTCCAATGGATTGTTTTTATAGGTTTTAAGACACTTTAATTTCATTGATTATTTGGATGGGATTCAAGTGAATTTGGCCAAGAAAACCCATTTTGAAAAAGGTGCAGACAGAGACACATGGTTATATTTATTAATGAATCCTTAAAGAGAAACCATGCGGGGTTTTTGCTGGTCTTCACAGAGGGTGATCATGGGTTGTACATGGTTTGTGAAATGGTGGGACCTATCCCACACACATAGATCTAGTTAGTCATTAGGTGTTAATGGTCCATCCATGGTCTATCTATACCATGAGGCCAAACTGTGGACCTTCTTTAAAATGGGAGACACTCGCGACAGTGAGTGTGCATGGTTGGTTCATGGTTTCCCAAACCATGAGACTTAACCCTGAATCTCATAAAAAATTATTAAATTTCCATTTTCACCAACTCTATTATATTTCTTTTCTATTCCTTTATCAACCCACTCACATTCATATAAGTGGGGATCTTTATATTCTTCTCTCACCATGTATTTGGATTACTTCTTCCATTTGAGCTCTGAATGATGGTATTTTTTTCTCATTCATATCATCGTGAAAAGGATTTATCAAATATTTATTCTTTTTCAAGTTTATCAGATCATATGTAATGATAAATATGTGTGATTTCTTTTTAACTATTTTCATGTAATTTATCTACAAGCTCAGTTTTTATTATTTTGGATTCATTTGGAGGCTTGTATTAAATGACAGAGTTCCTAAGAGTATAAGGTAGGTGGTGAATATCTTTATCATTAATTTTATAGGTGTTATGGGTGATAAATTAAATACTCATGATATGGTGATATGGGGGGAAGCCTTAAATTAATTAAATTATTTCCTTGAAATTATTACAAATGCCCTGATATGTCTATCATAATTCTCCTATTTATTTTATATGATCATAGTCATGTAATTGGATTTTGAATAACTAGGAAGGTTATAAAAAGTGTGTAATTTAATTGAATTTATATTTAATTTGATTGAAATGGTTCCATTGGATCATGAATGACATGGAAAATTGATTTGAGCTGATGATGATCATTGATACTAATACGACATGGTTTGATAGGTTGGGATTGTCCATAGATACATGAGGTTATGTTGATCACCACATGTAGGTGACCTAGTTATCTATTTTAGGTGATGATTTAATCTAGTTAACGGCACTATGGGACATGAGATGGTGTTGACCATAAGGACATAGGTGACGTGGTTGCAATGGAATGAGCAGTTGGATGAGGTGGATTAGGGCATGATGGTGATTTTCACTCGCCATTTTGGCTAACATTCCATTAGAGTCATTTTCACATATATTAGACTTGGTTGAGGATGCTTGGAAGACTTTTTATGGGTAGATTCCCCCATAGATATTACGTCATAGGGAATAGTTTTTACCATCAGTTATGGGGATGTTCTCATAGTAGAAAGCCATGATTTTTGGTTATAGACCATCGGGAGACGGTGTTGAGACCATTGGTTGGGGGCTGAGGCTCTGCATTATATTTGTTTCCAATGGTATAGTATTATTGGATGATAGATATCATCATTCCCTGAGGTGTCATTTTGTTGATCTGATTGTGATTTATTATATATGAGAGAGTGGATACTGTCTTCGCTCGGGATATTAGGTTACTGAGATGACAATGAATTTTTTAATAGAGGCTGGAGGGTCTTGTGACATATTTTTTGGAATGTCATTGGGTTTTAGGTTTCTTTATTTGTTTCATAATAGGTGTCATGTGTAATTATTTCTCAGTGATATATTAACGGGAGGTTCATGATGGCTATCCATGTGTGATAACCTCTAGCGGATTCCTAGGAACAAAGAAATATGTCCTCACCACTAAAAATATATATTTTCATGCATGTATTTTATTCGAGATATGTATTTGAGGTCATCTATTCAATGATATACTTGATTTGAAGTAGGTGAAATGCTCACTTGTGGTTATTGATCATAAATGGAGGGGGTTATTTATATTTCATTTTGTGAGAGTTGTTGATATTTTTTATGTTTGAAAAACCTATATAATTATGGATTTAATACATGAAAACATTGTTGGTGACCTACTGAGTGCACACTAACACCCTACATAACCCTCCCAAGACACATTTAGACTTTATGTCTTTGAGATTAGGTAAGGGGTCAATCTTGGGAGTTGGACCAAATTTATCAAGGATATACAACTTTAGAATGTGATTGATGGAATTGGACCAGGTGGTTCCTATATATCTAGTTGGATCTTCTTTTGGATTTTATATATCTTTATTTACAATATCATACATGGGTGACCATTCTAATCTGTATTTTAGGACCCATAATTTGTATTTATCTACATATGTTATTATTATTTTGGCATATTTTACTACTACTAGTATATATGCTTCTACTGTGTTTTTTTTGTTCTCTTCATTGTTTATAGTCCACCTTAAACATTGTCATAAATATATGGACCCTTATTATTAACATAGCATAAGGATATAGTATCCCTAATATTTCCTAATTAGACCCTCTTTTCTAAACAGTGGCCATTGGGATATAGGGAGGTGCACCTAACACCCAATGGAAAATTATCCCAAAGCACTGATAAAGTTGGAAATCGGGTCGGGGTGAAAACATTTATACCAATGAATGGTTGTAAATAATATTTAAGGGTTTTTATGACATGTGTATACAAGAGTGAATTATGTATTTTTTTATAGATACTGATTTTATCTCATTGGGAACAAAACTAGTTTTTCATTTTTGATGACTCCATATATATAATACATGTAATTTGATAAATTATATCACCATTATAATAGGGGTTCATGTTTAATATTATTTTTAATTAATTAAGTTCAATTATTATTCCCATATGTGAACCTTTATACTTTTTTACTTATATATTTAATCCTTGGAGCTTAAAAAATAAATAAGTTATTGGGTATTTTTTTAATTACGAGGTAGGTTTTTATTAATCAAGATAGGATTGGTCCTTGTATAGGATGGGTATGAAATATGGTCCCTTGATTAATATAGTCTAAGGAAGTGTATGGCTATTCCTAGATATGTAACATGCAATGTGATTATCCATGAAGGTTGGTGATATGAGATGTACTTATCTATGTGAAAAAATGACATGGGGTGTGTTCATCTATATCATTAATTCTGTACATTGAGAATTTATAATTTAGGGGAAATATATACTAATTTGGCATATTCTACACCTCATAGTCACTCAATGGCATGGATAAGGGATTGTTTGATTATGCATGATATAATAAATACATCTAGTGGACATGGGTATGGAGATACATGTTTCTGATGGAGATCTTGTTGGATTCCATTGTTTCTTGATGATAATTGATTGTTTTTATAAGTTTCTCCTTGTTTTCAATTGTGAATTATCTAATTATTAATTCCTCCCAACGTTACAATGTTCCATGGGGACAATCAAAGTGGTTGTGGGAATGAGGAAATTATATATATATATATATTTGTAAAAAATCATTCAGGAAGTAGTGATAACATCTCTCAAATTAGTATTAGGGGGTATCAAAATAGTCTTTGTCAAATAGTTTCATAGGTTTTTACATATTATGATACATAATATAAAATTTCACAATTGGGGAGGATTTAGTTCAAGTGGTACATTGATATAAACATAAACTAAAGAAAACAAACTATGTGAGGATGTTCATTATGTAATATTTCGTGCTGAAGAAAATCATATAGTGTTGAAGGTCGTTACGTTATGGTTTTAAATAAGTACACAAGTAATGGGATAATAAACTACTCAATAAATCATTTTATATATTCTATCATGTATAAGTTATCAAATCCTTAAAAATGAAAAAATATTTTTAAACAATAATTTAAATAGCATAAATGAAAATGATTAATGTAAGTATGATATTAATGTTTTATAGAGTTTTAGAATTGTAAAATGGTTAATAAACTTTTGAACTATGGATGTGTGTTTATAAAACATTTGGGAATCCAATGATAATCATTGTATATCTATATAAACTAGTCCATTCTATGCCAAATGTGAGCATAAATGAATGTGTGACTGTAAAGACCCAAAACTTTCAAGGATATTTTTCTTCTTAATTTTCTTTGGAATTTTACAAGAATGCAGTTTCTGACGGTGCCAGATTCCGAGGCCCGGTGTGCCCAGAATTATTTTCCGATGTTTGGCTCGGGTACGTTTAGTGAACGAACTGAGCGGGGATTCCTATCTTTTGAACCAGTTCTCGGAATCAAATTCCGAGGGCACCGATGGAACCGTACCGTCGGTAATTGCTTAGGAACGCCATTTCTGGAGTTTCTTTGTCATGAGAGAAGATGATAAAAATTGTGGAAGTTTAATTTATAAATTAACTAAAATTTTTATTTTCTTTTAGTGGTTTAAGGATTTGGGTGGTGGTTGGGTAACTACCCAACTTCCCAAGGGAGGTTATGAGGGTGGTGGGGCCCACAAGAACCCCACCCCTTCACATTCCTTAACTCCCCCGACTCTTGTTTAAATTTGATAACTTAAGAATTTATAACTTATGTTATTAATGAGGTGAGTTTAATGTGTGTGTGGGTTTGAAATTCAAACTCATGTCTAGTTAATAAATTAAGTGAGAGCATAATTTATTTTGGGTTAGTTTCTTGTGGTGGAGTCATGGGGAGAAAAATGCTAAGGATTGAGGAACTTCTTCATCTTCGACGAAGAACGCGATGAACACATCGGTCTCTGATGAAGAATGCCGAGTTCTCGGAAACCAAATACGCGATGCCGTGTACCGCGACGGTTCTTCCTCGACGTCTCCTTCCGCGACATCTCTACCCGTGACGAATCCTCGTTCGACGAAACTCTGTTCAATCTCGCATGAGGTAGGGGAATTTTATTTCATGCTCTCTTTTCTTTTTAGAAAAGAACGACGAGCGTGGACCAACCAATTCCAGGTTGATCCGCGGATTGTTCGTTTATGAGGATTGATGTTGAGGATATTTCTTTTTGTCCGTAAATTATTTCTTTGTCGTACGTCGACTTCTATTAGATGGTCGCATGTTATCATTATAACGGGAGGAGGTCGGACTGCACGAACACGGCCGACCCTCCTCCACCCCCTTGTTGTTTGAATTTGTACCGGCATGTGAAAGGTGGCGCACTGTCGTTGCACCGTGCGGAAATTATGAGTAAGGGCTAAGAAGCGCAGCACCGTCGTGTCGCACCGATGAAGTTGAACAAGCCACGGCGCCGTCACGCCGCGCCGGAAAAATGAAAAACAATGCCGCGAAGGCGTTTTGAAGGTTTTTCAGCGAAGGTCGGGTCCCGAGAGGATCTTTGGCGAAGACCACAGGAGAATCAGACCACCGAAGTGCGCCCGGTGGTCCTCAGAAGCCCCCGCCGGCGCGGCGGCGCCGGCGGTTGGGGGCGGCGGCGCCCGGAGCGCTGCCGGAAAAATCCGCCGCGACTGAAGCCGTGGTGGTGGAGCGCGGCCCCACGACCATGCGGGAACGGAGGGGAGCGGCGAGACGTGGCCGGCTGCCGCGTCCGCTGGCACAGGCGGCCCCACGCGGGGCCGCGGTTCTTGATGCGGGGGCAGCGCCCCGCTCTGCTCTGCTCGGCCGTAACCGGCCGAGCCGACCCACCGGCCGGGCCGGGTCGCGCCCAGGCCAGGCCTGGCCACCCCGGACAGGCTGGGTCGCGCCATTCAGGTTG
Organism: Viscum album; assembly: GCA_963277665.1. NCBI lineage: Eukaryota > Viridiplantae > Streptophyta > Magnoliopsida > Santalales > Viscaceae > Viscum > Viscum album. The sequence goes on from OY728136.1 coordinate 1,298,882,443, forward strand.
GACCCGGACCCGAGTCGGGTCGACCCGGTTCGGGCCGACCCAGGGGGTTGGGCCGGGTGGGTCCGGGCCCAGACCCCCCGTTTTTGGACCCCTCACGGTCTTTCACCCATATCTTGAGCTGTAGACCTCCGATCGACGCACTGTCAGTGGTGATGCGATCCTTGGATTGAGATAGTCGATTCGGTATATCGCACTCAAGGTTTCGGAATACTTTGGGTTCGGCCGGGTTGGTTCGTACACGAAACCAACCGGGCCCTCGGAGTGGAAACGCTCATATCATGAGCTCCGGACGTCCGATTGATGTGCCGTCAACTTTTATGGATTCCTCTAAGTGAGTCGGATCTTTTGGCTTACTCCGCTCGAGGTTTGGATGTCGTCGGAGTGCGGTCGGGTTGGTTTGCTCACGAAACCAACCGGGCCCTTGGAACGAAAAAGCCAATAACTCACGGACCGGGCGTCCGATTGACGCGTCGTCTGTCTCGTTGAATTCATCTTGATGAGAAGGAACTATTGGCATACTTCACCTGAGTTTTGGTTTCTGTTGGATGGTGGCCGAGTTGGATTGTACCCGAAATCCAACCGGGCCCTTGGAACGGAAAAGCTGATATCTTTCAGACTTGACGTCCATTTGACGAACTGTCAGTGGCGTTGGTGATCACGTTGTGAATCGGTCCCTATGTGTATACCCTTTGGGAGTTCGGGGTATAGTTGAGATACGGTCGGGTTGGTTCGCACATGAAACCAACCGGGCCCCTGGGACAAAAAGGCTAATAACTCACAGACCGGGCGTCCGATTGACACGTCGTCTATTGTGTTGAGACCCTTATGACGAGGCGGACCATTGAGATACACGTTCGTGGGACTTTGTGATACTTGGAATATTTACCAGTAGCTCATGGAGCGGTCCCTCCCGGAGACGAGCATACGGAGTACAGAGACCGTGTAGACGGCTGAGACCTGACGACTGCTTGACCGAATCGACTTGGAGTGAGTCGACTAGCCCAGTGGACGGAGCGCCCGGTATTTGGTGGCAGACCCACGGCGGATGGAGCGCCTAGTAGTTGGTAGCAGACCCACAGTACTCGAACGGAGGAGTACCTCTGTTGGCTATTAGGGGGAGCACCCGGTATTTGGCGGCAGACCCATAGCGGACGGAGCGCCCAGTATTTGGCAGCAGACCCGTGGTACTCGATAGGAGGAGTACCTCAACAGACTTAGGTTAGTGAGAATTACCTCGGAGTCGTGACAGGATCACTGTACACTCCAGAGATGGGGCTCTTCAGTAGTTACAGTTTTGATAATGAAAATCATGTTTTGAGCTGACTCTTTGACCTTTGTGTTTCCTCATGATTGATATGGGTTACTTGATAACTTGGGTATATGTATGGGCATATACCTAGGTAGAGGTTATCTGTTGAGATCTTCTTTGTGGTTATCCTTGTTGGATTTAGTGAGACCTTGAGGGTCTCGGGGTCCCTACTGAGTATCGTTATACTCACCCCTGCACGGGCTATGCCCGCACCTCGTTGTGTTGGTTGCAGACGATGGGCAACGCAGACAGAGGCCGAGTGTTCGAGGACTGGATGGTACCCGGAGGTGGACCTCACGACGAGATGGTATCTGGTGGTGGATTTCACGACGAGATGACACTCGGAGGAGGTTGACGGGCGAGAGCATTGTGGAGGCTATCTATACCTACCCTTCAGGTAAGATCCGTGGTGGACGATCCAGGAGCTGCGCTATCTGTACCTACCCTTCAGGTAGGATCCTTGGTGGACGATCCAGGAGCTTTTTGTCACATTTCTGTAACGCCCCGACCTTAGTTACCCATAGTCGGTGCATTATTACATAACATTGGCATGATCACAAGAAAGATCAAATCTCGAAAGACCGATTGGTTTAGTAGCCTTGGAAACACTAGATATATTCATAAGTTTTACATTACATCATAAAATGAAAAACTAATACAACAACATAATGTCTCCATAATCCACACTCATATCCCCACATAATATCCCTGCAGGTCATTCATAATTTACTTCTTCACTTCCTGGGAAAAATAAAACATAGAAAAGGGGTGAGCTCAAATGCCCAGTAAGGATAACAATATAGAGGAAACTTTCATAAATAAGAATAAACATTTAAGGCAATGTATAACTAAAACAAAAGCCTTTCAAACATGAACTTTCAACATGGTACGACATAAATAAAATGAAATAATGCCATTTACTTATTCACATGGATATTCTACTAATCGAATAATCACATGCAAAAATCAATAACCACTTTCATAATGTTGGAATGCATAATGCCAGACTATCATAACCACATAGTCAAGGCCTCGTGCCAAGACTACAAATAAAATTTTGTCAAGGCCTTGTGCCAAGACACTAGTTTGTCTCATGAGACCTACCGATGCAATTTTTTTAGAAGATACTTACGTTTAAAATTACTCAAATATAATCCAGTGTTTTTATGAAAACATTATGCAAGCTTATGAAAACAAAATAACTAGTCTTGAGACTGCTCGACTAATTACAGGCCATGATGGGTCCACTCCCAATCCATTCCTGTCTAGCACACTCGAGAGTCGGGTTTTCTAAAAACATTTTGGAGCTTGCGTTAAATACGTATACATTTGCACTGGATTTTCATATACTTGATAGAAATATCTCTTTTTTTTAATCATTTAAAAATCAAATAATTATAAAATAAAACATTTAATTTGAAAATATTCTTATAATCTTGTCAAGGAAGCTTTGAAGATTTTATAATGGTGGAAAATAGCCGCACCCGCCGTATAAGTTAAAAAACATTCTTACCTTAATTTTGTCGAAAATGTTAAAAAGTACCTTGTTTTGAAAACGACCGAAAGATTACTTTATAAACCACTTATAAAAGTCAAAAAGGGTATAAATGACTTTAACTCATATTCTAGTAAATAGTAAAAATGTTTTGAAATACATTTTTAAGAAACATGGATGTGGATGATAAAGAGATCCCAGTAGATTATTACGTATAAACAACCTCGGATAATGAAGAGATTGTGAAATAACCCTTACCTTGTACTTTTCCTTGGTTGGGGTAGGTTAACCTCCTGTATAATGGTGAAATAATTGTTATTAAATTATAAAATAATCATATACATCATTATGATATCATATATGATCTTTTAATATTGATTTGATAATAATATCTTAGTATTATCGTTGTTTCGGGAGTGAACTTACTCATTTTCTTTTATATGTTTTGTTACATAAGCCATGTTTGTTGTATCTTATTCATATCTATAATGATATCAAGTCCTTAAACATCATTTTTAAATCATCAAATGATAATTATACTTGAATGGATACGATGGAGAATGAATCTCATCGCGTTCGTGGAGACGGTAGTCCGTACGTACGCACGAGCGACAATATCATTCTTTTGATATTAAAATAATATATAAATGGATGTTATATCATATATATAGAATAATTAACATGTTATATTTATTATTTACATGAGTTTCACATCATTATTATACCCATCCAAATAATAATATATTGAATAACAATTACACCACGACGTGGAGACGGTAAGCCGTACGTACGCACGTATGGTGACATGTTATTCAAAGGGTGGATAGAATACTGAATATGGTTGTACCATATTTATAATAACATCACAGTATATGTGAGATACTGGAGTTATTATTTTATAATGGTAACAACAAAGGAAGAAGAAGTGGAAGAAGAAATGAACTTGGAAAAGGGTGGTGAAATCATTACCTCTTCTTCGGGCTCTTCCTTTTGATTTGATCAAAAGGGCTCCTTAGGTTGGCTTTCTGATCAAACTAAGGCCTCTAGGTTGTAGTGAGGGAAGTTGGGAGAGTATTTGGGCAGAGTTTGGCCGAACCAAAAGGCTTTGAAGGTGTGAATTAATGAGAAGTAGTGGTCTCCTTTTATAAGGGAGAGGAGGGGCTTTTTAGGAAAGAGTGAAAGTATTACTTTATAATATAATTATATTCGGTTTATAATAGTACAAAAATCATTGAGGTAAAAGATAAGATGACTCATATTCTAAATAACATCAACCAATAAGAATTGGACAGGTTTTCGATAATATTTTAATCATTATAATCTTATTTATTTAAATGATTTATTAATGAGGTAAACATTGCATCATTATTGTGTCATTAATAATTTAACATATTTGATATCTAAAAATTATAATTAAAATATAATTATGTAGGAAATAGTTTTAGCTTTCTAATGAATATTTATAATTGAAAATCCAACATGTATAACCCTATGTAAAAATTGTTCTTCTAAAAGATGTAAGCTTATGCCATTTTTATTTTTATTTTAACTTTATTAATATAATGTGTCCCTACCACATACAAGTGGCTCTAAGGGGTCCCCAAATCGACCCAAGGATGAAAATGGTCGGGTATGTGTCCACCAATAAGGTTAGGACACGTTTTAGGGTAGTTTTGTATTATTATAATATTATTTTTTAACCCTTATTTACCAGATTTACCCTTTAACCATGGTAAATAAAATATTTACCGCAGTAATTATTCAAAATGTGTAAAAATAAAAGTTACCTATTTACATAATTTGGACATCCTGATTCCAAATATGTAATCCATTTTTCCAAATTCAAAACACAGAAGTGGCAGAAATAAATTTAAAATTAATTCCCGTTGTTAAAATAAAAAACGTGTTTTTTAGAGATATTAACTATCAAAAGATTGACACTTGTTTATGTCTGGTTTAATTGTGAAATTATGTCCAATGACAAACATTAAATTAAATGGTAAAAATATATTCTAAATATACTTTAAAACCACTCAAATTCATAATTTATAAATATTAATTATTTTGATTAAAAAAGTTGATTTTAATTAAAATTTAGTAATTTTCACTATTCATCAAAATATAAAAGTTATCCGAAAAGTACCAAAATTTCATCCTAGGCTAATTTCAATATTCCGAATCCAAAAATGAAGTCCATTTTGAAATATAAAATATATATGATTTCAAAAAGTAGGTATTACTATTCACAACGGCTAGTTTAATTAGTTGTGGTGTGTGTTAGAACTCGAGGTTGCGTATAACACACGCTATCGCATTATTCGAAGGGAAACGTACCGTGGAAGCTTGGGGTGTTACATTCTCCCCTCCTTCAAATAATTGCATCCTCGCAATTTCTAGTGTATTACTGCATAAAAAGACTCGGGTGGTTCTTCATCATAAGTTCCTCAGGTTCCCACGTTGCCTCTTCCATCTTATGATTTCTCCACAAAACTTTTACCAGACACGTCATCCGGTTTCTCAGTACTTGTTCTCTTGTATCAAGAATCCTGACAGGCTCTTCACAATAAGACAGATCGGGTTCCAGTTCTAATTCCTCATAGGTGAGTACATGCGTTGGGTCAGGCATGTATTTTCTCAACAGAGATACATGGAACACATCGTGAACTTTGGAGAGACTTGGCGGCATTTCCAATCGGTAAGCTACAACCCCAATTCGTTCTAGAATTTCGAAGGGTCCGATGTACCTGGGACTCAATTTACCTTTCTTACCAAAACGTATGACTCCCTTCCATGGAGATACCTTCAGGAAAACATGATCACTGACTTGAAATTCCAAATCCTTCCTTCGATTATCGGCATAGCTCTTCTGCCTACTTTGGGCTGCTTTGATGTGATTTTGGATTACCTTCACCTTTTCCACCGTTTCCTCCACTAGTTTTGGGCCTACAAGTTTTCTTTCACCAACCTCATCCCAACAGGTTGGTGTACGACATCTCTTTCTGTATAACGCTTCTTATGGTGCCATCTGAATACTCGAATGGAAGCTATTGTTATTGGAAAATTCTACCAGTGGTAAATATTGATCCCACATACCCTGAAAGTCAAGTGAGAAAGATCTCAACATGTCTTCTAGGGTTTGAATAGTCCGTTCTGATTGTCCATCTGTTTGAGGGTGGTAAGAAGTGCTCAAATGAAGTTCAGTATCCAGGGATTTCTGAAGACTTTTCCAAAATCTTGAAGTAAAACGGGGATCATGATCAGAAACAATCGATAGGGGTACTCCATGAAGTCTCACAACTTCATTAATGTATAGTCTTGCTAGACGTTCCTGGGGTAGATCTTCTCTTATAGCAAGAAAATGTGCTGACTTGGTAAGATGATCAACAATAACCCATATTGCATCGTTCCTTCTAGGAGTCTTTGGTAGCCCCATGACAAAGTCCATCGTAATATTGTCCCATTTCCACTCCGGTATGGGAAGAGGTTGCATGACTCCTCCAGGCTGTTGCCTTCCAGCTTTCACTTGTTGACAAACCATACATCTTGACACAAAATCAGCAATCTCCCTCTTCATGTTGTCCCACCAAAAATGTTCCTTCAAATCTCTATACATTTTGGTGCTCCCAGGGTGTATAGAGAAATTGGAACTATGAGCATCATCCAGCAATTCCCTTTTCAGATCAGGTAAATCGGGAACACAAAGTCTCTTCCCAAATTTCAAAATTCCATCTTCATACACAAAGTCTCTCAATCTCCCATCATTCACAGCTTTAATCTTCTTCTGAAATTCTTCATCATCGGTCGGAGAACTCTTAATCCTTTCTAGTAAAGATGGTTTGGCAACCATTTGAAAAATCATTGATGTTTCACCTTCCCTGGTTATTCACATGTCCATCTTCACTAGATCCATGAAAATTGGATCCCTTTCAATTCTCATATTGTTCAAAACTCCATGGTCTTTTCTACTCAAAGCATCTGCCACCTTGTTTGCCTTACCCGGGTGGTAGTGTATCGTACAATCATAATCCTTGAGTAATTCAAGCCATCTCCTTTGCCTCATGTTGAGTTCTTTTTGTGAGAAAATATACTTCAAACTCTTGTGATCAGTATAAATCTCACATTTTTCACCATAGAGGTAGTGCCTCCATATCTTCAAAGCAAAGATCACAACTGCTAACTCGAGATCATGAGTAGGATAGTTTTTTTCATGAATTTTCAACTGTCGTGATGCATAGGCAATAACTCTATCATTCTACATAAGGACACAGCCAAGTCCTTTCTTTGATGCATCACTATAAATAACGAACCCATCATTCCGCGATGGTAGAGTCAATATAGGAGCATTGACTAATATTCTCTTCAGTTCTTCGAAACATTCTTCACACTATTTTGTCCAAGCAAATTTCACCCCTTTTCGTGTGAGCTTCGTTAATGGGTTAGCCAATCGGGCAAAATTCTGGACGAAACGTCGATAATAACCTGCCAAACCAATAAAACTACGTACCTCAGTTATACTCATAGGTGCTGGCCATTCTTGGATTGCCTTGGTCTTAGAAGGATCAACAGAGATTCCATCTTTAGAGACAATATGGCCAAGAAAAGAAATATCCTAAATCCAGAATTCACACTTGCTAAACTTCCCATATAATTCATGCCTCCTCAGAGTCTTCAAGATAATGTGCAAGTGATTTTCATGATCTTGGTAGGTTTTGGAGTATACAAAGATATCATCAATAAATACCACCACAAATTCATCGAGATACTCTTGGAAAACTCTATTCATCAGATCCATGAATACAGATGGTTCATTAGTCAATCCAAACGGCATTACAGTAAACTCGTAATGCCCGTACCTGGTTCGAAATGCTGTCTTCGGAATGTCTTCCTTCTTCACACACAACTGATGGTATCCAGATCGAAGGTCAATCTTTGAAAAGTATTGAGCTCCATGCAGTTGGTCAAATAAATCATCAATGCGAGGTAGGGGATACTTGTTCTTTATCGTTATAGCATTGATCTCCCTGTAGTCGATACATAACCTCATAGATCCATCTTTCTTTTTAACAAAAAGAACAGGGGCTCCCCATGGAGAAACACTAGGGCGAATAAATCCCTTATTACTCAATTCCTCTAGTTGTTTCTTTAGTTCGACTAACTCTATAGTGTCCATTCTATAAGGGGTCTTCGATATAGGCCTTGATCCAGGAATCAAATCAATGGAAAACTCAACTTCTCATTCTGGAGGATGTCCAGGTAAATCTTCCGGAAATACATCTACAAATTCTTTCACAACAGGTACATCCTCTATTTGAACATTCCTTTCCTCACCCGCAGTTATTTCATTCTCTTCCTCCCCAATAATTGAATTTAGTTGAGCTATTGAGGGTGGATCTAAATAAGAATTAGGTGGTTACGATTCTGCTCTAAAAATAAGGTGTTCCTTATCATTATCATCAAGAATCGTAACCTCTTTCTTCTTACAATAAATCTTCGCATCATAGTCCGAAATCCAGTCCATACCGAGGATTATATCAAACTCAATCATAGGTATGATTATGAGATCAGCAGATAAAGAAAATTTATGTGCTCTAATGGGGACTGATTCACAAAACTTTGTTGCAATGATACTTCCCTTAGGAGTTTTAACTGACAACTCCCTATTTAAATCAAATTGGAAATATCTAATTTTCTTAGCAAACTGGGAAGATATGAAACAATGCGACGATCCAAAGTCAAATAATGCATTTTCTAAACTTGAGGAAACCATTAAATTACCTGCCACCACGTCTTTCGGAGCTTCTACCTCAGTAGTAGTGATAGCATAAGCCTGGCCTTGATCCCTTGGCCTTTTCTGAGGTAAGTTCTCCTAACGCTTAGGACATTCATTTGCATAATGCCCCATCTCCCTGCAATTGTAGCACTGAACATTGGTAGCTTCCTTCTTCCCCTTGCAATCACGAACTTGGTGGCCTTTTTCACCACACTTGTAACTGACTCCCATTCCCTTCAAGCAAGTACCAGGGTGTTTCATCCCGCATTTACCACAGGATGGATATTCAACCTTTCCCTTATTCCCCTTATTTCCATTCCCAGATTGATCAGCAGGTCTCTTCTTCTCTTGCTTTGCTTTAAAGTCATAAGACTTAGAGAATTCCTTTTCGGTCTTGATAGCACATGAGACAATGTCTTCATACGACGAAAAGGATTGTGAGACTAATGCTCGACGGAGAAATGGTATTAACCCATCAAAGAAACGATCAATCTTACTTCTTTGGTTACGTATATAATCACCAGCGTACCTTTCTAACCTTGTAAAGTTAGCCTCATACTTTGTGACATTCTCATCCTCCTTTTGTCTCAGACTTAGAAATTGCCTTTCCATATCTGCTCGATGGTCGCGAGGAAAGTATTTTTCTAAAAACAGATCTTTGAACTCCCTCCATTCCATATTTGATACTTCATCATCTTCCTTCATATCTTGAATCATTGACCACCATTGATCAGCATCTCCAGTGAGGCGGTAAACTGCCATGATAACTTTTTCCCTTTCACTGCTCCCCAAAGCCTAAAATATTTTCTCTAGGGAAAATATCCATTGCTCAGCTACTAAGGGATTGATACTCCCATTGAACGTTGGTGGTTGTTGCCTCATGAATCGATCTAACATTGATCCTCCACGCTGCGGATCAGGGTGCTCCATACGGGTAAGGTTATTATTCATAACCTGAGTAAGTTGTCCCAGTATGGTGATTAGCTGATCGGCATTAGTTGCATCACCAGCTCCACTATAATTATCTTGAGCAGGAGGGCAATCCCTACATAGAGTGCGTGCATTGATACGGTTTCCATTTCTTCCACTAGGCGTCATTTCTAAACAATGTCATAAACTAGATCAGTTTATGAATCAAAATACATAATCCCATACTTATAAAACACTTAACATAAATTGAACTATTTATGGATATAATCCATAATCATAAGAATGTTTTCTTTGAGGAATTATATACTCATAAACCCTTCATAATGATTTGTAAAGAAAATGAGAGTTATCCTAAGCATATCCCCTGGGAGTGTCGTAACCAAGAGTGCAGCAAGGCCCGTTGTCGTGCACCAATTCCCGTTTGAGTCTAGCTCAAAGCGGTGTTTTCGGGTTTTACCCCTAGGTACATCTGTGCCAGAGCCGCCTCTACCTGCTCGTATCCAGACAGGGATGTATTGCTCGGAAAACTCACAAAATCTCTACAATACCAAAATTCTAGGAAGTTCTTCTATATTAATCCTCAAAGTTCATCTTAGGTCTACGTTCTCTAATCAGAGTTTATCTAAATCTAGCTTCCAAGGTTTGTACTAAACTTCCTTTGATACCAACTGTAACGCCCCGACCCTAGTTACCCAGAGTCGGTGCATTATTACATAACATTGGCATGATCACAAGAAAGATCAAATCTCGAAAGACCGATTGGTTTAGTAGCCTTGGAAACACTAGATATATTCATAAGTTTTACATTACATCATAAAATGAAAAACTACTACAACAACATAATGTCTCCATAATCCACACTCATATCCCCACATAATATCCCTGTAGGTCATTCATAATTTACTTCTACACTTCCTGGGAAAAATAAAACATAGAAAAGGGGTGATCTCAAATACCCAGTAAGGATAACAATATAGCGGAAACTTTCATAAATAAGAATAAACATTTAAGGCAATGTATAACTAAAACAAAATCCTTTCAAACATGAACTTTCAACATGGTACGGCATAAATAAAATGAAATAATGCCATTTACTTATTCACATGGATATTCTACTAATCGAATAATCACATGCAAAAATCAATAACCACTTTCATAATGTTGGAATGCATAATGCCAGACTATCATAACCACATAGTCAAGGCCTCGTGCCAAGACTACAAATAAGATTTTGTCAAGGCTTTGTGCCAAGACACTAGTTTGTCTCATGAGACCTACCGATGCAATTTTTTTAGAAGATACTTACGTTTAAAATTACTCAAATATACTCCAGTGTTTTTATGAAAACATTATGCAAGCTTATGAAAACAAAATAACTAGTTCTGAGAATTCTCGACTAATTACAGGCCATGATGGGTCCACTCCCAATCCCTTCCTGTCTAGCACACTCGAGAGTCGGGTTTTCTAAAAACATTTTGGAGCTTGCGTTAAATACGTATACATTTGCACTGGATTTTCATATACTTGATAGAAATATCTCTTTTTTTTAATCATTTAAAAATCAAATAATTATAAAATAAGACATTTAATTTGAAAATATTCTTATAATCTTGTAAAGGAAGCTTTGTAGATTTTATAACGGTGGAAAATAGCCGCACCCTCCGTATAAGTTAAAAAACATTCTTACCTTAATTCTGTCGAAAAGGTTAAAAAGGACCTTGTTTTGAAAACGACCGAAAGATTCCTTTATAAACCACTTATAAAAGTCAAAAATGGTATAAATGACTTTAACTCATATTCTAGTAAATAGTAAAAATGTTTTGAAATACATTTTTAAGAAACATGGATGTGGATGATAAAGAGATCCCAGTAGATTATTACGTATAAACAACCTCGGATAATGAAGAGATTGTGAAATAACCCTTACCTTGTACTTTTCCTTGGTTGGGGTAGGTTAACCTCCTCTATAATGTTGAAATAATTGTTATTAAATTATAAAATAATCATATACATTATTATGATATCATATATGATCTTTTAATATTGATTTGATAATAATATCTTAGTATTATCGTTGTTTCGGGTGTGAACTTACTCATTTTCTTTTATATGTTTTGTTACATAAGCCATGTTTGTTGTATCTTATTCATATCCAGAATGATATCAAGTCCTTAAATATCATTTTTAAATCATCAAATGATAATTATACTTGAATGGATACGATAGAGAATGAATCTCATCGCGTTCGTGGAGACGGTAGTCCGTACGTACGCACGAGCGACAATATCATTCTTTTGATATTAAAAGAATATATAAATGGATGTTATATCATATATACAGAATAATTAACATGTTATATTTATTATTTACATGAGTTTCACATCATTATTATACCCATCCAAATAATAATATATTGAATAACAATTACACCACGACGTGGAGACGGTAAGCCGTACGTACGCACGTATGGTGACATGTTATTCAAAGGGTGGATAGAATACTGAATATGGTTGTACCATATTTATAATAACATCACAGTATATGTGAGATACTGGAGTTATTATTTTAGAATGGTAACAACAAAGGAAGAAGAAGTGGAAGAAGAAATGAACTTGGAAAAGGGTGGTGAAATCATTACCTCTTCTTCGGGCTCTTCCTTTTGATTTGATCAAAAGGGCTCCTTAGGTTGGCTTTATGATCAAAATAAGGCCCCTAGGTTGTAGTGAGGGAAGTTGGGAGAGTATTTGAGCAGAGTTTGGCCGAACCAAAAGGCTTTGAAGGTGTGAAGAAATGAGAAGGAGTGGTCTCCTTTTATAAGTGAGAGGAGGGTCTCTTTAGGAAAGAGTGAAAGTATTACTTTATAATATAATTATATTCGGTTTATAATGGTCCAAAAATCATTGAGGTCGAAGATAAGATGACTCATATTCTAAATAACATAAACTAATAAGAATTGGACAGGTTTCAGATAATATTTTAATCATTATAATCTTATTTATTTAAATGATTTATTAATGAGGTAAACATTGCATCATTATTGTGTCATTAATAATTTAAATTATTTGATGTCTAAAAATTATAAATAAAATATCATTATGTAGGGAATCGTTTTAGCTTTCTAATTAATATTTATAATCGAAAATCCAACATGTATAACCCTATGTAAAAATTGTTCTTCTAAAAGATGTAAGCTTATGCCATTTTTATTTTTATTTTAACTTTATTAATATAATGTGTCCCTACCACATACAAGTGGCTCTAAGGGGTCCCCAAATCGACCCAAGGATGCACATGGTCGGTTATATGTCCACCAATAAGTTTAGAACACGTTTTAGGGTAATTTTGTATTATTATAATATTATTTTTTAACCCTTATTTACCGGATTTACCCTTTAACCAAGGTAAATAAAATATTTACCGCAGTAATTATTCAAAATGTGTAAAAATAAAAGTTACCTATTTACATAATTTGGACATCCTGATTCCAAATATGTAATTCATTTTTCCAAATTCAAAACACAGAAGTGGCAGAAATTAATTTAAAATTAATTCCCATTGTTAAAATAAAAAGCGTTTTTTTAAGAGATATTAACTATCAAAAGATTGACACTTGTTTATGTATGGTTTAATTGTGAAATTATGTCCAATGACAAACATTAAATTAAATGGTAAAACTATATTCTAAATATACTTTAAAACCACTCAAATTCATAATTTATCAATATTAATTATTTTGATTAAAAAAGTTGATTTTTATTAAAATTTAGTAATTTTCACTATTCATCAAAATATAAAAGTTATCCGAAAAGTACCAAAATTTCACCCTAGGATAATTTCAATATTCCGAATCCAAAAATGAAGTCCATTTTGAAATATAAAATATATATGATTTCAAAAAGTAGGTATTATTATTCACAACGGCTAGTTTAATTAGTTGTGGTGTGTGTTAGAACTCGAGGTTGCGTACAACACACGCTATCGCATTATTCGAAGGGAAACGTACCGTGGATGCTTGGGGTGTTACAATTTCGGCTGTTTCATCTTTTTTCCTTGTACTTTACAATTGTGCTTGTATTTCCGGCCCCTTTACTTTCAGCACAGATTGTTTCAGTTTTACTTAGTGTTTTACTTCCGCTTGTACTATGTGGTGTTTTGTTTACTTTTATAAAGGCATTGCCTTCCCAGTTATCGGGATTTACGCCTTTGGTGCTAGTCGCCAGCCCCTGGCCTATGGAAGGCGGGCTTGGGGTAGTCACAGCATGGGCCCCAAGGACGGGTCGTGACAAATTGGTATCAAAGGAGTTGGTTCTACTGCAGAACTTATAACTCTGATATTTTCTTTTTGTGAAGAAATAGTATTAAGGGTACCGAGTGTGGTCTTCAGTTCAGGGAGTCCAATGTTGGTGCGGGTGGCCGACGTATCCATACACCAGGACCCTGACAACTGATTTCTGACTTTTTGCATGAGAACACTGATTGCGTGTGGATTTCCAGAAGTTTTATTTAAATATCTGCTCAAACCAGGTCATCTCACCAGGTATAAATCATTTGACCGTGTCATGTTGTTTCTTTCAGGATGCCTCCCCGGAGATGACCAGCTAGAGCCCCGAGAGTTGTTCGTACTGACAGCCCGCCGAGTGATGTGGCCTCAGTACATGGCTCTATTCCAATTGAGGCACCAGTGGTACTACTACCCATTGGGCCACCGATGCCACCAACCCCAACAGCAGAGGGTGCACGTCGCTTGAGCGCACTGCACGAGTTCCAGCTCCAGAGGCCACCCAGTTTCAGGGGAGAGATGGACCTGCAGGCAGCTGAGGATTGGCTGGAGGCATTGGTGAGAGTCTTCAGGCTAGTTGGGATGCCAACAGACTTCATGGTGATCCTTGTTGATAGCCTTCTTCAGGTAGCAGCAGGAAGATGGTGGAGCCTGATGCTCCAGATGCATGATGAGGTGACACTTCTTTGGGCAGACTTCAAGGGCCTGTTCCGGGCAGAGTTTGTACCAACCACCCTTCGAGCAGTGTGTATACAGGAGCTACTTTAGCTATAGTAGGGTAGCATGACAGTGGCGTAGTATTCAGCGAGATTCACAGACCTCTTGCGCTACTCCACAGATACGGTACGGGACCCGTTCTTCAGGTCCCAAACCTTCGAGCAGAGGCTCAGGAGAGAGATTAGAGCTTCTGTTGTTTCTCACAGCATTCTGACACAGACAGGGGTGTTGGAGAGAGCCCTCTTAGTGGAGAGTTTCCTTGCTGAGAAGTCTCCAGCAGCAGAACCCACCACTAGCTGGCTTGCGGCAGAGTCTTCTACAACAGGCAGTAGATAGAGGACCCAGAGGTCCAAGAGGACCAGACCTACCAGTGGCCGACTACACGGCTCAGGTTCAGTTGTGCGAGGGAACCGGGGTGGAGTTAAACCAGTCATGCCGAGAGTGGATAGTGTTACTCATGTGGCGGAATTGGTCACATGGCACGTGACTATCCGACCTACCATGTAGATGACCAGTAGTTAAATGAAGAACCTCCCAGGCAGAGGCAGAAGTTCGATCAGGGCGGACCGCAAGGAGCAGGCGGCCATGGCAGAGGAGCTGGCCGTGTAGCTGGAGGTGGATGATGCTTCGGGGTGTTACCACCACCACCACCAGGAGGTCCACCCCGACCACAGGGGAGAGGAGGACATGGGAGAGCTCAGCTTCAGGCAGCTGATGCATATGTTCATGGAGCTCCGGAAGCAGATGGACAGGAGTGGGACTAGCTCCAGACCTGGAGGCTATTGATCATGTTGCTTCTAGTTTTGTTGATGTTTGTTTGTAGTTTCTTTGTCTCTTTGTACCATGAGCTGCAATAATATAAAGACACTTACCTTAGTGTCATTTTCTTCCTTCTTCTTTTTTTGAGTACTAAGAGATTCCGGTTAAAACTGTTGACTTGACCCTCACTTTCGATATTCCTACTGGAAGAGACCTAGTGACCTCACGCTGATGTCGATAGTGTGACTCGATCCTTAGAGGCGAGTGTGACAATTGGATCTCTTGGTAGAAACGTCGAGGCCTTACGACGTCTTCCATGGATTGAATACATCATTCATGTCTGGATTGACTGTATTAGGCAAAGAACGTGGTTCATCCAGGGGATGAGACCAGATTTCTCTTATCGGCAAATAAGAAATCATAGCTGCTCTTATGGGACTAGAGAAGGTCCAGGTTATCTAAGAGCGGATGAGGACAGCTCAGAGCCGACAGAATCCTTATGCTAACAGGAATTGGAGACCTCTAGAGTTCGAGGATGATGATCACATCCTTATACGGGTCTCACCTCGACGAGGTTTACGGAGATGGGGACAAGGCAGCATGTTATCTCCGAGGTTCAACGGACCTTTCTAGGTCCTCAGTTGGGTAGGCGAGGTGGTTTACCGCTTGACCCATCCACCTCATTTGCACCAGGTGCACGACGTTTTCCCAGAATCTCAACTGAGGAGATACGTGCTCGACCCTTCACATATCATCGACTATGAGGAGCAGGACGATGGAAATGGGGTTACTTACATAGAGGTTCTAGTGGGGATCGAGGATCGATAGGAGCGGATCCTATGAGGACGGTTGATTCCTCGGGTGCGCTTTCTTTGGCAGTACCGGAGGCTCCAGTTAAGCACATGGGAGCGGAAGGCTCAGATGCATGCTCAATACCGCTTTTGTGACCCTAGTTTGTGTTGAAGCTTTACATGGATGTAAAGCCCTGAGGTGGGAGTAATTTGAAGACCCGGAAATTTCAAGTAAAATTTGTTTCTTAATTTTTTTTGGAATTTTTCAATAATGCAGTTTCTGAAGGCGCCTGATTCCGAGGCCCGGTGTCCCCAGAATCATTTTCCGAAGTTTGGCTTGGGTACGTTCAGTTAACAAACGGGCGGGAATTCCTATCTTTTGAATCGGTGCTCGGAATTGAATTCCAAGGGCACCGATGGAACCATAGCGCCGGTAATTACTTAGGAACGCCATTTTCGGAGTTGCGTTTTCACGAGAGAAGATGATAAAAATTGTGGAAGTTTAATTTATAAATTAACTACAATTTTTATTTTCTTTTAGTGGTTTAAGGCTTTGGGTGGAAGTTGGGTAACTACCCAACATCCCAAGGGAGGTTATGAGGGTGGTGGGGGCCACACGAACCCCACCCCTTCACATTCCTTAACTCCCTCAACTCTTGTTTAAATTTGATAACTTAAGAATTTATAACTTATGTTATTATTGAGGTGAGTTTAATGTGTGTGTGGGTTTGAAATTCAAACTCATGTCTAGTTAATAAATTAAGTGAGAGCTTAATTTATTTTGGGTTAGTTTCTTGTGGTGGAATCTTGGGGAGAAAAAGGATAAGGATTGAGGAACTTATTTATCTTCGACGAAGAACGCGATGAACACATCGGTCTCCGACAAAGAACACCGAGTTCTTGGAAACTGAATACATGACGCCGTGTACCGCGATGGTTCTTCCACGAAGTCTCCTTCCGCGACATCTCTACCCGCGACGAATCCTCGTTCGACGAACCTCCGATCAATCTCGCACGAGGTAGGGGAATTTTATTTGGTGTTCTCTTTTCTTTTGAGAAAATAACGACCAGCGTGGACCAACCAATTCCAGGTTGATCCGCGGATCGTTCGTTCATGCGGATTGATGTTGAGGATATTTTTTCTTTTCCGTAAATTATTTCTTTGTCGTATGTCGACTTCTATTAGATGTCTGCATGCTATCATTATAACGGGAGGAGGTCAGACTGCACGAACACAGCCGACCATCTTCCCCCCTTGTTGTTTCAATTTGTAGCTGCACGTGAAAGGCGACGTGGTGCCATTGCACCACGCGGAAATTATGAGTAACGGCTAAGAAGCACAGCACTGTTGCGCCACGCTGATGAAGTTGAACAAGCCACGGCGCCATCGCGCCGTGCCGGAAAAATGACAAACAAATCCGCGAAGGCGTTTTGAAGGTTCTGCAATGAAGGTCAGGTCCCGAGATGATCTCTGGCGAAGACCACAGGTGAATCGGACCACTGGAGCGCATCCGGTGGACGGCGGAAGCCCCCGACGGTGCGCCACGCCTTCGCGGCGGAGCGCGGTCCCGCGACCGCGCGGGACCGGAGGGGAGCGGCCGGCTGCCGCGACCGCTGGCACGGGCGGCCCCACGCGGGGTCGTGGTTCTTCATGTGGGGGCAGTGCCCCACTCTGCTCCTCTCGGCCGTAACCGGCCGAGCCGACCCACCGGCTGGGTCGGGTCGCGCCCAGGTCGGGCCGGGTCGGACCCGGGTCGGTCCGGGCCCAGACCCCCCGTTTTCGGACCCCTCATGGTCTTTTTCCCATATCTTGATCTGTAGACCTCTGATCAATGCACCATCAGCGGCTATGCGATCCTTGGACCGAGACGGTCATTTCGGTATATTGAACTCAAGGTTTCGGAATACTTTGGGTTCAGCAGGGTTGGTTTGTACACGAAACCAATCGGGCCCTCGGAGCGGAAACACTCATATCTTGAGCTTCGGACGTCTGATTGACATGCCGTCAACTTTGATGGATTACTCTAAGTGAGACGGATCTTTTGGCTTACTCCTCTCTAGATTTGGATGTCGTCGGAGTGCGGTCGGGTTGGTTCGCTCACGAAACCAACCGGGCCCCTAGAACGAAAAAGCCAATAACTCACAGATCGGGCATCTGATTGACGTGCCGTCTCTCTCGTTGAATTACTCTTAATGAGACGGAACTTTTGGAATACTTTTCCTGAGTTTTGGTTACTGTTGGATAGTGGCTGAGTTGGATTGTACCCAAAATCCAACCGGGCCCTTGAAACGGAAAAGCTGATATCTTTCAGACCAAACGTCCGTTTGACGAACCGTCAGCGGCATTGGTGATCACGTTGTGAATCGGTCCCTATGAGTATACCCTTTGGGAGTTCGGGGTACAGTTGAGATACGGCCGAGTTGGTTCGCACAGGAAACCAACCGGGCCCCTGGGACGAAAAGGCTAATAACTCACAGACCAGGCGTCTGATTGACGCGTCGTCTGTTCTGTTGAGACCCTTATGACGAGGCAGTCATTTGAGATAAATCTTTCTGGGACTTTGTGATACTTGGAGTATTGACCAGTAGCTCGTGGAGCGGTCCCTCCCAGAGACGATCATACGGAGTACGGAGACCGTGTAGATGACTGAGACCTGACGATTGCTTGATCGACTCGACTTGGAGTGAGTCGACTAGCCCAGTGGACGGAGCACCCGGTATCTGGCGGCAGAACCACGGCGGACGGAGTGCCTGGTAGTTGGAAGCAGACCCGTAGTACTCGACCGGTGGAGTACCTCTGTAGGCTATTAGGGGGATCACCCGGTATTTGGCGGCAGACCCATAGCGGACAGAACGCCCAGTATTTGGCAGCAGACCCGCGGTACTCGACAAGAAGAGTACCTCAACAAACTTAGGTTAGTGAGAATTACCTCGGAGTCGTGACAGGATCACTGTACACTCCAGATATGGGGCTCTTCAGCAGTTACAGTTTCGATAATGAAAATCCTGGTTTGAGATGAGTCTTTGACCTTTGTTTTTCCTCATGATTGAGATGGGTTACTTGATATCTTGGGTATATGTATGGGCATATACCTAGGTAGAGGTTATATGTTGAGATATTATTTGTGGTTATCCTTGTTGGATTTAGTGAGACCTTGAGGGTCTCGGGGTCCCTATTGAGTATCGTTATACTCACCCCTGCACGGGCTATGCCCGCACCTCGTTATGTTGGTTGCAGACGACGAGCAACGCAGACAGAGGCCGAGTGTTCGAGGACTGGACGGTACCCGGGGGTGGACCTCATGACAAGACGGTATCTGGTGGTGGAATTCACGACGAGACGACACTTGGAGGAGGTTGATGAGAGAGAGCATTGTGGAACCTATCTGTACCTACCCTTCAGGTAGGATCCGTGGTGGACGATCCAGGAGCTGCGCTATTTGTACCTACCCTTTAGGTAGGATCCTTGGTGGACGATCCAGGAGCTGCTTGTCACCTTTCGGCAATTTCATCTTTTTTCCTTGTACTATACAGTTGGGCTTGTATTTCCGGCCCCTTTACTTTCAGCACAGCTTGTTTCAGTTTTACTTAGTGTTTTACCTCCGCTTGTACTCTGTGGTGTTTTGTTTGCTTTTATAAAGTCAATGCCTTCCCAGTTATCGGGATTTACACCTCTGGTGGTGCTAGTCACCAGCCCCAGGCCAATGGAAGGCGGGCTTGGGGTAGTCACAAAACATGCCCCGAGGATGGGTCATGACAGTGACCCTCTAATCTATAGATATAATTCGATTTTTTTCTTTAAACAAAAATGTTCTAGATTTCCACAGATAAATAAATAATCTTACCGAAGTGTTAAGTGATTTATATAACCCCTGAACTATTATAGGAGGGAGGAAACATTTTATTAGTTCAAAGATATCTCCATAAAGTTTTTGTAGAATATCATGGCATATTTGGATTCACACAAAAACGTGAGGCATTTTCTTTATTTATGGTATATTTTATTCTAAATAATGATTAGATATTGAAAAAAATAGTTTTAGTGGTTACATTATACTTCATTTGTATAATTACTTTCCATACAAAATCCCAACGCCCATAGCCCTAAAATTACCCATAAAATTAAATATTCATAATATATATCATATATAAACTAGATATGATATAACATTGAATTAAAAATATATAAATGGTTATGATTATTCAATAAGATAATATCACCAATGATTCCATTATCTGTTTATATATTATCCAATAAATATGAAGGATGAAGAAAATAACTTTTGAAAAAAACTAAATAAATGAATGATGTGAAAATTGTGACTAATTTTAAAAAAATATTCATTATATGGTTTTTTTAATTTAAAACATGAAATAACATCAATTTTTATTTTTTCCAAATGTAAATTATTAATTAAAATCCTTAATCATCTAATTTTAATATGTGTATAAAAGGTTTGAGTTTAAGGACGTTTTGTATGCACTAATTTAATTAAAGATTTCAAATATATTTTTATTAAAAAAACGAAAATTTTAGTCATTAAACATGAGATTATTAATATTTTTTAGAGAAATTAATTTTTGTTTATCACATTTTCGCTTCATAGTATAGGGGAATAAATAATGACTTTAGTTTTGAAAAGGTAAGTGAAATAAGAAAATACTAATAGCTAAAGAGACATTCATGTTTTTTAATACATAGTTATATGACATGTACCATTTTAGATTCATGGAATGTTATATAAGAGGACAACATTAAGATATATTATAATCCACATGTTGAGAATTTCAATAAGATAGAAATCATGTAACAAAAAATTTGTTGTCAAAGATAAGGAGTAAGAGAATGATACTGACTAAACATGAGGTTCGTTTCTAGATATGGTAATAAAGAACCATGTATCTTAAACCTAATATGTGATGAAATATTAATTTAAATATATTTTCAATACAATGTGAGAAAATTTAGATATTTTGATGTTGACTAAGTATAAAACATGAACATTACTACACCCCATGTCATCATTAAATACCATAAATAAATTCATTGGAATTTAATACAAACAATAGATTACAAGTAAATATTACTATAATTATAATATTATTTAATACTATTCTATCCATATTAGTTTTATTTTATATTATTTATATTTTTATTATTTGTTTCAACCATTTGTAATCTATTCCACTAATCCCCATGAAAGGGGTTTATTTATATCTCAAATCCATTATCATTCACATGGACATGTGAGGCTAAGAATATATGTTAAAGTAGTTTATACTAGATTTTTATTAACTTTATAATTTTATATTTTTAATTTAATTTATAATGTTTTTATTGGGGTTATTCCACTATTTTATTTTTCATCATCATTTTTTCACTACACTAGTAATGGTGAATATGAAATTAATATAATTAGTATTTTAGGTTGTTTACATTATAATTCATTGAATTTTTTAGAACACCTCTCAAAATTTTATTTTTCTTAAATTATACTAATAACAAACTCAACTAATCAAATGTATTGTTTTTACAAAAATAATGTATCTATGTACAACCAATAAAAGGTGCATCTTTTGATGATATTGAATCACTCTTCCAAGATAATTAAATTAAATTAAATTTTAATAATTATAGAAAATATTCATAATTCAACATAAACACCAATAACATATTTGAATAATTATTTAATAAAATAGAATAAAACAGACATAGAATATAAATAACATTGATCATGACGAATTATAAGATTTAAATAATGAAAACCATTACAGTTCCTCATATATTGACAGCATATACCAAACAATACACTTCTTATTATATATATTAAAATGAAAATATTGAACATATATATATATATATTAATATTTGATAATATGGAAGATTCATTACCCCCATCGTGAAATTATCAGCTATTAAAATGACATTAATATTAATGAAAATTATCTGGTTTTCTATGCTGATGATTTTATCTCTTTGATTTCCATATATAATCTTTTATTGTTTAGATAGATTTGATATATATATTGTTTACTGTATTGTTCATTTTGTGTATCCCGTTACTAAAAATTATTCCTTTAGATTGATAAAAAATAAAAAAAGGAAAAGTAATTCTTGAAATGAAATTTTTATTAGATTAGTATTATTTCACTTCAAAAATATCCACATATCAAGATGCAATGATATATCCTGTTAACAGATAATTTAACATTAAATAATCATTTTATGAATCAATAAATTTCAAGACATGTTTTCTTTTAGTTAGAAATATGCACTAAAAAATATTGGTAGTATAAAACATGTCATCGTTTGAGTTAGTGTAAACTATGACGTGTCAAAGGTCATTATGTTGAGGTTTTATGAATTATAATTTTTATGTTTGTTAAATTTTGTGACATATCATATTATTATTTTATAAGTTAATTTTTTTGGTTTAGTCATCATGTGAGGATGGTTTTAGTACTTTGATAATTAAAATGAAATGTGGAAACATTAAAAAAACTAATGTAATGATGATATAAGAGTTATAAAGAGTAATATGTTATAAAATATTAATGAAACATTTTACATAAATGGATGAATGTTTGAGAAATGTTTGAAATTAATGGTTTTTATCTAAGATAGATATATACATAAGATCACATTTAGTGCATTTTATCTACATGTGATTTTTATTTTATCTTTTTAAGACTCCATAATTTTATAGATTACTTTTTCTCCCTTTTTATGTTTAAAAAATGTTCTAATACAATATGATGAAGAGGGGATCCATCCAAAGTGTTCAGTGACTAATATATCTTATCAATAACATATGATAAAGGATTCTATGGTTACATAAAAAAGATTCTAACAACCTGAAATTTAATTTTAAAATAATAATAAACTTGATTTTTTTCGTAACACGCAACATTGATCATTAAGTGAATTGAGATATTTTATAAAAACATTATTATGTAAATGTGACTTTTATAACATAATCATATGAATATGAGTAAATTCATTGGGAAATATTTGTATAATTTCATTACTCCATAAAAATTTAGAAATTAATTATTAGTGTAAGAACCCGGATCTTCGTTTCAGGTATGCCTTTCCTTTTTTTGGAGTTTTTAAGAAAAATAGAGTTTCTTGAAAATTTTGAAGTACAGGCCATGTACTTTCTGAGTACACACCGTGTACTCTTTTTCTACTCGTAGCTGTGTACTGGCCGTGTCCGGGCCACACACACGGTGTGTAGGGGTGACGTGGAGGCCGATTTTGGCGGAGTACAGAAATACCTAGTGCACGTCATGTACTCTAAATGTACACGCCGTGTACTTTATTTTTTTCACTAAACGCACTGGGGTCACGCCTAATGGACAGAACACACCCCTTCTCCAGGTTATTCATCCGAGAGCGACCTGGACGGCCGGATCTTCCCCAAGCTCCCGCCTCTCCGTCTGTTCTCCGATTCGAGCACGGTCGATTGAGTTGGAATCTTAGCGGTGAGTTCTTCCTTTTACTTGAGCCTTGTTTTCCAATTCTTCCTCTTTCTCAAGTTATCTAAGGTTGAAATTTTTGTACGTTTTCTCAGATCTATGACATTCTAAGAAGAATCTGTCGTCTTTGTTCACGTATATCGATCTCCTAGGATCAAAGTGGGTGGTTTGTGCCTTTCTATGGAAATTCAGTGAGTATTTTGTGCAATTTCCCCAAATTCCCTTGGGCAGGGAATTGTGGGTTTCCTAGTTTTCCCTTCTTGTTTTCCTGATTTTCTTGATTGTTGTAGTAGAGGTTTTTTCTAGTGAGTAGAGTAAATTTTTTTGTGCTCAGGTTGCTTTTCTATGCTTGTTTTACCTTTTGGCGGTTGCCAGTTTCCATTCCTAGTTGTAGGATAGTGGAACTGTTTCTATGTCATGATGATGAGCCTTATATTGATATCCAAGTAGTTATAGAGGTTCACTTGGATGTTTCACATGTGCTGAGAATGTTTATTTCACACAGGACTTGGAGAACCTAGTGTAGTAGACCACATGGAGAATAGATGTAAGGGATTCTCTATAGTGTCTTTTAATATGATGCGAGACCACAGGGGGAACTGAAGATGAGTGCTTCCTCAGAGAGTCTGTAGTTCCTGGACGCAGGCCACATGGGGAATGAGACATTGAGTGCTTCCCCAGAGATCCTTTAGCATGATACGACACTATAGGGGGAATTGACGGTGAGTAATTCCTCAGAGATTCTATTCTTAGCTGAACCAGAGGGGTGAGACTGTGTGTGCCTCCTAGAGGGTTTCTAGTACTTGTAGGTTGAACCATAGGGTTTAGGCTATGAGAGCTACCCAGAGGGTTACCTGTTTTCTTCTTGTTGTTGTTGTTACTTGTGTACTTAATATGCTAGAATTGTGGATTGTAGCTGCTGTGTGATTTTCTGTTTACTGCTTCCTGCACTTTTACTTGCCTTGTATTCATTGACTGTTATGCACATATCTTTGCTTGATTGCTTACTGGGATTGTATCTCACACCCTGTTTGGTCCATGCTTTTGGGCCCAAGAAGGCTTTGTTGTTGCAGGAATAGATAAGGGAAAGTGCCCTTCGACTTCCAGTATATGATTCCTTGGAGGTAGAGATTAAGGGACCGAGCTTAGGCTTGCGATGATGAGGATTTTACTTTGTTTTCCATGCACTTTTTTTCAGTTTTACTTCAGCACATTGGGTTCTCAACTACTTTTCATAGACATATGTACCATGTTGCATCATCATTATTTATACATTGCTTCTGTTGTTTAGTTCAATTGTTGTATGCTGTTTACAGTTTCTGTTATTGTGTCTGGTTGGGCTTCCGCTGTATACTTTACCGAATGACGACATAGTTTCCCCACCGACTCACCAAGGCCCTCACTAATAGTCGGCATCCTATGGTGTTTGGGAAAGTGTGCTTGAGGTCATGTGGCGAACTAGGTACGAGGCACCAGTTTAGGGGCTCCGAATTCGGGTCGTTACAAAGTGGTATTAGAGGGGTTCTTTTCTCTTGCTTTACTGTTTGGAGACTTTAGCCTGGGATAGGATGGATTCGGTACTTGGTATTAAACTATGCTCGGGAGTATCTAACCCGTGTATAGGGAAAATCCATACTAGCTCATTAAATTGTAGTTTGCTGGTTTTGAGATTTTACGGTTGACATGATTTCACCTAGAGTGATTCACATGCTTTGTGTTGTTATTTTCTTGACGATTGCGGTTCTATTTCTATTGAAACCCGATGAGATGAGGGTATTCCATCTCATGCATCATATAGGAACTTGTAGAAATCACATGCCATGCATTCTTGCCATGCCATCTAGGGTGCATTAGCGATTGCATGCTGCTGTGATAGACTTTGTGTAGATTATTCATGATGTTGTGATAGATGCTTGATAGAATATCTGTTTCACTGTTAGAGGATTGTTTGTTTCCTACTTTGCTGAAATGAACACCAAATTTCAATTCCTGAGGTGTTATGGGCCCTCACGGACCGGAATTTGGCACCTCTTTGCCTTGTTTTTAAGGTTTTGGGGCTTCTGTGCAGTTTCGGAGCTACTGCCCAGAAAAACCCAGAATACACGGCCTGTACTTTTCAGATACACGCCATGTAGTTTTCAGGCCGTGTCAGTGACTATGTGAGAAGAAGCACTGTGTCATGGGAATAACTTTAGGAACATACCGTGTACGGTAGGTACACGCCGTGTACGGTAGGTACACGCCGTGTACGGTAGGTACACGCCGTGTAGTTCGGAGTCGTGTACCCGGTCATGTCACTAACAACACGGGTCGGGGAAGCTCGGGTAGAACACACCGTGATGTAAAGGAACACGCCGTGTAGTCCTCTCCAGGTACCCGACCGTGTCATGAACAACACTGGTCGGCGTTACCTTCTCTTCGACACGCTGTGTTGTCTTCGGAACACGCCGTGTAGTCTCGTTCAGGTACTCGGCTGTGTCACAAACAACACGGGACGGTGTCACCTTCACCTATACACGTCGTTTTTGTTCAAAACACACCGTGTAAGGTCCATCCATGTAGACGGTCATGTGTTTAAAAACACGGGCCGTCGAAGCCTTGTCTAGTACACGCCATGTTTGTTCAGAACACACTGTGTAGTCTCGGGTTAAGTCGGACCGTGTGGGTTAGTCGTGTAAAGAGAAATGGGAAGGGGACTAGCTTTCAAGTACACGTCGTGTGTGGTGTCAACACGCCATGTAGTTTGAGGTGTTACCCAACCTATAGGGAAGGGGTACATGCCCATGTCAGTGGCTTAAGAAGTCACACCGTGTAGTTTTTATACATGCCATGTAGTCGTGTTTTGTAAACTTGTGTGTTTTTCTTCCTTGTTCGCGTTTTATACTCTTGTGTTCTCTATATTTGTTAATTATTATCTAAGGTGTGATTTTGATATTTCAGATCTATGTCTCCTAGACGTCCTATGGTTGTACATCTGTCGTCAGTCAATGATCAGACGCTCGATATGGCTGCTTAGAGACTTCCTGCCGATCCTCTAGTCAGGCCAACCTTGGCACCGGCTGTCATACCAGTTGCAGGTGCTGATGCACAGTTCAGGGAAGGTTTTCTGAGGATGATGCAGAAATTTTAGGGAGCACTGCCTCCTACCTCGACTATGGCAGATTTGACGCGGGTTTTCCAACAGCAGCATCCTCCCACATTCTCGGGAGAAGGAGGACCACAGGCTGTAGAGTCATGGTTTGAATCCATGTTTAACATCTTTGAGCATCTGGAGATTCCTCCATAGAGGCAAGTCAAGCTCTCTACCTACATGCTCTGAGACTCCGCCAAGAGGTGGTGGGACATGATTTCACAGGCGGGTCATCAGTAGGTTAAGGCTTGGGAGGAGTTTCAGTGCATCTTTTATAACTACTTCTACCTAGAGACCCTGAGGGCCAACCGAGCCCGGGAGTTCATGTAACGACCCAAAGTTTTTCAATGGAAAATTTCCTTCTTATATTAATGTCCTAAAAACACAAAATAATGAACTACTAAGTGATAAGTGACCTTTAAACATAATTTTGTCACCCCTATGTTTGGAATTTTGAATATCCAACATACACGGTTGTGTTCAAGATAGTTTTTTGAGTCTAATGAGACAAAATTAATTTTTGGTGAATAGTAACCTAACCTTATGAATAGTAACCTACCCTAATGAATAGTAACATGACCCTTATGAATATTAAATAAGAGGAACATTACCTATGAATAACAAAATAAAATTTAGACATCTTAGAAAGTGACAATTTGACCTTAGTAAGCGTTTTTGGTATTTTATAAGTCATAAATAATTAATTATAATTAATTAATTAATTTGAAAGAATATTTATTTTCCTGTAATGTATTCATAAATTATTGAATCAATGTCTAATAGTTTTTAGATAATTTTATAAGACCCTACGTAATTTTTGAAAGAACTATAAAATCAGTTTTAATCTTTAAAACTGTTTTTTTAAGTAAATCATTATTTTATTTAAATATTAAATTAATAATATTTTGAAAATTATTTTTGAGAAATGAAATTCATTTTTGGATTCTACACATATAAAAATGGTTGGGGTAAATTTTTGGGATTTTTCTGAGAAACTTGAATTTTTGGTGAATAGCAGAATACATTAATTTACCATATAAATACATTTTAATTAAAATCAACTATTCCTGACCTCACAAGTTATGTAAACACACAAATACCAAACTCACATGTCTTATTTACTATTATTATTCATCCAAAACTCACTATTACTTGTCGTAGGTGAAATTAATAAACTAATCAATTTTATATTAAGGAAACCCCTCTCCCCTCCACTATATAAGCCACCCTTCACTCCCTCTTTTCCTCACACCTCTCAAGCTCCAAGCCTTCTCTAAACTCTTCCCAAAAATATTCCCTAGCACCTCCCTGACGTCCAAAATCTTATGGTCTCATCAAAACACCAATCCTATCTTCCTTAAGGAGGATCTAAAGAGGAAGATTCTAGAGGTAATTTCTCTCTCTCTTCTCCTTTAATTTCCTTCCAAGTTCAAGTTCCTTTCTTGATCTCTCCCGACCTATATTCATCCAAATTGTTTTGTAACTCCCGTATTATACATATACTATAATTTTTATGATTCTAATATCACCCCACACCCTTCCCCTCTTCCTCTTATTTTATTAAAGAGAACGTTGTTCATGAGGTGTTAATTTATCACCTTCAAAAACAACATGCTCTCTTCTTCCATTTCTACCTTAAAATCTGGTCATGAAACCTTTTTTATGGTTGAACCAGAATATTTTATTTGTATTATGTTCTATTTTAAGTTCTGTAGATAACCTATGGAAAAATTACTAAGTTAAATGTTAAAACGTGTTCATTGTGATCCAAAAACCGCTCAAATTAACCCAAATAATCTTCATTTAATTTTTATCTAATGATTCGTCCACATGGATCTAATATAACTCATTATAAAATCATTCAATCTTATGTAATATCATTAATAACATGTAATATAATTTCTGGATGTTTACTCATGATATACCCGAACTTCAATTTAAGAATACAAGTGGACCGCTCACGAAAACCATAAAAACGAACATCCATGAACAACATTTTTAAACTCTATAAGTCATCCAAAGGTACTTAATATGACATAATGAAACCAGAATGAATAATATTAATGTATAAAAGGTTTTGGAATTTATAATTAATGAATATAATGTCATTATACAATACACTAAAGAGAAGGAGGCATTCGGGTACAAGGTAAGGGGAAATCTCGAACCCAATTTTCTTCCTTCGGGTTCTCCCTCTTTCACTCCATTTTTGATATGGTTACTCCTCAAAGATCATTTTTTCATCACATAATTTACTTTTCTGGGATATATATGTTTTCACTGGTTTTTATGTCTATCAAAATGTTTTCCAAAAGAACACTTCTTTCAAGATCTCACCTTTTACCTCTCATTCAAGGTTGATGGTTCTTGTATCAAGTATGTTGTTCTCTCTTTATTTTGGGAACCCAAATATTATGAATGTGTTATTATGAGATGAAACCCATTCCTTTCTGTGGGTTATTTATGTACATGTTTGATATGTGTTCCATGTGGCAATCATGATAATGATAATATTATGATGTGACAGGTTCACCCTGAATTATATAGCGCAATATGAATGTTTAAATGTGACGGGTGTGCCTGGAATTATATAGCGCTCCAATGTATTGGGTAAAGTGATGAATCTCATGAGTAAATTTGAAATGATGTGTGAACAAGATGTTAGCTTTTTTCACAAGTATGTGTGGTTGTTAACCACTAAGACATGGTGTTTCATTTTTATGCATTGTCACATTTCATGTTTATTGTTTATGCTCCTCTCATGTTCATGATCTTTTGCCTACGTAATTATTATGCTCACCCCATGCTATATTGTTCTTATCTATCCTCTAACTGGGCTTCTAGCTCACCCCTTTTGATGTATATCCTCAGATGGATACATGTACTAAGGAGAGGACAAGTGCCACTAAGAAGCTAGTGAAGAAGAAATTAAATAAATGTTTATGGTTGATGTTGTATTTGTTATGTATGGTCCTAGTTTTCCCAAGACACTAAAACTTTGGATCCTCTATGTGTAAAACTATTATGTTGTTTATCTTTGAAATGATGTAATAGTAATGTAAGAAAAGGCTGAGTCGCTATAGTTGGTATCAGAGGAAAGGTTTAGTTAATTTGGGGATTAGGATTAGTGAACCCTAGAGAAAACCTACAACATGAGACTAAGTACAAATATGCACACAAGGATATTTACCTAGGGATCCCATATGTTATATTTTTGGTATAATTGTTTAAATGGATAAGTTATTCATGAATTGTTTACTAATGTTTTTTCTAACCATTTCCATTTTAGAAAATTGTGGGAACCAGGAGAGGTAATAAAGGAGAAGTACCCTCACCTGTTTGTGTAAAGTGAAATTTCGAGGGCGAAATTTCTTAAGGGGGGAAGAATGTAATGAACCAAAGGTTTTCAATGGAAAATTACCTTCTTATATTTATGTCATAAAAACACAAAATAATGAACTACTAAGTGATAAGTGACCTTTAAACATAATTTTGTCACCCCTATGTTTGGAATTTTGAATATCCAACATACACGGTTGTGTTCAAGATAGTTTTTGGTGTCTAATGGAACAAAAATAATTTTTGGTGAACAGCAACCTACCCTTATGAATAGTAACCTACCCCTATGAATAGTAACATGACCCCTATGAATATTAAATAAGAGGAACATTACCTATGAATAATAAAATAAAATTTAGACATCTTAGAAAGTGACAATTTGACCTTAGTAAACGTTTTTTGTATTTTATAATTAATTAATTAATTTAAAAGAATATTTATTTTCCTGTAATGTATTCATAAATTATTGAATCAATTTCTAATAGTTTTTAGATAATTTTATAAGACCCTACGTAATTTTTGAAAGAACTATAAAATCAGTTTTAATCTTAAAAACTGTTTTTTTAAGTAAATCATGATTTTATTTAAATATTAAATTGATAATATTTAGAAAATTATTTTTGAAAAATGGACTTCATTTTTGTATTCTACACATCGAAAAATGGTTGGGGTAAATTTTTGGGATTTTTCTGAGAAACTTGAATTTTTGGTGAATAGCAGAATACATTAATTTACCATATAAATACATTTTAATTAAAACCCACTATTACTGACATCACAAGTGATGTAAGCACCCAAATCCCGAACTCACATGTCTTATTTACTATTCTTAGTCATCCAAGACTCACTATTCCTTGTCTTAGGTGAAATTAATAAACTAATCAATTTTATATTACGGAAACCCCTCTCCCCTACACTATAAAAGTCACCCTTCACTCCCTCTTTTCCTCACACCTCTCAAGATCCAATCCTTCTCTAAACTCTGCCCAAAAATCTTCCCTAGAACCTCCCCCACGTCCAAAAGCTTCTGGTCTCATCAAAAGACCAAGCCTATCTTCCTTAAGGAGGATCTCAAGAGGAAGATTCTAGAGGTAATTTCTCTCTCTCTTCTCCTTTAATTTCCTTTCAAGTTCAAGTTCCTTTCTTGATCTCTCCCCACGTATATTCATCCAAATTGTTTTGTAACTCCAGTATTATACATATGATATATTTTTTATGATTCTAATATCACCCCACACCCTTTTCCTCTTTCTTTTATTTTATTAAAGAGAACGTTGTTCATGAAGTGTTAATTTATCACCTTCAAAAATGACATGCTCTCTTCTTCCATTTCTACCTTAAAATCTGGTCATGAAACCATTTTTATGGTTGAACCAGAATATTTTATATATATTATGTTCTATTTTAAGTTCTGTAAATAATCTATGGCAAAATTACTAAGTTAAATGTTAAAACAAGTCCGTTGTGATCCAAAAACCTCTCAAATTAACCCAAATAATCTTCATTTAATTTTAATCTAATGATTCGTCCACATGGATCTAATATAACTCATTATAAAATCATTAAATCCTATTTAATATCATTAATAACATGTAATATAATTTCTGTATGTTTACCCATGATCTACCCGAACTTCAATTTAAGAATACAAGTGGACCCCTCAAGAAAACCATAAAAATGAACATCCCCGAACAACGTTTTTAACCTCTATAAGTCATCCAAAGGTACATAATATGACATAATGAAACTAGAATGAACACTATTAATGTATAAAAGGTTATTTAATTTCTAATTAATGAATATAATGTCATTATATAGGACACTAAAGAGAAGGAGGAATTCGGGTACAAGGTAAGAGGAAATCTCGAACCCAATTTTCTTCTTTCAGGTCCTCCCTCTTTCACTCCATTTTTGATATGGTTACTCCTCAAAGATCATTTGTTAATCACTTAAATTAATTTTATGGGATATAAATGTTTGTCACTGGTTTTTATGTCAATCAGAATGTTTTCCAAAAGAACTCTTCTTTCAAGACCTCACCTTTTACCTCTCATTCAAGGTTGATGGTTCTTGTGTCAAGTATGTTGTTCTATCTTTCTTTTGGGAACCCAAAGCTTATGAATGTGTAATTATTAGATGAAACCAATTCCTTTCCGTGGGTTATTTATGTACATGTTTTATATGTGTTCCATGTGGAAATCATGATAATGATAATATTATGATGTGACGGGTGTGCCCGGAATTATATAGCGCAATATGAATGATTAAATGTGACGGGTGCGCCCAGAATTATATAGTGCTCCAATGCATTAGGTAAAGTGATGAATCTCATGAGTAAATGTGAAACGATGTGTGAACACGATTCTATATTTGTTCACAAGTATGTGTGGTAGTTAACCACTAAGACACGATGTTTCATTTTTATGCATTGCCACATTTCAAGTTTATTGTTTATGCTCCTCTCATGTTCATGATCTTTTGCCTATGTCATGATTATGCTCACCCCATGTTATATTGTTCTTATCTATCCTCTTACTGGGCTTCTAGCTCACCTCTTTTGATGTATATCCTCAGGTGGATACATGTAATCATGAGAGGACAAGTTCCACTAAGAAGCTAGTGAAGAAGAAATTAAATAAATGTTTATGGTTGATGTTGTATTTGTTATGTATGGTCCTAGTTTTCCCAAGAAAGTAAACCTTTGGATCCTCTATGTGTAAAAATATTATGTTGATTATCTTTGAGATGATGTAATAGAAATGTAAGAAATGGTCGGGTCGCTATAGTTCGTGATCTTAGAGCAGGGTACTCTTTCTGTCATGGAGTATTCCTCTCATTTCACCGAGCTTCGGCGTTTCTCCGGGATGGGAGTGGCATGTTATTAGAAAGGAAATTCGAGGATGGTATCATGCGGGAGATATGCTCACTGGTAAATCTCTTGCAACTGACTTCCATCACTTCAATCGTCAACCAGGCGCTGATTTCGGAGTGCAATCTGAGAGACTCTGGAGTTGCGAGCTAGGGCGGTTCTGCTTCCAGATCTAGCTTTCCTCTGGATGACAGCAAGAAGCGTCGTAGGGAGTCCACACGCGGTGATCCGAGGAAGCGAGATGTGTCATCAGGTAGCTAGGTGGTATGCTACCAGTGTGGCCGGTTAGGGAACACGAGGCCGCAGTGCCAGAGAGACCCCATGGAGTGCCGATCCTTCGGAAAGATGGGTCACCTTCAGCGTTTCTGCCTGGTTTTCTCACTAGCAGCTGGTGACCAGGGTTCTTCCATGACTCCTCGTTCAGGAGCAGCCCCACTAGTTTATCACCAGTCTGGGAACTGGGGTCCTTCCGGCTGTTCGGGCCGAGGTGGAGGTCTAGGTCATGGGAGTCAGCCCCCAGTCCCTCAGCACCAGCAGGGAGGTTCAGCTCAGAGTGGTCAGCCAGGGGTGCAGGGCCACAGTGCAGGCCAGTCTTTCCCCGTGGAAAAAACCTATCAGGAGCAGGATCTCATCCCTTATACAGTTCGAGGTATGATTTTTATAGACTCAGTTTTATCTTCATCTCTTTTCTATTATGGTTCTATGCATAGTTTTATCTCTATTGCTATTGTGGAGAGTGTTTGGCTCTGTGTATTTTCTTCTAATTACTCTTTGACACTAGACACAACTTTGGGGATGAGGAAATCTAGTGTACGCCAATGTAGAGAGTACCCAATCGAGGTTGCAAGGTATTGTTTCTTATTGTATATCAATGTCCTAGAGATGACAGGCTATGATGTCATCCTCGGGATGGACTGGTTGGTTCCCTTCCAGGAATTCATCGAATATTATCACCGTAGGGTGAGTTTTATCTCACTAGAGGGTGAATATTTTCTTCATAGAGGCGAATGGGATGTTCAAGCAAGTCGAGCAGGACTCGAGCATCACGGGCTAGGAAGGGTGACATCCCAGATTGCTAGTCTTTAACTGGATGATCAGGGGACCTCACAACTATACTTTCTTCCAGTGGTGGATCGTTTCAAGGATGTCTTTCCAGAGGACTTTTCGGGTTTGCCTCCAGAGAATTAGGTAGACTTTTCTATTGAGCTCATTCTAGGAGCATCATCGATGTCCATTCCTCCTTATAGGATGGCTACACCTGAGTTGCAGGAGCTCAAGAAGCAGTTGGAGGAGTTGTAGGCAAAGGGTTCCATCCAACCCAGTACTTCTCCATGGGTTTCGCCTGTCCTGTTTTCGAAGAAGGTAGACGGTACCCTTCGGCTTTGTGTGGATTATCGGAAGCTAAACCAGTTGACGGTCAAGAACCGATATCCCTTGCCGAGGATTTATGACCTCTTTGATCAGATTTGAGGAGCCCATGTGTTCTCGAAGATCAATTTGAGGTCCGCTAATCATCAGTTGCGCATAAGACCATCAGATATACCTCTGATAGCCTTCAGGAGAAGGTATGGTCTATACGAGTATACAGTCATGATGTTCGGTCTCACGAACGCGTCTGCAGTTTTCATGGCACTGATGAACCAAGTGTTCCATCCTTACTTGGACTCCTTTTTCATGGTCTTTGTGGATGATATCTTGGTGTACTCTCACACTCGACACGGCCATGCCACACATCTTGAGATCATTCTGAGTAAACTGAGAGAGCATTGGATTTGTGCTAAAGTCTCGAAGTTCCACTTTTGGATGGATTAGATTCACTTCTTGGGTCACGTCATCTCAGAGGCAGGAGTATCTGTGGACCTAGAGAAAGTGAGAGATGTAGTTTCTTGGGAGCAGCCAAAGAACATTTTTGAGGTACGGAGTTTTCTAGGGCTGGATGGATACTACAGACGCTTCATTCAGGACTTCTCACGCCTAGAAGCACCTTTGACAGGTCTGACCAAGAAGGGGGAAAAGTTCTTATGGTCATATTCTTGTGAGTCAGCCTTTCAGGAGCTGAAGGGAAGATTGATGTCAGCACTGATACTAGTCTTTCTAGAGCTAGGAAAGAGCTATACAGTCTATTATGATGCTTGAAGTATCGAGATAGGAGTTGTGCTTATGTAGGGAGATGAAGTCGTTGCGTACGGGTCTCGGCAGTTGAGGCCACATGAGAGGAACTACCCTACGCACGATCTGGAGTTGACAGCTTTTGTTCATGCCTTACGCTGTTGGAGACATTATCTTCTGGGAGAGTACTTTGTGGTATTCACCGACCACAAGAGTCTCAAGTATATCTTCACTCAGCGTGATCTAAATCTGAGGTAGTGCAGGTGGGTAGAGTATCATCAGTATTTTTATTTCGAGCTTTCCTATATGCCGGGAAAGGGAAACGCAGTAGAAGATGCGTTGAGTAGGAGAACTCAGATTCAGGCAGTTCGGGAGGCCAATAGTGAGTGGCAGCTTATGGCTCTACTCCTTGAGATGCATCTAGAGGTGCATGACAGACAGGTACAAAATTTCCTATCTTTCATAGTTGTTACCTCTATACTACTTGATCAGGTACAGATGAGGCATCTATCAGACTCAGAAGGCATAGTCATGTGGGAGAGTGTGTTAGGAGAGGACCTCTTCCTGGATGGAGAGTAGGTGAGGATGAGATCTTGCGTTTCCAGGGACGCGTATGGGTGATGGCAGACATACACGAGGATCTTATGCGGGATTCTCATTCCTCAGTTTGAGAAGTTCATCCTGGCATCACCAAGATGTATCGAGATCTTCATCGCTAGTACAGGTGTCCTGGTATGAAGAAAGATGTTGCTAGTTTCATCTTATGGTGTTCTACTTGTTAGCAGGTGAAGGCGGAGCATCAGTGACCAGCAGGCATTTTACAGCAGTTACCCATTCTGGAGGGGAAGTGGAACAATGTTGAAATGGATTTCGTGACCGGGTTGCCGAGGTCACCCCGAGAGAACGATTTTGTTTGGGTTGTCATCGACAGGCTCACAAAGGTTGCTCACTTCTTGCTGATCAATGAGACCATCAGTGTCGATGATATGGGACATATTTACATCAGAGATATCGTTCATCTGCATGGAGTTCCATGCTCTATTGTTTCAGACTGGGATGCACGCTTTACCTCTCAGATCTGGCAGGGTCTTCAGAAGGCCTTGGGTACACAGGTACTTTTCAGTACAACA
The DNA here is from genome assembly GCA_963277665.1 of Viscum album. Classification (NCBI taxonomy): domain Eukaryota; kingdom Viridiplantae; phylum Streptophyta; class Magnoliopsida; order Santalales; family Viscaceae; genus Viscum; species Viscum album. The sequence continues at coordinate 1,298,918,549 of OY728136.1, forward strand.
TACCATCCCCAGACAGATGGTCAGTCCAAGCGCACGATCCAGGTGCTTGAGGATATGCTCCGAGCTTTCATCCTAGACTTTGGTGGTTCTTGGGAGATGCATATTCTTCTGGTGGAGTTTTCCTACAACAACAGTTTCCAGGAGACCATTCAGATGGCACCATATGAGGCTTTGTACGGTAGGCCATGCCGATCACCCTTATGCTGGCTAGAGGCAGGAGAGGCTGCCTTGATGGGACCTCCTCTTGTTCAAGAGACTTTAGAGTAGATATAACTGATTCGGAAGAGGATGGCTACAGCACAGTCTTGACAGAAGTCTTATGCAGATCAGTGGAGACAACCTCTAGAGTTCGAGGTCAGGGATCAGGTTTTCCAACATTTCGCACCGAGGTTGGGACACAAGAGGATTCAGAGACAGGGTAAGCTTTCACCGCGGTACATCGGACCGTTTAAGGTATTGGAGAGAGTTGGGCTGGTTGCCTATCGTTTGCAGCTACCCCATAGGTACTAGGCCATGCATGACGTCTTCCACGTCTCTCAGCTCCGACGTTACTTTTCAAACATGTCTCATGTCTTTCAGCCTGAGGAGGTTGAGCTCAAAGCGGATGCATCGTTCGAGGAGCATCCTATTCGGATTGTCGATCACAGTATGAAGGTTCTCCATGGGCGGTATGTCCCTCTTGTATGACTTCTATAGTAGCATGGGCAGGTACAAGACGAAACCTGGGAGAGGGAGGCCGATATACGATCGCAGTGGCCGGAGCTGTTCGGGGTTTCTTGTTCTACCCCTCACTAGGGAAATTTGGGGATGAAGGGGGAAGTTTGTAAGAACCCGGATCTTCGTTTCAGGTAAATCTTTCCTTTTTCAGGAGTTTTTAAAAAAAATGGAGTTTCTGGAAAAATTTGAAGTACACGCCGTGTACTTTCCGAGTACACGCCATGTACTCTTTTTATGCTCGAAGCCGTGTACTGACTGTGTCCAGGCCGCACACACGGTGTGTAGGGGTGAGGTGGAGGCCGATTTTAGAGGAGTACGGAAAGACCTAGTACATGCCGTGTAATCTAAAAGTACACGCTGTGTACTTTATTTTTTTCACTAAACGCACCGGGGTCGCGCCTGATGGAAAGAACATACCCCTTCTCCAGGTTATTCGTTCAAGAGAAACTGATATGGTCGGATCTTCCCTGAGCTCCCGCCTCTCTGTATGTTCTCCGATTCGAGCATGGTCGATTGCGTTGGAATCACAGTGGTGAGTTCTTCCTTCTTCCAGAGCCTTGTTTTCCAATTCTTTCTCTTTCTCAATTTATCTATTGTTGAAAGTTTTGTACGTTTTCTCATATCTACAACATTCTAGGAAGAATCTGTCATCGCTATTCACGTATATTGATCTCCTAGGATCAAGGTGGGTGGTTTGTGCCTTTCTATGGAAAGTCTTTGAGTATTTTGTGCAATTTACACAAATTCCTTTGGGCGGCGAATTGTGGGTTTCCTGTTTTTCCCCTGCTATTTTCCTGCTTTTCATGATTGCAATAGTATAGGTTTATGCTTGTGAGTAGAGTAAAATGTTTTGTACTTGAGTTTCTTTTCCATGCATGGTTTACCTTTTGGAGGTTTCCAGTTTCCATGCCTAGTTGTAGGATAGTGGAAATATTTCTATGTCATGCTGTTGAGCCTTAGATTGATTGCCAAGTAGTTCTTGAGGTTCACTTGGATGTTGCACACACGCTGAGCATGTTTATTTCATACAGTACTGTGAGAACCTAGTGTAGGAGACCACAGGGAGAATAGACGTAAGGGCTTCTCTAGAGTGTCTTTTAATCCGATGCGAGACCACAGGGGGAATTGACGATGAGTGCTTCCTCAGAGAATCTGTAGTTCCTCGACGCGGGCCACAGAGAGAATGAGACGTTGAGTGCTTCCCCAGAGAGTCTTTAGCATGATAAGAGACTATAGGGGGAATTGACGGTGAGTTCTTCCTCGGAGAGTCTATTCTTAGCTGAACCAGAGGGGTGAGACTGTGTGTGCCTCCTAGAGGGTTTCTAGTACTTGTAAGTCGAACCATAGGTGATAGGCTGTTAGAGCTACCCAGAGGGTTACCTGATTTATTCTTGTTGTTGTTATTACTTGTGTACATTATATTTTATAATTGTGGATTATATCTGCTGTGTGATTTTCTTTTTACTACTTCCTGCACCTTTACTTTCCTTGTATTAATTGACTGTTAGGCACAGATCTTTGTGTGATTGCCTACTTGGATAGTATCTCAAACCCTGTTTGGGCCATTATTTTTGTCCCAGTCAGACTTTGTTGTTGCAAGAATAGACAAGGGAAAGCACCCTTCGACTTCCGGTATGTGATTTCTTGGAGCTGGAGAGCAAGGGGCCGAGCTTAGGCTTGCGATGCTGAGGAGTTTGCTTTGTTTTCTTTGCAGTTTGTTTTTGAGTTGTACTTCAGCACATTGGTTTTTTTACTGCTTTCCATAGACATATGTACCATGTTGCATCATCATTATTTATATATTTCTTCCACTGTTCAGTTCAGTTGTTGTATGTTGTTTACAGTTTCTGTTATTATGTCTGTTTGTGCTTCCACTGTATACTTTATCGGATGAGGGCATAGTTTCCCCACCGACTCACCAAGGCCCTCACTACTAGTCAGCAACCTCTGGCATTTGGGAAAACGCGCTTGTGGGCATGTGGAGAACAGGGTACGAGGCACCAGTGGAGGGGCTCCGGATTCGGGTCGTTACAATTAGGAAGTAAGATCTCAATTTTTAGTTAATCAATTTTATGACTAAAAAATGAATTTATTGTTCAAAAATGTTTTCATCACATTTTGTGAATTAATATTTATATAAATTTTATTTTATAAAATTAATATAATTTTTGAAATAATCATATCAAAATTTACAGAGGGTAAATTTTTTAGGATCTTCTGAAATGACAGTTTTTTCAGTGAATAGTGAAAAATACTAAATTCTCAAATACTCTAATTTCATTTATTTAAATAAATTAATTTAAAATGTTACATTATATTTTTAATTTTATTTATTAAGTTGGTATTATAACAATTTTATTATAGTTTGGATCACCATTTTATAATTTTTTATATGACTTTTTTAGGCTTAAAACGCATATTTTTGAAAAACATTTTCATCACATTTGATGGGTTTACATTCAAATGATTATATGAAAATTATATGAGTTTAATTTTATAAAATGGATTCATATTTTTAATTATAAGTTTCAATATTGGTGAATATGGCTATTTTCATTTTTGACATTATGAATTGTAATTAGGTTATATATATCTTCTCAATAAAGAGTAAATCAGGTAATCTGGGTTACAAATAATGTGATAAGGCATTAAAAATATAAAAAAAATATTTTATTTTATATTATCTGTTTATTTGTTCCATAATCATCCAAACATCTAAAATATGAACTTTTTCCCTTTATCATCTATTTTGACCTTTATAAAATTTATGTAAAGGATAAAGTCAAAAATGTTATTATCATGATTTAATATATATCATATTCTGTGATTCAAATAATTTTTTTGTTATAAATGCTTATTTTAAATATTTATTTTTATCATGGTCTTTTATTAAAAATTTTTATTGATTGAATAATTAGCTTAAATTCTTATATAAGGCCAACACGATGTTTATTTAATTTATAGAAAAATAAAATAAATGATTTTAAGAATATTAAAAGTAATATACATTGGATGAATTATTTTCTTACATTAATTTTATAGATACATATGATATGTTTAGTATGTTTCCAAATGATTTATATTTTAATTCCATTTTTTTCATGAGGTATTCAAAGTAAAATTAAATGAATAATGTCAAAAATGACATAAATGATATTTTATAATAAATGATATTAAATTCATAAAATTAATTTAATCAACAAAGTGAATTTTATATAGTTTAAAAAATAAACCATTTACAATTTATGTTTCATTTTTCTTCTTATAGTAACATTATTGTCCTTTAATGGGTAGAAATATTTAAATTTGCATTATTTTTCAAATGATTAATGGGGGTTAACACAAATAGATTTCAATGAAAACATTATCTAAGAATTTTCATTTCATATTAGATGAGATTATTTTTACTACTTATACACTTTTCTTTGAATTATATCAATTTTATCCACTTATATGTGAAAAATAATTTATACTAGTTTAATAATTTAAGAAATTTCAAGAATGACCCTCCTTTCACTCATTGAAGGACACCCTTTCCTCTTTTCCATAAACCACATATAGGCATATATAATCACCAAAACCTACTCAATTATCTTTTACAAATACCTATAAACTAATTAGATGCTTTGTAATTCTTTATATACCACTAAAGAGTCCTAAAAAGGGATCTAACGGAAGCATACCAAAGAAGAGGTAATCGTCTTTACCAATTCTTTCAAGTTAATTTCTTTTTCTAAATACATAAAATATGTTGTACCCGTACTAAAATACTAAATTAAGTATCATAAATATAATGATAGTTTTTTTATTATTATCATATAGAAATTTGGAATCTCATCTTCATCCTACAAAAACTGAATATTTCACTAGTGCATTTATACAGTTTATCATCTCTACATGGAGGTGTAGTTAGTTTTTCATAACTACATTAAATGGATGGTTATGAAGAATGAAATATTGAATATTGTAACATCCCAAAACAAATTCCACTAATTGGGTTCTTTGATTGGATGCATTTTGAGCTCTCAAGCATGCCCTTCCATACACGAGAGGTTACTGACTTGCAGCGAGGGCCTTGGGTGTTTCCGTGGAGTTATTATACTTTCATATATGAGTATACATCAATGAAAATAAAAAATTTGAAATCCAAATAGTAATAAAAAGCGTGTGGAGGAAATAAATAAATATAATTTAAACACTGTGTGATAATAAAATAAAAACTATAAGAGCTCGAACATCCATGACATACATAGAACACTGGTCACACATAGGGGCGACCATACATATAGGAGTATATAAAAGAAAACAAATAAAAGTATTGGTATCTAAAGATAACTATGAGCCATACCACATACCTATTATCTATTCCACTACCGAGCTTCATCGGCCCAATAATAAGAATCCACATTAGTGGCTATACTAGATCATGCAAACCTAGGCCTTAGCCCTATCCACCATGCATCTGTGCTGAACTGGATAAGCTGGCATAAGGTATGCATGCTCACTAAGGATCTCGTATAGAGGTGAATATATAATATCAATATTCAGCCCTAATTTTGAACCTATAAATCTAATTTCATATTTGCATGATCATTCAATTTTCTAAGCCTAGATGAGACACAAATAAAAATAAAAATAAAATGAAGAATACATGAAATCAGAGTCGATCCTTGGGTCTGTGATCCTAATAAACTGGGAAAGGATCAATCATGGATATCGATATTTATATTTATATATATTTATATTCACATACATATCCCTATATAAATAAATAAGATTATACACAATAAGGGTAATATAAATAGCATAAAATGACAAAAGTCGATCATTGGGACCGTATTCTCGATCTCCTGGACATACGAGGAAACAGAAATTGACCTAGATGTCATCCCACATAATTCATGTATAATGAAGATGATATCCATGTCCCTGATCACAAAAAAATAACTCCTTTAGAAAGCACAAGAAATGTCTCTTAGTTGGATACATCACCACAAGGGGATACTCGTTCTAACCTTGGATTAACCCGTACTCACCTCTAATCACTATAATAATGGATTCGAGGGATGTAAATATAGACATCCTATAAATGGCCGAGATAAAGATTGCATTATTCTCATTCCATGTAAATCTATTTCAATTTATTATCCTTTGGTCTTGATCCATATGCGGTCATGATATTGTGACTCAGAAAAACCTTATGTTTCTGACCCTTAGGTGATCTGCCAGAAGAGGTCACTGGTGATATGTCATGACCACCACTTGAAATTTTTAATTAGGGAGAACATAATCATCCCAACCATGAGGGAGAGTTTAATAATATAGAGGTATCAAATGATGTAAAAATCCATTTCCATCACCCTGTTTTGATAATAAATTCAAGAGAGTGTAATCATCCTTATCTCTTGGGAGAGTGTAATAATCCACTGTTATAGTCAGATTAAGGGTATTGTAATCATCATCATCACATGTAAATATTGGGAGAGCATGATTTCCCACACCATATAACAATTCACAGAGAGGGGAATCATCCTCACCACTCTAGAGAGCCTAATCATCCTCAAGTATCATTATTTTGACTCTATGCTCATATATCATAATAATATGCTCAAAATCCAGATCCCATGAAGCACCTCTAAAAATAAAACTATTATAATAATCAAATATATAGTCTTGATATACATTTCCTATTTATAACCTATGAGTATAAGAATAAATATGAAAATAACATGTCTTTGAAGCCAGATCATAGGAAATACATCTGGGAACCCCAGAGATAAAGGATGATGCATCACATTAGGATCATCAGCCAGAAACCAAGAAGCACCTCTGGTGATCATAATTGCATCATCAATAAATATGTGAATGTATAAATAAAAGAGTGAGGGTGTCCAAATGCTTAACCCATCACTTCTAATGCATCCTAACACCCTTATAAGTTCATCATGGGTTATAAGGTGACACCTATTACCATCTCTACCAAAACCTAACACAATAGGTCAGGGTCAATCAACATCAGGTAACCCATTGGGTCCCTCGTGTCATAACAAAATAGAGGCATCCTAATCGGGATCCTCACTAGTGAAGGTAAAAATAGGAATCCTACAATGGATCCTGGATGGTAAGTAAGTAGAATCATCCTACATAATATCCTCTGAATCATGGATAAAAATGGGTTCCCTACATATACCCTCACAATAAAGTATATAGGCATAGGCATCTGACATGGGATCCTCATAATGCTATATGGGTAAAGGGTTCCTAAAAGGGATTCCCTAATTCATCATTAAGAAAATTCATACCTCCATGGACTCTTATTAACAGTAATAAGAAATATACATCCTACATGCTATCCCCTTGGTCAAAACATGAGAATATTAATCCCACATGGGATTCTTATAAGCAAAAAACATCATGGACTTTGGGCCAGAAGGGAATATCTCGTAAGAGATACATACTCTAGGGGAAAATATTCAAAATTATTTTTTAAGATATATATATAATGGATCATGTTAGATCATGGTCTCACTCTCTTATGACCACTAGATTTTGTTTCTAGAGGAAAAACTTATTAATTTAGGTAAAAGTGTAAAATCACACCTATGATACCATAATACACCTAAAGGGTTTTACCATTTCAATCTATGTGAAAAGATAATCCAAATCAACTACTCATTGGTCCAATTATGACTCCTAGGTGTATAAATATGAATGAAAAAACCCTATAAAAGGTATCATAGGAGGAGTATATGACATGTCATCCCTTGCACACAGAATATACCCTCCTGCCCCACCTGGTTGTGTATTTCAGCTACATATGGAATTCCAAATCCCATGTACATAGTGTTTCTATCATGTATATGGTATGTACCCTCCATGGCGTACCATCCCTTGTACCTCACATGGATTTTACATTCACATCACCCAATCGTGTACCATTACATGGTGTGCAACCAACAAGGGGTCTGGCCATGTACGCTTTATGGCCATGTTCCCCTACATGTATTGTATGGTTAGGTACTCATTTACAAATAAGAGTCCCATTACAAGGTATGTATAACCTATAAATGTTTTTTACATCCAAAATATCATATTCCCTAGACATGAAGAACACATGGCATGTGTTCTTAAATCTATATGTCATGTACATGGGTTTTCTCTTATGGAAAACCCTCAAATCATCTGAAACCCTCATTTCCCACAAATAAAAATAGATTGTCCCATAAGGGGTAATAATTGGATATATGGAAAAAAATAAAAATATACTACCATTGGGTATAATTTTTTGAAGCTTCTCCCATTTCCTTGCTCCAAGGCTACATCACATCGATATAACGTGTCCTGAGATTTGCGGTGGAACCTCTCTTAACCAATACCTCTTTCTCTCACTCCATATCCCTTTTCTATCACAGTCACATGATTAAGGTGGATCCCCCTAGGGATGTATGTGAGAAGGTTGTGTGGAAAAGAATAAAATGAAAACAAATGGAAGAAGAGAAAAAAGAAAAGGAGAAAGGGAAAGAAAAGGGGGGCCTTACCCAAGCCCGATGCCAAAAATAATTTTATAGTGTTCCTTGGAAAACACATTATTTAAGAGTCAATAGAGATGATGGAATCTTAATGTCATGCCCCAACCTAAATGTTTTTTTTATTTTTTTATTTTCTTTGTTTTAAATTTTTTGTCGAGGTTCAGGTTGAATCTCGAACAAGATTTTTTATTTTTGTCAAAAAATGCGCGTTTTGAGTTGACGTCACTGAGCATCCAGGAGGAGCGCATTTTGTTGACCCTGCATGGATTCTCCCATGCAATGGCATAGTCCACCAGTCCTCAGAAAATTAAAATGGATAAATAAATTTTAATAATGTTATTTAATGATTTTCATGGTTAATAATTTTAATTATTATTATTGTTGTAATTAAGGTTGTTATTATTAAAATATTTTTTATTATTATTTTTATGATGATGGTTTTTATTGTTATTAACATTAATATTGTTATTAATTTTATTATTTATTTACCTTATATTTTTATTTTATTATATTTCTTCTTTCCTTTTTTCTTCTTTTTTTCTTTTTTTCTTTTTTTTATTTGTGTTGTCTTCCAAGAGGTTGTCCCCTACCTATCTCCCCTTGCTGCGCATGCCCAGCCGGCCTCCGTCGCAACTTCCTCCACTCCCTTCTCCTTCCCCCGTGTGGTGCACCCTTCTAGAAGCTTGAACCTCATGGCCCCTCCACCATGTTTTCCCTTCTCTCCCAGCCCGCATTCTAACCTCCAGATTCTTCCCCTCATCATGGTGATGCCCTCCTTTGATCTCACCTGCCTTGCGCACTCCCAGTGGACCCCTGTCCTCCTCCTACGCATCATTGGCCAATCACTATTTCCCACTATGTCTCCCCCGCACCCTACTCTACCTCCTCCCCTACTTCAATCACCACACAGTAGGATGCCCGACCTTCCTACCCCGCAACGCCCTATATGAGCGACTCCCCCTCCTCTTTTACTTGTGGCGCGAACAGCTCCAGGAAGCACCTGTCCGACACATCCTCCACCCACGAGCCGTACCATTCCCATGACCTGCTTGGCCAACCAAGCCACTGCGGGAACCCGATGCCGCACCCTGGGATAGATCCCCCTGTATCGGACCACCTGCCCAACACTTCACACACCTCCCTCATCGTCGACCTCCTACACCTATTGTGACGTCGACCTTCCCCCTCCAGCCAGCTGTGTTGCTCGGTCAACTCGGATCTCCTTCTTTGCTCCTCCTCCTTGTAGCATCCTAGCCACTAGACTCCCAAAATACTCTTGTGGAGTGTTGTCCATGAACCGTAGCCTTGAACCACCCTGACCAAACACCCTCAGGTTGACCCCCTTCCGGCCGTGACGTGCCTCGTGCACCTCCATCTTAGTGTGTGACCCCCTCCTCCTATCATCTCCCTAATCAGCAAGCCCATCCAACGCGCCCCATGTTCTGTCCGACCGGGCACCCTCCTCCCCTCTACTGGCAGGAACGATACCCATCCGAGAAACTCCCCTGCACCCGCAGCCTCCTGCTTCTCCCTTGTTGCAGCGTGGGAATGACCACCGCAAGCCCCCTATCTGCTCCCTTCTTCATAGCCCCTATCCTTGGTCGGACCTCATCTGCTGGCGACCCTCTAGACAACTCGGGCCCTCCTCATATCCGGTCTCCCCATTCTGATTTTCGTGCCGACTCCTTCCTCCTTCGTTCATGCCACCAGTTGTGCACTTATTTCGCAACCGGTCGCACGGAAAACGCCTGCCACTGAAGGTGAGCGGTGGGGTTTTTTTCATTTCACATGCACTGAGGTTTAGGTTGTAAGGGTTGGTGTCCTTAGAACCAACTGTTTTGTACTTTGATTACATGAATGTTCACTTATTATATGTTTTTCATTGTTCTGCATGACTATAAAATAATGTCCTGGAATATTTGTTGCATTAATAAGGTCATAGAAGATCCCCGCTATGATGAGAACCTTGAAATGCTATAACAATATTCTTAAATAAAGTTATTCTGTTGGATGAAATACTATAATAGGACATATAGTATACAGACCGTTGTGTTCGAGTACTCATAAGAAGATGAGACTCTCTCTCATGGAGTTCGCACTTGGTAATCTCTAAGATGGGAGATTATTATAACAGACCCGCCAGTAGTAATTCTGCGTGTCTTGGTGTCATCGGATATTGCTATCTGTGAGCGTGTGTAATGGTCCATAGACTGGAAGATTATCATTAACTCATGTCATGACTCGCGCACTTAGATTTACTGACAAAAACCCTCATGCAGACAGTTGGCGAGAAGTAGGGTACGTTGGGTGCATCACGAGTGACATGTTGTTAATGGATAAGTCGAGGAAGGATTTGTCCCTTATATTTATGGAAGTTGATATCTCGGCCCGTTGATTGAAATAGAACTATCACATTAAATTCCATGGCCATGGTGTAAATGACGAGTTTATTTCAGGTAGTCAAAGAATGACGGATCAAGCATATAGGTTTATGACGCTTCCATGAAATATGCTTGATGAGATATTGAGAAAAAAGGGATTAAATTACACAGTAAGCGTTCGTATGAGGTGATACGTCAATGCGGCATCAACTTCTTTCTCTTGGCTGCCTTGACTCATTGCTAGACAGCAATCTTGGAATTTAGGCAAGCCTGCCTAATGCCAACGAAAAAGAGGCCTAGAGGGTCACACACTAAGTGTATCCAAGTATCTCAAGTTGAATAAAGATTATTCCCGTATGTGGTTTAATAATTATTCAAGGAAGCCTAAGTTGTTTTAAATGATGAAGGAAAAATAAAATAAGTACACGCCGTGTATTATTAAATGTACACACCGTGTAGTTTTATTTTGGAAAGGAAATGAATAAATGAAAACAAGATATACACACCGTGTACATATAATGTACACGCCGTGTAGTTTTCAATGAAAAACAAGTAAGCGCCATGTATTTATTATTACACGCCGTGTAGTTTTTCCAGTCGGGTTTTTGAGGATATAATTTCATTTTATTAAATGATATTTATTATAATCAGCGTGATCGCATGTCAAGGAATTAATTATTCGACATGGGGGTTTTCAATAAGAGTTAATGAAATAAATGAAACGCGTAACGCGTTTATTTATTGTCATAACTCTACAACCTCAAACTCGATTATAAATATCCTCACAACCCAACTCTTTTCCTAGAGAAGAGAATCGTTGTGTACAACATATCTGGAGAATTATTTCAAGGCCTAAAGAACCTCTTCCTCCAAGAACGCTCTCAATCCCGAGAGAGATTCTCTTCCATTAGATAAAGATGATCTAAGGAGGACAACGCAAGAAAAGTCTTCTCCATGCTAGCACCCGGAGAATCCTTTGGCGATGTCCAGAGATACGAGGTACACGTGTGGATCCCCGCTAGAGGGAGTCTACACTTGGCTTATGTGACACAACGACGGATCACATCGACAACGTGATCGAGAACATCAACGAAGAAAGAACACCCAAAAGGTATTTCTTTATAATTAATTAAATTAATTATAATCAACCTGTAACGATCCTTGTTTGTGGTTCCGGGACAAACCATCTTCTTTTTCTTTTTCTGTGATTCGATCCGTGGAGACTGACGTTTATCGTCATATTGATCCCGGATTGATCATTACTAATGAAAAAAGGCTAAGTGGGCACATCCACCCACGCGCTTCCGCTACGCCCAGAACCTTCAAATGGTATCAGAGCGAGGTTACAACGTTGATTATAGTTATTTAATTTTCATTGATAATTTACGCATTCATATTTGATTCAATTCGAAATAAATTGTTCTATAAATCTGAATTAATGAGATTTATTCTTCCTCCTTCATTTCTCGATTAATATGACAAAAAAGACCTTTTAATTTTAATTTTTGATTAAAATAAAAATGAGGAACTCATCCGGAGGATCCTCTCTTTCTGTCTGTACAACACAGGATTACACGGCGTGTAATTAAAACTACACATCGTGTACTTAGGTTCAACGAACCGGAACTGGTCCACCAAACCATGCCATGTGAATTGATAATGCCTAAGTTTTAATCACGCCGTGTTGACCAGAATTGAACGGTGCGCGGAAACCGGAATACACGGCGTGTATGTTGGAACAACACGCCGTGTAGTCTGTTCCGACCCAGGTGAAACGTGTACAAAGATAAGACACATACCGCGTACATGGGATTTCCAGGCCGGTTACTGCATAACAAGGAAGTACACACCACGTATGATTCATCTACACGTCGTGTACTCTAAAATTTTCAAAGTACAGAAAACACGCCAAAGCCCCGACGTGTACTTTGGATAAAAGGTGAAAAGAAAAATAAACACCGTGAAATTATAAACTAAACGCCGTGTACTTTCCAGAAATGGAATTTCACCAAGTTTCCTCTAATGTACAAAGACCTGTACAAGGAATATGGATGAGAAGAATCTCAAGGAAATTCAGAATGGAATTTAAGATAAAGAATTGATTAATTATAAGATCATAATTAATTGAATTCGAGAGCGTCTTATCTTAAATAAAAGAACAATTGAAAGATTTTGAATTCTAAATATGCGTAAATATCGTTTCATACTATGGATGATCATGAGCTAGACCAAAGACCCTTTCTATGTGTATGGTTTCATTTAAAGTTATTTAATTTAAATTTGTTGGCCTACGTGCCTTCTTCCAATAAAATGTAGGGCATGCGTGCCCATGGTTTCTTTAATGTAAACCCATGTAATGGAGGATCTCCCAAGCCAGAGGAGACAGTTCAAATCCCAAAGCCGAGGTGAAACCGACACAAGAAGATACAAAGGTGGACAGGTGGGAGCTGCAAAACACAAACCATCAGGTTTAAGGTGTTTTCCCTGGGTCAGGGTTAGCTTATCAAAACCGCTAGAGAAGCTAACCAATAGAAGCTCGTGATCATGCCATCTTATTTTATTTCTGTCTGATTTCATGGTTTATTTATTATGTATGTGTTGTCGTGATCACATAATTAATAAAATAAACAAGCATGCAAATATGGAATAAAATAAAAACCGGACTATGCGTAAACATTATCGGAACATGGTTAATCACTTAAGCAAGCATCACTTAATATTAACAAGCATGTGATAATGCAAAGATACGCATAAAGAATAAAATCCCTCAAATACCATATTAAGTCAGACCAAGCCTTCCGTTACTTGATTAAGGGAAAGACTCAATAAAACTACGTGTTTGACCAACCCTTGTTGGGACACTTACTTTTATAAAGGAAGCCCTTATGAAAGGTTTCAGGTTGACTTAACCATATTACATCAAGAGAAGTAGCCCTTGCTAGACTTGATGTAATATTGGAGGTAATAGTTGAGGAAATACAAGTCAGGATTTTAGGATTGGGGAGTCCACTCAACAGATCAAGGAACTGTAAGCTCGCAGTTGGCAAAGACCTGCCTACCTAAATACCTCCAAATAGCTTGACCAACCCTTGTTGGGGTTATGCGAAGGGGAATATGGATCCTTGCCACTAGAATGTCAAAGCAACTGGACATTCCGAGTTCAGTGGTGAGGGCTATTGGGACTTGATAAAATAGTGGGAGACTTAATAAAATTTATTATTTCTCATAAAAATGTAATCAAGAAAGTACTAATAAATCTTCTCTTTTAAAATTGTAGAATCAAGATGATAAACTCTTCAACCACATTTTCTCTGCGATCAATACTGGATAAAGACAATATCCTCACCGGCAGAAACTTTCAGGAATGGTTTAGGCACCTTCGGGTTATCCTACGCCATGAACCGAAGTTTTACGTGCTGGAGTCCTCACTTCCTGATTCTCCTACCCCAAGGGCGAGTGATGAAGATTTCCTGGTCTATGATCAACATTTGAACGACGCTCTTGACGTTCAATGTTTGATGTTGTCATCTATGTCTAGTGAGCTCATGAAGTCTCATGAAGACATGGATGCCTACAACATGATCGAGCACCTCCATGGTCTATACCAGGAGAGAGCAAGACAGGAGAGGTTTTAGATCTCCAAGGCTCTATTTCAGAGCAAGCTTGGAGAGGGTGCCCCAGTTGGGCCTCATGTAGTCAAGCTCATTGGATACATTGAGGGATTGGAGGTTATAGGGTTTAAACTCCTCGAAGAACAGGGCACTGATCTCATTCTTGCATCACTCCCCCAGAGCTTCTCAAACTTTGTTGTGAACTTCAACATGAACAACACTGAAAAGTCTCTATCTGATCTTCTTATTCTTATTCACCAAGTGGATAATGACATGAAGCGTGAAAAGCCTTCTTTCCTCATTGTGAATAAAAGGAAAGGGAAGGTGAAGAGATTTAAGCCCAAATATTCTTCAAGGCCTTCTAAGAAAAGAAGATCAAAGGGGAGGCAAAGGAACAGGATGATGTTTGTTTCGCATGTGGCAAAAAGGGCCACTTGAAGAAAAACTGCACCCAACCAAGGAAGCAAGGGGAAGATTCAGGTGCATTTGTTATTGAATGAAATCTATCTATTTATACTAATTGTGTATTAGATACTTATTGTGGTGCTCACATTTGTATCCAAATTCAAGAACCAAGTAGATTCTGGAAGATTGATCGAGGGGAGGTAGATCTACGAGCAGCCAACGGAGCCAGACTCGCTGTTGTAGCTGTCGGAGACTACCACCTCACATTGCCTACCGGGATGGTCTTGGTTTTGAAAGGTTTTTATTATGTGCCTTCTATTACTAGAAACATTATTTCATTATCCATATTAGATACTGATGGATTCATATTCTAGTTTGGAAATTAAAGTTTCTACTTTTATAAAGATAGCATTTGTTTTGGTAGGGCACATTTATATAACGGCCTTTATGTGTTAGACTACACAAACCGAGTGATGGAAATCGATAACAAAGTTAATTCACATGACTCATACCACACCCAAATTTGGCATCACAAGCTAGGTCATGTCAATGAGAAACGTTTGACAAAATTACATCAAGATGGGTATTTAGATTCTTTCGAACTAAAACCACTTGGTGTATGTCAGGCGTGTCTACAAGGCAAAATGACCAAAGCCCCATTTAGTGGGAAAGGTGAAAGAGCTAAAGAGCTTCTAGAATCAATTCACACAGATGTGTGTGGACCATTTCTAGTTGAATCAAGGGTTGGGTTCTCATACTTCATAACTTCTACCGATGATTTTAGTAGATATGGATATATCTATTGAATGAGGTATAAGTCAGATTCTTTTGATCGGTTCAAAGAATACAAGAATGAAGTTGAGAACCATCTTGGTAAGAAGATTAAGAAACTCCGCTCAGATAGAGGAGGAGAATATCTTAATCAGGACTTCATTGATTTTTTACAGGAGTTTGGGATTCTATCTCAACTCACTCCTCCTTACACACCACAGTGGAATGGTGTAAGTGAAAGAAGGAACTGCACCCTGTTGGACATGGTGAGATCAATGATGAGTCATGCGAGTCTTCCATTATCCTTTTGGGGATATTCATTACAAACAGAAGTGCACATACTATACCAAGTACCAACTAAATCGATAAATGGTATTCCATATGAGTTATGGAGTGGATGCAAAGCCATGTTATCGAATTTACATGTGTGGGGTAGCGAAGCATTTGTTAAGTCCTCTTCAGGTAACAAACTCACACCCCGAGGCACAAAGTGTATCTTTATAGGATATCTCAAGGAAACAAGGGGATATTACCTATACAACCCCTCAGACAAAAAGGTTATAGTGGAAAGACACGCCATATTCCATGAGAGGGATCACATCTCCAAAAGAGATAGTGGGACCAAGATAGACTTCGATGAAGTTGAGGCTCAAGATACACATGAGTTGGTACAAGAACAGATTCCACAAAGCCCTATGGAAGAAAAATCTGTTCCAGAGACACAAGAACTTAGTAGGAGCAAGAGAGAGGTGAGAGAACAAGAACGATATGGTTTTCTTGTCACCGAGGATGGTGACTCATTATTGGTTGACAATGATGATCCTCTTACCTACAAGGAAGCAGTTGAGGGAATAGATGTTTCCAAGTGGCAAGAAGCCATGAATTCTGAAATGGATTCCATGTACCAAAACCAAGTCTGGATTTTGGTAGATCCTCCAGTTGATGTAAAGCCTATTGGTAATAAATGGGTATTCAAGAAGAAACTTTACATGGAGGGGCAAGTCAGCACCTACAAGGAGCGACTGGTTGCAAAAGGTTTTAGACCATGTCAAGGAATTGACTATGATGAAACCTTTTCACCGGTTGCAATGTTGAAGTCCATCAGAATCCTACTGGCCATTGCTGCTTACCATGACTATAAAAATTTGGCAAATGGATGTCAAAACAGCTTTCCTTAACGGGAACCTCCAGGAAGATGTCTACATGACACAACCTGAAGGGTTTGTGACTCTAAAGGATGCCAACAAGGTATGCAAGTTCCAGAAATCCATTTATGGATTAAATCAAGCATCAAGGTCATGGAACATTTGTTTTGATGAAGCTATTAAGGAATTTGGCTTTGTTAAGAATGAATGTGAGCCTTGTGTCTACAAAAGGTTTAGTGGTAGTGCAGTCGTTTTCCTAATAGTACATGTTGATGACATATTGCTAATTGGAAATGAAGTACCTATCTTACAGTCAGTTAAGGCATGGTTTCATAAATACTTCTCTATGAAAGACTTGGGCAAGGAGGCATATATTCTTGGGATCAAGATCCATCGTGATAGATCCAAGAGAATACTGGGCCTGAGTCAAAGTACAAACATTGACAAGATACTGAAGAGATTCAGTATGGAACAGTCCAAGAGGGGATTATTGCCAGTGTCACATGGCATTCATCTTTCCATGAAAATGTGTCCTCAGGCACATGAGGAAAGAAATAGGATGGCAAGGATCCCTAACGATTCCGCGATTGGGTCAGTCATGTATGATATACTATGTACAAGGCTAGATGTTGCTTACGCATTAAGTGCGGTAGGCAGATATCAAGCTGATCCAGGAGACCGCCATTGGATGGAAGTCAAGACTATCCTTAAGTATCTGAGGCGTACTAAGGATATGTTCCTGGTTTATGGAGGATATGAGGAACTAGTCATCAGAGGGCATGTAGATGATAGTTTCCAGACTGATCAAGATGACATGAAGTCGCAGACTGGATACATGTAACACCCCGAGATTTTATGAAAAATATTCTTTTTAATTTCATTAATGTCTTGTGTTGTACGCTACACCAAAAGGAGCTTGCACAACACGCATCCTTGACTTGCCTTGCATTACATGCAATCACGACCTTCCTCGATAGCGTGTGTAGTACACAATAACGAGTTTCACTAAACAACAATATGCTATTAAAATATTATTAAAACTAGCCGTTATGAATAGTAATAACCACTTTTTGAAATTTTATAAATTTTAGTTTTCAAAATGGACATCATTTTTGGATTCGGAATATCGAAATTATCATAGGGTGAAATTTTGTTATTTTTCTGAAAACATTCAATTTTTGATGAATAGTGAAACAACTAAGTGGTAGTTAAAAAACCGAATTTTTAAAAAAACTTAATTTTACCGCTTCTGTAGGTGGAATTTTTAAAATCCATGAGACACAGTTGATATCAGTAAGTAAAATGCGGTTCAATGAGATGAAAATAATTTTTTGGTGAATAGTAACTTTTTACTTTTTTTTACCACAGTTAAAAGTAAATAGGGTAATTAAGGGTAAAAATGATATTATTATTACCCTAACACATGTCCTAAGTCTATTGGACAAGTGTAATTCGACCAAAAACAACCTTAGGAATAAAATATGACCATTTAGGCCCACTTGGATTAGATTAGGACATTTATTATTAAGTTATTTAAAGAAGGGTCAAAATAGTTAAAATCAAAGTTTAATAAGTAAATCATTTTTAATTTGGGGTTATACATAAGATAAATTCGACTATAAATATTAATTATAAATCTAAAAATATTTCCTACATAATGGTATTTTATTTGTAATTTTTATACATTAAATAATTTATTTTATTTATGACACAACGATGATGCAGTAATTATCTTATTAATGAAATATTGACATAATTGATGTTATAAATACCCAAATAAATGTAATTTGAGACTTTTTAGGAATTACAATAATTTAATAGGTTAATATGACATGTTAGTATTGATTTAATTAACTTTTTTCGAACTAATCATTCTTTTATGATTTTCACAAAAATCAATTACTAAATAGTGTCAAATTTGACATAAAATAGTTTTTAAAACAAATATTATATTATTAATTGTTATTTTATTCCGAAAAATCTAAGGTTCAGAAAAATGACTTAGATAAGGTTATATATATTAATAATAAACAACTTGGGGTTCTTTTGGCTTGATATAGTAAGTTTATTAACCTTATAGTGTAAGAAAACAAGAAGACACGGTGAAAGTTAAATTATCTAACTTAAAGTTAAATCTAAATGATAAGGTTAAAATTGATTCCTAAACTTGTCTAAATTCTATTGGATGAGAGGATTTCTACTCCTACCCACCTTATCTTCTAAATATATCAATTTGGAGCTATTAAAAACCGAATTTTACTTTATAATAAAATAATATTTTTAGTTATTCCAAAGGTGCCCCTCTCCTCCCTTATAAAAGGGAACCTCCTCCCCCTCTTCCTCACACCACTTTGAGCCTTCAGGATCGGCCAAACCCTGCCAATTTATCCTCTCCACTTCTCTAGAAACATCCTAGAGGTTCTGGTCCTCTTCAAAGACCTATTTTAGTGCCCTAAAAGGAGGTCTCAAAGAAGCACTTCAAAGAAGAGGTAATGTCCGTTACCGATTCTTTCATCTTTATTTCTTCTTCCACTTCTTTTTCTTTAGTTGTTTCATTATGAAGTAATAACATCAGTATCACTCATATACGGATATGTTATTATAAGTATGAAACAACCCTATTTCACCATCTATCCATCCTACGGAAAAAGAAATCACCGCGCGTGCGTACGTACGGAATACCGTCTCCACGCCGTGGTGTAATCTATTTTCCACCACCACCATACTTGGATGGGTATAATGGTGTAAATAATGACTATATATGACTATAATAAAGTGATATTGATTCTGAAATAGTATACATACACTCCAATACAATTCCACGATCATAGGAACGATATCATCACTCGTGCATACGTACGAAATACCGTCTCCACGATGTGATGCGACTCGTTCTACATGATCTTCATTGCATAATGATTATATGAATGAATTGAATGAATGAATATGATATATATTACACTAATAACATTCTGGAAATTAGGTATATATAACCTAAAGAGAAGAATAAGAATTTATTCGACAAAACACGCATAAGAACAAAAAGTAATAAACACCCGAATAACAAGTAGTAATGAAATATTACTAATAAGAAGCTAAGAATATGACCATATATGACATCATAAAAATAATTATGATTCTGGAATAAGTCAATGACATTATTTAAATCATTATACAGAAGGTTCGGACACTTACGAAGCAAATCGGACCTAAGGTAAGGGAAATATCACAATCTCATTTTTATCCAAGATTTTTTATACTTTAGTATTTACTGGGGTTTATTTTATCATACACATCCATGTTTCCTCAATATGTAATATTGTTTCCATCCACCTACAATTTTTTAAATCCAATTTTACCCTTCTGTGAGTTTTTAGTAAAGGATATGAAAGGAATCTTTTGTCGTTTTTTGTACGAGGTACTTTTTGACTTTTCCGACAAAAGTACGAAGAATGTTTTTTTAACTTATACGACATGAATGGATTTTTAAAACATTATTTCTAAGAAGCTTCCTTTACCAGTTTTCAAGTTTATTTTTAATCAACTTCTTTTAGTTTAGAATTGTATGACATGTTAATAAAGGAAAAGTGTTTTTGAAGCAGAAAGGATATTTTCCTCAAGAATGGAGTTCAAGTGTTTTATCAAAATTATTTTCCATCTAAGATAATAAAAGGGTTCTGTTTCTATCCCTATTATTAAATTGATTTGATTATGTTGTGATGGAATTATATTTTTATGAATTAATTTATCTTATATGAAATGTTTTATGATGTCACGATGTTTTAGATTCCCATTTTTATTACATGGGTTATGCTATGATGTATGGTTTTTGATTTTGTGGCACACATAAGAATGGTATAATTATGAGATGGGTGGGACCTATATCTCTCTCCAATGCATTGGGTAAAGATTTTATATCTCATGAGATAGACATGACTGGAACGGTAGGTTATACCGGTTCAGTGAAACAGGACTGAAACAAGGAGTGAACTCGGTTCAGAAATGGACTTTGTCCACTAAGATAGTCTTGGCAATGAGTCTTGACTGATAAGAAATGATTCTATATTATTATGTGTGTATGCCACAAAGTTTAATGTTTTATGTTATGATTATTACATTTCACTACTATGATTTATCCCATGTTATGATATTATGATCTGTTTTGCAGGTTAAGATTTCCAACATGTTATGTTCTTATGAATATGATGTGACTGATATTTCTTTTGTTTACCCTTACTGAGCATTTGAGCTCACCCTTTTATGTTTTCTTTTCCCCAGGATATAAAGAAAGGTTTTAGGTAAGAAAAAAAAGGAAGATATTTATGGGAGATGTTGAAGATCTTTCACCATGATTAGAATATTATATTCCGAGTTTCCAAAGACACTAAACTATTACAGTCCTTGTGTGTCTGTTTTTTTATGTATTAAGTATTCCGCTAAAGTAATGTAATGTGCATGTACATCAGGATTCGGGTCTCTATAGTTGGTATCAGAGGAAAGGTTTAGTCAACCTTTGGAAACTAGGATGCGAAAAAATTAGTTAGATCCCTAGAGATATTTCTAAGGTATGTCTATGGATGTACCTAAGGATAAGTATACGTATAGGATATTGTCTTAGAACTAAGGTAACAATCTTATAATTTAACCTAAGATGTTAGATATTGAGGGTACTCCCCCTTTACTATGTTGTTTTCCCTAGAATGATTTTTGCCTCTCACAGAATTCTTTTTGTGTTTTAGTCAATGGAGGGAACCAGAAGGAATTCGGTTAACATTGAATCCAATGGAAAAATTGGTGACTATGAGAAACAAAATTGTGTAATGCCTAGAGAGAAAGATATTTTGATTATACCAAATCAGTCATCGCGATATATGATTAACAAGGTGAAATTTAGTGGTATGCATAATTCATCAAATAAGAGGAAGATAGACTTTTATGCATGTTCGCGTGTTAAAGAGCATAAAGAAAGGAAGATTGAGATTTCTAAAGAAGGGAAGAAGAACCTTGAGGAATACCTCAAATTGAGGGACAGATGTTATCTGTGTGGAGAAAAGGGACATAGAGTGACAGAATGTTATGGAGTTCAATGTCTTATTTGTGGAGAACATTGGAATTACCCAACTCAATGCCCGGACCTAAAAAGTTACTTCTAAATCAAGGAAGGACTTATTCCAGGACAATCATTAAAGAGGATGGATTGAAGTTTTTATGTATTGGTATTCAAGAATAATGTTTTTGAGGTACTTTTATGGTGTATTAGAATATTTTTCTATTTTTCTATTTTAGATTTCAATAATTTTATGGTACTGGTAACCATGAAAAGTGATTAAAATATTTTGGAAAGTAGATGATATGCGCATAATGAAGGGAAACGAGAAAATGAATTGTTTAACAGTATTTATGAGCTCATGATTTACATAAGGACTAAGTGATATCATGGTTTGAGTATATAGAATTTTGAGGATTGTGGTATGTGGAAAGTGTTATGTTTTAACAGCATTCATGTTTTCAATAAGGTTCAATGGGTATTCATTTTTCAAGAGAACACATGATTAAGGTATTCACATGATTGGAATGTGACCAACAAGATATATGAAGGATAAATGATAGTATTCACATGTAACACCCTGAGATTTTATGAAAAATATTCTTTTTAATTTCATTAATGTCTTGTGTTGTACGCTACACCAAAAGGAGCTTGCACAAAACACATCCTTGACTTGCCTTGCATTACAGGAAATCACGACCTTCCTCGATAGCATGTCTAGTATGCAATCCGAGTTTCACTAAACAACGATATGCTATTAAAATATTATTAAAAATAGCCATTATGAATAGTAATAACCACTTTTTGAAATTTTGTAAATTTTATTTTTCAAAATGGACTTCATTTATGGATTAGGAATATCGAAATTAGCTTAGGGTGAAATTTTGATACTTTTCAGATAACTTTCATTTTCTGATGAATAGTGAAAATTACTAAATTTTAATTAAAAACAACCTTTTTAATTGAAATAATTAATAGTGATAAATTATTAATTTGAGTGGTTTTAAAGTATATTTAGAATATATTTTTAATATTTAATACAATGTTGGTCATTGGATGTAATTTTACATTTAAACCAGACATAAACAAGTGTCAATCTTTTGATAGTTATTATCTCTTTAAAACACGCTATTTGTTTTGACGACGGGATTTAATTATTAAATTAATGAATGAAACTGATATTTTTTGAATTTGTAAAAATAGACATCATTTTTGAATTCATAATATCAAATATATCTTAGGCCTAATTTTTGGTATTTTTCTGGAAACTTTCATTTTTTGATGAATAGTGAAACCACTAAGTGGTAGTTAAAAAAATGAATTTTTCATAAAACTTAATTTTACCGCTTCTGTGAGTGGAATTTCAAAAATCCAAGAGACATGGTTGATGTCAGTAAGTAAAATGTGGTTCAATGAGATTAAAATAATTTTTGGTGAATAGTAACTTTTTACTTTTTTTACCACGGTTAAAAGTAAATAGGGTAATTAAGGGTAAAAATGATATTACTATTACCCTAACACATGTCCTAATTCTACTGGACAAGTTTAATTAGACCAAAAACAACATTAGGAATAAAATATGATCATTTAGGCCCACTTGGATTAGATTAGGATATTTATTATTAATTTATTTAAAGAAGGGTTAAAATAGTTAAAATCAAAGTTTAATAACTAAATCATTTTTAATATAAATATATAAAAAATATAAATTCGACTATAAATATTCATTAGAAAGATAAAGCGATTTCCTACATAATTATATTTTATTTTTAATTTTTATACATTAAATAATTTAATTTATTTATGACACAATGATGATGGAGAAATAATCATAATAGTGAAAAATTTGAATAATTGATATTATAACTACCTAAATAAGTATAATTTGAGACTTTTTATGATTTAAACTAATTTTCTAGGTTAATATGACATGTTAGGATTGCTTTAATTAACTTTTGTCGAAGTAATCATTTTGTTATGAGTTTAAAAAAAATCAACTATTGAATAGTGTCAAAATTGACATAAAATAGTTTTTAAAACAAATATTATATTATTAATTGTTATTTTATTCCTAAAAATCTAAGGATCGGCCAAATTACTTAGATAAGGTTATATATATTAATGAAACACAACTTCGGGGTCGCTTGGATGTATATGGTAAGTTTATTAACTATATAATATAAAAATACAAAGTGACATGGTAAATGTCAATCTAATTAACTAAGAGTTAAAACTAAAAGATAAGGTTAATATAATGACCTAAACTTGTCTAAATTCTATTGGATGAGAGTATTTAGACCCATACCGACATTATCTTCTAAATAACTCAATTTGGAGCTATTTAAAACCGAACATGACTTTATAATAAAATAATATTTCTAGTTATTCCAAAGGTGCCCCTCTCCTCCCTTATAAAAGGGCACCTCCTCCCCCTCTTCCTCACACCACATTGAGCCTTCAGGATCGGCCAACCCCTGCCAAATTCCCCTCTCCACTTCCCTAGAAATAGCTTAGAGGTTCGGGTCTTCTTCAAAGACCTATTTTAGTGCCCTAAAAGGAGGTCCCAAAGAAGCTCTTCAAAGAAGAGGTAATGTCCGTTACCAATTCTTTCATCTTTATTTCTTATTCCACTTCTTCTTCTTTAGTTGTCTCATTATGAAGTAATAAAATCAGTATCAATAATATACTGATATGTTATTATAAGTATGAAACAACCCTATTTCACCATCTATCCATCCTACGGAAAAATAAATCACCGCGCGTGCGTACGTACGGAATACCGTCTCCACGCCATGGTGTAATCTATTTTCCACCACCACCTTAATTGGATGGGTATCATGGTGTAAGTAATGACTATATATGACTATTATAAAGTGATATTGATTTTTAAATATTATACATACACTCCAATATAATTCCACGATCATAGGAATGATATCATCACTCGTGCGTACGTACAGAATACCGTCTCCACGATGTGATGCGACTCGTTCTACATGATCTTCATTTCATAATGATTATATAATTGAATTGAATGAATGAATATGATATATATTACACTAATACCATTCTGTAAATGAGGTATATATAACCTAAAGAGAAGAATAAGAATTTATTCGACAAAACACGCATAAGAACAAAAAGTAATAAACACCCGAATAACAAGTAGTAATGAAATATTACTAATAATAAGCTAAGAATATGACCATATATGATATAATAAAAATAAGTATGATTCTGTAATAAGTCAATAACATTATTTAAATCATTATACAGGAGGTTCAGACACGTACAAATCATATCGGGCCAAAGGTAAGGGAAATATCACAATCTTATTTTTATCTGAGATTGTTTGTACTTTGGCATTTACTAGGGTGTATTTTATCATCCACATCCATGTTTACTCAGTATGTAATATTATTTCCATCCACCTACAATTTTTTAAATCCAATTTTACCCTTCGGTGAGTTTTTAGTAAAATATATGAAAGGAATCTTTTGTCGTTTTTCGTACGAGGTACTTTTTGACTTTTCCGACAAAAGTAAGAGAAGAATGTTTTTTTAACTTATACGACATAAATGGATTTTTAAAACATTATTTCCAAGAATCTTCCTTTACAATTTTTCAAGTTTATTTTTAATCAACTTCTTTTAGTTTATAATTGCATGACATGTTAAGAAAGGAAAAGTGTTTTTTGAAATAGAAAGGATATTTTCCTCAAGAATGGAGTTCAAGTGTTTTATCAAAATTATTTTCCATCTAAGATAATATATGGTTCTTTTTCTATCCCTATTATTACATTGATTTAATTATGTTGTGATGGAATTATTTTTATTAATTCCTTTACCTTATATGAATTGTTTTATGATGTCATGTTGTTTAAGAATCCCATTTTTATTACATGGGTTATGCAATGATGTATGATTTAAGATTTTGTGGCACACATAAGAATGGTATCATTATGAGATGGGTGGGACCTATATCTCCCTCCAATTCATTGGGTAAAGATTTTATATCTCATGAGATAGACATGGCTGGAGCGGTAGGTTATACTGGTTCAGTGAAACAGGACTGAAACGAGGGTGACTCGGTTCAGAAATGGACTTTGTCCACTAAGATAGTCTTGGAAATGAGTCTTGAATAATAAGATATGATTCTCTATGATTATGTGTGTATGCCACAATGTTTCATGTTTTAAGTTATGATTATTGGGATTTCATTTCACTACTATGATTTATCCCATGTAATGAAATTATGCTCTCTTTTGCAGGTTAATATTTCCAAAATGTTATGTTCTTATGAAAATGATGTGATTGATATTTCTTTTGTTTACCATTACTGAGCATTTGAGCTCACCCTTTTATGTTTTCTTTTCCCCAGGATATAAAAAAGGTTTTAGGTAAAAAAAAGGAAGATCTTTATGGGAGATGTTGAAGATCTTCCACGATAATTAGAAGATTATATTCCAAGTTTCCAAAGACACTAAACTATTACGATCCTTGTGTGTGTGTTTTTGTTATGTACTAAGTATTCCGCAAAAGTAATGTAATGTCCATGTACGTCAAGCTTCGGGTCTCTACAGTTGGTATCAGAGGAAAGGTTTAGTCAACCATTGGAAACTAGGATGCGAAAACGTTAGTGAGATCCCTAGAGAAATTTCTAAGGTATGTCTAGGGATGTCCCAAAGGATAAGTATACATATAGGATATAGTCGTAGAACTATGGTAACAATCATAGAATTTATCCTAAGATGTTAGATATTGAGGATACTCCCACTTTATTATGTTGTTTTCCCTAGCATGATTTTTGCCTCTCACACTATTCTTTTTGGGTTTTAGATGATGGCTGGAACCTGAAGGAACCGTGTTGATCAATGCAATGGACAATGCAATGATTGTCCTCCTAAACAAACAAATGTTATGGGAGATGGAGTGAAAAATCTTATTGCTATACTTACAAAAGCTATGAATCATTCTGGACTTCCAAATGAACAGAGAAGGAAACAATATTCTATTGAGTCCTTCATGAGGAAACGTCCACCTTCTTCCAGTGGGTCTTCTTATACACTTGTTGCTGAACAATGGATCAGTACTACTGAAAAGATATTTTCAGTTATTCAATGTTCTGAACATGATAAAGTCATCTTAGTAGTATATCGTTTGGAAGGTGAAGCTGATCAATGGTGGAATCTTATCAAGAATACGAGGCAAAGAGATGAAATTGAGTCCATGGAATGGGACGAGTTCAAGAACTTATTTTTCAATAAGTACTTCCCTCGTATTCTTCGAACAATGATGGAGAAGGAGTTTCTTAAACTAAAGAAAAAGGATGATGAATCTGTTGGTATATACAAAGCGAATTTTACAAGGCTTGCAAGGTATGCATCTGGATTTATCATCCAACATGAAAGTAAAGTTGATCGATTCTTCAGTGGCTTAAAACGAAATCTTCGAAGGGCATTAGCTATAAGATACTTTAGTAGCTATGAAGAAATTTTGCGTTGTGCTATCAAGGTAGAAATGGAAGTTGGTGTTACTTATCCATCTCATAGTTTTGACAAGAAACGAAAGATGGAGTTCAAGGAGAAATCTCAGAATAATGGTGAAAAGAAGATGAATGTTTCCTTATGCTCAAAGTGTGGAAAGAAGCATGGTGGATATTGTCTTAAAGGGACTAGAAAATATTTTAAGTGTGGAAAAGAAGGTAATCGAGCATCTGAGTGTCGAAGTAATGGAAAAAGGGTTTCTAATGATGTGAATAAAGAAAAGACTACAGAGAACGCACCAACAACACTTCAATGATTCAAGTGCAAGGAAATGGGGCATTATGCAAATAAATGCACTAATCCAAGGGTTAGTGATGATCGACGTGAGAAACCACTTAAGGCAAAGGAAAAAGGTAGGTCACATGCGATCACCATTGGCGATGTTGAATATGACAATGATGTGGTGGAATTATTAAGTGTTTATGTAATGGGATTCCAGAATAATGTTGTATATAGTATCGTGGAATATTGGAATATTTATGTTTTGGTCTATTGTGGTTTTCAATAATTTTATGGAATCGGTAACCATGAAAAGTGATTGAAAAATTTTGGGAAAGCAGAAGATATGCGCATAATGAAGGGATAAGGAGAAAATTAACTGTATTCATGATCTCATGACTGATATAATGAAAAGGTTATATCATGGTTTGAGTATATATAATTTTTGGATTTTGGTATGTGGAAAGAGTAAACTTTTGACAGCATTCATGTTTTCACTAAGGTTTAATGGGTATTCATTTTTCAAGAGAATACATCATTAAGGTATTGACATTATTGGAATGTGACCAACAAGATATATGGGGGATAAATGGTGGTATTCACATGCTTGGTTGACGACATTTCAAGTAATCGTTTTCTTTATACTATGAGCTTGGACCGAAGTATTTTAGATAAGCCTAAAGATTGTAATGGATTATGTTAACCGTAAGTTAGTATTGTTTAAGGATAGAACTTTTTTTTGATATTATTTATGTGATGTTATAGTAATGTAGTTTTAGAAAAAGGACAACCTGCAGGACGGGCGACAGCCCATCGCGTTGAACAAGGCCGTGGGAATCGAACCCACAACTGAAGTGTGACTGGCCTTTATCGCCTACCACTAGCCTACAGGAAGTCCATGTTTAGTAGAAACTAGTTTTATTATATTAAGCAGTATGATATATGAAGTATCAGTCCATTTTAGGAACTATATATGATTAATCTCACTATAGATGGACTTATGTATTTTTTTGATAACTTTTCTAACCTTTTGTTTAAGATGGATGGAATGACCCATCATTCAATCACATGATCTACTAACACATCACGAATGACAAATTCAACTTCATTTCTTTAAGAGATGAAGTGGAAATTGTCCAAAGAACGACAAACGGTGAGACTATACCAAAATCATGAAAGTATTTCTTCTAATTCCAATTTCATCAACTTTAGGGAAATGATCTTGAAAACCAAAAATGTTGTCCTATTGCTCTTATATCTGATGAATCAGACGGTACCTTAAATCATCACAAATTTATGGCTTTGTGATTGCTAGCTTTTCCATAGCCATGTTCTCTACCACTCTCCATCGGAACATGATGGTTAGATTTCTCTTCCATATCCATATTTTCACCTATGTGGAAACCCAGTGATTAGTTTATTTGGGTAACCGTTACGTTTCATACTTTTGTTTTTTAAGATTGGTTTTTGGTATTCCTTTTTACGATGTGGGTTTCTATTAAAGAAACTTTCGAATAGTAAACTATTTATAACCCCAACGAATTTCGAGGGTGAAATTAATTTTAAGGGGGGTAGAATGTAACACCCCGAGATTTTATGAAAAATATTCTTTTTAATTTCATTAATGTCTTGTGTTGTACACTACACCAAAAGGAGCTTGCACAACATGCATCCTTGACTTGCCTTGCATTACACTCAATCACGACCTTCCTCGATAGCGTGTGTAGTACGCAATCCGAGTTTCACTAAACAACGATATGTTATTAAAAAATTATTAAAACTAGCCGTTATGAATAGTAATAACCACTTTTTGAAATTTTGTAAATTTTATTTTTCAAAATGGACTTCATTTTTGGATTCGGAATATCGAAATTAGCTTAGGGTGAAATTTTGGTACTTTTCCGATAACTTTCATTTTCTGATGAATAGTGAAAATTACTAAATTTTAATTAAAAACAACCTTTTTAATCGAAAAAATTAATAGTGATAAATTATTAATTATAGTGGTTTTAAAGTATATTTAGAATATTTTTTTACAATTTAATACAATGTTGGTCATTGGATGTAATTTCACATTTAAACCAGACATAAACAAGTGTCGGTCTTTTGATAGTTATTATCTCTTAAAAACACGCTATTTTTTTGACGACGGGATTTAATTTTTAAATTAATTAATGCAACTGATATGTTTTGAATTTGGTAAAATACACATCATTTTTGAATTCAAAATATCAAATGTAGCTTAGGCCTAATTTTTGGTATTTTTCTGGAAACTTTCATTTTTTTGATGAATAGTGAAACCACTAAGTGGTAGTTAAAAAAATGAATTTTTCATAAAACATAATTTTACCGCTTCTGTGAGTGGTATTTCAAAAATCCAAGAGACATGGTTGATGTCAGTATGTGAAATGTGGTTCAATGAGATGAAAATAATTTTTGATGAATAGTAACTTTTTACTTTTTTTACCACGGTTAAAAGTAAATAGGGTAATTAAGGGTAAAAATGATATTAATATTACCCTAACACATGTCCTAATTCTATTAGACAAGTGTAATTCGACCAAAAACAACCTTAGGAATAAAATATGACCATTTAGGCCCACTTGGATTAGATTAGGACATTTATTATTAATTTATTTAAAGAAGGGTTAAAATAGTTAAAATCAAATTTTAATAACTAAATCATTTTTAATATAAGGTTATACATAAGATAAATTCGACTATAAATATTCATTAGAAAGATAAAATGATTTCATACATAATGATATTTTATTTTTAATTTTTAGACTTTAAATAATTTAATTTATTTATGACACAATGATGATGCAGTAATTACCATAATAGTGAAAAATTAGAATAATTGATATTATAAATATCTAAATAAGTATAATTTGAGACTTTTTATGAATTAAACTAATTTTATAGGTTAATATGACATGTTAGGATTGATTTAATTAACTTTCGTCGAAGTAATCATTCGGTTATGAGTTTCAAAAAAATCAACTATTGAATAGTGTCAAAATTGAAATAAAATAGTTTTTAAAACAAATGTTATATTATTAATTGTTATTTTATTCCTAAAAATCTAAGGTTCAGCCAAATAACTTAAATAAAGTTATATATATTAATAAAAGACAACTTGGGGGTCGCTTGGATATATATGGTAAGTTTATTAACTATATAATATAAAAATACAAAGTGACATGGTAAATGTCAATCTAATTAACTAAGTGTTAAAAATAAAAGATAAGGTTAATATAATGACCTAAACTTGTCTAAATTATATTTGATGATAAGATTTAGACCCAACCCCACCTTATCTTCTAAATAACTCCATTTGGAGCTATTTAAAACCGAAAGTGACTTTATAATAAAATAATATTTTTAGTTATTCCAAAGGTGCCCCTCTCCTCCCTTATAAAAGGGAACCTCCTCCCCCTCTTCCTCACACCACTTTGAGCATTCAAGCTCGGCCAACCCCTGACAAATTCCCCTATCCACTTCCCTAGAAACATCATAGAGGTTCTGGTCTTCTTCAAATACCTATTTTAGTTCCCTAAAAGGAGGTCCCAAAGAAACACTTCAAAGAAGAGGTAATGTCCGTTACTGATTCTTTCATCTTTATTTCTTCTTCCACTTGTTCTTATTTAGTTGTCTCATTATAAAGTAATAACATCAGTATCAATAATATAATGATATTTTATTATAAGTATGAAACAACCCTATTTCACCATCTATCTGTCCTATGGAAAAAGAAATCACCGCACGTGCGTACGTACGGAATACCGTCTCCACGCCATGGTGTAATCTATTTTCCACCACCACCTTACTTGGATGGGTATAATGGTGTAAGTAATGACAATTTATGACTATTATAAAGTGATATTGATTCTGAAATAGTATACATACACTCCAATACAATTCCACGATCATAGGAATGATATCATCACTCGTGCGTACGTACGGAATACCGTCTCCACGATGTGATGCGACTCGTTCTACATGATCTTCATTTCATAATGATTATATAATTTAATTGAATAAATTAATATGATATATATTACACTAATACCATTATGGAAATGAGGTATCTATAACCTAAATAGAAGAATAAGAATTTATTCGACAAAACACGCATAAGAACAAAAAGTAATAAACACCCGAATAACAAGTAGTAATGAAATATTACTAATAATAAGCTAAGAATATGACCATATATGATATCATAAAAATAAGTATGATTCTGTAATAAGTCAATAACATTATTTAAATCATTATACAGGATGTTCGGGCACGTATAAAGCATATCGGACCAAAGGTAAGGGAAATATCACAATCTCATTTTTATCCGAGATTGTTTATACTTTGGCATTTACTAGGGTGTATTTTATCATCCACATCCATGTTTCCTCAATATGTAATATTATTTCCATCCACCTAAAATTGTTTAAATATAATTTTACCCTTCGGTGAGTTTTCCGTAAAATATATGAAAGGAATCTTTTGTCGTTTTTCGTACGAGGTACTTTTTGACTTTTCCGACAAAAGTAAGAGAAGAATGTTTTTTTAACTTATACGGCATAAATGGATTTTTAAAACATTATTTCCAAGAAGCTTCCTTCACAATTTTTCAAGTTTATTTTTAATCAACTTCTTTTAGATTAGAATTGTATGACATGTTAAGAAAGGAAAAGTGTTTTTTGAAATAGAAAGGATATTTTCCTCAAGAATGGAGTTCAAGTGTTTTATCAAAATTATTTTCCATCTAAGATAATATATGGTTCTATTTCCTTCCCTATTATTACATTGATTTGATTATGTTGTGATGTAATTGTTTTTATGAATTCCTTTACCTTATATTAATTGTTTTATGATGTCATGTTTTTTAAGAATCCCATTTTTATTACATGGGTTATGCAATGATGTATGATTTAAGATTTTGTGGCACACATAAGAATGGTATCATTGTGAGATGGGCGGGACCTATATCTCCCTCCAATGAATTGGGTAAAGATTTTATATCTCATGAGATAGACATGGATGGAACGGTAGGTTATACCGGTTCAGTGAAACAGGACTGAAACGAGGGTGACTCAGTTCAGAAATGGACTTTGTCCACTAAGATAGTCTTGGAAATGAGTATTGACTAATAAGATATGATTCTCTATGATTATGTGTGTATGCCACAAAGTTTCATGTTTTAAGTTATGATTATTGGGATTTCATTTCACTACTATGATTTATCACATGTTGTGAAATTATGCTCTCTTTTGCAGGTTAAGATTTCCAAAATGTTATGTTCTTATGAAAATGATGTGATTGATATTTCTTTTTTTTAACCTTACTGAGCATTTGAGCACACCCTATTATGTTTTCTTTTCCCCAGGATATAAAGAAATGTTTTAGGTAAAAAAAAGGAAGATCTTTATGGGAGATGTTGAAGATCTTTCACCACGATTAGAAGATTATATTCCGAGTTTCCAAAGACACTAAACTATTACGATCCTTGTGTGTGTTTTTTTTTATGTACTAAGTATTCCGAAAAAGTAATGTAATTTCCATGTACGTCATGCTTTGGGTCTCTACATCACATGCTTGTTATATGACCTTTTTAGTAATCGTTCTCTTTATACTATGAGTTTTGAAAGAAGTATTTTGGATAAGCCTAAAGATTGGAATGAATTATGTTGGACAGAAGTTAGTATTGTTTAAGGATATAACTTTTTTCGATATTATTGATGGGGTGTTATAGTAATAGAAAAAGGAAAACCTGCAGGACAGGCGACAGCCCATCGCGTCGGACAAGGCTATGGGAATCGAATCCACAACTGAAGTGCGGCTGGCCTTTATCGCCTACCACTGGCCTACAGGATGTCCCTGGTTAGTAGAAACTAGTTTTATTTTATTAAGGGGTATGATATATGAAGTATAAGTTCATTTTTAGAACCATATACAATTAATATAACCATAAGATGGACTTATAACTTTTGTTGACCTTTTGTTTGAAACAGATGGAATGACCCATCATTCTATCACATGATCTGCTAACACATCACGAATAACAAATTCAACTTCATTTCTTTAAGGGATGAAGTGGAAATTGTTCAATTCACGAACAACAGTGATATTCTATCAAAATCATGTAAGTATTTCTTTTAATTCACCAACTTTAGGGAAATGATCTTGAAAAACAAAAATGTTGTCCTAGTGCTCTTATATCTGATGAATCAGATGGTACCTTAGATCATCACAAATTTATGGATTTGTGATTGCTGGCTTTTCTATAGCCATGTTCTCTACCACTCTCCATCAGAACATGATGGTTAGATTTCTCTTCCATATCCATATTTTCACCTATATGGAAACCCAGTGATTAGTTTATTTGGGTAACCGTTACGTTTCATACTTTTGTTTTTAAAGATTGGTTTTGGTATTCCTTTTTACGATGTGGGTTTCTATTAAAGAAACTTTCGAGTAGTAAACCATTTATAACCCCGACGAATTTCGAGGGAGAAATTCATTTTAAGGGGGGTAGAATGTAACACCCCGAGATTTTATGAAAAATAATCTTTTTAATTTCATTAATTTCTTGTGTTGTACGCTACACCAAAAGGAGCTTACACAACACCCATCCTTGACTTGCCTTTCATTACACGCAATCACGACCTTCCTCGATAGCGTGTGTAGTACGCAATAACGAGTTTTACTAAACAATAATATGCTATTAAAATATTATTAAAACTATCCATTATGAATAGTAATAACCACTTTTTGAAATTTTGTAAATTTTAGTTTTCAAAATGGACATCATTTTTGGATTCAGAATATCGAAATTAGCCTAGGGTGAAATTTTGGTATTTTTCTGAAAACTTTCAATTTTTGATGAATAGTGAAACCATTAAGTGGTAGTTAAAAAACTGAATTTTTCATAAAACTTAATTTTACCGCTTCTGTGAGTGGAATTTCAAAAATCCGAGAAACACGGTTGATGTCAGTAAGTAAAATGTGGTTCAATGAGATGAAAATAATTTTTTGGTGAATAGTAACTTTTTACTTTTTTTACCACGGTTAAAAGTAAATAGGGTAATTAAGGGTAAAATGATATTATTATTACCCTAACACATGTCCTAATTCTATTGGACAAGTGTAATTCGACCAAAAACAACCTTAGGTATAAAATATGACCATTTAGGTCCACTTGGATTAGATTAGGACATTTATTATTAATTTATTTAAAGAAGGGTTAAAATAGTTAAAATCAAAGTTTAATAGTAAATCATTTTTAATATGGGGTTATAAATAAGATAAATTCGACTATAAATATTAATTAGAAATTTAAAACAATTTCCTACATAATGGTAATTTATTTTTAATTTTCAGACATTAAATACTTTAATTTATTTATGACACAACGATGATGCAGTAATTATCTTATTAATGAAATATTGACATAATTGATGTTATAAATACCCAAATAAATGTAATTTGAGACTTTTTAGGAATTACACTAATTTTCTAGGTTAATATGACATGTTAGTATTGATTTAATTAACTTTTTTCGAACTAATCATTCTGTTATGATTTTCACAAAAATCAATTACTAAATAGTGTCAAAATTGACATAAAATGGTTTTTAAAAACAAATATTATATTATTAATTGTTATTTTATTCCTAAAAATCTAAGGTTCGGAAAAAGGACTTAGATAAGGTTATATATATTAATAATAAACAACTTGGGGTTCTTTTGGCTTGATATAGTAATTTTATTAACCTTATAGTGTAAGAAAACAAGAAGACACGGTGAGAGTTAAATTATCTAACTTAAAGTTAAATCTAAATGATAAGGCTAAAATTGATAACTAAACTTTTCTAAATTATATTGTATGAGAGTATTGAGACCCTTACCCAAATTATCTTCTCAATATATCAATTTGGAGCTATTAAGAACCGAATTTGACTTTATAATAAAATAATATTTTTAGTTATTCCAAAGGTGCCCCTCTCCTCCCTTATAAAAGGGCACCTCCTCCCCCTCTTCCTCACACCACTTTGAGCCTTCAAGCTTGGCCATCCCATGAAAATTGCTCCTCTCCACTTCCCTAGAAACATCCTAGAGGTTCTGGTCTTCTTCAAAGATTTATCTTAGTGCCCTAAAAGGAGGTCTCAAAGAAGCACTTCAAAGAAGAGGTAATGTCTGTTACCGATTCTTTCATGTTTATTTCTTCTTCCACTTATTCTTAATTAGTTGTTTCATTATGAAGTAACAACATAAGTATCACTCATATACTGATATGTTATTATAAGTATTAAACAACCCTATTTCACCATCTATCCATCTTATGGAAAAAGAAATCACCGCGCATGCGTACGTACGGAATACCGTCTCCACGCCGTGGTGTAATATATTTTCCACCACCACCTTACTTGGATGGGTATAATGGTGTAAATAATGACTATATATGACTATTATAAAGTGATATTGATTCTAAAATAGTATACATACACTCCAATACAATTCCACGATCATAGGAACGATATCATCACTCGTGCGTACGTACGGAATACCGTCTCCACGATGTGATGCGACTCGTTCTACATGATATTCATTGCATAATGATTATATGAATGAATTGAATGAATTAATATGATATATATTACACTAATACCATTCTGGAAATGAGGTATCTATAACCTAAAGAGAATAATAAGAATTTATTTGACAAAACACGCATAAGAACAAAAAGTAATAAACAGCCGAATAACAAGTAGTAATGAAATATTACTAATAAGAAGCTAAGAATATGACCATATATGATATAATAACAATAATTATGATTCTGGAATAACTCAATGACATTATTTAAATCATTATACAGGAGGTTCGGACACTTACGAAGCAAATCGGACCTAAGGTAAGGGAAATATCACAATCTCATTTTTATCCGAGATTGTTTATACTTTAGTATTTACTGGGGTGTATTTTATCATCCACATCCATGTTTCCTCAATATGTAATAATATTTCCATCCACCTACAATTGTTTAAATCCAATTTTACCCTTCGGTGAGTTTTTAGTAAAGGATAGGAAAGGAATCTTTTGTCGTTTTTCGTATGAGGTACTTTTTGACTTTTCCGAAAAAAGTACGAAGAATGTTTTCTTAACTTATACGACATGAATGGATTTGTAAAACATTATTTAGAAGAATATTCCTTTACAATTTTTCAAGTTTATTTTTAATCAACTTCTTTTAGTTTAGAATTGTATGACATGTTAAGAAAGGAAAAGTTTTTTTGAAGCAGAAAGGATATTTTCCTCAAGAATGGAGTTCAAGTGCTTTATCAAAATTATTTTCCATCTAAATAATAAAAGGGTTCTGTTTCTATCCCTATTATTACATTGATTTGATTATGTTGTTATGGAATTATATTTTTATGAATTCATTTATCTTATATGAATTGTTTTATGATGTCACAATGTTTAAGATTCCCATTTTTATTACATGGGTTATGCTATGATGTATGGTTTTTTGATTTTGTGGCACACATAAGAATGGTATAATTATGAGATGGGTGGGACCTATATCTCCCTCCAGTGCATTGGGTAAATATTTTATATCTCATGAGATAGACATGGCTGGAACAGTAGGTTATACCGGTTCAGTGAAATAGGACTGAAACGAGGAGTGAACTCGGTTCAGAAATGGACTTTGTCCACTAAGATAGTCTTGGAAATGAGTCTTGACTAATAAGAAATTATTCTCTATGATTATGTGTGTATGACACAAAGTTTCATGTTTTAAGTTATGATTATTACATTTCACTACTATGATTTATCCCATGTTATGATATTATGATCTGTTTTGCAGGTTAAGATTTCCAAAATGTTATTATCTTATGAATATGATGTGATTGATATTTTTTTGTTTACCCTTACTGAGAATTTGAGCTCACCCTTTTATGTTTTCATTTCCCCAGGATATAAAGAAAGGTTTTAGGTAAGAAAAAAAAGGAAGATCTTTATGGGAGATGTTGAAGATCTTTCACCATGATTAGAAGATTATATTCCGAGTTTCCAAAGACACTAAACTATTACAGTACTTCTGTGTCTGTTTTTATTATGTATTAAGTATTACGCTAAAGTAATGTAATGTCCATGTACGTCAAGATTCGGGTCTCTACAATAAATCTTCAGTTTGAATGGAGGTACAGTGAGCTGGAAGAGCTCAAAACAATGTGTGGTGGTAGATTCTACAGCGGAGTCTGAGTATATCGCAGCTTCTGAGGAAGCTAAAGAAGCAGTATGGATGCGAAGTTTCGTCCAAGAGTTGGATGTTGTACCGAGCAGTAAAGATCCTATCACACTCTATTGTGATAATACAGCAGCGGTGGCACTTGAAAAAGTGCCAAGGTCACATAAGCGGACAAAGCACATACTTCGGAAGTATCATCTCTTGAGGGATTTTTCTCAGAGAGGTGAAGTTGTAGTGAGCAGTATTTCCACGGAAGACAATGTGGCTGACCCATTGACTAAAGCCTTGACTCAGCAGAAACATGATCATCATGTGAGGTCTAGCGGACTAAAATTTGTAGGTAGTTGGCTCTAGTCCAAGTGAGAGTTTGTACGGGTTGGTGTCCTTAGAACCAACTGTTTTGTACTTTGATTACATGAATGTTCACTTATTATATATTTTTCATTTTTCTACATGACTATAATATAATAATGTCATGGAATATTTGTTGCATTAATAAGGTCATAGCAGATCCCCGCTATGATGATAACCTTGAAATGCTATAACAATATTCTTAAATAAAGTTCTACGGTTGGATGACATACTATGATAGGACACATAGTATACAGACCGTCATGTGCGAGTACTCGTAAGAAGATGAGACTCTCTCTCATGGAGTTCGCACTTGGTAATCTCCAAGATGGAAGATTAAGAGAACAAACTAGCTAGTAGTAATTCTGCATGTCTTGGGTTAATCAGATATATCTGTCTGCGAGCATGTGTAATGGTCATTAGACAGGAAGATTATCATTAACTCATGTCATGACTCGCGCACTTAGATTTACTGACGAAAACAGTCACGTAGACAGTTGGCGGGAAGTAGGGTACATTGGGTGCATCACGAGTGACATGTTGTTAATGGATAAGTTGAGGAAGGATTTTTCCCTTCCATTTATGGAAGTTGATATCTCGGCCCTTTTATTGAAATAGAACTGTCGCATTAAATTCCATGGCCATGGTGTAAACGATGAGTTTATTTCAGGTAGTCAAAGAACGACGAATCAAGCATATAGGTTTATGATGCTTCCATGAAACCTTCTTGATGAGATATTGAGAACAAAGGGATTAAATTACATAGTAAGCGTTCGTATGAGGTGATACGTCAATGCGGCGTCAACTTCTTTCTCATGGGTGCCTTGACCCATTGCTAGACAGTAATCTTAGACTTTAATCAATCCTACCTAATGCCAACGAGAAAGAGGCCTAGAGGGTCACACACTAGGTGTATCCAAGTATCTCAAGTTGAATAAAGATTATTCTCATAAGTGGTTTAATAATTATTCATGGAAGCCTAAGTTGTTTTAAATGATGGAGGAAAACTAAAATAAGTACATGCCGTGTATTATTAAATGTACACGCCGTGTAGTTTTATTTTGGAAAGGAAATGAATAAATGAAAACAATATATACACACTGTGTACATCTAATGTACACACCGTGTAGTTTTCAATGAAAAACAAGTACACGCCGTGTATTTATTATTACACGCCGTGTAGTTTTTCCAGTCGGGTTTTTGAGGATATAATATAATTTTATTAAATGATATTTATTATATTCAGTGTGGGTGAATGTCAAGGAATTAATTATTCGACATGGGGGTTTTCAAAAAGAGTTAATGAAATAAATGAAACATGTAACGCGTTTATTTATTGTCATAACTCTACAACCTCAAACTCAATTATAAATATCCTCACAACCAAACTCTTTTCCTACACAAGAGAATCATTGTGCACAACATCTCTGGAGAATTCTTTCGAGGCCGAATGAACCTCTTCCTCCAAGAATGCTATCAATCCCGAGATAGATCCTCTTCCATCAGATAAAGATGATCTAAGGTGGATAACGCAAGAAAAGGCTTCTCCATGATAGCACCCGGAGAATCCTTTGGCGACATCCAGAGATACGAGGTACATGTGTGGATCACCACTAGAGGGAGTCTACACTTGGCTTCTGTGACGCAATGATGGATCACATCGACAACGTGATCGAGAACATCAACGAAGAAAGAACACCCAAAAGGTATTTCTTTATAATTAATTAAATTAATTATAATGAACCTGTAACGATACTTGTTTTTGGAAACCATCTTCTTTTTACTTTTCTGTGATTTGATCTGTGGAGACTGGCGTTTATCGTCGTATTGATCCCAGATTGATCATTGCTAATGACAAAAAGGCAAGTGGGAACATCCATCCACGCGCTTCTGTTGCGCCCAGAACCATCATTGTAACATCCCAAGTAAGTAATGATTAATATATATTTTTATCTATGTCTTTTAATGAACTAGATAGTGTTTTAGAGGCTTAAAATGAAAATAAATTCAATCTTAAGCATGGAATACACTAATATTTTTAAAAGATTGTTTTACTGCCTTTTAATGGAAACCCATTTTTAAATCTATATTTTGACAATTTTATGAGCTATGTTTGTCAAAATAAACTTATTCTTTATGATTGGGACATCAAAATTTACTTTGTGTGAATTTTTGGTATTTTTCTGACAATGTTCATTTTTTAATCAATAGTGAAAAATACTGCATTTTACATCAAAACGGCTTTTTAATATAATTTATTTATATGATTAGATTATCTTTTGAATTGGTCATAAAGTGTAATCTGAATATATTTTTACCATTTAATCCAATGGTTGATATTGGAATTAATTTCAATTTGAAATTGGACTTAAACTGGTGTCAATCTTTTGATACGTATTGTTTCATAAAAACACGCTATTTGTCATGACATCGGGAATTAAATAAAAAATTAATTAATTTGACTTATATGTTTTGAATTTTGTAAAATAGACTTCATTTTTGAATTTGTAATATCAAATATAGCTTAGGGTGAAGTTTTGGTATCTTTCTGAAAAACTTCAATTTTTGATGAATAGTGAAACCACTAAGTGGTAGTTAAAGAAACTGATTTTTCGTTTAAATGAAACTTTGCCACTTCTGTGATTTGATTTTCAAAAATCCAACATACATGGTTGTCATTAAGAAGTAAAATGTGATTCAATGAGATTAAAATAATTTTTTGGAGAATAGTAACTTATTAAGTTTTTAATCGCGATTAGTGGTAATTAGTGTAGTTTAAGGTAAAAATAATGCTTTAATAATATGAAATGACCTAGAAACATGTCCTAACCTTATTGGATGTGTCATGACCAACCAAGAAAATCCATGGGTCAACTTGGGGACCCCATGGAGCCACTTTGGTTGGGAAATGACATAAATAACTTTTTATTTAATGAAAAAGTAAAAATGACACAAACATAATATGTTTTACGAAAACAATTTTTAAATGGGGTTATAAAAGTCAGATGTTTGACTATAAATATTCATTGGAAATTTAAACATATTTCCTACATCATAGTATTTTTTTTATTAATTTTGGACATTAAATAAATAAAATTATTTATGACATCATGATGATGCAGCGATTACCTCATTAATAAAGGATTTAAATAAAATGAGAAGATAATGTAAAATATATGACCTAAATATTTCCAAAACCTATTGGGTGGGTATATTTCGAACCCTCATCACCTTATCCTAGAATTATATCAATGTTGGACCATTTAAATCCGAAACTCATTTTCAAATAAAGTAATATTTCTTTACTTTCCAAGAGTGCCCCCCTCTCCTCTTATAAAAGGCCCCCACCTCTACCTCCTTACCCACACTCCCAAAGCCTTTGGCTCGGCCAAACCCTGCCCATTTTGTCTCTCCACTTCCCTCTATTAATCCTTAAAGCCTCACTTTGGGCAGAAGTCTTCCCAAGTAATCCATTGAGCTCAAACTAAAGGGAGTTACCCGATTTTAAGGTAATGTCTTCACTTGAGTCCTTTTGTTTTATTTTGCTTCTCCAACCCCCTAAACTCTTTTTATTCATTTATTTTGTAAAAAATCCAATATCTTAAATATACTAGGATGTTGTTATAAGAAGTATTGGATCTACACTTACACACACCTACATCTAATGGTTAAAGAACATATTGTTTCCGTGGATGGTGAACTTATGCCTCCCGAAACGATGATTGTTCAACATTCTTTTAACAATTTCAAAGGTGGCCATTAAGATGACACTATATTTATATATGATATATAATATGTTTATGTTTTCCATAAGATTCTGTATTTTTCATTTTGGGCATACCTTTATGGTTTCCATTATAGGTAAACGTGATATCTTTATTTAAGGAAGTGCGGACTACCGCCCCCTCAAAGTGATTTGATTCGTTAAAAACAATATGTGGGACGTATAAAGGATAGAACTATGATATTATATATGATATTATAATGGAATTATGATATACCTTTATATCATTATGATTCCATTCTATAAAATATGAAATAGAAATGAAAGTAGCGTTCATGCGTACGTACGGCTTACCGTCTCCATGAATGGTGCATTTCATTTCTTACCTCTAAATGATTATGTAATATTATAAATTCATGCATGTACTGGATATATATGACATATATAATATCTACATCATGAATACCATTATGGATATAATGGATACATGAACAACTTGTAATTATAAAGGGCTTATTTTTTACTCAAGTACCAATGATCGTTAAAACGACCGTTATTAACTTAAATAATTACATAGTGTTCATGAAATGGAAATAAGTGATATAAAAGGAATAATGAACTTAAAAAAGTTTCATAAACAAGTAGAAATTAACTCAAGTTTATTATTCAGGAGATTAAAGAATGACCGAGTCAAGTCGGACCCGAGGTATGGGACTTCGTCTCAATCTCCTTTCATTGAGGCATATTTTATTTTATACACAACTTTCTTTTATACGGTGTATAAACCCCTTTGACTTTTACGTTTATCCAAAAGGAATCTTTTTTATATGAAGCGTTTTACAAAACGAAAAAAGGGAATGTTTTTTTCATACGTATGTGGCAACAACGACTTCTCCGCCGTTGTGACCATTATTTGAGTTTCGGCTTCCTCTACAAGCCATACCTTATTTCTAAAAGAAAAATAAATACCATGTTTTACTTTTCTTTTATTTTGGTATCGAAAATGGTTTTCATAATGTTTTTATATCAATGTGTTGTATCGATATCTTGTGATTGAAAGGTGGGAATGTTATGTTTCCTTTATGCATGTTTTATGTGATACGATTATGTTGAGGTTCTTGGGAATTATTATGAAGACGGGTGGTTCCGTGATAAACTATGGGAGGGTGAGCCCGATATAGCTCTCCAATGCATTGGGTAACGCGAAGGAGTGAAACGTTAAGGTTTCTCTGAAGAGATTTAGGGAATATACTATGATGGGTATTCCAAATGTAACCAAGAGGGTTACTCCCTACGTAAGAATGTTATGAAGGCCTCAAGTTACCTTTATGTCTTATGATTTCTATGATTTATTCATGATTTGATGAGGTATGTTAAAGTGCTTTTGTTTTATGGGTAAAGTATGATTTCATTCTTATGTATATATGTATCCATGTTTCCTTTCCATATTTTTATATCCCTTACTGAGCTTTTTATGCTCATCCCAAGTTTTTTTGAAATGTTTTTCACAGGTTAAGGGAAAGGTACATGATATGATGATAGTGTCAAGGAAGTGTCAAGAAAGAATCCATGTTTTATTTTAAATATGTTTCCATTGATGGTAAAGAAGAATATTATCTTTATGTAACCACTTTGTTTTTATGTGGAATGTAATGCAAGTTTTATGTTCTAATTCTCTAAAACTCTAAACCCGAAAAGATCCTCAATGTGTAATCTTGTAATAACTCAAGATTAAGTAAGGTTTAAGGCCAGGGCCTTATATTCATAGGTGACGTTTTATTTGTCTTTTGTTTATTTTATTTAAAACTATCATAATGTGTTTTTATTTATCTTTACAGCTATAGTGATTTGGTGAGGTATTTCCGTGTTACTACAGTCATTAGCTTGCACGTGCATGTGTGCTTGTGCAAGGCATGTCGTGTCATTGTGATTGGTTTGGGAGTCAAGGTAGGTCCCCCACTGCACTCGCCTTTTAATTTAGAATTTATGAATTGATTGATATTTTATTAAATTTAATAAATGTTAAATTGTATTAGATAATAAATTTTTAAATAAATACTTGATGTAAAAAAGTGTTGTTTATTTTATACAGTACACTTGAAATATTTTCATGATGAATGGATGGAAAATAGTGAAAGAATTCTCATTTGAACTTTGAATATAATTCTCCAAATTTCTAGTGTAATTATGGTTTAATGGTAAATTATTTCTTTTGAACTAGTAACAAGTGTTTCGGTTCTCTTGCGAAATAAGGTTTTTCTATACAGTTGTTAAAGGCCCATTTGGTAAATTAATAAAATATATCATTTTGGAAAACTCTCTTTGGGGTAACACCGGGGAGATATTTTGTGTGAATTTATTTCATGAGTTATGT
The DNA here is from genome assembly GCA_963277665.1 of Viscum album. Lineage (NCBI taxonomy): Eukaryota > Viridiplantae > Streptophyta > Magnoliopsida > Santalales > Viscaceae > Viscum > Viscum album. The sequence goes on from OY728136.1 coordinate 1,298,962,619, forward strand.
GTGATGTTTGTTCAATGTGATTGGTTACATTATTGACATTGTTGACTCACCCATTTTTATTGCATGTGCTGACATGGGAACCTGACATAGTAAGTGAATTTTCTGAGAATGATTGTTGCACTAGTTTAGACTATGAACTGGTTAGATGTCCATAGCAGAGAGATGTTCTATTATTAGTGTTATGGGATTGGGCCCATTAGTTAGGCCATGTAGAGAAATATCAGGCATTAGGGAGTTATGACTTCATTGAGTAGGGCATGCCTTCAAGATGAGTCACATGTATTTTATGTTCTAGATTTTTCACGAGTTCCTTGGTTCGACCTATGTTTTCTTTTGTGTTTATTTGTATGTGGTAGATGATTGAGAGCTCAAGTTCGGTTACTGGCCCCTATGTTCCACTTTTTCCGTTTCCCTTAGTGTGTGTTGTTGGTTATGTGTGGTTTTCATTTTGACTAACTACTAAAATTTGGATGTCTAAATTGTTTTCAAAAATGTTTTAAAATTCAATGCACCTATTCCTTTCAAACAATAAACCTGTTTTAAAATAAAAAGGGCAATAGACTTTTATTTGTTTTAGAAATTAATGTTTGTGTGTGGAAACCCATATTTAATATAATGTAGGTCAAACCTAGAATTAGTAAATTATTTATTTAAAGATAGTGCATTGGGAGTTGTTTGTTGGGCATGCCAACTGGGTTTTAATACTCACGCCTATAGTTTTTTCACATTTTTAGTTTTTTACAAGTTTACTTAAGCTTGTTCGCCATGGGTGAGAATTGGTTGTGGTTTAGTGAGCGACTCTCATGTTCATGGGGAGTTTTGGTTGTGGTCACATTTGATTGTTGTTGTTGGTCGTTCTTTCTTTTCATGTTGTTTATTTACTTTGCATTGTTCTATTTTTTTCTGCTGCTTTATTTACATTCATTGGGAAAAATCTTTCCCAATTTTTATTTGTTGATTCTCTGGCACTTGTCGCCAGCCCGAGGGGATTGGGAACTCCTCTCGGGCCATGTTGTGGACTGGATCGGGTCATTGGTTTAGGATCAACCCGGGTTGGTTCATGAAAAAATGGCATCAGAGCAGGTCGGATCCAAAACATACCTTTTTTTCAGAGTGCCCATTGTTATTTGGGGTTGTTATGGTATAAAGAGTAGAATTGTATGAAATCGAGTCATAGGGAAGAGAAGGACGTCATGAACCCTTGATCGTTCCAATCATCAAATTACCATGGGATGTTTGGGTTTTCAGTATATTTTTATTCTTATGGTTTGTTTGGTATTGGAAAATGAAATGAGAGTCGGAAAAGAGACCCCTATGAACTCACATGGTCTGGCAAGCCTTGTGGAGCCAAGGACATTACCCTAGAATGCTCTTAGTGATGGTGGTGTGACTGGCATATGGTGTCAACCATATGGACGAGTCACCCATCATCACTATTTCCCCCTTGTGAATTTTTGGGGTTTTCCTTCATTCTGAAAATCGTTGTGAAAAGTGTTATTTTGGTTTTTAAAATGGTAATGACCATTTTTGACCTATCTTCATGTTTACATGTTCCTTAGTGTTCACCCCAACAAAGGATCGATGGATGCCCATGGTGAAACATTGGGTGGTGTGTCCTTATCAAATCATCTAGTTGATCAGTCTGTGGACTACATCCATGAGTTTTGGAAGTTGAACCCTCCCCTCTTTTATGGTAATGAATATCTTTTTGAGGAAGAGTGGTTGTGGAAGATTTAGTGGAACTTATGTTCTCTCCTGACGCCTAAGTCATAGAAAGTGAAGTTGGATACATTTATTCTTGAAGGTCTAACCTAGAAGTGGTGAATGTCTCTGTCTCAAAGAAATCCTTGAGAATATCTCACTTGGGAGTTTCTCAAGTCATCATTCATCCATCAATATTTCTCTGAGTTGATGAAGTTGAGCAAGAGGATGGAGTTGTGTGGTCTTCAGTAAGGTGTTGAATCGGTGATGGAATTATTTTGTCTTTTACTGGAATTGGCTCCATGTGAATAGGGGTATGTTGGAAATGTTCCCATGGAAGCTCGGAATTTTGAGCTTGGATTACTTCCTGAGATGTATTAGAAGGTGGTAGAGTTCAACGTATTCACCATCCATAACGGGTTGAGAAAATCTATTCTCGAAGAAGCTGAGTTAGTAGGACAACTTGAAGTGGAGAATCCCCCTTTTTCCTTGGGAATAAGTGCATTAGATTTCAATAAGAATAATGGGAAGCAGTATGGTGATGGTGGTACTGGTTGAGGAATCCAAAGGACTTCATACCTTCAGTCATCTTCCTCACAGCGTAATGCCTTGACCTGTCACCAGTGCGATAATGAGGAGCACAAGAGGCCAATGTTCGTGAATGCTCTGAAAACTATCCACACTTGTGGATGTTTGGGTCACGTGTAGAGATTCTGCCAAGGTGTTTCTAAGATGTGCACTGAAGACAGACATGGGTCGTCGAAGGTCACCTCATCCCATCAGTAGTAGTTGGGTGATGTTTGGGGATTAGTTTGGGGTTTTCTCATGGTAGTGTTTCTTGGATGTAGTAGTCAGCACCTGTATCGTTCTGTGATGTTTCTTTTCATTTTTTTGTTAGAATGGTTCTTATCGAACCCCTTTGAAATAATTATTCTAATGTATGTGTGTTTGAAAAAATTATTGTTCGTGTGTTATGACTGGGAATTTTTGAAGCCAGACTGTAAGGCAGGAGATGATTCAATCAACATAGCTCTGACCATATCTCTCGGAGTGAAGCTGGTGTGTTTTTAAGAGAACCCCAACGGTGAAAAAGTGCATTGGTTTAATTTCTATCCTTAGTGTGGTGTGTTTTTTGTTCTACCGAGGGTGTAATATTGTTAGTGTAGTGGTGACAGTAGTTTCAATGCTCTATCAGTAGGGACCTTCCATTCTCTCCCTCGTGTTGGGGGGGTTTTGATCTATGTGGAATGTTTTCATGTTCAGTTAATCTCATCAGTCCTTATGGTGGGGAGACACATCGCAGGACTTGTTGAATTCAGTTGGATTGTTTCCTATGGTGTGGAGTCTGTTTGGGCCTCCCTGTTTCAGTATCAGAGTTTTGTTTTGGTGGAGTTTAAAGTGTTACTGTTTTGAGGATAATTTTCATGTCATTGGTGTTTGGTGTTCGTTGGGATTAATCAACTGGAGGGACTTAAACATTTGGGGGTTAGTGGAACCTAAGGAGTTTCATCTTTGGTATAAGTCTTGTTGTGGCATCCCTGGGGAGGGAACCATTATGGTTGGGAGAATTGGCACACTTGGACCTATCATTTATTTTTATTTTATTATTTTCTTTGGTTTTTAAATTTTTTCAAGGTTCAAGATGAATCTCGAAAAATATTTTTGAGTCTTGTCAACAAAAAATGTACGTTTTTGAAGTGGTGTCACTGAGCACCCGGGAAAAACGCATTTTGGAGACCCTACACGGCTTTTCCCAGGCAATGGCACTGTCTTCCAGTCCTCGGTACATTAAAATGGATAAATAAATGTTAATCGTGTTATTTAAGGATTTTCATGTTTAATAATTTTAATTATTAATATTGTTTTAATTAAGGTTATTATTATTATTTTTATTATTATTATTATTATTATTATTATTATTTTTACCTTTTATTTTTATTTTATTATATTTATTATTTCCTTATTTATTCTTTTCTTTTCTTTTGTTTCTTTGTGTTTTCTTCCACGCGGTTGTCCCCTGCCTATCGCCCCTTGTGGTGCATGCCCAACCATCCTCCCATGCAACTGCCTTCTCTCCCTTCTCCATCCCCCCACACGGCGCACCCTTCCAGTAGCCTGCAGATCACGGCGCCTCCACCCATGTTTGAGAATCTCTTCCAGCCAGTGTTCTCACCTCCAAGTTCCTCCCCTCATCCCAGTGATGACCTCCTTTGATCCCTTCTGCCTTGGGCACTCCAGGGGACCCATACCCTCCTCCGGCGCACCACCGACCGATCCCTCCTGCCTTCTCCAGCTCCCCCACACCCTAATATGCATTTTCCCCTCCTACAGCCGCAATATAGTAGTCCTGCTAGTCTTCCTTCCTTGTGGCGCCCCATCCGAGAGACCCCCCCCCCCCTTTTACAGGTGGCATGAATAGCTCCCAGCAGCGCATGTCCGACACAACCTCCACCCACGGGCCATAACATTCCCATTACCTTCTCAGCCAACCAAGCCACTGCCGGTACCCAATGCCGCACCCACTGGATGGATCCCCACATCTCAATCCACCTGACCTATGTTTCCTACGCCTCCCTCGTCGCTTGCCTCCTACATCGACCGTGACGTCGGCCTTCCACCTCCAGCCAGCTGTGTTGCCCAGTCCCCTCGGATCCCCTTCCTCACTCCGCATCCTTGTAGTACCCCAGTCGATGGCCTCCCATGATGCTCCTGCGATGTGATGTCTGCGACCCCCATCCCTACGCCACCCTGACCACGCACCCACAGGCCAACCCCCCATCCGGTCGCGACGCGCCTGGCATATATTCGGCTCTGCATGTGAATCCCTCTTCCTCTGATCTCCCTGCATAGGCCCTCAACCTACAAGGTCCCTATTATGTTCAACCGAGAACCCTCCTACCATCTACTGGCCGGCATGACACCCATCTGAGAATCTCCCATTCACCTATGGCCTCCTACTTCTCCCTTGTTGTAGTGCAAGTAGGACCGCTGCAAGCCCCCTGTCTGGTCCCTTCTTCACAGCCACTATCCTTGGTCGGACCTCCTCTTCCAGAGACCCTCTGGAGACCCTCTATCCTTCTCAAAGACTCCTCCTGTCTAGTATACCCTTTCCAATCATTTCTCTGACTCCTTCCTCATTCATTCACACAACCAGTTGCGCGCTTAGTTCGCAACCGGGCGCGCGACAAACACCCGCCGCTGAAGGCGAGAGGTGTGGTTCGTTTCATTTCACCAGCACTGAGGTTTAGTTGATGTTTTCATTGTCTTTTCTTTGACTTATTTTAAATTACATCTATGTGTTTTTAGTTATCTTCACAGTTTCATCTCTTTGGTGAGGTATTTCCGTGTTACTACGGTCATCATCTGGCACGTTCATGTGCGCCTGCACATGGCATGTCGTGTCGTCGTGATTGGTTTGAAAGTAAAGGTAGGTCCCCTACTACACTCAAGATTTAATTTAGAATTTTTTAATTACATGATATTTTATTAAATTAAATAAATGGGAAACAATATTAGATAATTAATTTATAAATAATTACTCGATGTAGAAAGAGATGTTTATTTTATACATGACACTTGAAATATTTTCATGATGAATGGATGGACAAGTGTGAAAAAATTCCCATTTTTAATTTGAACATAATTAATGGAATTCCATGTGTAGTTCTCTTTTAATGATAAATTATTTCTTCTGATGTGTGAAAAATTGTTTAGGTTCACTTGAGAAATCATGTTTTTCTTTAATGTTGGTGAATGCCCATTTGTCACTTTAATAAAATAAATCATTCTGGAAAACTCTCTTTAGGGTAACTCAGTGTGATCGTTTGTGTCTGTTGACTGCGTGAGTTGTGAGGGTTGTTTTTGAAATGTTATTGGTTACTTGATTGAAAATGTTGACTCACCCCTTTTTATTACATGTGTTGACATGAGAACCTGACATAGTAAGTGAATCTTCTGAGAATCATTGTTGCACTAGTTTAGACTACGCACTAGCTAGTGTCCCATAGTAGAGATGTGTTATTTTATTAGTGCTAGAGGATTATTCCCCTCAGTTAGGCCTTGTAAGGAAACACAGGGCATTAGGGCATTATGACTTCAATGAGTAGGGCTTTCCTTCAGGATGAGTCACATGTATAGTACGTTCCAGATTGTTCACGAGCTCCTAAGTTCGACCCATGTTTTCATTAGTGTTTATTTGTATGTGGAAAAATATTGAGAGGTCTTGTTCAGTTGTTGGCCCCTGTGTGCCACTTTTTCCATTCCCCTTAGTGTCTGTGGTGGGTTATGTGTGGTTTTACTTTTAACTAACAACAAAAATTTGGATTTCTAAATTGTTCGCAAATTCTTTTTAAAATGCAATGAACCTGTTACTTTAAAACAATAAACTTGTTTTTAAATTAAAACGGGAAATGGACTGTTACTTGTTTTATAAATGAAAGTGTGTGTGTGGAAACCCATATTTTATATAATTTTGTTCAAATGTGTAATTAGTAAATTCTTTATTTAAAGTTAGTTCGTTGGGAATAGTTTGTTGGGCATGCCTACTGAGTTTTAATACTCATGCCTATAGTGTTTCCCTACTTTTAGTTTTGTTGTAGGTTTGACTCGAGGTTGTTCGCCATGGGTGAGACTTGGTTATTGTTTGGTGATGGAATATCGGCACCACGAGGAGTTTTGGTCATGGTAAGGTTAGTTTGTTGTTGTTGGTCATTCTTTCTTTTCATGTTGTTTATTTACTTTGCATTGTTCAGTTTTCTTTCTGCTGCTTTATTTACTTTTATTTGGAAAAATCATTCCCATTTGGAGTCTTTTTATTCCTTGGTGCTTGAGCCAGCCTGGGAGGATCGGGAACACCTCTTGGTCCATGTCGCTGACCGGCTTGGTTGATCGGTTGAGGGTCAACCTGGGTTTGTTCGTGACACTCAATATATTGCTCCATTCACATGATATGGCTGAAGGAACCTATAAAAATACATTAATATTTAGTTTATTAAATATAAAATATTAATTATCCTACTAAAATTTAAACAACTTGAAATTCCACCAAACATTGTTCCTAGGAAAAGAACCATATTCTGTGAAAAAAATAGTTGTCATAAAAATTACCTAATATTATTTTCTATGGTAAAATGAACATTTTAACCTTTACAAGCATATGTGAATAAAAATTGTAACTTTTCTAAAACTTTCAGTATGAAAAACCATGGTTCCTTATAATCTATCCACCATAAACATTCTCAACCTCGAGAATCCATTTTGGTAAAAAATCATACTCTCAAACCAAAAATCGGCACAACAACACCTTGTCAACTATCCCAAAAATAATATCACAATGTCCAAAACTATATCCTATATGGGAGATGTTCAACTATGATCGATCTCTTACTCCCCAACATAAGAATTATCATATAGTAATTTCAAAATCAAACTATGAGACTATTGGTCCACATAAAATGACTAATTTAAATTATAATTAAGGTCACCACTCTCAAATGGCTGATGGTGTACTCCCCACATTTTGTCTTCCATTGTACCACTCCTCAAGTGATACCACAAAATGTTTCTCTATCAAACCAGTAAAAATATTAAAATGAAAAGAAGCATGGTTTAGTACCAATGATTTCTCAATTTACTCATGAAAACTTCAAGAATTTCCATTTTTTGTCTCTAACAAGGAGTACACTAAGATTCCATTGAAGGGAATGTATAGCTTCTTTTGAGGAATACTCTAGTTGAAAAAGGATAAACATTTCTTCCACCATATCATTACACCATGCCTATGGACACCACGTTTCCTGGTCCATCGATGGTTTAACCATGTCATGGAACTCTATTTATCCTCCTTTTATCCTCTACCATGTGGAGATATGTTTTATTTAAACATTACACTAATGAAACCATTTCCTTGATAATTATTGTCAAAATCAATCCTTGTCTCGTACATATCCACCCTACAATTAATGATTTTGATGGTACCATGCATAACAGATGTGTACCCTATCACCCGACTCAGACTCCAACAAGTTATTTTCTATTAAAAATAGTCTTATCATGCTATATAGAATGTTAGTCTAAAAAATCCCAAAGTTACATTGTAACTCCTATATAAAATCTGGCACCTCACACCACAATTTAATCAATGTACACCCACTACATGAAATTGTTTCAGTAACGTGCCTCAATATGTGCTCTGAATACACTAGTAATAGTAGAAACACATGTTGATCGATCTAAGAACCCAAACAGTTCTGCCCATTGAATCCAGTCTTAATACCAAGTCATTGTAGGTGCTAATCAAAATCTAAAGGCGTCAACATATTTTTATCACTGAACATGAGCAGTAATCGTGCATCTTTCTTAAAATGAGAATATATCCTATCTCACTTAAAAAAACATCAAAAAACTATATACAAACCCACTCACTGGTTTCCCCTGATCAAAATTAGCTTTTACCTATAAGGGTCTAAATCAAAAACTAAGGGCCTCATGGTATCCCACCTAGCCCTAAAAATCAAGTCTCATAACTATGTTGTGATGTCTAACCACCCAACCCTAAAGATCAAGCCTCTCCCATGTAGGTAAAGATAATGATGACCGATGAGGATCAAAACTATCAAAATCATCTGACTAAATCCATGATCCGCCCTAAGAATTATCCTAAGTAGCTTCTCCCAAGATTTAACAATACCAATGTAGAAGATATGATTAACTGACACTCACTGGGCATCTACATTGGTTAATACCCCCGCAAGTCCTAGTACACCAAAAATATCCAGGTACGTATCAATTTTTTTCCTAGTGATCTGACTAGAGAACCACAACAAAGGTAATTTATTTATAATTTTATTCCAATTTTTGCAGGAAAACACAGTATAAATTATTAATGTTTCTTTAAATAACAAAACCTAAGAAATGAGAATACCTAAAGTTGATTCAAAACATGGGAATAATATTCCCTATTTACCTAGTAGGTTTGTTCCACCCCCATAGATGAGGAATGAGTTATCAGACTAACCATGAAACATCACAACATAAATCCACAACACCTTCCATCAGAATGAAATATATATGCATGTTGACTCAATTGAGTAGAATGATAGAAATAACCAATATGATACAACACCATTAATTGTTTTGTTGAAAATTTAATAAATTATCATTTTCCATCAGAAAAATAACACACTAGAATTCCTATAACATGTCAATACTACATGCTAAAGATGATGTGTGAGATGCATATTTCTATTAATGAAAATAATAAAAAAGAAATCATTGGCCTCTTTCCAATGGTCCATGTGTCATAAATCTATAATAAATTTTAAAATACACAAAATAATTTGGTCAATGGGAAAATCATATGCATCATTAAAAAGTATATCAATACTGTAATCCCATATCCCTGGAAACTAGGACTTCTTATCAGAACAAGTTATCTTGATGCACAAGTCTAACATCCATCACAAGTTATGACACATTCCTAATACTCATGTTTACCATATCCAAAATTTTATATCACCAAGAAAGAACACCTCTAATAAAAAAAATTAATGTCCCAACCCAAATTCCAATAAACTAGTTCCCTATGATGGTTTGTTACAATACCTCAAGCATGCCTCTCCATACTTCAATGGATTCTTATTTTCATCGATGTCCTAGGGTGTGTTCGTGGAGAGACTATAAACTCATATCAGAGTAAAAAAACAATGTAAATAACTAGATAATGTCCAATAAGTAATAAACAGATTAGTTCATAAATAAATAAAATTAGGTAGAAAATGTTTTAATAATAAAATAAAAGCTATAAAATCTTAAAGAACCATGGCATACATACAAAACTAGTCACCCATTAGTCTGACCAAACATACATAAGTACACAAAAGAAACTAAAATAAAAGTACTTGGATCTACTAATTACTCTGATCCAGACCAGATACCTGGCCTACATTCCACTTACAAGCTACTCCAACCCAATCATACAAATCCACATGAGTGTATTTTCTTGATCATGCAAACCTGGGCCTCAAAGAAATCAACCTTTCATTTGTGATCAACCTAGAAAGTATACATAAGGTATGAATGCACACTATAGTGCACATATAGTGGTGAGAATATGATATCAGTTGGACACCCCAAAAATGAACCTATAAATCAAATATCATAAGTGAATTATCATGAAATATTCACAACATATCCAAGATATAAATATAATGGTAAATAAAATCATAAAAATTGGAAACCACAATCAATCCATATGTCTGTGATTTGGATCAACATGGAAATGTACTACCATGTACATACATATTTATATTCATATATATATGTACATTATAATTCATATAAATATATACATAAATATTAATACTAACGAGTAAGGTGAAGTAAATAAAATAAAATAACAATAATCAATCCTAGGGTCTGTAATCCTGATCTCTTGGACATCTTGTGAAAAGGGAATTGAGATGGATGTTGTTCAACATGAGATATGTATCATTAATTCAATCTATGGGTCTATAATCCTAATCGGAAAATACATTCTTTGTTTAGTTTTTCAAATTATTTTGTGAATGTTATGTCACTACAGGGGGATACTTGTCCTAACCTTAGGTTCCTTAAAACTCACCTCCAATCACTCCAATATTATATTCTAGAGAAGTAAATCTTGATATCCTATAAATGGACTCGATATTTATGTAATTACGGTCTTTACATGTTAATACAATCAAATTTCAATGGCCTAGGCCAAGGCCTATAGGTGGTCATGTCATTTTGATAATTATTATCCCTAAGGGTCTGAGCCTTAGGAGGTCTTTAAGGAGAGATCATCAGTGAGAAGTCGCTAACACCCCTCAAGGTATCTCATTATGGATGGAATAATCATCCCAATATTTTTGATTAACAATGTAATCCATGGTTAACTGCTTATTTGAAACACCACGTCCAACACTATGTTCGATTAATCGGCCAGGGATAGCAGAAACATCTTTATTGCTTAAGAGAGCATATTCATTCACTTGTATATTCAGATCGAGGTTAGCGTATTCATCCTTATCACATTTCAATCAACTTATAGTGTGATAATCCTCAAAATATAACAATTCTAAGAGGTATTAATGATCCAAACCACTTAAGAGATCATAATCATAAAATATTATCATTACTAGGGACGCTATGGCTGTAAATCATAATCATGACCTCAAAAACCAGCTATTAAGAAGCACCTATGAAAATCCTAATATATGAATTGTATATTATACAATATAAAAATCTAGATCCTAGGTAGTACCCTAGGGAACAAAAAAAATATTAAAACAAATTTTTTGAAAATCTAGATCAATAGAAATACATCAGGTCATCCCAAAGAGAAAGGATGATGTATCGCGTCAAGCCCATTATCCACCAACCAGGAAGCACCTCTGGTAATCATTTCTGCATTAGTAATAAACCTATTAATGTAAATAAATGAGTTAGGGTAGTAAAACACCTAAAACCACCACTAAATCCCAAGACTCATAGGCATACAAATTTAGTATGGGTTCTAAGGTGAAATAAGCTTTTATCTTTACCAAAACCCCATGTTCCAGCTTAGGGTCAGTCAACATCAGGGAACACAATAGGTCCCTCAAGTCATAACACAAAAGAAAACATCCTAATCAGGATCCTTGGTAGTGAAGGTAAATGGGGGAATCCTACATTGGATCATTTATAGTATATAAACATAGTAAATTCTATATGGGATCCTCCTAATGGTATAATAAAGAGTGTCTTATAGGGGATCCTCACTAAAATATAAGCAGATAGGGATATCCTACATGGGATCCTCAAAAATGTTATATAGGTAAATGGTTCCAACAAGGTATTCCCTAAGAAAGTATTAAGTGAAATAATTCCTTATGGTACCCTTAGTAACATGAATAAGATAGATGAATACTACACACATCAAGGTTGAAAGGTTTGTAGAGGAATCCTATAGGGGATCCTAGAAGCAACTAACCTCATAGAGTCCCAAGAAATAAGGGAACATATCATTATGAGGATATCCTTTATGGGAATGTTGAAAAAGAATATTTCTAAATAGATAGATCATGTATCATCTAAAATCAAGGTATCAATCTAATAAGACCAGTAAATTAGATTCTTGGAGGAAGAAACAATCCATTTAGGGAAGATCATGAAATTCCTCCCAAGATACCTTAAATCACCTCAAGGGTTTTATCATCACTATCTATATGAAAGGATATTCATAATGAACTAATCAGGCATCCAATAATGACTCATATCCATACATATACTAATGATAGAAAATCCCTTAAAAAGGTAAAAATGGTGGAGTACATGGCATGTCTACCCCATCACATGGTGTGTACACTCCCAGCCCCACCAGGGTTTGTAGTTTTACTAGACATGGAATGTCAAAGTACATATACAGGAGTCTCAATCATGTACACAACATGTAAATGTAATGGATTAGCTTCTCATGTACCTCACATGGAATGTCAATGTACATCGCCTATCATTATACCTTTACAAAACGTGTAACACAAACAGGGTCTGTTCATGTACTCTACACGGCCATGTGCCCATCATGGGGTTTCTAGATGTGTAATCGCCTACATGATCCTATCATAGTATACAATTTGTATACCTTAGAAAATTCATGGACTTTTAAAAGATCACATTGCTCAAATAGGAAGAATATACTACATTTTTTCCTTATTCTACATGCTCTACACACTGGTTTTCCTAATCCAAAAACCCCCAAATCATCTGAAACCCCACTTTCCAAACAAAAAAAGATCTACCGACATGTGGTATTAAGAAGACATAATAGGGGTTTATAAATAGAAAAATTAAAATATACATGGATCTATGTTAAAATCACAAATATGGAATACATGTGGGAAAACCCCACCTAAGCGTCACTCATTTCCACACTCTACAGGTGGCACACATTGTTCCATTATGACCCATGATATAGGGAAGTACCTCTCACCCTATTTCATGACCGTCACGTTTATTTATTTATATTGACCTCACAATGAATAAGTATACCCCTGGGGGTATCTGTAAGAATCCTATGATGGAAAGAATAAAATAAAAATAAATGTAGGAAATAAAAAGAAAATGAAAAGAAAAAAAAAGGAAAGAGGGTCCATCCCGACCCCAATTCCCAAACTGAGATTATGCCCCACCTAGGATAAAATACATATTCTTGGATCAAAGGAGGAGATAAAATCTCAGTCTAACGCTCTAGTCAGATGTTATGGATGAATGAACTAGTGATAATAAAATAATATTTAAATATTTAAATATGAAAAATTAATTATTCTGAATAAAATTGAATGGCATGAAATTCCACTAGACTCATTTTATAGGGTAATCAAACATTTCTGAGACCAAAAAAGTGATTATAAAAATTATATGATATCATATTTTAGGGTAAATGATTAAATAAAATATCTATGTTCTTATCTTCTAGTACATTAGAAAATGATAATGTCGCTCATATGTATTTGGGGACTACCACCTCCACAAAGCTATTTGATCTATTTTTTGATTCTAATTTACATAGATGGAAACAAGGGTAGATTTAAGGAATATATATGTTAAATGTGATAAAATAATTATTCTTAAAATGTGAATTACTTTTTACATTACTTCTTTTCCATATATATAAATGTGAAAAAAACATTCATTCGTCTGTATAGTCTACTGTCTCTATGAACGCAGTAATCCATTTACCTATCAAAACCATTTATGAATAACTATAAATATAATTATAATAAATATATTTGATATATAAATCTTTATTATCATTATTAATTTTATGTAACCAAAATCAAATTAAAAAAAATGAAACTACCAAACCAAAATTCTCATGAAAGACAAAGGAGTTAACACACTAAACAATGCTAGTAATAAGATATTATCAATAAACATGTTAAAATATTTTATAAATGGATAATATATGAAATTATAGGTATTCATATGGTCCTTTTATGAAATTAAATTAAATCTAAATTTATTATATAGGTGGATAAACTCAATTAGGTGTCAAGATAAACATGAGGTAAGGGGTTTGGTAACTCAATTTTCATTCATTGGGTTATACTTCTACTTCATTGACTATATTATTCCATAATTATGTGTGAAAAGGAAAATGACTGTAACATATTTTACATCCAATTTATTCTGGATGATTTATTGGTTTTCATACATATTCACTTCATTTATTTAATATCACATTGATGATATGATCTTTGAAAGGGATTTCATCTCAATTTCTGCTCTTTTGATATTTATTTGGTATTATTAATGTATTTTACTTTTATATGGTGTATATACTACCATAGAGATGTATTTAACATGAATACATATTTATTCATGAAGATTAATGTTTCAATTCAAGTTATCCTTTCCATGGGTTACAATTTAAATGATACTGAAGAGGTAAGAATTTATTTTACAATATCATTTTCATAAAGGATTTCTTATATTTTCATTGAATGATTATTAAAGTCATTCATTAATAAAATCAATTATTTTTATTACCAAATATATATTTAAGTATTTTATATATTTTACTCCCACTTTTTGCATATTTAGAATAATAATCAATAAATGTATCATTTATAATAAAACAAGATCTTATTTCTCTTCTTGATAGTGTATTTGTTTCTTTTATGACCATATTTTTTAAACTTATTTCATAGAATTCATTTTTATTTACTAAAAATATTTATCAATGACATTTTATATTATATTTTATGTTATTATGTTTTAAAATGAATATTTCAAATGTTTTTTGTAAGGGTCGTTATCATTGTCTTTAAAAAATAATAGATGGATGTTCCTTTTTATATTTTATGATGTTAATGGATTTTTCATCCACCATAACTACTTTACCCTATTTATATTCTTCTTGACTATTTCAATGGTTTTATAAATACATTTATTTTATGAAAACATAATTTAAATGTTTTACTTTCATAGTCATTTATTCCATAAATGACACGATTTCACAATTACTCTACATTTGGATAAATTATTGACTAATTTTATGTTCATTTACTTCCTATTCAAAATTTCAAATTCATGTGTTAATAATAAATTACATTTACCTTATATATCCATAATACTTGTATTATCAAGATTATTATTTCCTAAAATGTATTCCATTTCTACTTAGAGTGTTTTACTTTGAAATTTATTTTATTAACTAGGTAAATATTGATATTTCATATTCTTTATTAAATAAAGATATATGTTGATAATGAATATTGTTCATGAATTAAAATTATCGTTAAATATATAAGGAATAAATTTGACATGTAATTATTTGTGGGGCCTAGAATTATATATCCCCTAAATACATCGACTGGTCTAATGAGACAAACTAGTTAGGTAGACTAAATAAATGGATTTTGGGTGTAATTCTACCTATAGTTTTAAACTATCTTGGTAGGTGGTCATGACCGTAAATATATCATGTTGTCTAAGATCATGAAATCCAATATTAATAATTTTTATCATTTTTCATTTAGTTATTTTAATCCTTGAGAGTATTACTTTTGATATTATCCATGGATGTATTTTTTTTACTTGAGTTAATAATTAAATGGTTGGTGTTTCTAGTTATTTACCATTCCATATTTATTATGTATTATTTACTCATGATTTCTTAAACTATATGTAACACTTTATAATAATTTAAGATCACCCTTATTTTTTCTCCATTCCATAGGATATGAAGAAGGGATACTCGAATGATTTCAAGGGTGAAGAATATTTAATTCTACTCTGTTTTTATATCTCATTTAAAATGTAAAATTTGAATATGGTATGTTTTTATATATCAAATACCACTATACTATTCTATCATTTTGGATTCGATCACATGTACCTAGTTCTTGAGTAATAATGTAGACATCAACACTAGTTTCTTGTAGTTGGGGTTGTTAATGATGTATCAATAAATCTTGTGTAAAATAGTTAGGAGAAGTTGGTTAATCGGTATATGGTTTATTATTTATATATTTTTTATTAATTACTAATAATTTTATGTTTCTTATGGAAAATAGTTTTTGGTTTATTATTCCTATTATGTTTGGAAAACATATATCCTCTCATAATTTGATGGGTTATAACTATAAATGTCAATAACTATGTCGGAGTGTCGTCCTACCTGATACCCAACCCAGTATATGGAATGTACCAGATGGAGTTCTAGATTCACACGAGCTGGAATCTGGTTCCTGGGTATAAATAATATTCTTTGTGAATGATTTCACCCATTTACATTAACATAAAAAACCATCAGTAAACAATCATAACTGAATAATGATAACCAAACCGGGCCCAACAACTTTTAGATTTATAGTTTACAACATTAATCACAACCCAAAGGGAATACAAAAAAAGGGAAACACCAAAATGCACCCAATACCTCTAAGAAAAAATTAGGTCATAGCCACCACCAATACCTGCAACAAGTAGAACACTATCAACCGGGATCCACCATAACCACGACACATATTTCATTTACATGGTTCATACATAACCTAGTCCACATACACCCAAATGTGTATGTATAGTGTGAACCAAATCCTAGTTGTATTCCACCCAAAAAATATGTTCCAATCAAAAAAATCAGAAGTGGAATTAACATACACATTTATACAAAATCCTTTAAAAACATTTTCATGATTTTTTTTAAGAAATCCCATTCTCAAAGAAACAAATTCAAGTAAAACCATTTCTCATAAAAACATATTTAATATGAAACATACAAAACTTCCACCATATATCATCATATGGAACCACATCACATAATCATCATGTCACAATAGAGGGTCATGGGTAAATAACTAAGGGTAACAAGCACAAATGGAACTATAGAAACCCCATAATTCAAGGAATAATGGTATAACAACCCTAACCCATAGCTTTCTCATGCATGAGCTAGTATGAGGGAATGTACCAAGGGCCCTGTGTCTCTGTTTATATCATATTGTTTATTTAGTGTTAAAAAAATCATCCCAGCATAGTGAATCTAGGATTTTTTCACTTCCAAGCCAACTAGTATCAGTCCACAAGAAGTATTCAATCTTTCCACTTCTGAATCACTAGCGTTTTAGTTCTATATTTTCCACATAGGTAACCAAGATTCCATTTATGATTAATTTCACATTTTACTTGAAACAGAAATGATCTCTTTTATATACATATACAATCATTTTTTACACATCGGGAAAATCACTAATTCAAGAAACCATTACATGGAAACCACCATTTTTAAAAAAAACAAATCACTTTCCATTTTACCCTCACTAAAAATATTTAAAAAACACATTTTTCTATACATTCAAAATCTATGAGACCCATTTGGTACATTACTGGAAAATCGGATAATTAATTTGACCATTTCCATGGGCCAACCCCTTACAAATCAACACACAAGCAATGTTCGTTTTTTTTAAAAAATTTATCATCATTTAAAAAATATAGACATCAAATTTATTAGTGAAAAATAAAAGAAAACATGCTAAAATAATAATAAAAATTAAAACCATTTCTAACACACTTGCACATCAATTGACTTTGAAAACACAATACAAACCCTCAAAATAGGGCATAAACCCTTTTTAAGAAATTTCACAATGACACATACACATAGCGTAACTATTTTCTTTTATAAATTCTTATTTCATCATATATTAATGCCAAAAACTTCCAAAAAAAATTTCACACCACAAAATTAAACCATATAACAATTTTTTAAATCCAAAAAAGAATGTCAAAAATATCTAAAAAATCTGGTGCCTAGAACCACCTACCTCAGGTGTAGATAATTATGGGAATTTATGTTAATCATTAATCACACCACCACAAGACCCTAACATGAAAATAGTTAACAACAAGAATCAATATATCCGCCAAAAAATAATATTAAACCCTCTTTAGGTCAAATACCCCACTAAAAATTTGGAACTCATGAAATATAAGAGAATAACCCTATAACGGTAGGGAAATCAAGTGGAGAACACAATTACATTAATATTTCATGAAGAACCGGGGTCAACCCACACCTAGATGAATACCATGGAGCCTAAGGGGAATTAGTAGAATGTTCCACGGCTTAAAATATCATGTGGACAGAATGCGGTTGGTTTAGGGTTAAATCTTAAGAGGGCACAAATGGAATTTTCTTATTTTTAATGAACTAGATTGGTAACATGGTTTCCCACACATATTACAAAACATTGAGGAAACTGTGTGTCCCTCACTTTCCAAGAATGAAATGTCGCATGGTTATCACACATGGTCTATACACATTGTGAAAACTGTGTGGTTCACCTCTATCCCAAAATTACACTTAGCCACTAGTTTTCCTTGGAAAGACACACAGTTTCCCCTAACTATGAAAAAACCATGTGCCACATAATGAAAAGCTAAAATTTATCTTATTTAATTTAAAAAATATAGGAAAATATAATTAAACAATGGTCCAAAATTAAACCAAGGAATTCCTCAAAAAATCATGGATGTGAAAATTCTCCCCACTATTGAATCTTTCCACACCTGGAATGTCATTACAAGATTTGATCTCAAAAAACAGTTAATCTTCCACAACTCATGGAAATAACTAATAAACATAAAAATTATAAGAAATAAAAAACATCACAGACAGAGATATATATTCAATGGAATTAACTCAGGATGCTAGAATGGACTTCCCACCATATGAATTCTAAACCCCGAAGCTGCAACACCTCTGATTGATCAATCAAAAGAAAATGAACCATCAAAACCATATTATCCAAATTTAAAATCTAAGAACACCTAAAAATTTACCAAATAAAACCCCTACCTCCTGAAAAAAAATTAGAAAATGAACCAAAACCACTCCATTAAGTGTGTGGGAAAATTAAAACCACAACTTTATCAATTATTGAATCAAATAAAACCTTTTTGAGCACTATAAAATCCCCATGTCTACTCATAAGGGAAACTCATAGCCAATATCTTCAAGTGAAACATCCCAATTTCAATCTATATGATATACTAAACCATATTATGAAAATAGATTGTCGAAATTTACACACCACCATGAAAATCCTACTAAAATTGAACAACATTATAGGGAACAACAATGATGTCCATGGTGGGTCTTCCAAGGTTGATACTGGCCAACCACAAGAGTCCGGTTTAGTGACTGATCCTTCTCTGGAGTGGCTTATGCACTCAGTAGAAGAAATGGTGGAAACAGTTCTAACAATTAATGCTACTAATGAAGAAGCTAATTGAATGATGGGAAGATCTTTAAGGGTGGGTGCCAATCAGGAGCAGAGTAATTGGATTGACAAAAAAGATTTGTTATTGATTAGGGGATTTAATGATGGGAGGCTCAACCTAGAAGATTACATTCAGGTTTGGGAAAAACTGGAAGATAATTTCGAAGATCTTCTGAAGGATGATCCCGATACTCAGGTTAGTACTATCTCTTGGCATCTAAGTAGGGAGATAAAATCTAATCGGCTTAATTTTTTCTTTAATGGGTCTTCTATTTCTTTTAGTGTCTGAACTTTGGTTTCTCACTTTTTTCCATAAAAGTGTTTCTTTAAAAAAAATTTAATTTTCAGTCAAAATGAAATATATAATAGAACAACCTGCATGTAAAAACTAGGGAAACCATACACAGACAAATCCTCCACTAAAAGGGACCTGCAGAAAGAAACTCCATACTAGGCAGAAAGCACTTCATAATTTACCATCCCCATTGGACATGACCATCCTCAGATGAGTACAAACCAAAACTGAAACTGATTCACAAGAATTACTATACAAGGTCCAAAAATAGAGATTTACATCCAAAAATAAATAACCAATGTAATTTTAATGACGTGAGGCCACCCCACATCCTTAAAACCAAATAGGATTTTTCAAACCATGCAGGCTACATTAAGAAAACAAGGCATCTATATCTTTATACAAAATGATTCCAAATAAGAAGAAATATCTATTAATAATCATAGAGCGTCTTCATTTCCCACACTAAAGAAAAAATATAGACTAAGATCCCAAACACCTCTGGGATTCCTAACTACATGTGAAATTAACTCTAGGTCTTGTGGATAGAGCCCCAGTGAATGAATCATCACCTTCCTCATAGTTAGAAGCTTCCATTCCCCATCCAGAAAACTTTTCTTGATTCATTAGATACCACATATAATTCCATGATTAACCAAAACAAAACAACCCCCCTTGAGACTCATATTCCCCAACATGGATCTTTCACCAAAAATTTACATAAATTATACAAACACATCACCCACTTTCTCCTCAGAAAATAAAAAAACAAGATGCCCACTGAATAGAAATCCATTTAAAATGGAATGATTCCAGACTTATGAAAGAAAAAAATGATTCTACTAATATTGGAGTTCTCAAAAGATTCAAAAATGTCCAATTATTAATTAAAAAGAAAATAAAACACTATGAAACACCACCAGAAATGAACATTACATATATGGATTCGTTGTATAGATATGGACACTAATCCAATCCTCAAAAATCACATTACTGGGAAGGGTTGTTTTTTGAATAGGTGGACCTAACTCCATGATGTTTCCTAGGAACATCCTAAAATATCCATTTAGGGGACATGGGAACACATAGGAATGAAAAGTCTTTTGAGTATTTAGACAAATTATTTCCTTATAACTATATTGTCCACACTAATGACAAAACATGATCCTCTTCACGAAAGAAGATGAAGAAATATCCTAAGGTATTTCTTATGTTGAATCCAACACAAATATATTCATGCTACTTTCCATTACAAGAATTTCCCTTCAATATTCCTAGGCCAAAACTCCAAGAACAAACGTTGAAAATATCACCTTTAATGACTCAAGAAACTAATGTTTCCCTCAAAATTTAAAACTCGTGAAGAAGGTCTATGGATTGATCAACTAGTTGGTCTACCGATGTTGAACCACCCATGTACACACTTTGAAATTTCATTGAATCTTATGGGGTCATACACTAGACAACAAGGAAAATGAGTTCCTAACAAAACTAATACATCAGCTAAAACATACCACAAGAAAACATTGAACACACCAAGGGATCAACTCAAAATCCTCCCAAAAAAATATCAAATCAAACCAATACCCATTATCTAAAAACAATTCATCGATTAAATGTAAACATGAAACACCATTCAGACATAAAGAGTTAGAAAACTCAAAATCAAAACAACTTTCAAGAAACATTCCCAAATTATAAGGAGACTCACAATAAAACTATTTGTTATCAAAACACCAAAATAATTCAAAAAATAAATATTTAAAAGGTAATGGTAATGGTGTGTTTCACACTCACTAATGGTATTCCATAGAGACTCAAACATTTATATTATCATTCCAAACTTGAATCCCATAAACGTTTCCATACATATACATGCATGTGGTTCTCACAGAAAGATCAAATTTCAAAACACTTTCCAAGAAGAAACATTCAACCCACACTTTCAACTTCTCAATTTACTCCCAATTTCCAAAATTCACAATCCTTTTTAAAATCTCACTCACCACCGAGTGAAAAACACATTAAAATACCAAACATCAAATCAAAACATTTCATCCCATTTGAAACCATTTTACAGTGGCTTGATAAATTCCATTTAAATAGATTTAGAAAACCCACCATAAAATAGTTCATGTTTTCTAAACAATAAATTTCATTAAACAACATGATTTGATTATAAAAATTCAATATTGATAAAAACATCCCCATTTAATCAAAAAAAAATTTAAAAAATCACTTTTATAAATCATCCCAAAAATGATTCCAAAAAAAATTATATCTTCCCCAATTATATACAATCAACATTTTAAAATCTATCATTCACAATTGCAAAAACAGGGGTTTGAAAAGTAGTTTTTAGAATTAAGGATGACCCAGACAATTCAAAATGGGAAACTAGTGTCGATGGGATACTTTTCCATATTTCTAGAAATGATATTCCTAGCACAACACTATCATAGATAGTATTATAGGAAAATATCCCTGGATCTACCTGGATTTCTATGAACTGAGAGCACACTGAGACAATTGAACCAACTCCCATTTCATTTAACAATCATCAACCAATCACAAGAAAATAGCAACCCAAATAAAACATGGATTCCCATGGAAACTTGGGTCCATTCACAAGGTGTGATAGATTAGAACCCAAATTGAAACTAGAACCCCAAGCCCCAATTATCATACTACTTATACCTATACATCTAAAATAACGTAGTTTTATTTGAACGCATGCTTCTCTAAAGAGTGTGACCTACTTTGATAACATTGTTTCATGAACCATGCCATATTTCCATCCAACCTGACACTTGAACTGGTCTGTGGCATGGCTCAAAGGTCATTCCCAATCCAAATGAGATCAGAACTAGTGACCAGGTATCAATAATATGTTTTTAAATGAATTCATCCATTTATAGATTCATAAAAAACCAACACCCATAAAAAACACAAAACTGAATAATCATGACCAAATGAGGTAGAACAACATTCAAATTTAATGATTAAAACATTAATCAAACCCCAAAGGGACTAAAATGAAAGGTAAACCAAAAAAATGTCCCAAATTTCTCCGAGAAACATGACTCCATCACTCTCAAGCTACCAATACCAACACCAGAAACAAGTGGAACACTAGTATCTAGTATCCACCATCACAACGACAAGTCATTCCTTAACCTGGTTTATACATAACCGAGTCTACATTAACCTAAAAGTGCTTGCAAGGTATGATCCAAATCCATATAGTATTCCACCAAAAAGAAAATTTTACATGCTACAGTAATACAAGATGAATTAACATGAACATGTATACAAAATGATTTGAAACCAATTTCAACAATACATTTTAATAAAAAATATTCTGAAAGAAACACTTTCAAGGAAAGAAATTTCTGAACAAAATAGTTCTATTATGAAATATGAAAAATGTACACCATATAAATATGGATGGGAAAATGTCACATGAAAACCATTTCACAAGAGAGAACCATGTGTTAATCCTTAAAGGTAAATATCAGATGTGGAACTATAGAAACCTCGTAACTCGGTGAAACAATGGTATAACAACCCTTACTCACAACTTATATGCATGATACACTATGAGAGAACATCCCAAAGTAATAGTGGTCTCCAATCATATCATATTATTAGTTAGTGTCTTAAAATTCAATTTAGCTAATTGAATCTAGGCATTTCCACTTATGATTCAATTAGCATCAATATACTAGATGAATTTGGGATTTCCAAATCTGAATCACTAGTGTACTTGTTCTAGATTTCCCATCTAGGTACCAGATATTACCTTTATGCTCAATTTCACATATCACATGTCTCAAAAATCATCACATTCACATACAAATGTCATGTATTATAAACACATTGGGAAAATCACCCCTTTAACAAACTGTCACTTGGAAACCACCATCTTCCATACAAATGAACATCCCATTTTACAAACACCAAACTATTTAGAAAAAAACATATTATCATTATGTTCCCAATCAATATTACCCATTTGGAACTTTATATGAAATGGACATAACAAATTCGACAATTTCCAAGGCCCATCCCATTCCAAATCAACACACAAGCCATGTTTCCTTTTCTAAAAAAGGCTTCTTGTTATTAACCTAATCCACACATCACATTTAAAGTTGAACAACAAAATACAACATGCTAAAATAATACATTTTCTTTTCAAATCCATTCATTACAGACTCTCACCTCATGTTCCTTTTAAAACATATCACACAACCTTTATACAAGGCATAAACCCCTTTTTATGGAATTTTAGAGTGACACACAGACAAAGATTATCCATTTTAGTTATCAAAATATACATTCATTATATATTCATGAAAAACAATTCCAAAACATATTTCTAATAAACATATTAAACCATAGAACAATTTTATAAATCCAAACAAGCATATAAAAACATCAAAACTGTTAGTGCATGGAACCACCTACTAAATGTGTAGAAACATCAAGAAATTTATGAGAAACAAAAATCACAGCCCCACATGACCCAAACAAGGAATGATTTATCCAAAACATCACTATCTCCCCCAAAACTACAATATTAATCACTGTTTAGTTCAAATACTCTGTTGGAAGTTATGATCTCACGAAAGAGGAGAGACGTATCCTAGAATGGTGGAGAAAACAATAGAATAATCCACTTAGATTAATATTAGTTGTATACCTAGCATAAAAACAACACAAGTAATATTCCCAAGAATCTTATAGAACCTTGGAGGAGGCCCCCATGGCTGAAAATCCCATGTGGGGTGGAATGGTATGTCGTAGGGTTAAATCCTGAGAGGAAACAAATGAAATTTTCAAATTTTTAAAGACCTAGAAAAGACACACAATTTTCCCACAAGGTTTACCAAACTATGTGGAAAAGATATTCCCCTTATTATCTTATAAGTACATGTCACACGGTCTTAAAACCACGATCAAACAATGTGGTTCACCTCTATCCCAAAATTACAATTAACTGCATGGTTTCTTGTGCATGGCCTATTGTTTTCCATTACCATTAACAAACCATGGTCCACCTATTGTGAAGCCTAAATTTATTATTTTTCATCAAAAACCCTTATGGAAACTGATTATTATCCAAGAGTCAAAAATGAAACAAAGGAATTCCAGAAAACAAAGTCATAAATGTGAATATACAACTGCCATTTTGATTAAAATTTTAAATAATTGAAGAATATAAAAAATTATTCTTATGAAATATGATTTATTTTATAGAAAATGTACATGGGACTTGATATTTTCATAATCATGACCTATTTCTAAAAAAATGAATATTTTTTAAAAAAATGTAATAAAACAACATCATTTTTAATAAAAATGTAGAGTTGAAAAATTTTCCTAAAACTAAAACAACATAAAAAAATTATATTATGGAAAGGACTCTCTAGTAGAGTATGGTGTTTATAGATATATTATTTCAATTTGTAAATTAAGATGTTTCTGAAGAAACTCATATTGGATTCAAAAATATGATTTTTGAAGTCTCATCTTGAAAGACTTAACTCGAAGAAAATAGATGTAGTTTCCCTTGACATATATTTTCACTAAGAAATAATAATGTAAAATTATTTTTTTAAATAGTATCCATGCTTTTATTTTTGTAACAAAAAAAATTTACTTAAAATTTTAAAACCATCGTGGGTCTAAACAGAATCTGAGGGGGGATTTAGACCATAAAAATTATGTTGGTGGATGTAATCTAGGATTAATGTGGAATTGTTGGGTTAATTAATTAATACCAATTTTATAAATTATAAAATAATTCTAAATATATGATTTTTTACGATAATATTTAAAACATCAATAAATAATCATATGAAAGGTTCACTTTTAAAAAACATATTTTGAAATTTATTTAAACCATTCCAAAAAGAGTTTCTATGGATTTTATAAAGGTTTAAATGAAATAAAAAATGTGATATTAATTTTATATAAAGTTTTTACATAAAATATGAAATATTTTTATGATTATAAATTTTTTCAATAATAAAGTATTATTTAACTGTGAAATTTTTAATTTTTAATTTCACGTAAAATTATAACATGAAACAATTGGTAAAAAAATAAATACGAAATGACCATTTTAATGATATTTTGGATGTTTTATAATGCTTGATTAATTATAAAGTGACAATAATTGTCTAATTATGAAATGTCTATAAATGTTTATCTCACATCTAATCATATATATTTTTAATTTTTACATTATTTATGAATTTATTTTTATATATAAAAAATATTTGTATTGAAAAATGAATTTATTCCATATTTTAACACATTACTTCTTATAAATATTATACCATGAATATAAGTATTAATATTATATATACAACATAATATTCAGTTATATTAAACCATTAATATATTTTTTTCATGCAATAAACTGAAAAGTAAATGTTGGAAATTATTTATACATATTACATGTTAGGATTGTATTGAAATTGAGGACTCCCATGAGTATTGATCTATAGATAGTGGGTTTTGGGTAAAACATCTCACTATCCTAAATTCATAGGCTCTATTCTAGTGATTTATATGTTAGTTAATTATTGGCCCATAATTTATCTTATAATGACACATATTTTTTATAATTCTAAATAATTAATTAAAAGGGATTCATTACCTTATGAATGGGTGTAATTAAAATATCGTAGATATAATTGGATTTTATTTCTATATGAGTGACAAAAGTCCAGAGTTTTATAATGTGTTGTACATTAATATGTTTTGAACATAATAATTTTATTAAAGATATAATATCCCCACATGATTATTTACCTCTCAAAAGTATTCAAGTCAATTTAGAGTGCTATTAGGCATTAGGTTCACCCCTTTATCCACATAGGCTATTAATAAAAAAAAATTGTTTCAAATTACCATTTGTGGGTAGTTCCCACTCAAATAAGAAACATCCATCAAGCTATGATTCTACGAAAACTTTAAAATGAGGTATCTATGTATCATAAATTTCTATCTTGTAAAACTAATGAACAAAATCATAGTGAAAGAAAAAAACATAATAATTCACAAGATTCATGAAAAACACTTCTATAAAAAATCACTATAAACCCAAATAATAAAATTGAAATAAGATTATAAAAACATAAAAAAGTATGTTTGATTAGGCCATAAAATGTAAATCTTAATGTAGATCCCCAAGCAACTTTTTCATACCTCCTTAAAAATTATATGAATCATCCTTTCATTGTGAAATCCTCCTCTATATCATCACCTCTATAGATATGGAACTTATCAAGAAAAGTAAGATATATTTCCCTTACATGTGTTATACTCTATAAAATCTACCACTACACCATGATGGGAAGATATGTGTGATTAGAAGACCTATTAGGATATTTGTAGCTGCAGTTTTTGCCCCATGATTTTAAAAATATTAAAATATATTAATTTTTTTTCCCAAAAATACCTTATCCCAATGATAGTTTGTAAATGTAATGAATTAATATATAAATTTAACAAATACCTGTCTTTTAAATTGATCAGTATCCAAACATGACATAAATTT
The DNA here is from genome assembly GCA_963277665.1 of Viscum album. Lineage (NCBI taxonomy): Eukaryota > Viridiplantae > Streptophyta > Magnoliopsida > Santalales > Viscaceae > Viscum > Viscum album. The sequence continues at coordinate 1,298,989,479 of OY728136.1, forward strand.
CATAATTTTCTAAAATAAAAACCTCACATACCCATTCCTTAAGAATAAAATTAGATAACTAGATACCATGAATAACCATAAATTATTGTTTACCACTTATTAATAAGTGGACTAAATAACTAAATATTTTCAGACATCCCTTTCATGCCCAATGAGTTTACCAAATATGTGTTGGAATTTTACACACATTTTCATCCCTGGGAAGACACTGATACACATGTAGGAATTAAAAATCATGTCTAGGGTGTCACCCTTCTATCCCATTAATAAAAATAATAATATTTAATACCATTAAAATAATTGAAATTATTAAAAAAATATTTAAATACATGAAACTCAATGAAAATTTTTCCAAATAAAATTCAACCGCATATTTTAAATTTTCAAAAAAATTTTGGAAATTCCACATGCATCTAGATATCGCCAATTTATTTTGAAAACTGCACACACAAAATTATATTTTTGGAAAAATAATTTAAAATTTTAATTACAAATCATAAGAAAAAAATATAATTTAAATGAAATATGACATCTAATATTATTCTACTTACTACAAAATCTGGTCTGGGAGAATTTACAAATCCCATCCCATCGATGAAGTGAAATCAAACCACTAAAATCAATATTCTATCCCCCTTTATCCATCCCAAACAGCTATAAAATCACTAAATATCATTATCCAAAACCTCTAATCAAACAAAAACCACTCAATTAGGTTTCTACTATAAGTGAAAAATTTATAGATAGAATATGGGAAGAAATGATTCGACTTACCTCAAATATACGACTCAAACAACCAAATATTTAAGATATAAATATTTATTAAATTTCCTCTAAAATCAACATATGTCAACATATTAGAGTGAGAGGGGAATAATAAGCTATTAATCACTAAATATTGGTAAAATATAAGTTTTAGGAGGTTTTTCTATGAATGAATGACCTAAATGTATAGTCTCTATGAACATGATATTGACCATGATTTACTTAATTAAAAATATTTTTAACATGCATGATTAAAATATTTATTTTTAAAAACCATTCATCAAACCGTTTTTTTAATATTTCCAAATCTGATTTGCATGGAAACCTTAGAATAATTTGTGGTCATTTTTCAATAAACATACCCATGTGATGTCTAAAAATCCTTCCAGAATACCCAATTCAACCCCAATTCAACCTCCAAAACATCCATATATATCAAATATTGACATTACATACGTCTAATGGGGACCTACAATACTCTGAAAATTTTCACATACTATCATTAGGAAGTTATATTTCATTAGTAATGGGGAAAATATAGGGCCATAGTTGACACATCAATGGTTCCTGCTCCCAAATTTCCTCATGAATAGTTCTATTTGAAGAAGCCCGTGTACCAAAATAATTGATTTATCATGAAAAAAATTATCCTAGAGATCTTGAATATGAATATTCTCTTTAAAAAACATTCATCCAAATCAAAATCTACATAATATAAAATGATAACATTTGAAGGTGATGACACATATTTTTATAATTATGAGTTGTAAAACAAATCATGCATAACACAGTAATGGAGACATAATTCCAACAAATATTCCATGCCCTGTTATGCATGGAAACCTTTAACTACCTCAAATATTTATGTATTAATGTATCTTCCTTCCCAACCCTCCTTTATCCTAATCTTGTTCACATAGTTAGAAAGATATCACCAACAATGAAAAACTCCAAAGGAAATCAATGGCAATTAACACATGAAATTTTTCAAACACAATCCATAATAATCAAATTATGAATTAAATAAATATTTTTTAACTTGTAATAGAATTTGATGGGTCCCACTAAATAATCATTAGCTATTTATACCCCCAAAATAAAGTAATGAATTAATCTCATATAATGTGACATAAAGGGAGACAAACTATTAGTTTTATTTTGACCATTATTATATGAAAACTCAACTAGTTGGAAAAAACCCATGATACAAAAAAATACATAACATATACTCTATTCATGTCCTCTAGTATATAAATATTTTTATTGGACTGAAAACCCATTTGATTTTGGTAATTAGTGATTACTTCTGATTATATATCCATCATGTATTATAAATAATTCAAAAACCTTAGAGGTGAAGCAAGAAATTATATCTAAAATAATCAATATTGGAACACTATGATGATTGACTACATCTAACATATACATCTTACAAAAAACTTATAGGGTAATCAATTTTTTAATCACTATGAAACGATCCAATTTGGTTAGTCTATCCTCAACTACCCAAATGGTTCCACACTTCTGCATGGTCTCCAAAAAATCCACCACGAAATGGTAGAAATATAGTGAAACTAAAATCTTTAAAAGGAAATGTTTTCATCAAAAAGGAAATAATTTTATGCCCTATATTTACATGCTAAAAGATAATATCTTTTTTAACATACCATGTAACCTTATTCTTCATGCCCAGCCAAAAAAATTATTGCTTCCTTTCCTTTAACATTTTATTAGAACCATATTTAACAAAGAAATTAGATTGGTAAAATTTTTATATCTCTTCCTATAACATCAAGGAAGGAGTGAACAATTAATTATTAAAATAAAATTTCAAATCTCATTCTTGTGAGATTCCACTTGGTGTCTCCCATCATTTTATGGAATCCCTTAAAGATACACATTTTGGAACTGATATATGATCTCACCTTACCCATTACACCAAATATAGTTTCATAAAAAAACACAACAAAACCATACCCTCACCCCTATCAACTACATCCAATCCCATTTCAATGAAAAACCAGATGTGTTTTCATTTATCCTTAACATTTTTAACCATGTAGGTATGTAATATTTTACTCAAATAATCAATTAAAATTTATTCTTGATTGGATATGACAACTCAATGAAAAATGTTTACATGTTATACATTCATTGATCCTATCATAATTTAATTTCATTACATGTGAATAAAAACATCATATAATCTATATTCATTCACATTGTAAATTTTTTACCAAATAAATAGTTATTATTGGTGGGAGTAGATTACTCAAGTGGGGGAAGGGGTAAATTGAGTATATATAAAAATTTCTTATAAAAATTGGTTCTTTGAAAATTCCGCAGTTAAAAATAGTTTTCTAAATTAGTCTTTAGTGAATTTATAATAGTCTTCAATGTTGAGTTAATTTCTAAAAATACTGATTAGTTCTCAGCTATATTAATCTACAGATCAATACAACATTTAAAACTAACCTACTAGTTCAAAATAGTTGTAAACACATGCTATAATAACTATCAGACTTCAATTTATTTTTATGAAATTATGGTAAAATACATTATAACTAAAGAGTAAAACACAATAAAAGTAAACAAGAGGTTCAGTCTCAGGATGAGACTTAGTCCTCTTTACTTGGTGATCACTTGCCACCATAAAGGATAAATTAAAAAACGGTTTGATCCGCACCCTGGATCAGGGTTCACCACAACACACAAGGATTTCCAAGTCACACATGTCCTCTACCATAGTTATTCATGGGAAAACGACAAAAAGGTCACACATGACCTCTTCCACTATTATAATAGGGATACAAAGAGTAAAATAGAGAGTGAGTTTGAGGATATCAAGTATGCTCTAGTTATACATATGAGTCAATTTGTGTATCATAGTTAGATACACACACAACTCAAAAAATAACACAAAATAAAAAAATAGATCTAGAGATGTAGAATAAGGTTTAGAAATCATTATGTGTTATGAAATAAAGCTTTAGACTCGTTTCTTTTATTGAAAATCAATCTTGAGAACTCTAATGAAAGTAGACTCCATAACAGAGTATCAGATTTTGGCTGTGAGCTACATGTATGGGTGTGCATGTATGTTCTTATTCTTATTGAGATTCTGAAGTTAGTTGTAAATTTGGTGTTCATCTTTATTGGTATTTCCCAATGTTCTTATATACTTGAGATCATATTAGTTGTGTGAGAGTTGATGTTCTTCAGTATGTCTCCCATTCAAGCATGCACGGTCACACTCATCTCTATGTGTTCTATCAATATTTTTTCATTTTAAAATCCTTTTTATTTTCAAGGGCCAAAATATAGCATGTATGTTCCATGTGCATCGACTCAACATACCTCATAATGTCTTCCAAAATACCTATGGACAACATTAAATAATCTCAAAAACATTAATTTGTCTAAATATGAATGTTAGTTATAAATTTTAATTAATAAATTAAAAACATTTAATGGCTATCGGTGATTCATTAGTATCGATGTCTCATTGGAATCCTTTTTCCATCATCGGTTAGTGGGGATCGGTGACTCCATGTATCGATGAGCCCTTTCCATTAGTATCGGTGACCCAGGGTATTGGTGAGTCCTTTCCATCAGTATCGGTGACTTAGGGTGTTAGTGTATCTTTTCATTGATGAGACAGATGAATTAATGGTGACTCATATAAACGGTGAGTCCTTCCTTCTATCAGTGAGACAGTGGAGCCAACTGTGACTCATTTTAACAAACGATGAGTCCTTGAATTGGTAGAATCATGCAATGGTAGGTCACATGAGCTAACAGTATGTCGTCTTTGTCAGTAGTATGTGTAATGGTGATTCTTTTGTCAATCAATGTCATGTACAAAGGTGTGTCTTTTCTAATGTTTTCTTCTTCACATACATAGAAAATATTCATGTTTGATCTGTCTATATGTATGATGGTGATTCATCTGCCTGTCAGTGTCAGGGAATCATAGTTAGATAGTTTTAGATGTTCTATCTGTCTTATAATTCAACAATGTTATATACTGGTAAAACTTATAATTAATCATGGATAATAAATTAAATTATTTTTTAGACTTAAGCACACATAAATATTTATATGAATGAAATTTTATAATATTCAAGATATTGTTTTTTCATAATAAAGAATGTAATATAAAATATGATATATGTTAACATATCACATGATTTGTGATAATGAAAAAATTTATAGTTAGAGATAGTGGACAACAACATATATGATCCAACAATATCGCCCCTTTTGAAAATAAAAAATCATGGCATTATTGAATTTCATAAAATTCAAGCACTGTTAATAATGCTTAATAAAATTTCTCCCCATTTTGTGGTTATAAAAAAGTGATAGGAGAAAAGAACAGGGAAAAAAGTAAAGTAGAAACAATGAAACAGAATTCACTAACTGAATACACCAAAATAGAAGGAATAAAATGAGTGAGCCATGTAAAATTATATACAATACACATTATAGTATAGGATCGATTGGTATGATCAGGGGGCACCTTCCCATTATCAGAAGGATCAATATAAGGTTAATCAAGAGGGTTATGCTACGAAGCAGGAGGGTCTGAATGGATTTTGAGAGGAGGAAGAGGCACTCCTACAGGAACTGTAGAATCATGGGTAAGTATATCTTCAAAAATAACCTAAGATGGAATTGTTTATTTAATGACTTTTTGGATGCTAGATATGTCAAGAGAAACTGACATTTGAATTTGAGCAGACACAGAACCAATGGGGCCATGTGTTTCAGCAGGAGGTACAACAATGGCCTCACTTTGTACATGAAGATATGGTTTCAATAACTTAATGAATTATTCCATTATCTATACACAATATATAATAGATTTTTCAAAATCATTCTTTATTCTATTAAATTATCCAATAATTGAGTAGATTTTTTGAGTTTCTGAATATGATCTTTAAAGGCCTTTGTCACTGGAGGAAGAGTAAGAGTTGTTGCCAAATACTTAAACAGGCTATTCATTTGGTTCTTTGAATGATTTTGGAGAAAAACTGATTAATCCTCATGGTAAAACCATCCCTATTCTTTGAAGAACTCCTCGTACAATACATCACAAGATCATTCACTTAATCTGAAGTATCCCCAGCATTGGATATACTTGCAGTCAAAACATGTATCTTCTCTTTCAACACTAAACTAGAAGTAGTAAGATCTAAAGATTGAGAGGACTGAGCAGGTGGAGGAGAACATGAAGCTAGAGTATAAGAGGTGAGATAAAAAACATCCTTTCTCATCTTGGAGAACTCATGATCCTTAAAATGAGAAACATATTTCTGAATAACATTCATGATAGTTTCATTGTACTCATATACTATGTGGTCAAGGAATTGATACTGTTTTCACCTTCTTCATTTCATTTCTGGGCTTTGTATTTCTTGTCACAATTGTATCTACAGTTGTGATTAGATTTGAATGAATCCATTTTATCACCAGATTTGAAACAGAAGCAGCATCATCTTGAGAGTGACTATTTGAGGAAGGCGAAGAACCAGAAGCAGCAGCATGCTTGACACCATCAACCACAAATTTAGTTTCATTAAAATTATCAATCATCTCAGTATTATGTCTCCTAGATTCATCAATCTTATACATCATTTGATATTGAACTGAGTGTCTTATGGAGGTAAATATCTCTTCCTTGAATTGTAAAAAATAATATTTAGTGACATGATTACTAGAAGTGGTCTCATCCACTGTTTCCTTTGCAGAACAGGAAACAATTTCATCATCAGGAACTTCTGTAATCTAATCCCAAGGATACATAACAAGGATTCCTTGTCAATTCTTTATGAATATCAGAATCCACATGATAAATAGTATTAAGCCTTACTCTTCCTGTTATATTCCCTTCATCAGGTTGAGGATCTGGTCCTTGAGGCTCCCCTTTAGTGTCATCTCTTTTGGAAAATTGATCCCCCTCATTCAATTTTTCCTGAATAGGTTTTTTTCCTTAAGTAGAGTTCTTTTCCTAGTATAAAAAACTTGAGAAAAATGATCATCTTGTGAAACATTTTCTTCTTTTACATCACCATCAATAGAGACACCAGTATTATCTTCACAAACTTTTATACTCAAAGCATCTGGATTTTTATTAGTGTGACCAGAGTCACTCTTAATTTCACTTTTATATATTTATTCATTATTAAAATATTCATTCTTCTCATCTTAGACTTGCTCATCTTCTTCTTCTCTTCCTGATTATGAACCATTTGTACCACTACTAGCTTATTCCTCTTCATATTCTTCTTAATTTTCATCTTAAATTTATTCTTCATTGGATTCACTAACATACTGTACATTTCCTTCAACATTAGTTTCTTCACTACTAGAATATTTGAGAATAGGTTCGTGACCAGAAAAATCTAGAGGTGGACTTATAGGTCCAATAGAGTCTCATTTTGATGGTCTAGGACAGTCTGGGTAATTTTGATCATCAAATGGTGATCCCGCATCTCAAATAGAGGTATAATGCTCCTCTTCCTCATCTAAATAATAGGTTACTTGTTCATCTGGATAAAGACAATGATCCAATAGATCCCTTGGTCTAACAGGATGGTATTTGGGATTAAACTTCTCATACAATATTTCTTCATCACCAACCCATTATTTCCTCCAAGGGTTCTAATTTATTTTTATTCCTTTAATAATGTCAGAGATTAAGCATATTCCACTACATTAACTAACTACCACATCCTCATATTCATTTACACAACCTTTCTCCTTTAGAATAGCTCAAATCATTCTTTGAATAGAAGAGATAATTTAACTTAAAACTAGGTTTTATCATCTCATTGATGTGAACCATCAAATATATACATAGATGTTATTTAACTCCATTCTGATGCAAATTAACCAAGTATACATCTTGATACATTAGAGAATAAATTTCCCCTTTCTTGGGACAAATCTATAAACATGAAATTAATTCTTCATTCACCATTCAATTATAAGGAGATGGGTCTCTTGGGCCATACATTTAAAGTTAGCACCTTCTGTGTATTCTCATAGTATAAGGGTTCACATTTAGTTTGAGAAGTACCTTGGTAATCATCAAACCATCCTTAATGAGGTACCTTGAGACATTCATGCCAATGCATTGAAGAGAACAAGAATCTAGTCCCTTTCACAATCATTTTCATCCCTAAAACATCAATTCATTACATAAAAAGTTTCATATTTAAATAAAACTCTTAAAACAACATTGGATAAAAGACTATATCATTAGTTGCAAACCATTCAATCCATCCATCATCTTATAGAACATTCAACAACAAAGATTTTCTTTCCATGAGATATTCTACCAGAACATCATTCCCTGAAGTTATAACATGGTTCAGTAGGCTGGTATTTGTAGTGCATAATGATTTTCATTATTTCTCTTTTTGTATCTTAGATGCACGAGACAAAACCACTTCTAGATCTCGCATTACTTGCGCCATTCTGATTAGTCCATTTTGGAGGTCATAATGTGAATGTTCGACAGTAATGAAAGAGAATGGAGATAGAGAGAGAGAGTGTGTGTGTGTGTGTGTACCAGTAATGGGAGTAGAGTGGATCAATTCAAATTTATATCATTTCGGGATTTAATATTTTATAATCACAAAATCGTGAACCCGGTTCACTCGGATTAATGAAACAGTTTCATTTGGATAAAAACATTAAATGTATAAAAGTGGTGGGACATCAGGGTCGTTATGACAGACTTTGTAAAACAATAATGGTGCAGGCATGAAAATGGTGTCATCCTGAAAACAATGTCATCATGATAACTTCAAAGAAAAATATTAATGTATAGGAAAACATAGGGTCTTAGTGGTTGATCATTCATAACTCATGTTTGATTTAATTTGTTCTTTCACAGTTCAATGCCATGGTGAATATATCAACATGTTGATATTCAATGCCAAAAAAAATCTAAAGTAACATCACCCTTTTGATAATGATCTCTCAAAATGTGATGTCTTACATCAATAATATTTATTCTAGAGTGATAAAATGGGTTCTTAGAAATGTTAATATCACTTGTGTTCTCACATTTTGTAGGTACATATCTAAATTGATATCCATAGTCTAGAAGTGTGTGTTTTATCAAAAAAAACTATGCACAACAGCTACCATCATCTATGTATTTATCTTCAATAGTAGATAATGTAACAAAATTTTGTTTCTTACTACACCATTAAACCAATGATTTTCCCAAAAATTGGAATTTCCTAGAGGTGATCTCTCTATCTAACTTTCATCTGCCAAAATTATCATTAGAATAACTCACTATATCCAATGATTTTTTTGGGGTAAAACAAGCCTTAATTGACAATATGATTGAGGTGTTTGAAAATTATTTGAACAACATTCAATTGATATTATTTGGGGTTATCTTGAAAACAGGCACACATACACACAATAAATATTATATCTGTACTACTAGTAATATAGTAGAGAAAACTTCCAATCATTCCACTGTAATTTCTTTGATCTACAGATTTACCATATTCATCAAGATCCAGCTAACAAGTAGTACTCATGGGAGTGTCATTACATTTAATGGTATTAAATCCAAATCTTTTTGAAATATATTTTGTATACTTACATTGATTTAAAGTGATAACTTCTTTATTTTAAAAAATTCAAAATCCAAGAATGAATTTGAGTTAACCCATTAAACTCATTTCAAATTAAATTTGCATCATTTTAGAATATTCAATGCATAATTTATTTTTTAAAGATCCCAAAATAATATCATCAACTTAGATTTGGACTACTAAAACATATTTATACATTCTATTTATAAAAAAATTATGACCAAAAACTCCTTTTGTAAAACCATTCGAAAAAATAAAATTACGTAATTTATCATACTAAGATATTGGAGCCTGTTTTAAACCATATAAAGCTTCTGTCAATTTGAGAAAATGATTTTAAAATTGAGGGTTTGAAAAACTAAGTGGTTTTTCAACAAAAACATCATCAACAATATATCCATTTAAGAATGCACTTTTAACATCAATTTTATACAGTTAGAAATTAAGATGGGAAGCATAATCAAGAAGGATTATGATGGTTTCATGTCTAGAAAAAGGTGAAAAATTTTCCTTATAGTTGATGACTTCCTCTGGACTATAACCATATGCAACTAATCTAACATTTTTTCAAAAAATATTACCAGCTTCATCTACTTTATTTCTAAAAACCCACCTAGTTTCTATGGTCATGGTGTATTTGGGACTGTCCACAAGTTTCCAAAATTTATTTCCTTCAAATTGATCATGTTTTTCTTGCATAACAATCACCCAAAATTCATCTTTAATTGCATTATTAATGATTTTAGGATCAAGATGTGACATGAAATCTTGATGTTCAAAATGCTTTCTAATAGAAGCTCTAGTTTGTGTTCCTTTATCTATGTCTTCAATAACAGCTTCTAGAGGATGGTTATTGAGAGTTCTAGTTGGTCTAGAGAAGGTAGGGATAGTTATTTTAGCTTCATCCATATGATCAGGTTCATCATGTTCAGATTCAGAAGAATTTTCCGAGTTGTTTGATTTCAAAAATTGCTTGAAATAAGGATTAGATGATTTTTCATATATGTCTAGATTGGATATATCAACATCAGGGTTGTCTAAAGAGGTTATAGGTTGATATGGATCTATTTCATCAAATATGATATTAAAAGATTCTTCCACACACCCAATTCTTTTATTCAAGAATCTATAGGAGTTACTAGATGTCGAATAACAAAGGAATATTCCATCATCACTCTTGGATGTGAATTTTTCAATATTATCCTTTTTTAAGAATATATACTTTGCATCTGAAAACATTGAAACAACTAACATTGGGTTTTCTATTGTTCCATAACACATAAGGAGTTTACTTGAGAATAGGTATAATTATGAATCTATTAATTATATTACAAGTTGTATTCACAACCTCCACCTAGAAGTAAATAGTTAAATCATATTCATTATGCATTTTTCTATCAATTTCTTGTAAGTTCCTATTTATTATTTCTATAACTCCATTTTGTTGAGGTGTTCTAGAGGCATAAAAGTTATGACTATAGCCATTGTGTGAGAAAAAAACTCAAAGTCATGATTTTGAAACTCACGTCCATGATCACTTCTAGTAGATTTAATTATATGTCCACTATGATTTTCTATTATTTTATCATACATGGTAAAGTAAGTAAACATTTCCCTTTTTGTGCTAAGAAATAAGTCCAAGTATACCAATAATTGTTATCCACAAGATCATAGACATAGTGTTTACCATTAAAACTAGAAACTCATGATGGTCCAAACAAATCCATGTGAACCTGCTCTATAGGTTGAGAAGTTGAAACTTCTTTCTTTGATTTAAATGATATGTTGTGTTGTTTTCCCTTTTGGCATGGATTACAGACATTGTCATTTGGAAGTGCATGTTTTGGTAGATTCTTGAGTAGGACGTTTCTTGAAAGATTTCTAAGAGATTATACATTACAATCTTCTAATATACTATTCCAAATCCAAGACTCTTTATAAAAGGAACATAAATAAGAACCATTATGGGAGGGTAAATAATAAAAATTAATAGAATATAAATTTTCATTTCTAAAATAAGAAAATACTAATTCATATTTAGAGTAAAAAACATTGAAAGAAGCATTTTCCAACATAACATGTAATCCATCATCACATAATTTCAAAATACTAAGCAGATTATACTTTAATCCATCAAAAAAATGTAAATTAGAAGTTAAAATTGTGTTAGAGTTACCAATTTGGCCAAGGCCAATTATTTTTCCTTTAGCATTTTCACCAAATGTGACATGTCATTCATTAGTTTTGATGATATTCTTGGAGCTTGATTAGTCTGATATCACGTGTCTTGAACATCCACTTTCCATGTACTATTGACTCATATAAGAGATCTTTAGATAGCTTTCCTATAGAATAATCAAACAAAAACAAATTTTGGTACCCAAACATGTTTGGGTCCGGTGACATTTTAAATCAATGATTTAGGTGCCCACATTTTCCTTTTGGGTTTATTATAAGAATAATAAAACATATTTAAAAAATAAACTCTATTTTATTCCGAAAAACTAGAGACAATAAAAATATTTTTCAGAAATGGTACTAGTAACAAACCATTGATTTTTAGGGAAACTATAAGATTTTTTAGATTTAGATATAAAATGTGTTTTAGATAAGTTTCTCTATTTGGGATGATATCCAATACCATAAGTTTACTCTAGAGCTATCTTTTTACCAAGCATTTGATTAAGAGTGTCTTTCCCATTGGTAAAATTTTCTAACAATTTCTTCAATTCCTCATTAGACATTTTTAATTAATTATTTTCTTTAAGCATATGATAATTTTTTTCTTTTTCAGTAATAAGTTTAGATTTAACAGTTAATGTAAGAGCATATTGTTTCTCTAAAGATTTATACATATCCTTTAGTTCATTACATGTCTCTTACAGAATGTTACAATATTCAAATAATTCAATATATTTCATATTATTAGACTCATATTAATTTTCAGAATAATTAGAATTGTGAACAAGAAAGTATAAGGATACATCCGATGTGTTTTTCATAAAACACATATTTTTTATATCTTATTACTCACCATGAGAAGAATTAGATTCACTAGATCGATCCTTATAAGATCTCTTGGTGTCCTTCATAGCTTTCTTATATTTTCTATCTTTATTTTCATACTTCATTTTTATTTTAATTTTGGAGATTTATCTTTTACATTTCCTATCCTCGTGTATTCATAGAAAACAATCTCTTCTACTTTATTATTTCTTAATTCCATCTTCCTATTTCCCTTATTATCCTAACTTCCTGTATAATTGAGATTCTTGAAAAACAACTTCCTTTTATAGAATTTAATGAATCTTCTGGCCAATTGAGCCATCTCTCCATCACGTTCAAATCTTGATTCATCAGTATTGGAGCTCTCATTAGATGCTAGAACCGTCTCTATTTTCCTTATTCTTAGAGGTAGTAGTCTTAACTTCCATGGATTTTCTTCTGGGTTCATCATCATCTTAATTGTTGAATTTCATCTCTTCTTTGTAAATTATAATATTTCCAAAGAGTTCATTGAATGGTAATTTTATGATGTCACCTGATTCTATTGTTTAGATAGAGGTTCATCTCCATCTATTAGGTAATTATATGAGAATCCCTAAGATTTATTCATTATTAGTAACATCTTTTCCCAGAGAGATCATAATGTTCACCATTTCATTGATGCTGAGATGCATATTAGAAATAGTCTCATCAATATTCATCCTAATGTTATCATATTTAATAGTATATGTGTTATGTCTCATTTTCTTACCACTAGATGTTCCTTTATGTGAAACATACAAAGTATCCCAAATTTCATGGGCTATTTTACATGAAGAAATTATGTTAAATTCCACATCTCTAAAATATAAGTATAAAGAATTCATGGAATTTCAATTATTTTTATATGAAGTCTTAGTTGGATCATCCCATGTAGTTATAAAAGTTGAAGAAATTTTATACTCATCGACAAATGAAGACCAAAATTCAAAACCCAGACATTATAAAAGAATTTTCATTTTATTTTTCCATTTGGAATAATTAGTTACATTAATGAATGGTGGTCTATTTGTAGCAATACCTTCCAGTCTATTTTCTATAATACATGATTAATTTTAATGAGATATAAATTTAGAACTAATAGAACTTTATAGATCGTTAAAGTACAACTAAAATCATAGTTCAAATAAAAAACATTAAAATATATCCTTAACAAGAATAAACTCCCATTATAAAAAATGTTGGACTGAGTAGATTACTCAGGGGGGTTAATTGAGTATCTATAAAACATTCATGTTAAAAATTGGTTCTTTGGTAATTCCCCAATTAAAAATGTATTCTATGTTAGTTTTTAGTGAATTTATAAGAGTCCTGAATGTTCTGTAAATTTATCAAAAGATTGATTAGTTCTCAGCTATATTAATGTAATGATTAATACAAATTTTGAATCAAACATACTAGTTCAAAAAAAATATAAACACTTTCTAAAATAACTATCAAAGATCGATTTAGTAATATTAAATTATGATAAAACAGAGAAAAACTATATAGTAAAACAAAGAATAAATAAACAAGATGTTTAGTCTCAAGAAGAGACTTAGTCCTCTCTACTTGGTGATCACCTGCCACCAAGAAGATTAACAAATAAATAGTTTGATCCACACCCTAGAACTGAGTTCACAACAACACACATGTTTTTCTAGGTCACAGATGACCTCTACCATAGTTATTCTTGGGAAAAATAACAAGCATGTCACACTTGACCTCTTATAATGTTCTATGTGGGATAAAAAGAGTAAAATAGCGATTGAGTTTGATTATATCAAGTATCCTCTAGTTATGCACATGAGTAAGTGTGTATGTGCAATAGACCGACACACAAACTACTCAAAAATGTAAAAAATAGAACACAATAGAGCTAGAGATATATAATAATGTTTATAAATCACTTTGTGTTATGCAGTGAAGCAATGGATTTGTTTGATGTTGTGAAAATGAAGTTTGAGACTGCTTCTGAATGTCTGCTCCAAAACAGATTATCGTAGTCTGGCGTAAAGCAACAGGTATGGGTGTGCAGGAATGTTCTTCTTCTTCTCGATATGTGGATGTGAGTTTTCAATTCTGTGTTCATCTTGATTGTGATTTCATCATTTTCTTCTAAACTTTTTTGACAAAATATGAATTCATTAAAAACGAAGATCAGCAGAATTACAAGCACATAACCACGATGGGAAGTGATCAAACCAGAGTAGATCATCGTAAAGAGGGCCCACAGCTACCAGCTAGTGAGCGGCCTTGTTTCCTTCCCTTTTAAAGAATGTAAAAATGCTGGATGTGATGCTTGGCCAGAGAGAGTGAATAATCCGAGTGATGGATCCAAAAGATTTTATCCCACCATCATTGAGATTGATGGAATTGATGATGGTGAGACTATCTGATTCGATGTGAAATGAGTCCCATCCCTGGTATTTTGAAAAATTTAGCCCAGCGAGGATGGTAGCAGCTTCTGCAACTAAGGGCTCCCAAAGTGCATGGCGTGATTCATGTTTGGCTGCAATAATATGTCCATGGTTGTCCCGGGGTAGCATACCAAGTCCAACAGGTCCATCCATAGGGAGAGAGGCATCCACATTAATCTTAATAGTCCCTTCTGGTGGAGGGAACCAATGATGGGAGTGAGGAGGGGGAGAAAAAAATCTATGCTGCTCAGTGTGGTGCTGCCAACCTGCAATCCAAGATGATGCTCAGTCAACCCCACATCTGGGGGGGCCTATGAAAAAGATTGAAAATGTCTTCGTTCCGCCGGTCCAAGATAATCCAGGCCAAAATGCACAGAGATCCAGCTTTATCCAGTGAAAAAGAGTAACACCATCGCATTATAAGAGAAGTAAGGTCTGAGGCAGCGTCCATGTAAAGATCCGTGGAAGATCCCCAGCAAATCCAAACCTCCTGAGCCCCTGGGCATTGGATGAGAGCATGAAGCGGGGATTCTGGAATAGATGGGCAGAAGGGGCATGAATTGTCATTTGAAAAGTGTCAGAAGGCAAGGAGGCTCTTGGTAGGGAGGATACCAGTGCACACTTGCCACCAGAAATAGCTGATTTTAGGGGGAACATTGAGCTTCCAAAGTGATTTCCAGGGCCTCGCATCCCCTTCAGTTATCCGAGTACTGAGAGCGAGCCGGTAACCGGATTTCACCGTGTAAGCTCCCAAGATGTCGTTGGTCCAGTAGAGATGGTCTGGGCCTGCATCTGGAACATAGGGGATACTCAGTATAATCCTTCTGTCCCTCTCATTGAACCAAGAGAAGTGTTTTTCCAAGCACCACCCCGTCCCCTGGTCAGCAAAAAGGCATCGGACAGTGGCGTACTCGGAGCCTGGATGGATAGGAGATGATGCCCTCACACCTGCCGAATCAATAGGCCAGGGATCAGTACAAATGTTAATCATTGATCCATTCCCAATCCTCCAACCTAGTCCCTTATTCAGAAGATTGCGGTCACCCCAAATGCTTCTCCAGATAAAGCTGGTCCGGTGGCCAAAATGGGAGTCCAGGAACTCCTTGTGTGGGAAATATTTTGCTCGAAGAACTCGCGCACAGAGAGATGATGGACGATTAATAAGGCTCCATACTTGTTTAGCCAGCAGTGCATCGTTGAAAAGAGAAAGGTACCGGAATCCCATTCCACCCTCGGATTTGGGTTAGCAAATTATAGAACAGGTGATCCAGTGGATTTTATTTCTTCCCTCATTTCGACCCCACCAGAAGTTGGCAGTGCTGGAGTGAATCTGGGTAACCACAGCAGCAAGAATCATAAATATAGACATAAAATAGCTGGGAACAGATTGAAGAGCCGCCTTAATGAGAGTTTCCTTGCCGGCTTTGGAGGTTTTTTTGGGATCCCAGCCTTGGATTTTTTTCTCTATTCAATCCACAATAGTTGTACAAATTTCTTTCTTGGACCGACCAACCACTGTCGGTAGCCCCAGATAATTCTGATGCTTTTCAACTATAGGGATGCCTATTGTGGAATATAGCTCTTCTCTTTTGGGTTGAGGGACTCTAGATCTGAATGAAACTTCTGACTTTCCCTGGTTGATCGTTTGTCCTGAAGCCCGCTCATACAGTTTAATCACCTGGCAGATGGAAATGCACTCGTTGTGGGTAGCTCTGGAAAAGAGAAGGCAATCATCGGTGAAGAATAGGTGGGAGACTGGTGGACCAGTGCGGCAAACTTTCACCCCATTAATTCTATGAGAGGAGGCTACCCTGGAAAAAAAAGGTTAGAGAAAATGTCAGCAACGAAAAAAAAGGAAGGGTGAGAGAGGGTCTCCCTGTCGAAGGCCACGGGATGGGGAGAAGCCTTGGGTGAGCACCCCATTGACATTAATATGGAAGGACACATATGAGATGCAATTCATGATCATGTCAATCCATTTGGTGCAGAAGCCCATTTTAAGCATCACGAATCTGAGGAAGTTCCACTCCAATTTATCGTAGGCCTTATCCATATCCAATTTCCAAGACATGATACCTCTCTTCACTTGTGAACGTGTTTTCATGGAATGAAAAACTTCATGGGAAACAATGGAATTATCAGTGATTAATCTCTTTTCCACAAAAGCACTTTGGTTCTCTGAGATGATGTCAGGTAACCACAGATGCAGCCGACTAGCAAGGATCTTTGAGAAGATCATGTATAAGATATTGCAGAGAATAATAGGTCGAAAGTCCGAGACCATGAGCGGTTTTTTCATCGTGGGGATGGGGGTAAGGACTGTTTCATTAAAATTAGACAGGTCCTTTTTCCCCTCCCAAATATTCTTCATCAAATTGCATATGTCTGGGCCAATAATGTGCCAGTAATTCTTGAAGAATAGGGCGTGGAAACCATCTGGACCCGGGGCCTTAGTAGGGTGGATTTGTTTCAAGGCCTAGAGGGTCTCGTTGTCTGTCACATCTTTGGAGAGTTGTCTATTAATATTGTCAGAAATCATAAGTGTTATGCAATCCTCTACTTTAGTAGAAATGTTGGAGTGTCCTGCAGAGAAGATCACCTGAAAGTATCTCAAGAACATATCTTGGATTCCCGCTGCATCTGACACTTTACTCCTGTCCAGGTGCAAGATACAAGAGATAAAGTTTTTCCGGCGTCTAGCTGAAGCTTTCTGGTGGTAGTACTGGGTATTAGCCTCCCCTTCCGTAATATGGGTATCACGTGCTCACATATCCCAGAAGCTTTTCTTTATGCACAGGGCAGCGTCCAGATCTCGTTGGGTTTCGCTGATTTTGGAGAGTGTGCTGCTAGTTGGGGGTTTGCTGAGAAGAGAGCACAATTTCCTTTCAATAAAATTGCATTACTGATCAGGCTGACAGAATTTGGAGGAACTCCATGTCTTCAGATCATACACCACTTGATGAAGGTTGGTTCTAAAGTCAGCTTTCCCGCTCTTCCAGCCTGATCGGATAACCTCTTCACATTCGCGATCTTTTGACCAGAAGCTTTAAAACCTGAAGGGTTTCCTGATTTTATTAGTGTGCTCGTCATGGGTGCAGTTAATGACAATCGGGTAGTGGTCCGAGCATTCGATCATGAGGTGTCTGATGTGGTACATTTTGAAAAGGTTCATCCAATCCGTTGATCCAAGGAATCTATCAAGACGTTCAGCGATACGGGTCCCATCTGTATTGCCTCAGAACCACGTGAACGTATTTCCCGTGTATCCCAGATCCGCCAGATCCGCCCTAAGAATTTATTCTTTAAAATTTGACATTGAAGTGGAGGATCGCACAGCTCCGCCTCTTTTCTCCTTCTAAAACAGGATCTCGTTGAAATCCCCTCCAAACAGAATAGGGCTTGGCAGGTCACGACGGAACTTGCGAAGAAGGTCCGACGATTTCCACTTTTCAATCTGGGAAGACCAACCATAAAAGCCCACAAAAGTCCAGGGGGGTTGTGGGAATCGTGGATGGCTGCAGCCACGTGTCGCGGGGAGAAGGATAAGATCCTGACATCAACATTTTTCTTCCAAAGGAGACATAGTCCCCCTGATCGACCCTATCGGGGAACTGGGAGACATCCCTAGAAACCGCATTTCTGAGCAAGACTTGTGGTGTACTTGTTTTCCAATATGGTTTCGGATAGGAAAAACATATCAGGGTGACTTTGAGTGAAATGGCACTGAAGAATACGAACCGTCCGTGGGTTTCCAAGCCCACGACAGTTCCAACATTACACAATCATAGCTCTAGGTGGGGCTGGGTTGTACCCGCCTCTGCCTTTGATTCATCTAGGGTCGTTATAGTACCTGTTCCTTTCCTCCTTTTGGGGTAGTTTGCAGCCAAACTACTTGACTCAATTCTTCATTTCAGTTCCCCTAGATTTGGATTAACCGAAAATCCGCCTCTATCTACACCGTGTTCCCTTTTCCACATTCGACGAGTAATAGGGCATGAAGATGTGACGTCTGTCATCCCTGAATCAGTTTGAAGAAGGACGCTTGTCATGACCATATCTGATGTCTGCTCAGCATCAGGCAGTTCGAAGGACACAAGTTTCGGCTTCGGGCTTTTCTCTTGTGGTTCTTTTAGTTTAGGTAACGGCTCTATTCCAGTGAAGATCATGATTTCCGGTGGTGTGGAGTCAATGCCCGAGTTGCTGTAACCCTAAATCGAGCGACTTTCCTGTCGGATCCCATCATTGCATTTGGAGATAATATCCTGGGAGGCATTTCCAGCTTCCCTAAGATCAACTGCGCACTCTTTAGGGAAATCTGGTGGTCCCAGCATTATGATCATAGGTTTTTCATATTCCGTCCGCCTAAGGTGGGC
The DNA here is from genome assembly GCA_963277665.1 of Viscum album. Lineage (NCBI taxonomy): Eukaryota > Viridiplantae > Streptophyta > Magnoliopsida > Santalales > Viscaceae > Viscum > Viscum album. Next base: position 1,299,008,688 of record OY728136.1, read on the forward strand.
TATCGTGAGGCGGTCACAATCCTTTTGTCTCTCCGCCTCAAGGATGTAGGCATCTCTTAACGCTTTGGCCCGGAGCCACAGACCGTATTGAAAAATGATATTTCCTGCTTTATTCTCTGTATTTGAATCACATGCTTTCTCAAGGTGGCCGATGTGTCTGCAATAGAAGCAGAAGATTGGAAGTTTCTCGAACTCGAACGCGATATAGATGTTGGAGTCATCAATTTTCAGGAACATGCCTCTCATCAGGGGCTCTGACACATCGACATCAGCTTTTATCTGAACCAGGGGGACCCATTGAATTGGCTTCGAGCAGTCCCACTCTAAGAAGTGACCAATTTAGTCGCCAATTTCTTTCATCACACGTGTTGTTCTCCCATGGAACGGTATACCATTAATTTGTATCTAGAAGGGGAATTGGGTAAGTTTATAATTCTGGATCTCGTCTCCCCCGTTAAATTATTCCATCAGGATGAGCTGATTATCAAAAGACCAGGGTCGTCCTTTGAGGACTTTGTCTTTATATTTTTCATTGAAGAACTCAAAGACTAGGAGGTTGTTCTCAACTTCCCGAATAGCCACTCTAGCGTCCAGTTTCCATAGATTTTGCAGGGTGTTCCTGAGGGCCTTTTGGTTAATCGACAACTTGGACACAAATCTTCTAATAACCAGTAGTGCCAAACGTTTTTTCAAAATCGTATCTTCATTTCTCCGGGTTGCAATTGGCACTTTTTCTTTATCCGTCAAGGCAAGGTTCTTCCATTGGTTCAACAAGTCTTCCTCCATGGTGTGAGCCACAAAATCTGAAGAAGAATCAGGTCCTCAAAGTTATGTTCGTATATCTCCCAAACACCCTTAACGAATCACAGGTGAGAAATTGTGACCCCCATTTGGGATGCCCGTCATGTAGCATGGCACAGAAGGGGTCGTTTCCAAAAGATGTCTCCGGCCCTGGGGGGGCATCCGGCCCAACAGGGGTCCCCGACCAAAGGGGGGATTCCGGCCCTACACGAGAAGTGCAGTCCCTTCCTTCACACAGGGGCCTCGCACAGGGGCTTCGAGAAGTGTCTTTGTGTTACACAAACAAGCAATTGGCCAGAAGCTACGAAGTGTCTACGTGCAGGGGCTACGCGAAGTGTCTTCGCGCAGGGGCTTTTCCAAGTATCTTCACGCAGGGGTTCGCGAAAGTCACCGCGAAGTCAATCTTATTTCGTGAACAGAACCGCGTGGACAAATTAGCATGACCATCCTTTGCAGTGGGGTTTCATGAAACACCTCTCACGGCCAGGCTTCACGACGAGATGTCGCACTTGCTTTGCGATGAGATTTCTCAAATACTTCGCGGTCAGGATCTCCCACCACACGGACTTCCGCGACATCGTCATCCACGAGTCAACATGCCAGCGCCCACAAGTCAACAAGCCTTTGTGAACCAGGGACTACCCCGCGCCGGTGGAAAAGCAACATTGTCCGCACGGATCAGGTGCAACAACCACCGGTGTGTGCAGATTCAAGAGATCAACCTGATTTGTTTCGGTGGATCTATTCCATGAACATTGAGGGGTAGAAGATCTGATGTCCTATGTACCACAACGGAGTCGCAGCAGAACCAGTCTCCGTCAAAGAAGGTTCTGTGAAGCTGTAGCTTAGATCTGATGTCCGTTTTTTGAAGTCGTAGCTTAGATATTGATTTCCTTCCCCACTGAAGAGCAGGCATCGGGGGCTGAAGTCAACCTTCATTCAAAGGCGACAAGAGTAAGATCTGCCTCGGCACGCAGAATCCGGGTGCTGGTAAGATCTGGTTGACGTTGGGTCCATGAACGCCGGACCAGTGGAAGGAGAGGAGGTCCAAAACCGCATTGTGTGCTTCTGAGGTGGACGATGACCACCGCTCGTCCGGTGGAACTCCACTGAGTCACACGCCGTAGCCGAGAGCAGAACAAGAGGCTCAAAACACAAACCCTAGGAGTTCCTAGGAGGTACCACTCTCACCGCAGGAGAGACTATATCATTTTCTTCTAATCTTGAAATCACATTAGTTGTATGAGAGTTGATGTTCTTTAGTATGTCTCCCTTGAAAGAATGAATGACCACAATCAGCTCTCTATGTTCTATATATATTCATTCTCATTAAAATCCTTCTTATTTTCAAGGGCTGAAAGACAGCATGTATGTTCCACATGCATTGGATCATCGTATGTCATACTGTATTCCAAAAGACCTACAGAAAACATTAAATAATGTATGAATCATTAATTTTTCTAAATATAGTGATTAGATATAAATTTGATTTTAAAAATTTAAAATAGTTTTTGACTATCTTCTAGTCATAAGAATCGTTGTCTCATTGGCATAGGTTTTTCATCATCAGTTAGTTGGAATCGGTGACTCCATGTATCGCTGAGTCCTTTCTATCAGTATCAGTGACTCGGTGTATCAGTGAGTCTTTTCTATCGATATGAGTGACTTGGGGTGTTAGTTTCTTCTTTTATTGGTGATACCGATGAACTAACAGTTACTCATATTAACCGCGAGTCCTTCCTTCTATCAGTGAGACTGTTGATCCAATAGTGACTCATTTTAACTGAATGTGAATCGTTTCCTCGGTAGCATCATGCAACAATATGTCAATTGAACTAACTTTATTCCATCGACATCGATAAAATGTGAAAAGGTTAGTCATTTTTCATCCATAGTTATGTCCAACGGTGAGTCTTTTCCAACGGTGTCAGCTTCACATACATAGAAAATATGCCAGCTTGATCTATCTATATGTCTAATGGTGAGTTGTCTTCATGTTGGGGTTAGTGACTTGTATATATGTCTGACGACGATCCATATGTCTGTCGATGTTAGTGAATCATACTTAGAAAATTTGAGATATTCTGTCTATCTAGTAATTCATCAAAATTTTAAACTGGTAAACCTCACAATTACACATAGAAAAACAATTAAACTCCCAATTATAAATAAGCACACATAAATAGTTATATGAATGAAATTATCTAATATTCAAGATAAATTTTTTTGATAATATAGGATCTAACATAAAATAAGATATATCTTATTATATGACTTGATTTTTGAAAATTAATACCATTATAGTTAGAGACAGTGTCCAATAACATCTATGAGCTAACATTTATAATAGAATATTAATTTTGGAAGGACACGTTTACACTCATGGTAATTTGTTGGGTAATTCCTTTAATGTTCCATTAATTGGAATAATCCATAAGAAACTATATTATTGACCTATATTAGAATAAATCCATGTATTTTTTATATATCATTAAAATAAACTATATATTTATCACAAAATTTAGGAAATATGAGAACATGCATTAATTTCAACCTATTTTTAGAACTTAAAAATAATATTTTTACTCCATAGATTATAATAATTAAAATTTTTATTATCAAAGTAATATTTAGAGAATAAATGCATGAAAAATTATAAACAAATCATCAATAACGCTAATGTATTCATAAAAAAACACACATCAAGGGATGAGATGTTTTATATATTTTTCTATCTAATGTGATTTGTTTCGCCTTTTCATGGGATTTGCAGTCTATTTTTGTTCATCCCTAGAATTTGTAAGGTTATAGTGTTGAATCATCAAGATTTTATGATTTTTATTCAATAATGTCATTTCATTGTTTTTTTCTTTGATTGGTAGTGGAGGTATGTTATGATTTAGAATCTCCGGAATGTTTCATTTAAGACCTTAATGATGTGATTCAATTGATCTCAATGGGTTGCAGTGATGGAGTGATAAGATGAAATTTTTTCTATAGGTGAATTGGTTGAGATGTCGACGTCTGTGGTAGAATTGCTTTTAATTCATCCAACGCATATTATGGTATTATTTTTGGATTTGAATTTTTGAATATGGTTGACATATACTTTTAATGTATCCAATTTTGGGACATTTTTCAGGTTCCCACTTACCCCCTCAAAAGTAGTTTGCAAACAAAAATTAATTTTTATTGTAATGATCCATTTTAAATATTTTAATTGATTTATTAAATCATAAAAACTACTAAAATGGTTTATTATTTAAAATTACAATATTTAAATTTCTATAATTGAAAAAGTATCACAATGTTCCAATATAATTCTTAACAAAGAGTGCCATTGCCACCCATTATGATGTTTTTGGACTAATAAACATTTTATTCTTCAAATAATATAATTAAAATTTCAAAATTTTCTATTCATCTAGAATAATCTGATACAAATTAATAGATATCAAACTATCCATTGGTAACAACCCAATTGAAAACTCTTTCTCATGCATTAGTAAAAATCTTACAAAATCACCTATAAAAATCAATGCATTAGTGAAAAAATATCCTGAAACATAACCTTACTTGCAACATATTTAAACCCTAATAGAAGTTTTACTAATATACATTATACACTCTCTATATCCATCAAAATCGGTCTATCTATACCAATATTCACATTACATTATCAGTTAAACATGTGAATTTCACCCTATAGATTAGTGAACATAACCTTTCCAACATAAAAATCTATTTTATCATCATTTTATATCACCCAATCCATGACTAAGAATAAATTAAACATTCACATGTAAAGTATGATGAAATATCATGTTAATTTATAACTTCTGTTCATAATAGTGCAAGATAGACACATGAATATATGAAAATCTTGATCCTATAGAGTTGTTGGGATATGCATGACAAGTGGCATCAAATCTACTTTATATCATTAGTGATTTTCTACCCATTCCACCGAAAAAGAATGAGTAGAAATTATATCAAATAATTCAAAAGATATATTTAATAAATAAGGTATCTGAAACTATATTTTTTCTTTATTTTTTCTTTTATGGATCCTAATACCCCATGAATAAGATAACATGTGTCTTCTCATATTGTGATCAATCAAATGGTTGTGATTATTCCTACTGAGATCCCTATTTATTCATAGGTTCAGTCATTATGACAGATGACTATTCTCCTAAACTAGCTTATGAGGACCCACATGCATTAGATTGTGATAATTTTTATTAACTCAACACATTATTTTTATATATATGAAGTGTATTCCTATAATAATTCATCATGAGTATAATCTCTCCACACATAAATAAATTGAGTTTTTAATGGGAAATCAATTTATAAATGTAAAAATAAAAAATATTAAAATAATAATGTTCACATATACATTTTTATTATAGAGGATTCTATTTGGGTATATGATCCACATGATTCTACCTTCCCATGTGAATAATCATCACATTTTCTCTTTAACCTACTTCTCAAAAAACATCCCCCACATAGTTGAATGAAGTTCCTTCTACATGGAGTTTGCCTATTATATTCTTATCTACCCAATATTACTTATTTACTATCCAAACATATTATTCAATATATTACATCACCACTATAGATCATATTCAGAATTTGAATATATAATATTTCAAAGACTCCATAACTGTTATATCGGGTGTAAACTACATGAATTTTATAAACAAAGTAATAGAATATATGACCTTCATGTGTACCTATGACTAGTAAAGGAAATTAAAATTATTTGATACCTAATATTCATAATGGTAGAAGTATGTATTAAAAATATTCTAAATCCCTTCCCATTAGTGTAACATAACATATTCAACCAATTGTTATGACTGACTTATTAGTCTTTCAAATATGTATTTTTAGAATTATACTTTCATATATACGAGAGTATCAAAAAAATAAAAAAAATTATTAATTTTGTTAACCAATGATACATGTATATTCATCTCAAATCCTCTAAAAATATTAGATATTTCTTCCTATAAGAATCTAATGGTCCATAAACCCTTTTTTACTATAGTTTCACAACTCCACAAATAGTTTGATAATATTTTCCCAGAATTTAAAATATAATAGATTATCATTTATAATTTGGTTCTTAATGGATTACTTGATTTAATTAGTGGTATATATCTTTGGTGGAATTATTATACAATTAAAAAGGAAAAACCAATAACCTATGTTATAAAATAAATATCTAAGGTCACCTAAAGTCACACAAGTGTCCCCCCACATTTCCCAAAGAGTAAAAGATATCTAGCCACCATAGGAAATTACTAAACCACCTCACCTAAAGTTTTATTAACACAACATTAACCCTTTAAAAGTCATAAACACAATAAAAGAAGTCAATATTTTCACAATGAAACCATTTTTTTAGATTCTTTGAAACATATATCACTTTCAAAAACACTATTTTGAAATCTATTTCACAATCAAACCCAATAATTTATTTGGAACTATGAATCTATGATTCACTTCTTATATACGAATTTCTAAATGGATTATGAATTCTACCTTTTTCATAAAACCTATCCAAAAAACTATAAAAAAAATTATTTCAAGCTAAAATAAATTTACCATACACTAGGCATACGTACACATCATGGTAACTCATTTATTTTAAAAATAGATTATCTATATTTTTTAGAAATATTAAATGAGTTCAAAATCAACCTAATTCAATGAGTCATGTTAAGAAAAAATGATGTCCTTTATATCATACCAACCTAAAACTCCATATATCAAACCTTTCTATAGAAAAAATACTTGTCTTATATGGGTATTACATCTTATTATATGAATATTCATTAGATATCATATTTATCCACACTATAATCTTAATGGTTTTGTACCTTTGGAAACTTGGACACATGATAAACTTGTTCATAAAGGATTTACAACTTCTCCCACTCTGTTCTTCAAAATTATAACCCTTCATAGAGATATAATTTATAATACCTTTATTCATAACCTATGAAAAAAACAAAAGGAGGGTGAGCTCAAATACTCTGTTAGGATAAACATGTGAGATATCAATCGACGATCACAAGAATATATAAGATAAGAAAAAGGATATGAGATCGAGACCAAAACCTAAAAATTTGATACCGAACTTTTCAAATATAGTAAACATTATTCATTTCATAAAAATCTATCATTTCATAAGACTTGATTTATATGAGTGATAAAACATCATATCTCAATCACGAACCATAAATTCATATCGAGTAATTGTGGATCCATCATAAATTTAGAAATCATTTTATATTTCATGGTTCAATATGAAGATCATGAAATAATAAATGATTAGTAATCAACACATATTTCCCATATTGGATGAGGAACATATATGTGTTTCCCATAATAGATCAATCACATCAACTAGTTTCCCATTTCGGATCAATCACACCGATATATTTTTGATAAAGGTTAAAACACATTGACTTATTTACCATAATAATTTCATGAGATATAATACTTTACCCAACTAATTATAGGTCCATATAATTTTTTCCCTACCAAAAACATAATCAAAAACATAAATATGTGTGTGACAAGATCATAAAACATTTATCATCTCATCATATCATAACCCATTTAATGAAAATTGGTTTCATAAACATTTCATCAATTAATCATAGAATATCCCAGGAAAAAATATATGGGTTTCATATACATCTCATCATTATAATCATAAACCATATATAGAAATAATAAGGATGGTAATATTGGAACATATACTTAGTAACTCATAACTAACATCAAATAATGTTATCATAGATGAGAATTTTTTTAAAAGGATCACGAAATTGATTCTTAAGGAAAATATCATTTTCACATTGAAATTAATATTTAAAAAAATAAAAATAATATGGAAATAATTTTATTTGAAAGTAACCATGGAAAATTTTAATGTAATCTTCAAATAACATGATGTTCATTATGGTAGGAAATATTTTTCCTGATTTATATATTAAAATAAAACAATCATTTTACATTTTTGTAGAAAAAGTAAAACGTACAAATTTCAGAAAAATGATATGAATATTCCTTCTAAAAAAATTTTAGAAAAGAAAAAAATCGGTAAATGAATTAAAATAGTCATAAGATAATAGTGAAAACGTTCTTGAAACTATTTTTATAAAACATGGACGTGAAAGAGGAAGGATTTTTGATTGAAGAGAGAAATATTGTCGATATTCCTTCGAAACATTATTCTGATATTATACGTACATAATGTAAGGAAAAATCATTGTAAAACATATATTATAAATAAATAACTAGAGAAGAATAAAATATAAGGTATTTATCAAATAATGATAATATATTTTCCTAAATGAAATTAAATCATAAACAATCTTGATTAAAATTGGATTGAAACATAAATTCCATAACGCTTTGGTTACATTTGAATCATAATCCCCTAAAATAAATAACATTATATAAAACAATAAATACATATAACAATATAATAATTATCATAAAAGAAAATCATGAGTATTATATACAAAAAATAAGAAAAACATGAGTTTAATTTGGAATGTGACTCACAGAAATAAACATGAGATGAAAAAACCTTACAATTGGTCCAACATTGTTCTTATACACTGTAACCTCATATATAAAATATATATATTTATTATATATTTATTATAAAACCATAATAATATATATCATAACATATATTATTTACCAATAACAATTTATCTCTAGGTTGTTAACAATTATTTAATAAAAAAATTAATCTGGTTGATATCTTCTTTATTTTTCATGTATGATTTGGTTCAATAGCTTTTTCTTGGTACTTTGATCTTTTTTACATCATCGATAGAAATTTAATAATTATATAAATATCATATATATACATTATAAATCTTTTTATTGTTATTCATAAAAGTATATATATATATATATACATATAAATGAACTATATTGTTCATAAAGATGGTTAGTCGTACATACACATGAATGTTCTTTTCACTTTTCAAAAATGTAAATAAATAAAGTTAGATAATAATAATATTTTAATGAAACATTATTATATAATATATATCTTATATATTTATTAAAAATATTTTTATTATTTTGGAATTAAAATGAAAATTAAAAACAAAATCACATCGCTTTTTGGAGGTGGAAGTCCACACGTACGCATGAGCGGAGTTATTATCTTCTAATGGATTGTAATTTAAGGATTTATATGTGATATTAGTATTATATAAGTTTAATTATGTCATATTTATCATAGATAAACATTAAATCCATCATAATAACTATCCATGAATGATGGTGATGGAAAAAACTATTTCACTATGGGGGGATGGTAAGTTTTATGTATGAATGAGTGATAATATCACTTCCCAATTAATGTAATGATAGTGAATAAAAGTAATTTTATAATCATAATAACATTGTGTATATTTATGATAATTAATTTATTATTTTATAAAAAAATAATATATTTAGTGGTGGTAAAATATAAATTAAAAAGAATGTGATCAATAAAGTTGATTACCACTTCTTTGAAACAAATACTTTATATATCATGTTAATGTCCTTAGGTTTAGTAATTTTGTAATGCCCCGACCCCAGTTACCCAGAGTTAGTGCATTATTAAATAACATTTGTACGATCACAAGAAAGATCAAATCTCGAAAGACTGATTGGTTTAGTAGCCTTGGAAACACTAGATATATTCATAAGTCTTACATTACATCATAAAGATAAAAACTACTACAACAACATATTCTCTCCATATTCCACACTCATATCCCCACATAATATCCATGCAGGTCATTCATAATTTACTTCTTCACTTCCTGGGAAAAATAAAACATAGAAAAGGGGTGAGCTCAAATTCCCAGTAAGGATAACAATATTGCAGAAACTTTCATAAATAAGAATAAACATTTAAGGCAATGTATAACTAAAACAAAAGCCTTTTAAACTTGAACTTCAACATAGTATGGCAAAATTAAAATAAAATAATTCTATTTACTTATTCACATGGATATTCTACACAACGAATAATCACATGCAAAATCAATAACCACTTTCATAATGATGGAATGCATAATGCCAGACTATCATAACCACATAGCCAAGGCCTCGTGCCAAGACTACAAATTAGATTTTTCCAAGGCCTTGTGACAAGACACTAGTTTGTCTCATGAGACCTACCGATGCATCGAGGAGCTATAGCGGGCTCCACCCATCACATATTAAGTCCAATGCATTCCCATATGAAAAGGTTTAAACATAACATAAACATTCGTATTAAAACTAGCATACGAAATGTCAATACTTTCACCATAAACTATGAACGGTATAAAAATATCACATCCACAGTCAAACATATCACGAAACCTTCAATAAAATATAGAAGTTTTGTATCATAATAAATCAACTTCAAATAAGCATAAAATCCATCAAAGGATGTTGACATAGATGAAAGCAAAACTCTCTTTAGAGAAATATCCCTTTCTATTTTGAAATCATTTAAGAGTCTTATATTTGTGAAATAAAACATTTTCATTGAAAATATTCTTATAAGCTTTTAAGGGAAGATTCGATGATTTTATAACGGCGGAAAATAGCCTCACCCTCCGTATAAGTTAAAAAAAACATTCTTACCTTAATTCTGTCGAAAAGGATAAAAAGAACCTTGTTTGGAAAACGATGGAAAGATTCCTTTATAAAACTCTTATAAAAAGTCAAAAAAGGGTATAAATGACTTTAAACCATATTATTTTAAATATTAAAAAAAATTTGAAATACATTTTTAAGAAACATGGATGTGGATGATAAAGAGATCCCAGTAGATTATTACGTATAAACAACATCGGATAATGAAGAGATTGTGAAATAACCCTTACCAATTTGGTAACTTACGAAACATACAAACCATGAAAGAGGTATCATAAAATGAATATGTAAATACACATAAATTAAAGTGTATTACACAAAGAATACAATTATGGGCAGTACATACACCACACAAAAGGTAATAGTGGCAATATGGCATGAATCTCACGGGAATAAGGAGTGAGATGAAAACCCCTTACCTTGTACTTTTCATTGTATGGGGTAGGTTAACCTCTTGTATAATGGTGAAATAATTGTTATTAAATTATACAAGAATCATATACATTAATATGATATCATATATGATCTTTTAACATTGATTTGTTAATAATATCTTATTATTATCATTGTTTCGGGTGTTAACTTACTCATTTTCTTTTATATGTTTTGTTACGTAATCCATGTTTGTAATGGATAGGTTGTATATTAATCATATCCATAATGATATCAAGTCCTTAGAAACTATTATTAATCATCAAATGAGAATTATACTTGAATGGATACGATGGAGAATGAATCTCATCACGTTCGTGGAGACGGTAGTCCGTACGTACGCACGGGCGACAATATCATTCTTTTGATATTAAAATAATATATAATTGGATGGTATATCATATATACAGAATCATTATAATGTTATATTTATTATTTAAATGAATTACACATCATTATTATACCCATCCAAATAATAATTTATTGAATAACAATTACACCACGACGTGGAGACGGTAAGCCATATGTACGCACGTATGGTGACATGTTATTCAAAGGATGGATATAATACTGAATATGGTTTCACCATATTTATAATAACATCACATTATATATAAGATACTGGAGTTATTATTTTATAATGGTAATAACAAAGAAAGAAGAAGTGGAAGAAGAAAGGAACTTGGAAAAGGGTGGTCAAATCATTACCTCTTCTTCGGGTTCTTCCTTTTGATTTGATCAAAAGGGATCCTTAGGTTGGATTTATGATCAAACCAAGGCCTCTATGTTGTAGTAAGGTAAGTTGGGAGAGTATTTGGTAAGAGTTTGGCCGAACCAAAAGGCTTTGAAGGTGTGACGAAATGAGAAGGAGGAGTGCCCTTTTATAAGAGGGGTGAGGGGAACCATTGGAAAAGCTAGAAATATTAATTTATAAAAATTCATATTCGGTTTATAATGGATACAAAGTTGATTATTTAAAGGTTAAGGTGGGGATGGGTCAAAACCCACTCAACCAATAGAATTTAGACAGGTTTGGGTCATTATATTAACCTTATATTTAAGTATTAACTCTTAGTTAATTAGTTTCACTTTTACAATGTCTCTTTGTATTTTTATATTATATGATTAATAAACTTACCATATTCACCAAAGTAACCCCCAAGTGGTCCATTAATGATGAACCTATCATGATATAAGTCTCTTTGCCTAACCTTAGATTTTTAGGAATTTAATATCAATTAATAATATAATATTTGTTTTAAAAAATCTTTTATGTCAATTCTGACACTATTCAATAATTGATTTTTGTAAAAGTCATAACAGAATGATTACTTCGAACAAAGTTAATTTAAGAAATCATAACATGTCATATTAACCTATAAAACTAGTTTAATTCATAAAAAGTCTCAAAATATATTTATTTGGGTATTTATAATATCAATTATACTAATTTTTCATTAATTAGGTAATTACTACATCATCATTGTGTCATAAATACATTAAATTATTTAATGTCTAAAAATTATAAATAAAATATCATTATGTAGGAAATATTTTTTTAGATTTCTAATGAATATTTATATTCGAACATACAACATATATAACCCTATGTAAAAATTGTTTTTCTAAAAGATATATGCTTATGTCATTTTTGTACTTATTTTAACTTAATTTAAATAAAGTGTCCCTATCACCTACAAGTGGCTCCATGGGGTCCCAAAATCGACCCAAAGATTACCATGGTCGGACATGTATCCACCAATAAGGTTAGGACACGTTTTAGGGTAATTTAGTATTATTATAATATTATTTTTTTAACCCTTATTTACCGGATTTACCCTTAACCATGGTAAATAAAATATTTACCGCAGTAATTATTCAAAATTTCTAAAAATAAAAGTTACCTATTTACACAATTTGAAAATCCTGATTCCAAATATGGAATCCATTTTTCCAAACTCAAAACACAGAAGTGGCAGAAATCAATTTAAAATTAATTCCCGTTGTTAAAACAAAAAGCGTGTTTTTAAGATATAATAACTATCCAAAGATTGATACTTGTTTATGTTCAGTTTAAATGTGAAATTATGTCCAATGATCAACATTGTATTAAATGGTAAAAATATATTCTAAATATACTTTAAAATCACTCAAATTCATAATTTATCACTTTTAATTATTTGGATTAAAAAAGTTGTTTTTAATTAAAATTTATTAATTTTCACTATTCATCAAAATATGAAAGTTGTCCAAAAAGTACCAAAATTTTACCTTAGGCTAAATTCGATACTCTGAATCCAAAAATGAAGTCCATTTTGAGAGATAAAATTTCTAAAATTTTAAAAATAGGTATTACTATTCATAACGGCTTGTTTGATCGGTTGTGGTGTGTGTTAGAACTCGATGTTGCGTACAACACACGCTATCACATTATTCAAAGAGAAGCGTACCATAAAAGCTTGGGGAGTTACATTCTCCCCTCCTTAAAATAATTTTGTCCTTGAAATTTCTAGGATATTATCGCATGAAAATACTCGGGTGGTTCTTCATCATAAGTTCCTCGAGTTCCCACATTGCCTCTTCCATCTTATGGTCTCTCCAAAAAACATTTACCAGACGTGTCATTCAGTTTCTCAGTAATTGTTCTCTCGTATCAAGAATCCTGACGGGATCTTCACAATAAGACAGATCGGGTTCCAGTTCTAATTCCTCGTAAGTGAGTACATGCGTTGGGTCAGGCATGTATTTCCTCAATAGAGATACGTGGAACACATCGTAAACTTTGGAGAGACTTGGCAGCATTGCCAATCGGTAAGCTACAGCCCCAATTCGTTCTAGAATTTCGAAAGGTCTGATGTACCTGGGACTCAATTTACCTTTCTTACCAAAACTTATGACTCCCTTCCATGGAGACACCTTCAAGAAAACATGATCACCGACTTGAAATTCCAAATCCTTCCTTCGATTATCGGCATAGGTCTTTTGCCTACTTTGAGCTGCTTTGATGTGATTTTGGAATACCTTCACCTTTTTCATTGTTTCCTCCACCAGTTCTGGGCCTAGAAGTTTTCTTTCACCAACGTTATCTCAACAGGTTAGTGTGAGACATCTCTTTCCATATAATGCTTCATATGGTGCCATCTTAATACTCGAATGGAATCTATTGTTATAGGAAAATTCTACCAGTGGTAAATACTGATCCCACATACCCTAAAAGTCAAGTGAGCAGGATCTCAACATGTCTTCTAAGGTTTGAATAGTCCGTTCTGATTGTCCGTCTTTCTGAAGGTGGTAGGCAGTGCTCAAATGAAGTTCAGTATCCAGGGATTTCGGAAGACTCTTCCAGAATCTTGAAGTAAAACGGGGATCACGATCAGAAACAATCGATAGGGGTACTCCATGAAGTCTCACAACTTCATTAATATATAGTCTTTCTAGACATTCCAGTGGTAGATCTTCTCTTATAGCAAGAAAATGTGCTGACTTGGTAAGACGATCGACAATAACCCATATTGCATCATTCCTTCTAGGAGTCTTTGGTAGCCCCATGACAAAGTCCATCGTAATATTGTCCCATTTCAACTCCGGTATGGAAAGAGGTTGCATGACTCCTCCAGGGTGTTGCCTTCCAGCTTTCACTTGTTGAAAAACCATACATCTTGACACAAAATCAGCAATCTACCTCTTCATATTGTCCCACAAAAAATGTTCCTTCAAATCTCTATACATTTTGGTTCTCCCAGGGTGTATAGAGAAATTGGAACTATGAGCATCATCCAACAATTCCCTTTTTATATCAGGTATATCGGGAACACAAAGCCTCTTCCCGAATTTCAAAATTCCATTTTCATACACAAAATCTACCAATCTCCCATCATTCACAGCTTTAATATTATTTTGAAATTCTCCATCATTAGTCTGAGAAATCTTAATCCTTTCTAGTAAATATGGTTTGGAAACCATTTGAAAAAGCATTGATGTTTCTCCTTCCCTGGTTATTCCCATGTCCATCTTCACTAGATCCATGAAAATTGGATCCCTTTCAATTCTCATATTATTCAAAACTCCATGATCTTTTCTGCTCAAAGCATCTTCCACCTTGTTTGCCTTCCCCGGGTGGTAGTGTATCGTGCAATCATAATCCTTGAGTAATTCAATACATCTTCTTTGCCTCATGTTGAGTTCTTTTTGTGAGAAAATATACTTAAAACTCTTGTGATCAGTATAAATCTCACATTTTTCACCATAGAGGTAGTGCCTCCATATCTTCAAAGCAAAGATCACAGCTGATAACTCAAGATCATGAGTAGGATAGTTTTGTTCATGAATTTTCAACTATTGTGATTCATAGGAAATAACCCTATCATTCTGCATAAGGACACAACCAAGTCCTTTCTTCGATGCATCACTATAAATAATGAACCCATAATTCCCCGATGGTAGAGTCAATATAGGAGCATTGACTAATCTTCTCTTCAGTTCTTCGAAACATTCTTCACACTCTTTTTTCCAAACAAATTTAACCCATTTACCTGTGATCTTCAATAATGGGTTATCCAATTGGGCAAAATTCTGGAAGAAACGTCGATAATAACCTGCTAAACCAATAAAACTATGTACCTCAGTTATACTCGTCGGTGCTGGCCATTCTTGGATTGCCTTGGTCTTATAAGGATCAACAGAGATTCCATCTTTAGTGACAATATGGCCAAGAAAACAAATCTTCTTCTTCCAGAACTCACACTTGCTAAACTTCCCATATAATTCATGTCTTCTCAGAGTCTTCAAGATAATGCGCAAGTGGTTTTCATGATCTTCGTAGCTTTTTGAGTATACTAAGATATCATCAATAAATACCACCAAAAATTCATCGAGATACTCCTTGAAAACTCTATTCATCAGATCCATGAATACAGAGGCTGCATTAGTCAATCCAAAAGGAATTACAGTAAACTCGTAATGCCCGTACCTGGTTCGAAATGCTGTCTTCGGAATGTCTTCCTTCTTCACACACAACTGATGGTATCTAGATCGAAGGTCAATCTTTGAAAAGTATTGAGCTCCATGCATTTGGTCAAATAAATTATCAATGTGAGGTAGGGGATACTTGTTCTTTATTGTTATGGCATTAATCTCCCTATAGTCGATACATAACCTCATAGATCTATCTTTCTTTTTAACAAAAAGAACAGGGGCTCCCCATAGAGAAACACTAGGGTGAATAAATCCCTTATTACTCAATTCCTCTAGTTGTTTCTTTAGTTCGACTAATTCTATAGTGGTCATTCTATAAGGGGTCTTCGATATAGGCCTTGATCCAGGAATTAAATCAATTGAAAACTCAACTTCTCGTTCTGGAGGATGTCCAGGTAAATCTTCTGGAAATACATCTACAAATTCTTTCACAACAGGTACATCTTCTATTTGAAAATTCCTTTCCTCACCCACAGTTATTTCATTCTCTTCCTCCCCAATAATTGAATTTAGTTGAGCTACTAGGGGTGGATCTAGATAAGAATTAGGCAGTGATGATTCTACTCTAAAGATAAGGTGTTCCTTATCATCATCATCATCATGAATCGTAACCTCTTTCTTATTACAACAAATCTTCGCATCATAGTCCGAAAGCCAGTCCATACTGAGGATTATATCAAACTCAATCATAGGTATGATGATGAGATCAGCAGATAAAGAACATTTATGTGCTCTAATGGGGACTGATTCACAAAACTTTGTTGCAATGATACTTCCCTTAGAATTTTTAACTGACAACTCCCTTGTTAAATCAAATTGGAAATATCTAATTTTCTTAGCAAACTAGGAAGATATGAAACAATGCGATGATCCAGAATCAAATAATGCATTTTCTAAACTTGAGGAAACCATTAAATTACCTGCCACCACGTCTTTCAGAGCTTCTGCCTCACTAGTAGTAATAGCATAAGCTTGGCCATGATCCCTTGGCCTTTTCTGAGGTAAGTTCCCCTAACGATTAGGACATTCATTTTCATAATGTCCCATATCCCTGCAATTGTAGCAGTGAACATTTGTAGCTTCCTTCTTCCCATTGAAATCACGAGCTTGGTGGCCTTTTTTACCACACCTGTAACAGACTCTTGTTCCCTTCACGCAAGTACCGGGGTGTTTCTTCCCACATTTACCATAGGATGGATATTCAACCTTTCCCTTCTTCCCCTTATTTCCATTCCCAGATTGATCAGTAGATCTCTTCTTCTCTTTCTTTTCTTTAAAGTCATAAGACTTAGAGAATTCCTTTTCGGTCTTGATATCACATGAGACAATGTCTTCGTACGATGAAAAGGATTGTGGGACTAATGCTCGATGGAGAAATGGTTTTAACCCATAAAATAAATGATCAATCTTACTTCTTGGGTTACGTATATAATCTCTAGAATACCTTTCTAACCTTATAAAGTTAGCCTCATACTTTGTGACATTCTCATCGTCCTTGTGTATCAGACTCAGAAACTGCCTTTCCATATCTGCTCGGTGGTCGCGAGGAAAGTATTTTTCTAAAAACATATCTTTGAACTCCCTCCATTCCATATTTGATACTTCATCATCTTACTTCGTATTTTGAATCAATGACCACCATTGATCAGCATCTCCAGTGAGGTGGTAAATAGACATGATAACTTTTTCCCTTTCACTACTCCCCAAAGCCTGAAATATTTTCTCTAGGGAATTTATCCATTGCTCAGCTACTAAGGGATTTGTACTCCCATTGAACGTTGGTGTTTGTTGCCTCATGAATCAATCTAACATTGATCCTCCACGCTGCAGATCAGGGTGCTCCATAAGGGTAAGGTTATTATTCATAACCTGAGTGAGTTGTCCCAGTATGGTGATTAGCTGATCGGCACCTGTTGCATCACTGGATCCACTATAATTATCTTGAGCAGGAGGGAAATCCCTACATGGAGTGTGTGCGTTGATACGGTTTCCATTTCTTCCACTAGGTGCCATTTCTAAACAATGGCACAAACTAGATCAGTTTATGAATCAAAATACCTAATCCCATAATTATAAAACACTTAACATAAATTGAACTATTTATGGATATAATCCATAATCATAAAAATGTTTTCTTTGAGGAAGTATATACACATAAACCCTTTATAATGATTTGTAAAGAAAATGAGAGTTATCCTAAGCATATCCCCCGGGAGTGTCGTAACTAAGAGTGCAGCAAGGCCCGTTGTCGTGCACCAGTTCCCATTCGAGTCTAGCTCAAAGCAGTGTTTTTGGGTTTTACCCCTAGGTACATCTGTGCCAGAGCCTCCTCTACCTGCTCATATCTAGACAGGGATGTATTGCTCGGAAAACTTCCAAAATCTCTACAATACCAAAATTCTAGGAAGTTCTTCTATACTAATCCTCAAAGTTCATCTTAGGTCTACGTGCTCTAATCAGATTTTATCTAAATCTAGCTTCAAAAGTTTGTACTAAACTTCCTCGGATACCAACTGTAATGCCCTGACCCCAGTTACCCAGAGTCGGTGCATTATTACATAACATTGTCATGATCATAAGAAATATCAAATCTCAAAAGACTGATTGGTTTAGTAGCCTTGGAAACACTAGATATATTCATAAGTATTACATTACATCATAAAGTGAAAAACTACTACAACAACATATTGTCTCCATATTCCACACTCATATCCCCACATAATATCCCTGAAGGTCATTCATAATTTACTTCTTCACTTCCTGGGAAAAATAAAACATAGAAAAGGGGTGAGCTCAAATGCCTAGTAAGGATAACAATATAGCAGAAACTTTCATAAATAAGAATAAACATTTAAGGCAATGTATAACTAAAACAAAAGCCTTTTAAACATGAACTTTAACGTAGTATGGAAAAATTAAAATGAAATAATGCCATTTAGTTATTCACATGGATATTCTACTAGTCGAATAATCACATGCAATATCAATAACCACTTTCATAATGATGGAATTCATAATGCCAGACTATCATAACCACATAGCCAAGGCCTCATGCCAAGACTAAAAATAAGATTTTGCCAAGGCCTTGTGCCAAGACACTAGTTTGTCTCATGAGACCTACCGATGCATCGAGGAGCTATAGCGGGCTCCACCCATCACATGTTAAGTCCAATGCATTCCCATATGAAAAGGTTTAAACATAACATAAACATTCGTATTAAATCTAGCATACGAAATTCCAATACTTTCACCATAAACTATGAACGGTACAAAAATAGCACATCCACAGTCAAACATATCACAAAACCTTCAATACAATATAGAAGTTTTGTATCATAATAAATCAACTTCAAATAAGCGTAAAATCCATCAAAGGATGTTGACATAGATGAAATCAAAACTCTTTTTAGAGAAATATCTCTTTCTATTTTAAAATCATTTAAGAGTCTTATATTTATGAAATAAAACATTTTCTTTGAAAATATTCTTATAAGCTTGTAAGGGAAGCTTCGACGATTGTATAACGACAGAAAATAGCCGCACCCGCCGTATAAGTTAAAAAAACATTCTTATATTAATTCTATCGAAAAGGTTAAAAAGCACCTTGTTTGGAAAACGACGGAAATATTCCTTTATAAAACTCTTATAAAAAGTCAAAAAAGGGTATAAATTACTTTAACCCATATTCTTTTAAATAGTAAAAATGTTTTGAAATACATTTTTAAGAAACATGGATGTGGATGATAAAAAGATCCTAGTAGATTATTACGTATAAACAACCTCGGATAAAGAGGTATCATAAAATTAATATTTAAATACACATAAATTAAATTGTATTACACAAATAATACAATTATGGGCAGTACATACACCACACAAAAGGTAATAGGGGCAATATGGCATGAATCTCATGGGAATAAGAAGTGAGATGAAAACCCCTTACCTTGTACTTTTGCTTGGTTGGGGTAGGTTAACCTCCTGTATAATGGTGAAATAATTGTTATTAAATTATACAAGAATCATATACATTAATATGATATCATATATAATCTTTTAACATTGATTTGTTAATAATATCTTAGTATTATTGTTGTTTCGGGTGTTAACTTACTCGTTTTCTTTTATATGTTTTGTTACGTAAGCCATGTTTTTAAGGGATAGGTTGTATCTTAATCATATCCAGAATGATATCAAGTCCTTATATACTATTATTAATCATCAAATGAGAATTATACTTGAATGGATACAATGGAGAATGAATCTCATCGCGTTCGTGGAGACGGTAGTCCGTACGTACGCACGAGCGACAATATCATTCTTTTGATATTAAAATAATATATAATTGGATGGTATATCATATATAAAGAATCATTATAATGTTATATTTATTATTTACATGAATTACACATCATTATTATACCCATCCAAATAATAATTTATTGAATATCAATTACACCATGACGTGGAGACGGTAAGTCGTACGTACGCACGTATGGTGACATGTTATTCAAAGGATGGATAGAATACTGAATATGGTTGTACCATATTTATAATAACATCACAGTATATATAATATACTGGATTTATTATTTTAGAATGGTAATAATAAATAAAGAAGAAGTGGAAGAAGAATGGAACTTGGAAAAGGGTGGTGAAATCATTACCTCTTCTTCGGGTTCTTCATTTTGATTTGATCAAAAGGGATCCTTAGGTTGGCTTTCTAATCAAACTAAGACCTCTATTTTGTATTTAGGGAAGTTGGGAGATTATTTTGGCAGAGTTTGGCCGAACCAAAAGGCTTTTAAGGTGTGAATAAATGATAAGGAGGAGTTCCCTTTTATAAGAGGGGTGAGGGGCACCATTGGAAAAGAGAGAAATATTAATTTATAAAAAAATCATACTCGGTTTATAATGGCTCCAAAGTTGATTATTTATATGATAAGGTGGGGATGGGTCGAAAACCACTCAACCAATATAATTTAGAGAGGTTTGGGTCATTATATTAACCTCATCTTTAAATATTAACTCTTAGTTAATTAGTTTCACTTTTACAATGTCTCTTTGTATTTTTATATTATATGGTTAATAAACGTACAATATAAATCAAAGCGACCCCAAAGTGGTCCATTAATGATGAACCTATCATGATATAAGTCTCTTGGCCGAACCTTTGATTTTTAGGAATTTAATATCAATTCATAATATAATATTTGTTTTAAAAACTCTTTTATGTCAATTTTGACACTATTCAAAAATTGATTTTTGTAAAAATCATAATATAATGATTAATTCAAACAAAGTTAATTGAAGAAATCATAAAATGTCATATTAACCTATAAAATTAGTTTAATTCATAAAAAGTCTCAAATTATATTTATTTCGGTATTTATAATATCAATTATTCTAATTTTTCATTAATTAGGTAATTACTGCATCATTGTTGTGTCATAAATAAATTAAACTATTTAATGCCTAAAAATTATAAATAAAATATCATTATGTAGGAAATACTTTTATATTTCTAATAAATATTTATAGTCGAACATACAACATATATAACCTTATGTAAAAATTGTTTTTCTATAAGATATATGCTTTTGTCATTTTTGTACTTATTTTAACTTAATTAAAATAAAGTGTCTCTATCACCTACAAGTGGCTCCATGGGGTCCCAAAATCGACCAAAATATGCCCATGGTCGGAAATATATCCACCAATAAGGTTAGGACACATTTTAGGGTAATTTAGTATTATTATAATATTATTTGTTTAACCCTTATTTACCGGATTTACCCTTAACCATGGTAAATAAAATATTTACCGCAGTAATTATTCAAAATGTCTAAAAATAAAAGTTACCTATTTACACAATTTGAACATCCTGATTCCAAATATGGAATTCATTTTTCCAAATTCAAAACACATAAGTGGCAGAAAATAATTTAAAATTAATTCTCGCTGTTAAAACAAAAAGCGTGTTTTTATGATATAATAACTATCAAAAGATTGATACTTGTTTATGTTCGGTTTAATTGTGAAATTATGTCCAATGACCAAAATTGTATTAAATGGTAAAAATATATTCTAAATATACTTTAAAATCACTCAAATTCATAATTTATCACTATTAATTATTTTGATTAAAAAAGTTGTTTTTAATTAAAATTTAGTAATTTTCACTATTCATCAAAATATGAAAGTTATCCGAAAAGTACCAAAATTCCACCTTAGGATAAATTCGATACTCCAAATCCAAAAATGAAGTCCATTTTGAGAGTTAAAATTTGTAAAATTTTAAAAAGTAGGTATTACTATTCATAACGGCTAGTTTGATCGGTTGTGGTGTGTGTTAGAACTCGATGTTGCGTACAACACACGATATCACATTATTCAAAGAGAAGCGTACCATAGAAGCTTGGGGTGTTACAAATTTTGGAAAAAAATAACCTATATAGTGTTTCTATGGATGTTTATAAGTTATTTTTTTAGGGTATGATTGAGTTATATGTCTCAAAGTGGTGTGAAGAATAGAAAAGAGGGGTTCCCTTTTATAATTTAGGGGTGGGGAACTCCTGGAATTTCGTAAAAGATTAAAATATAATAAAGTAATTGCCAAAGCCAAATTTATCCAAAGGATAGGGATTATAAGATAATATTTTATGGGGTTTAAATCACATCAACCAAGTGAATTTGAATATGTTTATGTGTTTTTAAGCATTATCATTTGGTTTAACCCCTTAATTTTCTCATTTTAACATTTGTAGGGTCCCAAAAATTCCACATTAAAGATGAAGAAAAATACATCAAACTCATAAAAGGATATAAGTTAAATGATGAAGAAAAATTGAATAAAAATTTTGATGAAACCAAATTTTGAAAAGGGAAGGATATGCACCACGATCAATAAAAGCAGTTCACTGGCCTTTTCTCCACATGGTAGTTTGCGGCTGCGCAAAGCCAACCATAAACCAAATTGTTCACAGAATGAATAATATGACATCAGATACCGCTAAAATCTCATTGTAGAAATGTTAGTGGATAATTCTTCCCCCCATGTATATAATCACATGTGTATAAGATCCCTTGTGAACTTTAATTCACGGGATGAGATGGCATCGCCAACCCCTACAAATGAAGCCCCTGATGAATAAGTCCACTGTGGGATTATGCAAAAGGTGTTACATGGCCCATCAATATATTTCCACAGATCCTCTATAAATAAACCATAATTGGGAGATGAAAAGTACTCACTCTAGAATGGGTGATAAAGGTACAAAGCATGGAGAAAGATAAAAATGGTGTGGGGGAAATATATCCTACACCCAAAGGATTTCACAGAAATCCTTCCCGCGAACCATATAGAGTAGTAGTTTGTGGAACACTATTTTAGGATCTATATATTTTTGACCCTCCATAGGAGTAATTTTCATTAATAAAAATTAGAATTCATTTTATGACCACACTAAAGAATAAAAAATAGTTCTTAGAAGATGTCTATGCATCCTACAGTTCACGGGAGACACCTTATGCAAAAAATGGCTCACAGATGACCCCTACATGGATGATAGTTCTCGGAACATCCTATATATTCATCCATTTATAAGAAACTGTATGTGGAAAACTCTTTGAGAATAAAAGTTCTTGGATTCTCAAACATATACTATATTACATGGATGAACATGTGCGGACAATAGTATATGGACATTCCTATGCAGCTGATAGTATTTGGCTATTTCCTACATGGTCACCCTTATGAGAAATACATTTTGCCCTCACTGGTCCATACCACAAGGGTAGTGCCTCTTCACCCCCACTCAGGATCAAGGTCAGGCTACGATTGTGGGCCTCTAGGCCTGTCCCTTTGCTACAGTCACTGAACCCCATGAAAATTTGACAGTAACACCGTGATCTTTTTGAACCGGGTTAATGATATTTTTGGTTTCACCCTAATTACACCAAAATATCTATCAATTAAATACCACGAGTCTAGATACTCCTCATGAGGATCTTAAAATTGCTTCACTTTCCTCATATTCCATGTTGATCCCAAACCCGATGTAAAATCATGATCTAATTTTTTCTTAAATTCCTGGAAACATTTGTTCCATTCATCAAACACCATGTACCAGGAAATCGTGGATCTTCACAAAATTCCACAACCATTAAAAATGGATAGGCAATTTCCTACCAAAACCTCTTCTTTACTATGCACACAATTCCCTGGTGTCTCCACATATGTTTCCCACAAAAAAGCTCGGTCAACCATATGCATATTCATCCCTAGAAGAGGCTTTTCTTACATTTGTATGCCCAATGGCTACCATTCCTTGTGTCATTTATCATAATCTATGATCCTCAAAAATCATGGTTTACACATTCCTTCCCTCTCGTTTTCAAGGAATGTTAGAACAACCTGACCCAATTATCCTAAATTTAATCAGGGTTTATTTTAAAAATTGTCAAAAATATATGACCATAAACTATGAGTAATCATCTGGACCACACAAAATTAAACTGTATAGTATTAGTCTCTACAACATGACATTAAACTTTGATTCTATCTTCCAAGATATATGTCATAAAAATATAGTATACTGGGAGATTTTGGATCTTTATAAACATCCTAGGCTATTAGAAATGGATGGTTAGTGTCTGGAGTACAACTCTGTTTGACTATGCACACAATTCCTCGGCAATGCAGCATATGTTGCCCAAAAAAGGCTTGTCAGCTAGAGAAAAATTCATCCTCGAGAGAGGAATTTTCTACCTTCATACACCATAATGGCTTCTAGGCCTCGTATCATTTCTCATGATCTGAGATCCCCTAGAATCATGGTTTACATGTTTCTTCCCTCTCATGTTTGAGGCATGTCGGTACATCCCACCATGATAATCCTCTAGTAAATCATTATCCAAGATATATAATATTTAAACTATAGTATAACCCCATATGATATTCAACAAATCCCTCCTCCTATGGTATGTCCCTAACCATTTGATGGGATGTGGCACTCATTCTCCTCTTAGTCTTGGCCCGAGACATGTCATGATATATTTCTAGACATGAATATCCTGATTATCAACATGGTTGATGAAATTGCCACATTCAAAGCCCATCTCTATCTATTTGAGCTGTCGCCCTGGTCTCTTTCACTGTAATCCTCCATTTCCATCACATGAGGAGGAATGGTGTGTGGTTTCATGAATCGTCCAATTCCTCTTATTTCACACACCTATCATGACTCACTTGGGATTAGATATTGAAAATGTTCACAACATCTATACCATTTTTCAATTAACTATGATAACTCTGATTTCTTCTCTAAATAGAATATGTATGATGCATGTCTAAAGGCACGAGCTCAATGGGGACCCATTCCAAAGGTTAATCCCCAATAATGACCCCCATATATAGGGTGTCCTCTATGGTATAAGGACTAACTTCTAGGATCTTTGATAACTCTAATTCTTACCCCAAATAGGATATGTAGGACGCCCTTCTAAGTGCCCATGCGTAAAGGTGATCATTTTCAAAGGTTAATCCCAAATAATGCCCCCCTCAAACTGGGCCTCCTCTGTGGTATAATCCTAAACATAATATGAACTATAGGGGATTGATTCCCAACTTTATGGGATATATAGGAAGTCTCCCTAAGGTCCAAACCCATCACACATATCACCCTTGTGTTCATCGGGCCATATTCCCAGTAGGGCCAATTCCACCCATGAGATCATGCATCTCTTGAGGGTCCCGATCCACTTCAATGTATTTCCCACAAAAAATCTTGACTACGAATCTTCCTCCTAGATTTACTAGTCTCATGATGTTAAACTACACAGATGGGTCCTCATCGTACAACCTTAAAAAGTGATGTTCCATGTTAAGAGAAGCCGAACTACGTGGGTTCTAATTCCTCGCATGAGGATACATAGGATGTCTCCCTTATGGGTTTGATACTGACATCAAAACAAATTTCATCCCCCTTGGATGATGAAAAACGTTAGAGCACCTTATCTAACGACTTTAACTTGCATTTTCTAAATAATTCCTAATCCATGTATATCTAAGAATGATTTTGTAACATAGGATTAATCTGTGGACACATGCCTGAGAATGAACCAAGGATTTAAAAACATATTAACCTTGAATTAATTCATAAATTAGTCTCATTATATCCAATACATCCCCCAAAAATGTAGAAATGATCCCGTCTTTCCATCCTCTTAACAAATGGAGTCTTTAAGTGTCATTGGCTAAATCGTCCTCCAATGAGTGCATCCCTTTGGAAATAAGTCCCATGAATCATGGATAAAAGGGTAATTGGGTGTTTTTATCTATGTTAATAAAACTGTTAGAGAATATATGGGGAGATCTTACCCAATGTCGGTGGATTTCACAAAACACTAATCCCCCTTTAATCACCCTCCAGGACCAATCAACTGTGCAACCCCCTTTGCAGCATAGAAAAAGATATACTTCCCTATCCTGGCGCGACCATTTCGCCCATCAAAAAGGTATATGATGCGTCTTGAGTCGAAAAAAATGGTGAACCAGAAGGGAATCCCTTCATAATAACATAAAAATGGTTACTATACTTCGGGACTTTTTGTATTCCCTAGTACGACATGAATCAGGTTAAAGCAACATTAACCACGATAACATCTTTTTTCCATTATAGTGTTAAAATTTAACATATAAGGCGAATACTGGTTCATAAATGGGTAGAAGATAAACTTTAGACCATATATTATCCAATTTTTCCTCATTAAATATATCTTTTCAATAATTTAATCAAATATTATTTTTATAAATATCATTAATGTCCATTTTCACACTATTCATTTATGTTGACATCAATGACCTAAAAAATGATTTAATTTGGATATAATCCTTGTAGACATCAATAATAAGTTATATTTATCTATAATTTCATTGAACACTATAAAATAATAAAATTATTTTACTTTTAATATGTTTAAAATCATTTATTTTATTTTTCTTCTAATTGAAAAAATACTCTAGGAGCATTGTGTGAGCATTTAGGATAATTATTTCATTATAAAAAAAATTTAAATAAATTTGAATAATAAAAATTCATTAATATTTAAAATACCAATTTTAACCAAAATTATACTCTTTTTTCCTTATGTAATAATTTATGTGATAATTAAGTCAATATAATTATTTGTTTGATTTATCCTTTACTTAAATGTTATAAATTTCATTATCAAGGTAAAATAAAAACAAAATGATATTTATTCAATAATTATATGATATTGGAAAAATAACTCATACAAAATGATAGATTCAAGTTTTATGTTAATTTTGAGGCTTTATTGTATTAGTTTTGACACTAATTAACCCCTTTTACCATTAGCATTATAATACACATTTTCCATGGTTACTATTCATTATAACCAATAGAAAAAGTGGCCTTTTTAACAAATTTGGACATCATGATTCCAAATATAGAATTAATTTTTTAATAATTTATTCTTTGAATTATCATAAATCACTTTATTATAAATACATAAAATGCAATGAAAAACATTTTTTCAGTATAGTTTTTTTTATAAAGAATTCAAATATAAAAATAAATAAAAAAACTATAATTTGTTTTAATAATAAAATAATAATAATAGTTTAAAACTAATTCAAAATGTAATTATAAATTGTAAATACATAAAAACAAAAAAATGTTTTTAAATAAGAATAATTATATATCACTATTCAATGAAATAAATTAGTCATTTCATTAAATTATAAAAAAAATACTTTTGTTAGTATTGTTTTATTATTTAAAATATGTATTATATTTTATTATATAAATTTCATATAAGTGGAAAAAATATAATATAATATTTTATTCATTAAAAAGAAATAAACATATTTTGTAAAGAAAAAATATTTTTGAAGAATAATATGACTTAATGAAAAATTGAATATATATTTCATAATAATAAATAAATAAATTAGTAATGAGTATGATATATATTTCATACTTTCTTAACTCTTAATCATACCCTCTAGTTCAATGCCTATGTTTTAAATGTCATAATTAATTAATAATATTTAGTTGTCTGTTTATGATCGATGTCGCCTGTCTTATATGCTATCGAACATAATTCCCTTCTATAAAAATATCAGGTCAAAAATTATCCCCCATTAATAAATTAGTCCTTTTAATTTGAAATTTATCTCGATAATCAATAGTTTTCCATATGAAAATAACCTTGTTGAAATATCACATCATAAAAAGGGTTAGTAATGTTTTATCTTCAAAAGAGGGGAGGGAAAATAAGAATATCATCTTGTATAACACAAAACAATGTTTTAAAATAGAAGAAAATTAGTAAGAAGTGAAAATATGGATAGTAAAAAGAAAACTAACAACCAAGAACAAATAATGTGTGATATGGAACATGATTATTATAAATTTAACAACTAGAAAACCCTGAATCAGTGAGGGGATAAAATCCCAACAATTCATAAAAATTTTAAGTTTATTGAAATTTTTTTTATATAATATACATTCCCAATAGTTGAGGAATTATTTTACCATATATACTACATTCATCAAGAAATATACTTACTTTGAATATATTATGTCATCCATTAATCAACTTCCACAACAAACTCATCTTTTTCTCCAAATGATGAGTACTCAAGATGAATTTATTTGTTCCTTGAATTAAAAAAACCATCTTCATAATCCACAATAGGATATTAAGATATTCTTCTGATATTTAATTATTACCCAAAATAAAAAACGGTTTTCATAATATAATTCTTAGAGTGAATAAACCATAATTTGATTAAATAAAATGTTAACCACCAATGTTTAAACTATTATACCCAAAATTCAACATAGTACATTTGATAAATATTTAACCTTAAAATTCATCAAAATATTCTCTTATAATATAGAAACCCATATATTATAATGATTTTACAATATATTCTTCCAATATAAATTTAAAATTTATCTTAAAATAACATCAATCACTCTTAATGTCTCATACAAGAAATATATATTCCCTAAGAATACATTCTATAAGATATTCCAATATTTCCATAAATAAAATCAATCTCTATAAAATAATACATTCTTATAAAATATAATTTAACCATTATTCCAAAAATAAAATCAAATAATTTTCTTTGTACCATAATTGTATAAGGTTCATAATATTGTTAACATATTAGTAACATTAATCGAAGAATAACTTTTAAGTCCCATAATAATGTCTATAATGAATCATATTTTCTGAATAATAAAATTCCCTTTACCAGTCACGTCATTTTAAAAATTAATTCCAGACTAACCAAGAAATCATGTTGGACAGTGATAGACATTACACCCTTATCACATTTTGGTTATGGGTTCAAGCCATGTTGCCTTACTGAGTGTGATAGGTTGTCCTTTTTTACTAATTAGAATATATAAATATAATTAACATAATTTAACTCAAAATATTAGGAATATATTTAAAAATAACCTAAATAAAAAATATCATATCTAACCTGAATGTTATTAATACCTTTAATCTAATGAAAATATCATTTTTTCTCAAATAATACTTATTTTTGAACCCAAGAATTACATATAACTCATACCAATAAAACAACCCCCAAAATATCATTATTCAAATTAAAATTACCTAACATAAAACATTAAAACTTTTTTATAAGACTTTGAACTTATGATCACCATAAAATAATAAAACGGTTATGTTATCTATAAATCTTAATATAATCTTACAAGAATAAATATATACTTCCATAATAATTATATGTCTCTGGATTCATATAACCACTTTACCATTAGTAAATAAATATCTAAAACTTAATTATTTAATCCAAATCCATAAATACCTTAACCCTTTCACATCAAAAGTGTCATAAAATAGGCCCTTACTTAGTCTAGGAGTTAATCCTTGCATTTGGTGATTGAATCGTATAATGCTCATATTCCCCCCATATAAGACATTGAATTATAATTATATTCATAGGATGAACATCATTTCCTTCCATAGAACTATTCATTTTTACTTGAAATTTCCATGCTCTATGATCTTCGTTTCTACATAGAATGATTCTTCACATATCATTGAGACTTTATCTTATGTTCTTCTTCCAACATTATCTACATGTTGGAAACTGAATCTTCATTCTTCTATAGTCTTCCACAAAAATCATTTTTACCTCATTATATGTATCAAAAATATCACTAAAGATTAGATTCATAATAATATAATGAGATAGACGATGTGGCATAATTTGATGGTTTCAAATTTCTTTTGTTTCGCCTAATTTTTCAAAAGGAAAGTCATTTAATTTTCTATTATATTTATCATTATAATAATTTCTACAAGTTACATATATCAACTAAAAATATATATCATAGTGTGAGAAATAATAATAATAGTTTAAAACCATATAATCATGAAGAATCATTTATAGGATGTCTAATTCTTAATATATTCATTTCAATCTATAACACTTTTGGTTTAACCTAGCTCATTCTTGGTAATCATATATTCATGTAATTCATAGTAGTTCATAATGAAAATTTTATTTGTCTAATAATATCTCCCTAGAGTGTCAAACCAAGTGTATAGTAGGGGAACACTCGCCATACACCATGTAACGTCCCGATTTCGGAATCCACCCAGAGGCGCCCCATACCCGGTTGGTCACATGGCCTCAAGCGCATTTATCCAAATTACAGAGGTTCCTGACTAGCAGTGAGGTTCATGGGTGTGATAGAGGGGAAGCTATGCCCTCCTTGGCAGAGTACACAGAAGAAGAGAAAATAAATAACAAAAATAGCAGAAGTATAAGACATGCATATAAAAGTAAACCGTAAACAGCGGAAGACTAACAAATAAACAACTAGAGAAGAAATATTTGAAATGATGCATGATACATATATGTCTAGGAAAACATCCAAATAAGTCACAATGCTGAAATACAGTACTAATCCAAAGTACAAAAGAAAAACAGATGAGCAACTCCTCAGCATCGCAAGCCTCGACTCAGTTCCATGCTCTCCAGCTCCAGTGCAATCAAGAACATGAAGTAGAAGGGTGATTTCCCTTATCTATACCTGCAACAACATAATCTTTTTGGGCCCAAAAGCATGACCCAAACAGGGAGTGAGACAAAGTCCCAATAGGAAACCACCCAAAGATATGTTCCTAATATTCAGTGAATATATGGAAGGTAAAGTACAGTAAGCCGTAAACAGCAAGTAGTAACCAGGATAATACACAGCAGTAACAATCCGCAGTTTCCATCATATAATCTACAAACAAGAAGCAACCACTCAAGCAAGAAAAACAAAATGGTAACCACTGGGTAGTTCTCACAGCCTAACCCCTAAGGTTCAACCTACAAGTACTAGAAACCCTCTAGGAAGCACACATAGTCTCTCCCATCTGGTTCAGCTAAAGAATTAATAGACTCTCTGGGGAAGCACTCACCGTCAATTCCCCATATAGTCTCGTATTGTACTGAAGGATCTCTGGTGAAGCATTCAACATAAATTCCCCATGTGGCCCGTGTTGAGGAACTACAGAATCTCTGAGGAAGCACTTAACGTCAATTCCCCCTATGGTCTCACTTTGTAAATTAAGGACACTCTGGAGAATCCCTTCCATCCATTATCCCTATGTTCCACTACACTAGGTTCTCATGAACCTGTGTATAACAAACATGCATAGCGCACGTATCATCCCAAGTAAACCTCAAGAACTACTTGACTATCATTTTAAGGAACAACAGCATAACAGTACAATAGTTCTACTATCCTACAACAAGGCATGGCAACTGGAAAAAGCCTAATAAGAAAAATATGCAAGGCAAAGCACAAGAACACAATATAAATTATCCAAATTTACATGAAATCATCTCTACTCAAGCAATCAAGAAAAGCAGACAAAAAACTGGGGAAAAATAGGAAACCCAAAATTCCCCATTCAAGGGAATTGGTGGAATTTGCATGAGACTTCCAACAGAAAGGCACGAACCACCTACCTTTGTGCTAGGAGATTGATATACGTGAACCACGGTGATTGATTCCCCTTAGAACATCAATGATATGAGAAAGCGCCAAAAACGCTCAACCCATGATAACTTGGAAATGAGGATGAAACATGGATCAAGGATAAAATAGAATAGATAACTCGCGGCTATGATTCCAACGTAATCAACGACGATCAATTCGGAGAATGGACGGAGGAATGGAAGCTTGTCGAAGATCTGTAGATTCTTGGCGCTCTCAGACGAAGATGTTGGAGAAGAAGATCTTTTCGTCGATTAGGCACGATCCCAATCTTTTTAATGAAAAAAAGAAAGTACACGGTGAGTAATAGTTTTTTCCGTACTCCGATTTAAGCGGCCACCACGTCACCCCTACACCCTGTGTGTGTGGCCTGGGCATGGACAGCACACGGCTTCGAGCCAGAAAACAGTACACGGTGTATACTAAGAAAGTACACAGCGTGTACATCAAAAATTTCCAGAAGCTCCATTTTTTCTCAAAAACACCAGAAAAAGGAAAGACATACCTGAAACGAACATCCGGGTTCTTACAAACTTCCCCCCTTAAAGAAATTCATCCCCGAATTTCCCTAGCGAGGCTTGGAAGAAGAAACCCCTTACAGCTCCGGCCATTGCAATCGTACATCGGCCTCCCTTTCCCAGGTCTCGTCCTATACTCACCCATGCTGCCATAACAATCGTACTAGAGGAGCATACCACCCATGGAGAACCTTTTTACTGTGATCGACAATCCTGATAGGATGATCCTCAAATGATGAATCCACTTCAAGATCAACTTCCTCGGGTTGAAAGACATGAGACGAGTCTGAAAAGTAACGTCGGAACTGAGAGACGTGGAAGACGTCGTGCATAGCCCGGTACCTCTGAGGTAACTAAAACCTATAGGCAACCATCCCAACTCTCTCCAATACCTCAAATGGTCATATGTACCATGGTGAAAGATTACCCTATCTCTGAATCCACTTCTGTCCCAACCTTGGTGCGACACGCAGGAAAACCAGATCCCCAATTTCAAACTCCAGAGGTCGTCTCCACTGATCATCATAAGACTTCTGTCGAGACTGTGTTGTAGCCATCCTCTTCCGAATCAACTCTATCTGCTCTGAGGTCTCCTGAACAAGACAAGATCCCAGCAAAGCTGCCTCTCCTGCCTCTATCTAACATAAGGGTAATCGGCATGGCCTACCGTTCAGAGCCTCGTAAGGTTCCATCTGAATGGTCTATTGAAAACTATTGTTGTAGGTGAACTCCACCAGAGGAATATGCTTCTCCCAAGAACCTCCAAAGTCTAGAACTCATGCTCGGAGCATATCCTCAAGCACCTAGATCGTACGTTTGGACTTTCCATTTTCCTAGGGATGGTATGATGTACTCAAGAGTACCTGTGTACCCAAAGCCTTCTGAATCCCCTTCCAGAACTGAGAAGTAAAGCGTGCATCTCTGTCTGAAACAATGGAGTGTGGAACTCCATGCAGACGTACAATCTCTCGGATGTACAGTTGTCCCTGATCATCAACACTGAAGGTCTCGTGGATTCATAAGAAGTGAGAAACCTTCGTAATCATGTCAACGACAACCCAAACAACATCATTCCCTCGAGGTGACCTTGAA
Source organism: Viscum album (assembly GCA_963277665.1). Classification (NCBI taxonomy): domain Eukaryota; kingdom Viridiplantae; phylum Streptophyta; class Magnoliopsida; order Santalales; family Viscaceae; genus Viscum; species Viscum album. The sequence continues at coordinate 1,299,042,259 of OY728136.1, forward strand.
AATCCGGTCCCAAAGTCCATCGCAACATTGTTCCACTTCCACTCCAAAATGGATAACTGTTGTAAAAGCCCTGCTGGTCGTTGATACTCCGCCTTCACCTACTGACAAGTAGAACACCGTTAGATGAAACCAGCAACATCTCTCTTTATACATGGCCACCAGTACGGGCGTTGAAGACCCCGATACATCTTGGTGACGCCAGGATGAACTGCTCAAGCTGAGGAATGAAAATCCCACATCAGCTCCTCGCGTATATCTGTTGGCACCCATACACGTCCCTAGAAATGAAATATCTCATCCTCACCCACTTTCCATCCAGGAAGAGGGTCCTCTCCTAACACGCTCTCCAACGGGACTAAACCTTCTGAGTCTGATAGTTGCCTCATCCATACCCGGTCAAGTAGTGTAGAGGTAACAGCCACAGAAAATAGAAAAGTCTGTCCCTGTCTGTCGTGAAACTCTAGATGCATCTCAGAGAACATAGCCATAAGCTTCCATTCACTGCTAGCCTCCTGAACTGCCTGAATCTGGGTTCTCCTGCTCAATGCATCTTCCCCTGCGTTTCCCTTTCCCGGCATATAGGCAAGCTCAAAATCAAAATACTAAAGATACTCGACCCACCTGCGTTGTCTCAGATTCAGATCACGCTGAGTTAAGATGTACTTGAGACTCTTGTGGTCATTGAAAACCACAAAGTGATCCCCCAGAAGGTAATGACTCCAACAGCATAGGGCATGAACAACAGCTATCAACTTCAGATCGTGCATCGGGTAGTTCCTCTCATGTGGCCTCAACTGTCAAGACCCGCGCACAATGACTCCATCTCCCTGCATAAGAACAGCGCCCAGTCTGATACCTGAAGCATCACAATAAATAGTGTATCTCTTTCCTGGATCTGGAAAGACTAGTATCAGTGCTTACGTCAACCTTCCCTTCACCTCTTAAAAGGCTGTCTCACAAGAATCAGACCATAAGAACTTCGCCCCCTTCTTGTTCAGACCTGTCAGAGGTGCTTCTAGGCATGAAAAGTCCTGAATGAAGCGTATCTAGTATCCATCCAGCCCTAGGAAACTCCATACCTCAAAAACATTCTTCAGCTTCTCCCAGGAAACTACATCTCTCACTTTCTCTGGGTCCACATATACTCCTTCCTCTAAGATGACGTGGCCTAATAAGTGAATCAGATCCATCCAAAAGTGGCACATTGAGAGTTTAGCATAACGATGATGCTCTCTTAGTGTACTCAGAACAATCTCAAGATGGGTACCATGGTCGTGTAGAGTGTGAGAGTACACCAAGATATCATCCACGAAGACCACGACAAAGGATTCCATGTAAGGATGGAACACTCGGTTCATCAGTGCCATGAAAACTGCTGGCGCATTCGTGAGACCGAATGGCATAACCGTATACTCGTAGAGACCATACCTTCTCTTGAAGGATGTCAGAGGTATATTCGATGGTCTAATGTGCAACTGATGATAACCAGACCTCAAATAGATCTTCGAGAACACCCGAGCTCTTAGAAGCTGGTCGAAAAGGTCATCAATCCTAGGTAAGGGATACCGGTTCTTGACTGTCAACTAGTTTATCTTCTAATAATCCACACAGAGCCTAAGGGTACCATCTACCTTCTTCGCAAACAGGACAGGCGAACCCCAAGGAGAAGTATTGGGTCGGATGAAACCCTTTGCCTGCAACTCCTCCAAACGCTACTTGATCTCCTACAACTCAGGTGTAGCAATCATATAGGGAGGAATGCACACCGGTACCACTCTTGGAACGAGCTCAATAGAAAATTTCACCTAATACTATGGAGGTAAACCTGAAAATTCCTATAGAAATACATCCCTGAAATGATCCACCACTAGAGGAAAGTCCAATTGTGAAGTCCTCTAGTCATCCAGATGAAGACTAGAAATCTGGGCCATCACCCTTCCTAGGCCATGATACTCGAGTTCGGCTCGACTCGCCTAAACATCCCATTCACCTCTATGAAGAAAATATTCACCCTCTGGTGAGATGAAACTCACCCTGAGGCGATAATGGTCGACGATTACCTGGAAGGGAACCAACCAGTCCATCCCGATAATGACATCATAGCTTGTCATCTCTAGGATATAGAGATCTCTTAAGAAACGATACCATGTAACCTTGACAGGGCACTCTCTGCACTGATGTACACTAGATGTTCTCATCCCCAAAGGTGTGTCTAGTGTCAACGAGTCGGCAGAAGAAAAGATACAGATCCCAAGGCTCTCTACGACAGTAGAAGAGATAAAGTTATGCGTAGAACCAGTATCAGAAAGAGTTGAAGATAAAACTGATGCTACCAAAATCGTACCTCGAACAGTAGAAGATTTGGGATCCTTCTCCTGATAGGTCTGCTCCAACGCAAAATTCTGGCCTATCCCGCAGCCCTGTGACCCTGCCTGACTACTCTGAGGTGATCCTACCTACTGGAACTGAGGGAATGGTGACTGACTGCCACGAACTTGACCTCCACCTCGGCCCGAACGGCCGAAAGAACTCCAGTTCTCTGACTGGTGAGAAACTGGTGGTGCTGCACATGAATGAGGAGTCATTGAAGAACCCCCGTCACCAGCTACGGGTGAGAAAACCTAGTAGAAACGCTGAAGGTGACACATCTTGCCGCATGATTGGCACTCCACTGGATCTCTTTGGCACTGGGGCCTTGTGTGCCCTTCCCTTCCACACTGGTAGCATACCACATGGCTACCTGAAGCTGTATCTCGCCTCCTCGGATCACCGCGTGTAGGCTCCCTACGATGCTTCCTGCTGTCAATCGGAGGAACACTAGCTCTGGAAGCAGAACTGCCCTGGCTTGCAACTCTAGAGTCTCTCAGATTGTGCTCCGCAATTAGTGTCTGGTTGATGATGGAATTTATAGAATTCAACTGGAAGATATTCACCTACGAGTAGATCTCCCACCTGATTCAATCCTGAAACTTCCTTTCTAAGAACACCCCACTTCCATCCCGGAGGTGTGTGAAATGCTGCAGCTTGGTGAAATGAGAGGAATACTCCATGATGGAAAGAGTACCATGCTCTAGACTCATGAACTCCCGGGCTCGATCGGTCCTCAAGGTCTCCGGGTAGAAGTAGTCATAGAACACATGCTGGAACTCCTCCCAAGCCACAACCTACTGATGACCCGCATGTGATATCACCTCCCACAACCTCTTGGCGGAGTCTCAGAGCATGTAGGTAGCAAGCTCGACTCGCCTCTCTATAGGTGTCTCCAGATGCTCGAAGATAGTCAGCATGGCTTCCATCCAAGACTCTGCAGCCTGTGGTCCTTCCCCCGAGAAGGTAGGAGGATGCTGCTGCTGGAAAATCCGTGCCAAGTCTTCCATAGTCGTGGCAGGAGGTAGTGCTCCCTGAAAGGTCTACATCATCATCATAATGCCTTCTCGGAATTGTGCATCCGCACCTGCAACTGGTATAAAAGTTGGTACCAAGGCTGGCCCGACCGGAGGACCGGCAGGAAGTCCTTGATCAACCATTTCTGGCATCTGATCCCTGCCTGACAAATGACGTACAACCAGAGTACGTCTCGGCGGCATATCTTTGAAAGATCAAAAGCATACCTTAGATTAGAAAAACAAGGATAGAGAACAAAGGAGTACAAAACCAAAACAGGAGAAGGAACCACTCAAGATTACACAACAAGACTACATTGTGTGTATAAACGCTACACGACGTGTACTTAACTCCACTCCCCTGCCTCTGTCTCCTTGCACGACTAACCCACATGGTCTTCTTAAACTGAGACTACACAGAATGTTCCCTATGGACACGGCGTGTAGTAGGCAAGGTTTCAATGATCCATGTTGTTAGTTACACGACCGACTACACGGCTGAGACTACACGGCGTGTTCCAAAAAAACACGGCGTGTACTTGAAGATTTTCCCGACCCATGTTGTTGGCGACACGGCCAAGTACACGGATGACGTTTACATGGCAGGTTCCGAAAAAACACGGTGTGTATAGGAGGAGAGAACACCGTCCCGTGTTGTTCGTGACACGGTCGGGTACTAAGAACATGGATACACAGCGTGTTCATACAAAACATAGCGTGTATAACACAAGCTTCCCCAACCCGTGTTGTTAGTTACACGGTCGGGTACATGCGCACTACTACACGGTGTGTACCTACAGTACACGGCGTGTTTCTGGAGGTTTTTCACAACCCGTTTTTCTGCTCACACAGTCAGTGACACCGTTTAAAACTACACGACGTGTATATATAAAGTACACGATGTGTATTCTGGGATTTTCTGGGCAGTAGCTCTAAAACTGCACCGAAGCCCAGAAAACACTGAAAAATGAGAAAGAATGTGCCAAATTCCAATCCATGAGGGCTCATACTCCCAACGAATAAAATCTTGGCATTCAATTTATCAAAGTACGATAAAATAAATCCTCTAAAACAGTAGAGATTCTAACAAAGCATCTATCACAAGAGCATGCATAATCTACACAAAGTCTATCACAACAACATGCAATTGGTAATGCACCCTAGATGGCATGAAAAGAATGCATGGCATGTGATTTCTAAAAAGTGCATATACGATGCATTAGATGGAATACCCTCATCTCATCGGGTTGCGACAGAAACTGAACCATAATAGAAACAAAAATAACCACATAAGTCATGTGAATCACTCTAGGTGAGATCATATCAACCGTAAAACCTTAAAACCAGAAAACTGCAATAATCTAGGTAGTATGGATTTTCCCTATACACGGTTTAGCTACTCCCGAGCACAACTTAACACCAATTACTGAATTCATGCTATCTCTATGAATATTTCGTGCAAATTCAACCAATTCCCTTAAATGGGGAATTGTTGGTTTCTTATTTTGCCCCTGTTGTTTGTCTTCTTTGCTTGATTGATTGAGTAGAGATCATTTCTTGTAAAATTGGATAATTTATACTCTGTTTTTGTTCTTTTCATTGCATGTTTGCCTTATTAGGATTTTTACCAGTTTCCATGCTTAGTTGTAGGATAGTGGAACTGTTTTATTGTTATGTTGTTGTGCCTTATAATGATATCCAAGTAGTTCTTGAGGTTTACTTGGGCCGATACGCACGCTATGCATGTTTGTTATACACAGGGCTATGAGAACCTAGTGTGGTGGACCATAGGGAGAATGGACGGAAGGGCTTCTCCATAGTGTCCTTAATTTATAAAGCAAGACTACAGGGGGAACTTACGTTGAGTGATTCCTCAGAGAGTCTGTAGTTCCTCGACGTGGGCTACAGGGGGAATTGACATTGAGTGCTTACCCAGAGAGCCTTTAGTATGATACGAGACTATATGGGGAATTGACGATGAGTGCTTCCCGAGAGAGTCTATTAATTATTTAGCTGAAACAGAGGGGCGAGACCATGTGTGCTTCCCGGAGTGTTGCTAGTACTTATAGGATGAACCTTAGGGGTTAGGATTTGATAACTACCCAGTGGTTAACATTTTTTTTAGCTTGCATGAGTGGTTGTTTCTTGTTTGTATATTATATGCTGGAAACCGTGGATTGTTACTGCTGTGTATTATCCTGTTTACTGGTTGATGTTTACTGCTTACTATACTTTACCTTCCATATATTCACTGACTTTTGGGAACAGATCTTTGGGTGGTTTCCTATTGGGACTTTGTCTCACACCCTGTTTGGGTCATGCTTTTGGTCCCAAACAGATTATGTTGTTGCAGGTATAGATAATGTCAAGCGCCCTTCTACTTTAGGTTCTTCATTGCACTGGAGCTGGAGAGCATGGGACCGAGCTAAGGCTTGCGATACGGAGGAGTTGGTCATCTGTTTTTTCTTTTGTAATTTGGCTTAGTATTTTATTTCATCATTGTGACTTGTTTGGCTATTTTCCTAGACATATATGTATCATGCATCATTACATATATTTCTTCTCCAGCTTTTTATTTGTTAGTCTTACGCGGTTTACTGTTTACTCTTGTATGCGTGTCTTCTACTTATTATATTGTTGTTATTTATTTTATCTTCTGATGTGTACTCTGCCAAGGAGGACATAGTTTCCCCACTATCACACCCAAGGCCCTCGCTGCTAGTCGACAGCCTCTGGAATTTGGGGAAATGTGTTAACCTTGTGGGAAGTTTCCCAGTGTGTGTGTAAGTGAGGACAAAACACACTAGAAAGGACATGTGTTGGCCTCTGGGGACTTTCATTAGTCATATGACCCGTTCAGGCATGTGGGTGGGTCCCAAGGTGGGGAGACCACGTGTCTGCGGGGCAACTAGTGGTACCTGGTGGGCCAGGACCTGACGACCATGTTAAGGTGGGGTGGTTGTGCTATCACCGGGACCCAGTTGTCACATTTGGTATCAGAGGGATCGGTTCTACCTCAAAACTCCAGACTCCGATAATTTCTTCTCTTTGAAGTAATAATTTTTAGAGTATTGAGTGTGGTTATCGGTCTAGGGGGTCCAGTGCTTGTGCGGCGGCCGACGTATCCATACACTAGGACCCTGACTTCTGATTTCCGACTCAGTGCATGAAAACATTGATTGCATGTGTGTTTCAAAAGTATTCTTAGTGATTACAGTGTTTCAGCTCACGAGGTATATTTTATTAACCGTGGTGCACCTATTTCTTTTCAGGATGACCCCGCGACGGCAGCCGTCTAGGGTTCCCAGTTACATGCGAGATAGAAGCCCACCGAACGATGAGGCCTCGGTGCAGGGCCCCATTACAGTGGAGGTACCAGCGGTACCTCTACCCACTGGTCCACCGATACCACCCACCCCAGCAGCGGAGAGTGCATGTCGCCTGAGTGCGCTGCACAAGTTTCAGCGATAGAGGCCGCCCAGGTTTCACGGAGAGATGGACCCTCAGGCAGCCGAGGATTGGATAGAGGCTATTGTCCTAGTCTTCAGATTGGTAGGGACACCAGCAGATCTTATGGTGATCCTTACCATGAGTCTCTTGCACAAAACAACAGGTAGATGGTGGAGCCTGATGATCCAGGTGCACGACGAGGCATCTCTACTATGGACAAACTTCGAGAACCTCTTTTGATCAGAGTTTTTTCCGGACACCCTCCATGTGGTGCGCATCCAGGAGTTACTACGGCTACGACAGGGCAGCATGACAGTAGCCCAGTACTCGGTGAGGTTTACTGACCTCTCGCACTACTCCACGAACATGGTATGGGACCCATTCTTCCGAGCCCAGGCCTTCGATCAGGGAATGAGGTATGAGATCCAAGATTCGATGATCTCCCTCAGCATTCCAATGCAGGCAGGAGTTCTGGAGCGAGCCCTTCTTGTGGATAGCTTCCTTGCTGAGCCTACACCAACTGCAAGGCCTATAGGAGGGCGACACGTAGCAGAGTATTCTGGATCAGGAAGTAGACAGATGTCACAGAGGTCCAAGCAGACCAGGCCATCATGTGGGAGACCTCAGGATACTGGTTTGGAGGTGTGGGGCATACGCAGCAGAGCCAGTCATACGAGAGGCAGGCAGTGCTATGTATGCATCGGGCAGGGCCACATGGCTCATGACTTCTCGACCCGCCATGCAGAGGAGTATTAGACAGTTGAGGGACCACCCAGGCAGAGGTAGAGGTTCGACCGTGGCAGTCCACAGGGAGCGTCTAGATGAGGCAGAGGATATGGCCAAGCAGTGGGTGGTGGGCGACGCTTTAAGGCTCTACCACCACCACCACCAGGAGGTCAACCCCGACCACAAGGAGCTGGAGAACAGAGGCAGGATCAGCTTCAGGCAGTGGAGGCTTACAACCATGGAGCACCTGAGATGATTCGAGGTACTATCTGTGTCTACTCCACCCTTGATGCAGTTCTTATAGACACATAATCGAGTCATTATTTTATTTCCGCTTCCCTTGGTCGAAGCTCGAATATTCTAACAGAGTCGTTGGATCGATCCTTACAGCTGGAGACTCATACGAGAGTAGACTCGATGATTACACATTGGTGCTGGCTGTGTGAGCTTACTCTAGGGGGCGAGATCTTTGGCTGGGATCTTCTTGTAGCGGTGTCAAGGCCTTACGATGTCATCTTGGGTATAGGCTGGTTATCTGCAGTCCATGCCCAGATTGACTGTATTAGGCGCAATGTGCGGTGTGTCTGCACATATGGGAGAATGTTCACCTTCACCAGTGATAAGGGATCCTTTTCATCGCAGGATGGACTTACGTAGAGGAGAGGGAATCCAATCACACGTCAGTTGGATAGTCTCATCCTCGGAGAGGTTGATGTGCAGAGATCGAGTTTTCCTATTCTGGTGGATTAGTATGCGGATGTTTTCCCTGAGGACGTTCCAAGACTACCTCCTCACAGAGAGGTAGACTTCTATATTGACCTGTACCCCGAGAGGACACCAATATCTACTCCAGCATATCAGATGAATCCCACTAAGCTTCGTGAGCTGCGGGTACATCTGGAGGACTTGTAGGGCAAGGGATTCATCCGACCCACTATTTCACCCTGGTCTTCTCCAATTTTATTCATCAAGAAGGCATATGGGAGCTTACAACTATGTGTTGACTACCATCACCTGAATCAGGTGACCGTAAAGAATAAGTATCCACTCCCGAGGATTGATGACCTCTTTGATCAGCTCAAGGGAGCACGATTGTTTTTGAAGATAGACCTCATGTCAGGCTATCATTAGCTCAGATTTTGAGACGAGGATATGCAGAAGACGACCTTTAGGAGTTGGTATGGCCACTATGAGTTCTTGGTTATGCCTTTCGGCATAACCAATTCTCCAACAGTGTTCATGAGTCTCATGAACATGATCATTCAGCCTTAACTCGATCGATTTGTTGTAGTCTTCATCGAAGACATACTAATTTACTCGACTACTGAGGAGGAGCACGCCTACCACTTTTGGGTTGTACTGAACACACTTCGAGAGCACCAACTTTATAGTAAGCTCTCGAAGTGTCAGTTTTGGATTCGAGAGGTCCATTTAATGGGGCACGTCATCTCGGAGGCAGGAGTTGTTGTGGATCCCGCGAAGATCAAGGAATTTCTTGCTTGGGAGCCACCCAGGAGTGTGACGGAGGTGCAGAGTTTCCTAGGTCTGGCTGGGTACTATCGGATATTTGTTCCAGACTTCCCCAGAGTTGTAGCACCGCTTTTAGCATTGACGAAGAAGGGGAAACCCTTCATGTTGTCAGATAGATGTCAACAGAACTTCCAAAATCTGAGACAGAGATTGACCAGCGTGACCATATTGAGGTTGTCAGAGGAGGGCATAGGGTACGTAGTTTACTACGATGCCTCAGGGACCAGACTTGGGTGTGTCCTGATGCAGGAGCGGGCAGTGACCGCCTATGGTTCACGACAGTTGAGGCAGCACGAGCAGAACTACGCTACCCATGACCTGGATTTAGTAGTAGTGGTCTTCGCCTTGAAGATGTGGTGACACTATCTGATGGTTGAGGGATTTATAGTCTACTATGACCACCAGAGTCTCAGGTATATCTTCTCATATAAGGACCTGAATCTGAGACAGTGGAGATAGCTCGAGTTCCTCCAAGACTATGACTTTGAGATAGTCTATACTCCTGGGAAGGAGAACGTAGTAGCCGATGCTCTCATTAGGAGATTGGGCATTCAGCTACTTAGTGAGGCGACAGAGCAGCTATCCGCATTGCAGATATCCTTTGTGAATAGAGATGGAACATCCTTTCTACAGTCGTTCACAGTCACTCCTCCACTACTTCAGCGGGTTAGAGAGGCACAACGTGGGGATGTTGACTGTGAGACGCAACGTGCTCAGATTTCCATAGGGCAGGTGCCTGATGGATTTTCTGAAGAATCAAAGTACATCATCCTCTTTAGGGGACGTACCACGGTACCAGTTGCACTGTAGGAGGAAGTGTTGAGGGAGTTTCACACTTCCCCTATAGCGGTACATCCAGAAGTAGAGAAGCTGTACCAGGACCTCAGACGACATAATTGGTGGCTAGGTATGAAGAAGATTGTATAAGAGTTGGTTTCATGATGCCTCACTTTCCAGAAATTGAAGGCGGAGCACCAGGTACCAGCAATATTGGTACAACCCTTAGAGGTTTCGATGTGGAAGTGGGACGAGATATCGATGGATTTTATGATGGGGCTTCCGCGTAATTCCAGAGGACATGACTCCATCTGGGTGATTGTTGACCGACTCACCAAGACGGCCCACTTCCTACCTATTAGAGAATAAAACTCAGTAGAGAGCTTGGGAAGCCTCTACGTTCAAGAGATCGTACGGCTTCATGGTGTTCCATCGTCTATCATCTTTGATCGAGATTCTATCTTTACTTCCTAGCTTTGGAAGGGGTTGTAGGAGGCATTTGAGACGTAGCTACATCTGAGCACTACCTTTCATCCTCAGATGGATGGCCAAACGGAGAGGACCATTAAGACTCTCGAGGATATGCTTTGTGCATGTGTCCTTGACTTTGGTCACAGCCGGGAGGATCAGCTACCTTTGGTGGAGTTTTCATACAACAACAACTACCACTCTACCATCGGGATGGCACCATATGAGGCATTGTACGGCCAACCATGCAGATCACCTCTGTGGTGGACTAACCCTGGGGAGTCAACACTCGTAGGACCAGAGATGGTTTAGTCTATGATAGAGAAGGTGCAGATCATATAGGAGCGAATGAGGACATCACAGAGCAGACATAAGTCCTATGCTGTTAGGAGACGAAGACCACTAGAGTTCGAGGATGGAGACCACGTTTTCTTACGGGTCTCACCTCAACGTAGATTACGGAGATTTGGACGGGGCGGAAAGGTATCTCTGCGCTTCATCAGGCCTTTCCAGGTCCTCAGTTGGGTAGGCAAGGTGGCTTATCGCCTGGCCCTTCCACCTCAGTTTCATTGTGTGCATGACGTCATCTACGTATCTCAGCTGGGAAGAAACGTGCATGACCCGACCCACATCATTGATCATAGGGAGATGGAAATCGATGATGGGGTGACATTTGCGGAGGTCCTGGTGGAGATTTAGGATCGACATGAGCGGGTCCTACGTGGATGGTTGATTCCTCTGGTGCACATTCGTTGGCAGCACGGGAACCTCCAAGAGAGCACATGGGAGAGGGAGGCACAGATGCGTGCATAACACCCCCATTTGTTTTCTTAGTTTATGATGTAGTTTTACAAGAATTTAAAGCCCTGAGGTGGAGGTAATGTAAAGACCCGTAAATTTCAATGAAATTTTTTTTCTTAAATTCTTTGGGATTTTAAGAGTATGCAGTTTCTGACAGAACCTGATTCCGAGGCCCGGTGTGCCCCGAATAATTTTCTGAAGTTTAGCTCAGGTATGTTCAGTGAACAAACGAGCGGGTTTTTCTATCTTTTGAACCGTTGCCCAAAATTGAAATCTAAGGGAACCGATGAACTCACAGCACCGGTAATTGCTTAGGGGGACCTTTACCGTAGTTGCGTTTGCACAGGAGGGAAAGTTAAATTTTGTGTATTAAATGGGGTTTGAATAAAATTGTGGAACAATTTAATTTTTATATCTAAGGTGGTTTTATCCTACATGGGGGAGTTAGAGTGGGACCCACTAGAACCTAACTACCCATGTGAGGATAATTGTGAGGTGGGTCCCACACGAGCCCCAACCCTTTACAATCCCTAAAACTCCTTAAACGCCCTCTTATTTTTTGTAAAGTCCTCATTACTTGTGAAACCTTTCCACCTTCTCTCTCTCTCCCTATTAACTATTGCCAACACACTTTAATCAATTAATTTACCCACATCAATTAATTAATTAATTGTTTGAATTTTAAAATTTGAATTCATGGCATGATTAAATAAAATAAGAAGAAGCCTTATTTTATTTTTGGTTGGTTTTTTGTGTTGAGATTTTGGGGAGAAATCTCTTGAGTTTTGAAGAACGCTTCATCTCCTTTGTTGAAGAATGCCAACTCTCTGACTAAGAACATTGACTTGGCGACCTTAGTTCTTTATCCTCTTCTTGTCTCCGTGAAAAAAGAGGATACATCACTTCCTCAGGTGAACACCGATGACGACGGAAACAACACCGTCATACACGACGTTTGTCAACCGCGAACTTCTTTTTGAGGTAGGGGTGTGTTTTTATTTGAGCAATGCCGATTCATCCTTCCATGTTTGTTTCACTTGACCCGCTTGCTACCAAACTAACGTGGAAGGTCCGGGCCAAACAAACACGGCCCGATCCCTCCGCCGTTTTAGTGAATGTTTGGTGTGTTCTTCATGTTCTTCATGGGTGATGAACACCAGATCGTTGTGAGTTAATTGTGGAACACAACGATCCCAATTTGAAGACCCAACATCACGACGTCCTAGCAGAGGTGCGACGACGATAATGGGTGACAGATCAAACCAGAACGGGAAGGACCATCCCTCGACCATTCTTCGAGCGGGTGAATCAAATCGTGTTTTCGGAGCCGATCAGAGGCCCGAAAGCACTGGAGATAATTACGGGACATCGGGGCATCCTAGTGTCAGAACTTTCATGATGAACGGACAATCAAAATGAAGAATGGACAACATGGGAGGTGCGCTAGCCGAAGGCGTCGTTTTTGGAAAATTCCAGAATATACGGTGTATACCTCTGACGAACACACCGAGTAGTGTGGGCGTACTTCGGCTTGAGTTTAGGGTTTAGACAAGTAACACATGGTGTGTGAACCCGGTCACACGGTGTGTAATATCTATGCAGAATAGCAGAAGCAACTTCACAAGAAATGTCGTGTATTCTGGGAAATACACGAACACGGGCAGCAATACACGGCCAAGAGGCACGGCATGTATTCTCTTCACAGAAGGGCAGAAGCGGCTTCGCGGGACTCGACGTGTATCCCAGGGATACACGGACATGGGGTGGAGTACACTGGAATGTACTCCATGACACGACCAGGCATGGCCAGTGGCACGGGCTACCCCATGTACCAGTTACACGGTTTGGCGAACAAGGGTTGAGGCCATGTACGGGCACATGGCCAGCATACACGGAGCCGACCCAGATGCATGGACACGGCGTGTAACTATACCACATGCCAAGTACTTACTTCCAACATGACCAGCCTTTCTACATGGACCATTGGACACGATCAGTACCTGAGAACTGACTACACGGCGTGTACTGTATACCTACACGTCGTGTATTTTGGTAAAAGGATTGGTCATTTTTTACACAGTATATTGGATACATTTTGTTTGGATTATCCCACTATGACATGGAAGAGATTAGGAATACATCAACTTGAGACTTCGTGGTAGTTAATGTATCAATCCCTTGACTCGAGGAGCGGACCCTCTCGGAATCGAGCGTGCTGTGTGCGAGAACCCTAGAGCTGGCTGCGACTATGACAACGATGACGACTGTACTTGGATCCTATGTGGGTTCGACAGTAAGGATGACTATACTTGGATACTCGATGGGTTCGGCAGTGATGACGACTGTACTTGGATCCTCTGTGGGTTCGGCAATGATGGTTATTGTACTTGGATCCTACATGGGTTTGGCAGCGACAACTTCTATACTTGGATCCTACGTGGGTTCAGTAGAAGAGATGATTCAGAGGCTACATCTAATCATATCCATCCCTCTTCGTGAATAGTATATATATGTGATCCGAGTCTTGACTTTCAATAATTATCATTGATGTGATTGACTTCTTTCCTATGTGGACCGGATTGTGCTTGTGCTCAGAAGTTAGAGCTGAACTGAGATTTATGACTTAGGTATATGTATGGGAATATACCTAAGTAGAGTTGGTTGATACTTCGTTTTTGTATCTTTCGTCTGTGGTTTATCCTTTTTGGATTATGGGAGACCTTCAGAGGTCTCGGGGTCCCTACTGAGTATCGTATACTCACCCATGCATGGGCTATGCCCGCACTACGTTGTGTTGGTTGCAGACGATGGATAACACTGATCGTGGTTGAGGCTTGTGGAGGAGGGATGGTATCCGGAGGTATACTATCAGGCGGGATGTACATGAAGAGGATGGACAGACTCAAAGAGCTAAAGAGACCATATGTACCCACCCTTCAGGTGGGGGTTTCGGAGTATGACTCTTTGGTTGTTGCTTTACTTTTCACCTGTTCTACCTTACTTTTCTCAGTTGTACTGTACTTTCAGTTGGGTTTGTATCTTGAACCATTTACTTTCCAGCACTTACTTTTGTACTCAGTTTACTTAGTGTTTACTTCAGCTTGTGTAGTCTGTTGTGTTTCTTTACCTATATAAAGGAAATGCCTTCCCTTTTAATGAGATTTACGCCTTTAGTGATAGTCGCTAGCCCCTAGCCTAGGGAAGGCGGGCTTGGGGCAGTCACGACACATGCCCCGAGGATGAGTCCTGAAAAATTGGTATCTGGTTGGTCACATGGCCTCAAGCGTGTTTCCCCAAATGCCAGAGGATGCTGACTAGTAGCTAGGGCCTTGGGTGTGATAGTGGGGAAACTATGCCTTCCTTGGAAGAGTACATAGCAGAAGAGAAAATAAATAACAACAATAGCAGAAGTAGAAGACATGCATACAACAGTCAACGGTAAACAGCGGAAGACTAACAAATAAACAACTAAAGCAGAAATATATGAAATGATGCATGATACATATTTGTCTAGGAAAACATCCAAACAAGTCACAATTCTGAAATACAGTACTAAGACAAAGTACAAAAGAAAAATAGATGAGAAACTCCTCATCATTGCAAGCCTCAGCTCGGTCCCATGCTATCCAGCTCCAGTACAATCAAGAACCTAAAGTAGAAGGGTGCTTGCCCTTATCTATACCTGCAACAACATAATCTGTTTGGACCCAAAAGCATGACCCAAACAGGGTGTGAGACAAAGTCCCATTAGAAAACCACCCAAATATATATTCCTAATAGTCAGTGAGTATATGGTAGATAAAGTACAGTAAGCAGTAAACATCAAGCAGTAACCATGATAATACATAGCAGTAACAATCCACAGTTTCCAACAAATAATATACAAACAATAAATAACCACTCAAGAAAGAAAAAAAATGGTAACCACTGGGTAGTTCTCACAGCCTAACCCCTATGGTTCAACCTATAAGTACTAGCAACCCTCTGGGAAGCACACATAGTCTCATCCCTCTAGTTCAGCTAAAGAATTAATAGATTCTCTGGGGAAGCAGTCACCATCAATTCCCCCTATATTCTCGTATGGTACTAAAGGCTCTCGGGGGAATCACTCAACGTCAATTCCCCATGTGGCCAGCGTCAAGGAACTACAGACTCTCTGAGGAATCACTCAACGTCAATTCCCCCTGTGGTCTCACTTTGTAAATTAAGGACACTCTAGAGAATCCCTTACGTCCATTCATCATATGGTCCACTACACTAGGTTCTCACAGCCCTATGTATAACAAACATTCATAGCACGCGTATCGGCCCAAGTAGACCTCAAAACCTACTTTGATATCATTCTAAGGCATAACAACATAACAGTACAACAGTTCCACTATCCTACAACTAGGAATGGAAACTGGAAAAAAGCCTAATAAGAAAAACATGAAAGGAAAAGCACAAGAAAACGGTATAAATTTTCCAAATTTATAAGCAATGATCTCTACTCAAGCAATCAAGCAAAGTAGACAAACAAAAGTGGAAAAAAAGGAAACCCACAATTCGTCATTTAAGGGAATCTGTGGAATTTGCATGAAATATTCATAGACTTCATATGGAAAGGCACAAACCACCAACCTTGGTGCTAGAAGATTCATATATGTGAACCATGATGATTGATTCCCCTTAGAATGTTGAAGATCTGAGAAAACGCCAAAAATAGTCACCCCACGATAACTTGGAAATGAGGAGGAAACATGGAACAAGGCAAAAGAAGAAGAGAGAACTCACCGCTGCGATTCCAATGCAATCAACGAAGATCGATTCAGAGAATGGATGGAGGAACGGAAGCTCGTCGAAGATCCACGGATTCCCGGTGCTCTCGGATGAAGAAGCTGGAGAAGAAGAGACTTTCGTCGATTAGGCACGACCCCGGTCCATTTAATAAAAAAAAGAAAGTGCATGGAATTTACTTTTAGAGTACACAACATGTACTAGGTTTTTCCGTACTCCGCTTTAAGCGACCTCCTCATCACCACTACACCCTGTGTGTGTGGCCCAGGAACAGCCAACACACGTCTTCAAGCCGGAAAAGAGTACACAGCGTGTACTAAGAAATTACACATTGTGTACTTCAATAATTTCTAGAAGCTCCATTTTTTTCTCAAAAACTCCCGAAAAAGGAAAGACATACCTGAAACGAACATCCGAGTTCTTACACACCAAAATGATGGATGATATACAATCAACCAACTCTTCTTAGGGATATTTTCTTAGATGGATATATTAAAAAATATATCAACTAGTAGTATCTACGAAATTATATTTTTATAGTAAAACTGCTCTCTTATATTTAACAAAACATAGGTTATTCTATTATACTAAGTATTATACTGAGGTTTTTTAATAATTTTTTCTAATCCTTGTTTCTAAAGTTTTACTAAAACTTTATTTAATACCAACTATAGTGACCTAAGATCTGCACGTATAGATATTGAATCATATTATATGGATATTAATTATGTGTCACAAGGAACCAGATCAGAATCATATAGGTTTTGTTCATTTAGAATCTTAGATACATAAAAAATGGTTCTGAAATTACTTATATAGCCTCCAACTATGTTCTTTATAACCGGAACCCATCATAGACATATCATACATAATACCTTTCATCATAACCTAGGGAAATAAAACATAAGAAAGGGTGATCTCAGAGTACTATTAAGGGAAAACATGGGAGATATAAATCAATAATCATATGAAATCATAAGATAAGAATAAAGGTGTGAGATCATGACTGTTACAATGTTCATGCCCAATCTATCAATGATCCAAAAAATTAGTCCTTGAATAGAGCTTTGTAATTTCATAATACATGATTAAAAATAGTGAGAAAAAAATCTAAATCAATCAAGAACTATAAGTTCATGAAATATATGTGTTTCACCATCATAAGTATAGAAATCCATTTCATGTTATAAGGTTAATGATTGGGACTATCTGAAGCATCAACACTTGTACCTAGTAGTAGATCAAGCACACCGGCTTGTTTCCTATTATATATTTGTCACATAAACTTATTTACCATAGAGTATCGAGCATAAGGACTTATATTCCATAATGAATCAATAACATAAACTTCATTCCCATAATTATATAATGAGATATAATAATTTACCCAATGAAATAGAGGGATATAAATTTCTGGCCCCACCCCTTTAAAATTAAAACCATACATAAGTTTTCCATGAGATCATGAAACATTATTCATCTCATCATATCATAACCCATGTAAATAAAATTATTTCACAAATATTTCATCAAATCATCACTGCATAATACCTGAAAAATAAAACAGCTTAATGAACATCGCATTATCATATTCATAAACCACCTAAAGAAATAATAAGCTTGCTAACATTGGATCCTATAGCAGGTAAATAATAAGAAACATAAAATGATCCTATCTTAAATGAAGAATTCCTTTAAAGGATCACAACAATGTTTCTTGAGGAAAACATCAGTTTCACTTTAAAATATCATTTTTAAAAGATAAACATTTAGCTAATATTAATGAAGACATATTCCTTGAAAATATCCATTAAAAATTTTAATTGAATCCTTAAATAAATTTTTCTCATGATGGAAAAAATTATTTTCATCTCGAATATATTAAAATAAAAATTCCTTTGACACATTTGTAGAAAAAGGTAAAAAATTATCATGTTTGGAAGATGAAAATAATATTCCATTTAAACCATTATTAAAAAATTAAAAATATATGAAATATTAATATAATAAACCATGGGGGAGTTTTAAAAACATTATTCAAAACATTTTTATAAAACATAGACATGGAAGAGAAATTATATTAATCCTAAGAGAGAAATAATGTTTATTTTCCTTCAAAACATTATTTTAATATGTTTAGTAATTAAAGTGATTAAATTGAAATGAAAACAAATATTTTCATTAAATAACCATAGGTGAAGAAAATGATACAAATTCATCAGATGAGGATAAAAATTTTCAACAATATAAATTCAATCTTAATGAATCACGAATAAAATAAGATTGGATTATAAAAATCTTACTGATTTGGTATCATTTGAATCATATGACACATTAAATAAATATATTTATATAGATTTTTAAATCACTATAAAATTCATAATCATTTTCATAAAATTAATTTATGGGTACTATATACGAAACATAAAAGGTACAAGTGGTGAATATGGAATATGTCTCATAGTAATAAATGTGTGACGAAAATACCATGCCTTAGATCCAACTTCCTTAATTGGAATTGGAAACTCCTTAATAGTATATATATATATATATTAACCATATTAATATATATCATAACTTATACGATTTACTTATAACCTTCTATCCCATGTTTGTTAATAAAAAATTATTAAAATCATTATTTTGTGTGATATCTACTTTGTTTTTCATATATGTTTTATTTCGATAGTTTTGGTCCTTATAATTTTATCAGGGTTAAATCATATAAAAAATTTAAATAATGATATAAATATCTTAAATATATAATATATAAATTTTTTTAGTCATTTATAAAATTATATATATAAAAAACGAATAACATCATTCATCGAGACAGTAGGTCATACATACGCATGAATATTGTTTTCATTTTTTGATAAGTGGAAAAAGAGAAAGGTAAATAATAGTTTACCTTAAATGAATAGTTATTATATCATATATATATAAATATTTTATATATTCAGGAAATATTTCTTTATTACCATCTAGGTAAATTCGAAATTAGAAACTAATCACATTGCTTCTTGGAGGTGATTGTTCACACGTACGCGCGAGAAACATTATAAATTTCAAATGGATTTAAAGGTACGAAGTTTGAAGTGATATTATTATTTTAGAGGATTAATTATATCATAATTATCTAATATAAAAACTAAACACATCATAATAACCTTCCATTAAATATGGTGATGGAAAATGAATTGTATCGTTACATAGAGATGGTAATATGTACATACACATGGGTGAAACATTCACATCCAATTTGTTGAAAAGAGGTGGAATAAACATGATCTCGTAATTATAAAAAAAAAATTGAATTAAATTAAGGAAACATAAGTTATTATTTTATATATAACATATCAGATTTATTGTAGGTAAAATAATTATTAAAAAGAATGTGATCAGTTAAGGCGGTTACCTATTCATTGAATCAACTCCATTAGATATTATCTTAAGGACCCTATGGTTAATATTATGGGAATAAAAAATCCAATATAATATGTATAATAATGTTGATAAGGTATTTTTTGGTTATGATCAATCTATAGGCTCAAATATTCATAAATAAGATAATGGATGGGTGTCCTATTATAATTGTGAGGAGGAGTGCTCTTAGAAATTCTTAAACGATTAAAATATAGTAAAGTACTTATCTAACCCAAATGCCTCCAAAAGTATATGTATTTGAAGAAAAGATATAATGGTGTTTAAATAACATCCAATAATAAAATTTTGATATGTTTAAGTGGTTATTTGAACCTTATATTTTAGTTTAACCCCTAATTTAACCCATTTAAACAATAATCATGGTTGTTTATTTTTTACTCATAAAGGGTTATAATTTTACATATAAGAGAAAAAAATTTCTAAATGTCCATGGGATAAAATTATTGACCATATTTTACCTAAATTATATTCTTTCAATATTTTTATGAATTTTAAATAATGTAATAAAAAATTATTTTATAAAATATAATTAATTACAAATTTGAAATTATTTATTAAATTTGACTTAAAATATATGAATAAAAAGTTTTAATTTGAATATAATCCTTTTAAGAATCACATATATTCTACATTTACATACAAAGTTTAGGGAATAAAATAAAATACTGAAGTTATTTTACTTATAATTATTTTAAAGTCATTTATTTAATTTTAAGTTAATTAAAATAATATTATATTAGAATTGTGTGATAATTTAAGGTATTTATTTCATCGAAAAAATTACAAATAAATTAAAATGATAAAAAATAATTTATCATTATTATACCCATTTTAACCAAAATTATTCCCTTTTTTCATTTGTAAAAAATTTAAGAGATTATAAAGTCAAGAGAATGATAATTTTAACTTTATATATGACCTAAATATTATAAATTTCATTATTAAGTAAAAATGGCACAAAAGTGATAGATATTTGAGGATTAAACAATTTTAGCATAAATAGTCTCATCCAATAGGAGAAATTCATGTTTTTGGTTGATTTTAATACCTTATTATATTAGTTTTAACCCTAATTTACCAATTTTACCATTATCATGATAATACAAAATTTCTATGGTTACTATTCATTATCACCTAAAATAAAAGTGAACTATTTACACAATTTGACCTCGTGATTTCAAATATGGATTCCATTTTTCTTGATTTAATTTTTATAAGTGGTATATAATATTTTTACATAAAAAATAAAGATGAAATGAAAAATAGTTTTTTAAAACAAAATGGATTTAAATATAAAATTTATTTTTTATCCAACTTTAGAATAAAATAAATTCCAATGAAAGTATTTAGATTATTTTATTAAAAAATAACTTATTATAATTTAAAAATTATTCAAAATAGAATTTTACTTTATAAATACTTAAAATGAAAATACATTTTTTTATAAAAAGTTGTATTTTCACTATTCATTGAAAAAATTTAAACTTTTGGAATGATTGTCAAAAAATAAAACTATGTTAATTTTATTATTATCTTTTAAATAAAAATATATTTATTTTATCAAAAAAAATTCTAAAGTTGAAAAAATTAAATATAATATTTTCTCACTAAAATAAATAAAAAACCTTTTTTAAGAAAACGACTTTTTGAAGCATAATATGAATTTACTAAAAAAATATATGTTTATTTTTTTAACAATTATTAAATAAATTGGTATTGATTATGATATATATTTAATAATTTGTTTACACTTATTCATACTCATTAATTATATTTTTGGGTTTTGACTATCGTAATTAAATATTAATATTTTGTTGTTCGTATAAGCTTAGTGTCATCTCTCATATACTCTATTGAATATAGTGTCCTTAAATTAAAATATTAGGGTGTTTCATTGTCTAGGTCCTGATGGAGTACTATTAGGCCTTAATTATATCCCCCATACCACAAAATATGGTAAATAAAATTCTAGTGATTTGAGAATACCATTAGGTGATAGTTTGCCCACAAATAATAATCATTTATATTGTCAATATTATAATAATATTTGATCAAAAGTTATCCATATTACACACATAATGATAATTTTAATTCATATAACCAACTTGGAATCATTTCATTGGACATTGTACATGTTTTATTTTATGATTTTGTGGTTCATGGTTTGTTTTTTCCCTGAATTGGAGGTGAAGTTGAAAATACAGTGATGTTTTTAAAGTGTAATATTTCAGTCATTATACGATATAAAAAAAGTTTACTGCATAAATAATTTTCAGACTGGGAGCCAATGACTAGGCTGTAAAACCAATTCAGGTTGTAAATATTTCCAATTGAATAATCACTTATGGATTTAGAAGGAGAGTAATACTGTAAAACCCTTAGGGCACAAAAACCTGTAAATTTCACTCAGTCCATAAAAAGTGGAAGATATAGAATTTTGGAAGATAAAAAACCAATACTTTATCCATAAATCCAAGTCCAATTGATGTAAAATTACCTTATTGAAATTAATATTAGAATAATCATGGAATAATTTTTTTGGTGTCATATAGAGATTTGATTTATTTATATTCCATGTTGTCAAATGTTTATGAGATGTTATCATTCTCATTTCTTTTTAGTTATTTAAACTAACTCTCTCATTTTCTATCTCATTTTTTTCATTTTTAATTCCAGTGTCTTATTATAAATTATTTCATTTAAATAATTTCAATTCCTTTTGTTTTGATCCTGTTCTTATTTTCTTTCTTTTAACCGTTGCAATACATTTGGTTCTTTATTAGTAACAGTGGTTCAATTATTTATACCATTTAAATAAACTACCATTTCAAAAAAATTCTATAATTATTAGATTTCTTTAATGTCTTCTATAATTGTGCTACATATATTCTGGCATAATTCTCCAATTTCTAGGTGCCTCTAATCAACCTAGGTCTAGCAATCACGATTCATGGTAGAATTTTTTAATGAACCTCTAAATCTTAACTTGGTTAATTTATTAGATAAGAAATTAGATTGTTTATAAAATCTGATTATATTCCCTTGAATGATCCATCCTAGTACATTGTAAGTGAATGAGGCCAAACTTATTGAAATGAACCAAAGAATAACCAATAGTTTGATTTTTTTCCTTTTCTAGTTTCACCTAATGCATCTATAATGAAAACCACATATAGACTAAATTGTGGTTTTTTTCCTAGGTAGATCTAATTTTCTACACCAAGGATAAATTCTAGATTCTTAAAGAGCAATGAGGTCTAATCCAAAAGAACATACCTTTTTATATTTTGTAATACCCTATGTGTTGTGTTTTTCGAAATTGATCTTGAACCCTTCTTCAATAAATGGAATATTAATCTAGTATATTTAACATAAATCCCAACTTCATAGATTCGTGTAAGTAATCTTACTCATTGATCCAATTACTATGCCACATTCGGTTTTAATCATCTCTCTATGTGTTTGACACTAGAGTTCAAATGTTTTTTGTACCATCATAATAGTGAAAGTTGGGATAATATAAATTTCTAATTTGATATTGCCTATTTGGAATTAATGACATTGTGTGTGCCGACAAAATTTTGGATTTTTTAATAAGGGTTGGTTGTTTTCTTTGGTATAGTGGATTTCATCACAAACCTATGATATCCTTACACCTATTTCCACTGAAATTTATTAATATCACTATTTCATGAGGCTTAATGCTTCATCCATTTCGCACTTTAATACATGATCCAAACCCCTTTGACATGGACAATGATTCTGGAACATCATGAAGATCTTTCCTTAAAAGGTAAAATGGTTAGATACCTTTATGAATGACATTGTTTCGTCATGGATGAGAAATACAATCCCATGCCACCTAATGTAAAAGTTGCATAATTTTTACAATGAAAATAGTAGGGAGTGAAACCTATAATACAAGAGCGCAACATCTTGAATTATTTCATGATGTCAATTAATGGTTCTTCACATAGTACCATAGATTACATGATATACAACACTAGGTTTTATCAGCACATAATAGAAAGCCCTGAAAAAAGTGTATCCTTTAACAGCACTATCTAAAAAAACTGAAAAATTCAAAATTTCATCACTAAAAATTACATTAATAGAAGTTATATTCTTTATATAGAATTTTTAGCACTGATAGATGTTCTAATTTATCAGAATTTTTCTAGTGGTGATAATTGATCTTTAGAACTTCTAATGAAATCTATTATCAATATATATAAAATTATCATATTTATAATAAAAAATTGATGTTTAATTATATATATTAAGAAATATATATATATATAATAAACCATAATGATGATATATGAAGTAAATTTTTATAACATAAATATTAATGAATATGTAATATTAATATGTGATATTTTTATTTTGGTATTTATATCTATGTCTATATGTGGAATGGACATATTTTCATGTTTATGTTCATATATAGGACATGTGTATATGTGTATGTATGGAAATATAATTTCACATTTATTGTATTTTTTATTTTTTTTATAATATTTTTGTAATTTATTCCATCATTAAAATTTAAAAAAAATATTTTAATTACTAATTATTATTGTTAATATATTTTTAATTATATGATTAGTATTTATTCAACATTATTTAAATAAGTGTCAATAAAAGTTTGAAATTTATATAATTAAGTTATCTAAATAAATTTTTTAATATTTTCTTCATTTCTAGACAGTTCTTTAATTGACGTTTTTAATACTATGAATTTAATCATTTATATAGTTTTTTTATAAAATTTTATTTACACTTTTTCAATATTATTTAATTTAATATTATAGATTCATTTTTATTATTTATTGATTTTTATATTTTTTTGAGTTATTCATTTTATTATATTTATTTATACATATATTTTTTTAATATGTAATATTTTCAATGTCTTTGTAATTTAATTGATTAATATTTAATATTTTTATTGATTTTTAACATTTAAAATATTTTATTTTAAATTTATATAATTAATCAATATAAACTAGTTTTTAAATAATTTAGTAATTTAAATATTTAATATTATTAATTTATTTAATTATATTTAATGATTTTTATATTTTTTATTTTATATTGTATTTTAATTTTTTGGTATTTATTAATTTTTAATATTTTTGGAAATTTAACATTTTTAAAAATTGTACATATTTATTTAATAAGTTTTAATATTTTCAATATGTTTTTAATTTATATATGATAAATATTTATTGATTTTTAATTAATAATTTTTTATATTTTTAATTAGTTTGAAAATTATATAATTGAGTCCTATAAATGAATTTTATTTTTAATATTTTTATAATCAACATGATATTTATTTTTAATAAATTTTATTTATTTATATAATTAATAATATATATTTACCCACTATTATATTTCTATAATTAATGTAGTTAATGTCGCAAAATAACTTTTTAAAATATTTTGTTAATTTTATCAATTTATTTAATCATTTTAAAAATTCAATTATTTAATATTATTTATTCATTTTTAATATTATTTATTATTATTTTGAAATTTATTAATTTTTTATAGTTATTTATAAATAAATATGTAAAAAAGTTGTAATATTCTTAATATGTTCTTAATTTATATTATTAATATTTATTTAATTATATTTTGTGAGCTTTAATATTTTTAAAATGTTATAAATTTATATATTTAATTTACTAAGATACATTTTCCATTATTTTCATAATTTTTATACATGTTTATAACCAATGTAGTCAATCTCATGAACTATACATAATTATTTAATGTGTTTTTGATACTCTTAGAATGTTTTTAAATTATATGATAAATATTAATTCAATTTTATTTATTATGTTGTAATATTTTAAAATTGTTTTAAATCTATATAATTAGTCCATCTAAATTCATTTTCTATATATTCATTTATAATGTAAAATAGTTTTTATTATTTTATAATTTATACTAATTTAATATATATTAGCATTATATTTTCTTAATTTTATTTAAAGAAGCATATAAAAAACTATCTTTAGAATCTCTACAATTATAGAATGGATAAATAATGTTTTTATTAGTGATTTTTCTTGATGATAAAGATATACATTTATCAACAACCAAAATGGGATAATAAATATTTTTTTCAATGTATATTTTTTAGTGATGATGAACCCCTCCCCAATCATATATATTCGACCTTAATAAAACATTATTCTTCATTCCATTCAAGCTATTACAGAATTCATCCCCGGATGCTACTCTCCTTCCAAAATATTTTATGAATCGATCCTCTCAAAACATAAAGTATGTGATTATTTATAATCCTCCTTAATCTATATTACATCATTCGATCTATATGCTCATCTCCTTCGCACAATTAAGTCTTCTCTTTAATTTATTATCAAACATTCCTTGCATCCATCACCTTCGAAGTGGATTTATTTTCGTAGCTAGGTTGCAGAATGAATGAAAATATCATGGTATGATATAAACTCCATGAGAAAATTGATTCCACTATCATAACAACTTATATGGAAGTGAAAATTTCGAGAGAAATGAAATGAAAATGATTGATTTGAACTCATTTACCTTGTTTGGAAAGGCAATGTTTGATGGAGATAAATCCTTCAGGGAGAAACCCCGAGAAATATATTTATTCTAGATTAAATATTTAAAATAACCCTAAATTTTGGATTATTTGGAAGGAAATATATGAAACAATGATAGTTTTTTAAAATTTCCTATATTATGCCTATTAATATTTTATTTTATAAAACCTCCTCCCTCAACCTGCACCCAATATTATTAAAAAAATTATTTGTCTCATTTAACATAAATTATTGAGCTGTGGGTCTTTCTTTTCATTGGTTTCTTATTATATTCCCCACATTAATTCATTCTGATCATCATTTTATTTCATTACTTCATCATTACGATCTTTTTTTCAAGTTGACATTATCAGTTCATCAAAATTAGCTAAAACCACAATTTTATTTGTCATACCACAATAAAATTCAAGAGTTTTTTCAAATGCTAGGTTCTCAAGACCATGTGATTGGGCCCTGTCAACATTTTCATCATCTGTAAAAAGATCATATTTGGATCTTTAGCATCTTATCACTAAAACACCACCTAGACTACCATATACCATGTGAAGAAAATAATAAACATCAATTGCTCCATATTTTTTATTTCAATTTCTTACTACTTTTTTGAATATTTTCTATCTATTATGTTATATGAGGTATCATCTAATTTGTCATATGTGAGATCTTCTATTGAAATTTATTAGTCATGTTTTATAGAGCTCCAAGATGAATGAGGATGTGGATGAAAGGACTATCTGTAAACATTGAAAACTTTATCCATGTAATGTCCCAAATTTTTTTATAATGAATGGATACATAATCTACTATACAAAAAACACTTATTTGATTATAGAAATGTGATTAAGATGTCACTGAGTTGTTCAATAACATATAAGACTCATTTGGATAGCAGATCTTCCATTTATATTGGTAAATACTGATCATCATGGTTAGTTCATGGCTAGTGCTACCTGTGTGACTCAACTGTGTGGGTGCTTTAGTAAACTACAGATGAGATCACAATTAGTTTTAACATTTCACCTCAAGATACATCCTCGTAAGGGGATTTTTAATGGGTTGTAAGGTACCACCCTATTTTTTCAAACCACGCACCCAAGGTAACACCTTTAGCACCACTTAACCAATGGTGATGCATGGTTTAGGCACACAATTTAGATAACCATTTAGCTAAACCATACACCTCTTAAAAATAGGTGTAACTACTTTTCAACCCAATCCCCCTTATTTTTTCAACCTCATGTTCTCTTCATTTTCATGAATAGTAGGTCCTCCAAAATCTAGATCTCTCCAACATTCTCTAAAATAGGATTTGATATAGGATAATTATTGGATATATCATTCTTTCTCTATCAGTTATATTGGAAGTGTATCAATAAGAGCTAATTCCTCTTCATTAATTTTTTCAGTTTATAACACCTTCTTATGAACTATTTTGGTGGGAGCTAATATTCCCTAGTTTCAAGGAAATTTTCTTTTTTTATATCATTAATTTTAATTTGAATCATGAGATGATAATTGAAAACGGTTCATCTAACAACTTAAGGTAGGTGGTTTAGTTATTTTTCCCTAAAGAATCATTTCTGTATATGAAGTTTCATTGTGTCGCTTATTGTATCCCTCCTACAATTCCTCCTAAATAAAAAATTAACTAAGTAAAATTATATATCCATGATGATTGTATTACTAGAAACCCAATAATAAATATCATAGGTTGACCACCTCATCATTAGCCACCCACAAAGGTGTTCCTTCCTTAAATTCATAAGAGCCTTATGTTGTGTAATTTAATTGATCTTCCAATTGAGGTGTATTTAATCGCCCCTTGTGAATGAAATTTATTTTTCATTAAACCAAATGCAAATTGTAGGTAATGTTTAAAGACTCCTTATCATTGAGTTATATATTTAATTAACTATATTACATAAATATCCCAACAAGAAAAAAAATGTATTGTTTTAATGGTGTTTAATGCTAGCTGTGACCATTCCTTTACACTATACCAAGGGCGATACAGGGGTCTCAATTAAGGATTCCTTGGACAGGCACATTGAGCTTAATAATTACAAATTTAATTCAAGTGAAACATAATTGGAGTAATAAATTGTTTCTCTTATTGAATACATTGTAAAGGCGACCAAGTTGATTCAATTACTTTTTTCCATCCGTGGTACCTAGTTCCCTATTGGATTAACTTGGATAGGCTTGGTGGGAAATGTTGTTGTACAATTCTATGATTTATTAATGATTTCCTTTTTGGTATACCATGGATGAGAATACAATATTTTACCTATATAATATTATGGGAGGTAAACCTAGGTTCCTTATATTGAACTCCTTATATAGACTCCTATGGTTATGGGTTTTATAGTGAACCTAGATCAATACCTGGGTTCCTTTTTATTGAATTCCTTGGATGGGACTAGGATTCCAATTAATTAAAAACTATGGATGAATCTAAAAAAACTATAAACATGGGTTTGTTCCATGATTAAAACATGAATTCTTTGATGGCCCATTATATATTTCCATGCTTATACGCCTCAATAGTTATGAAACCCCTTATAAGTATATAAATATTCATTGGGATTATACCTCATGTCTAGAGTATTATTATGTGTATATATATATAGATGAACACACACATATATGTCTACATTTATATGAGGCATATATATAACTATATTTATACTTATCCAAATATATATACAGGGTGTCAAATATTCAAAGTCAACTGGCGTAGGCTGATGTTGGTAGTGTCGGTTGGGTATCCAATGATGAACCCAGCCCGACATGATTTATTTATTGTACTATTTTACAATTATGAATACCAACACACTTCTCATCTTATATGAATAGATTGTATAGTGCTAAAATCCATTATCAGTGGCCTATTAAGTATATCTCACATCCCATTCAGGCCGCCAGTTGGTTCCCGAATTGACCTTATTGATTTCGTTATGGACAAAGGGAAGCATCTAGTTTTGGATTCCTGACTTATAGTCTTATGATGGAGTTCAGGAGTAGAGGAAAATCCTATGATCATGATTCTAGTGGAGAGAGTTTTTGGGATTTTATAATTTTTGTATATTTTTTATATGCATGTACATATCTATCCAATTTATATCCCCATTTAAATATTACCAGGAAATTATCATCATTTTTGTATATGAATTTGAATTATCTTCCTATAGTTTATTTTTTTCAGATTATTTATTATTTAGATTTTGGTTTGTTATTTTTTTACTGGTTATCATTATTCTATAATTTTGTGTTCATATTTGATCATGAGGGTATATTATCCCCATAATAACACTATAGACTATTTTTTGTAGTTATAAACTTTTGGCATAAATAGATTTCTT
Source organism: Viscum album (assembly GCA_963277665.1). Classification (NCBI taxonomy): domain Eukaryota; kingdom Viridiplantae; phylum Streptophyta; class Magnoliopsida; order Santalales; family Viscaceae; genus Viscum; species Viscum album. The sequence continues at coordinate 1,299,071,581 of OY728136.1, forward strand.
CTGGAGGAGATGTCGCCAACCATGTTCGGTAATTTATAAATGAACCAGGTATAGGGTGATAAAAAGTTGTATACATGAGTTTTTTTATTTTTTCTTACAGATTTCATATTATACCGAAGAATAGAAACATTTTGTAATTTGGTAATGAGCCTTTTCCTTGGATTATATAACCCATGTACAAGGGACATCAAAATTTCCTAGTTTGAGATATTGTTCTTTTTATTTGTGAATGTTACAATTGTGATGATTTCACCATTGGGTGACACACATCAGTTGTGATGTTTTATATAATTGTGATTTTTTATTTACCCTTGACCTAATGTGGCAAGGAGGTATCATCTCATGAATCATTATAATAAATTGAGGATTATCATTTTATTCATATAAGATTCTAGTTTTATATTACTACATGCATTGTATGTTACATATTATTGGTGCCTTGATTATTTAATTTGAAAATGTGCTAACGTTTCTTTTAAGGATAAAATAACTAGATTAATTAATATGTTTTCCTCAACCTAAATGGTGTTTTCCCATAATGCTAACGGTTCACATTAATTACTCAATTATTTCATGTTTGATCCATGGATCACTAGTTCAATGTACTAAAACATTATTTGATTTTTATTACATGATTGCCAATTTTATTTTTTGAATCATGTACTTCTATAAATTGAGAATGTAAATCCAATTAATTAAATAATTTTGAATTACTAGTAACATCTTGATACTGGATATAAGGGTCATATCATAATTACATGTCTTTCCAATTGAAACATATAAATCATACACATTAATAAGAGTGTAATGGTTATTCATATAAATACACCATGATATCTATATAAATTTAAATGGGAATGAACATCACAAAATTTAAATTCATAAATAAGAATGGTTACTATTAAATGGGGATTCTACTTGCATGGTAATGTGTTTTTTTAATTATAACATATAGTTGAAAAACCATATATTGGGACCTCTTTAGTGTAACGTGTGACCTTGAACCTGACTTGACCATAATAGATAGAATTAGGCAGTGTCTTTGAGGACCTATTTCGGATTTACAATCTCCTAGACCAAGATTTAGGAACATGAATAGTGGTGTGACTCTTTTCATAGGAAGGCCTATAAATTCCTGATTTTTAATATGTTTATCTTATATGTTACTGAATCTTATATAAGGTATGAATCTGGAAATTTTTGAGCTATGCCACCATGAAACCCTGGAGTAATGTTCCAAGATGATAGTGATGATCATGATCTATAGGTAATGGGTATTAATCTACTACTATTCCCACATGTGGTTCCACCTGAGACAACTCCTATTATTCCTCCTTTGGGTGTAGATTCTTAGTTTCAAGAGAGTTTCCAAAAATCTATGTTGTCTATATATGGAGTTCAATAATCATCCCTTACTATGGTAGAGTTAAATTGACAATATATATAGAAAAATCATCCCAATTTCTTATTAAATGGAATTCCTTATTCTAATGAGACAATGTTAGAGTCCATGATATCAATCAAATAGAATTTTGAGACCCCCCCCCCAGATTGGAGGTGTAAGCACACAAATTATCTTATTTGCAATTCCACTAAGCATTGGTGGGATGTTATCACCCAGGGTTATCAATATCAGGGTATGGTTTGGTAGGGCTTCTAGATAGCCTTATATGAATACATCATCCCACATATTCTAATGGGGGACTAATATAGGTAATTTATGATCCAACATTAGGGGTATGAGCCTGGGATATAGTATTTAGCTCATTTCACTAAGCTTCAGCATTTTACGTCATCCCTTACTAGTGACAAGTTAATAATAAAGAGACAGTTAGAGGATGATCTTTCATACACCATCTAATCATGGGGGAATTTATTTTAATTTTCCATTGTTTATGAGATAGCAAACCAGGCCATCATCACCTAGTAAAACCTGAGGGAGCCAAGCAATGTGATCCAGAGTGGTTTGTTATCGAGATAGGGAGGTGGTTCTCTAGAAGTAGAAAACATCACATCAAGTCTTTTTGTGAGGGAAACATCAATCAGATGAAATGAACTAGCAGTTATGTATTGTGTCACTAGTGTAGTATACTAGCCCATAAGAATCCTTAGTATACAAAGGACTCAATTTAGTGTCTATCTTGTGGTAATATGAGACCCCATAAATGTTTTTATGATCTTCCCTTCTAGTACATGGTGAGAATAGATATGCACTAACACTTTATTCATGTATAGGATCAGTATCTCCACTTCATGAACGGATATGGACTATTATAGGTCGATTGGGACAAGGAGGTGGTCATGGATGACATATCCAAAATTTAAATGTATGGTTCCAACTGAGAATACCTACCTACATTAGTTAGGTTGCATCATAGTTCCTATAACCTTGCCATATATATATAGTGAATCCTACACCCAATGAGTAGAATCCATGGAATTCTATTGTTCTGTATATAATTATTGTAGCCTCTTTATTAGTTTATGCCTTATTCGATAAAGTGACATCAAATTTCATCATATCTAAAACAATTGTGGAATGTATAGGATTAGAAATAGAGTATTTTAATTTTGTAATAATTCTCGACACACCATTGGGAATTTGAAATGTGATCATACTCAAATATAAGGGATTCCCCCTTGAGATAGATTCTTATCTTTTTGTATGAAATCTACTTTTCCTCTAGATGATGAGAATTGACATTATACATAGGATGGATTGGTTGGTAAAATATCATGCTCATTTTGATATCTATAATCGGAGGGTGTATATCACATCACCTAAGGGATGTGACTACATTCATATGGGTAAATGGGATGTCCATGCATGTTTAGCTGGATCTGAGCATCATGGGATGGGTCGAGTGACAGCGTAGACAAATAGTCTCATTATGATGGATCATGGAACTTGATGCGTATAATTCATTCCAATTGTGAATTATTTTTAGGATGAATTCCCTGATTACATTATTATGATACCTCCTATGAGAGAGGTGGAGTTCACCTTTTATCTAATTTCATGGGAATCACATATGTTCATTCCTCTTTATAGGATTACATCTAATGGGATCTAATAAATGAATATAAAGCTAGATTATTTTGAATATAACGGTTTCATATAATCCAGTACATTTCCAAGGGGTTCATGTAGCCTTTTAATAAGAATATGGATGGTACCCTTAAGATTTTTAGGGATTTACATCCTTTTAATCATCTTATAGTAATCAATCAATATCCACTACCTCATATATAATGCCTCTAGGATTTTATTTGATATGATGTGATTTTATCTATGATTTATTCGAGTTTTTTCTTTCACTAGGTGCATGTCAGACCATCAGACATACCATATATAGTGTTACAATGTAAATATATCCTATATGAATATCTAGTTGTGTTGTTTGGTTCAACAAACTCACCTTCCATTTTTATGGCTCTAATAAACCAATATTTTCACCCATATATGGATTCATATGATGATGTCTTAGTGGATGATATTTTAGTGTATTATTATACTCTAAAAAATGTAAAAAACATGTGATTGTATTGAATTAATTGATAGAGAACCGTTTGTATGCTAATCTCACCAAATTCTATTTTTAGGTCGATAATGTTCACATTATGGGTCACATCATCTCAGAGAAAAGAGTATTTATTGGCCTAGAGAAGGTGATAGATGTCATTTAATTGTAGAATCCAAATAATGTTTTTGACATGCAATGTTTCATGGCACTGGATGGATATTATATGTTTTTCATATTAGAATGTTCATGCCCATCACTGAATCTCAGGATCTTAACTAAAAATGGTATTAATATTTTATGGTGTAGCTTATACTAAAAGGCATTTAATGAGTTGAATGGGAGATTGAAATCAACACAAATCCTAGGACTTCTAGAGTGAGGAATGAGTTATAAAGTTTATTGCAATTACTTCAGAACCGAGATAGTAATAGTTATAATACAGAGATATCAAGTTATAGTGTATGTATCCCAATATCTAGGACCACATGAACATAATTAAATTTCAAATAACCTCATGACAAAGTATATGGTTCATGATTTTTTGTTCGACTCGTTATCTATTGGGAAAAAAATATTTATTTACATGAACAATAAAATTTTCAGACACATTTTCACGCATCATAACTCGAATCACTAGTAGTGAATTTTGGTATATTACATTAAGTTGTTTGACTTTAAGATCACTTTTTTCACCTGCAAAGGGGAATTTAGTTGCTAATTACCTGAGTTGGAAGACTCGAAAACGAGACATCCCAGAGGACTGCAGTGAATGGAAGTTGATGTACATATTTTCTGAGATGTACCTGGAAGTTCGTATGTGTCATGGGTAGACTATTTTAGTAGAATTTTTAGTGAAAACTCTATTATACAATAATGAAGGATGGGAAAAATTTTTGATCATGAGGGCCTAGTCCTAGGGAGAGTGTCTCAAATGATGATCCACAATCTAGATAGGTTATTGAAAAAGATGAGATCATAAACTTTCAGGGAAGTCTTTTGGTTCCTATAGGCTTATGGGAATAATTGATGCATGAATCACATTCCTCTATTTCGGATGTGTACTCAGGGAATACCTAGATATACTGAGATGTACATAATGAATATTGATGGCTAGGTAAGAAGGTGAAAATTATAGGTTTTAACACACTGAATTCCACATATCAGTAAGTAAAGGAGGAGACCTAACAATCTATTATACTTATACTTCTTATGACCATTCCAGAGTAGAAAGAGGATAATGTCACCATAGATTTAGTAAGAATATTAATGAGATCACTTTAAGGTAGTGATGTGGTATGGGTGATCATCGACAGGTTGGGAAAGGTTACACACTTTCTTCATATCAAGGAGACCCGTTTAGTAGATGAGCATTAGAGGCTTTGCATTTGGGATATTTTTCTCTTTAATGGTGTTTCCTATTCTATCATATCAGAAAAAGATACTTGTTTTACGTTATAATTCTAGAAGGGTTTACAAAATGTATTTGGTTCATTGGTGCTTTTGAGTACTACATACCAACCCCAAACCAATATTCATTTTGAGTGTACAATACAATTATTAGAGGATATTCTCAGAGAACATTTATTTGATTTTAGAGGATCTTAAGAAAAAACCTACAATTCATCGTGTTTTCCTATAGTAACATCTTTGAGGAAACTATTCAGATGTCTCTCCATGGGTCCCTATATGGTAGGCAGTGTCAGTCACCCATTTTCTGGTTAGAGGCATGTGAGGCATCTCTACTGGGACCTTTCTTTAATTTAAGATAATTTAGAAAAGGTTTATATTATATAGAAGTGTATGGATATATCTCATTCTAGAAAAAAAATTTATACTGTTCATCATTTCCATCATTTTGAGTTAGAGGTGGGGCATTGGGTATTCCTATGTTTTCCTCCTAGATTGGCTCATATAATGATTCAGAGATAGACAAAATTATTTCCTCGTTTTGTTGGACAATTCAAGATCATAAAGAGAGTATGGTTAGTATCCTCTCACTTTGATTGACCTCATAGTTATAGGTATATAAATTATTTCTTCCATGTATTTTACCATATCCATTATTAACTAATCCCATATTAGTAATTCGATTTGAATGATATTTAGGTGGAGGTAGATGTGTCTTTTGTAGAGCATCTTTTAAGCATCGTTGATCAGAGAATAAAGTATCATTGAGGTAGGTCAGATCCTCTAGAACAAGTGTTATTGAATAAAACAAGTTTACAGGATAAGACATTTGAGCGAGAGTATAATTTATGTGCTCAATGGAAAAAACTTTTCATAGTTGATTTTTTACCACCCTCAAAATGGAAACTTGGGGATGATTTGTTTTAATGAGTGGAGGTTGTAACATATCAGCTTTTATGGAGAGGTATAAATTCATAATAAACTATAAAGACACAGTCATTTGATTCTTGTAATGTTCTTAATAGGATAAGGAGTAGTTTGGGAACATCCAAGACTCATTTGGAGCACGATTATCCAAATTTTAGAGAGACAGACAACTCTTCTTGGTTATAACATAGTTTGTGCTAACATTATGACTCAAACATGTGAGTTCATCAATAAACAATATAGGGATGCATGGGTATTTTTAATAATTCCTCTATGATATCATGGTCATGGGGGTATTTACAGTGGGATGGAAGGTTCTGTACTATTTTTCCAAACCAAGCCCCCAGTGTTATACCCATATTGTCACTTAACTAGTGAAGATTCATGGTTTAGGTGCATAGTTAGGAAAATCATGAATCCAAATCATGAGGCTATTAAAAATGGGTGAAAATTAATTTTTTCGTGTATCATATTTTCTTTTTAAATCCCATTATACTTATTTTGAGTAAAATTATGTACTCCCTTCACATGAATTCTACTCCTTTTGCCAAATAGGGATTTGATCTAGGTTATTTTTATGTACTCTGATTCCTTCTCTATAAGTTTTTTATGTGTATTTATATAAAATTAATTCATATCCTGTCATTTTTTTGTTTTATCTCTCCATCATCAACACTATTTTGGTGTGATATAATATGAATTATTTTTAAGGAATTATTTTTGGTTTCTCATGTTCTAACTTCAATCAAAATATGATGAATGATGAGGTTTCATCTACCATTCAATTTTAGGTGGTAATGTTATTTTTTCCTAAAGGTTCATTGATTTATATGGTGTGTTATTATTACATGCACCCAACCCTTATCGTGATGCCTCTTAACTTCCTAGTTTATTAAAAAAATTATGTTTTCATGCATATTGTTTTCCTAGAATCCTATGAATAAAATTTATCGGTTGAACACCTCATCGTGAACAACCCTTATGGGTGTTCATATATTAAATGCATATGATACTTATTCCTTGGAATTTAATTGATTCAACAATTTATGTGTGTTCAATCACCCCTTGGTAATTTAATGTATTTTGAATTGAACCAAGGAATAAATGTAAGCCTTCTATAAAGACCCTTTATCTTTATGTTTTATATTTATGTAACCATATTAAATTGATTTTACATCATAAATAAGACATATTTTTGGAATTATATGAGTTTAATTCTATCTATAATCATTTCTTTACACGAAGACAGGGGTGATACAAGGGTCCCAATTAAGGATTCCTTGGATATGATTTTTAGTATTAAAAATTATAAATTATAATTAAATTGAAACACACCATGGGAGATACATGACTTATTTTATAAAATAACTTAGACAGGTTCATCGGGCGGATACATTTACTTTACCCATTAGAAATACCTAGTTCCTTAATTTATTACCTTGGATGGTCATAATGGGAAACATTGTTATTTCATGACATGATCAACACTTGTTTCCCTTTATGTTATACCATATATAGTCTCAAATGTTTTTACCCATATACTATAGCAAGAGTGATACCTTGGTTCCTTATTTTGAAATTATTAGATGGACTCCTATAGTTATGGGTTTTATAGTGCACTTGGAGCAATACCTAGGTTCCTTTTTAGAAAACTCAATATATGGTCCAAGGAATCCAATTAATTAAAAACTAAGGATGTGTTCTCCTTGTCAAAGTATATACTTCGGATCAACCCACAATTTATAATTTATTTTTATGGAATCTCGTTTATATCTCTATGATTATATTCCACAAGTGTTATGAAACCCCTTATATGTATGTACAGAGGCCTTGGGCTTAGGACTTGGGTCCTGAGTATTACTAAATATCTATATACTCACATATATATATATATATATATATCCACATTAATATAAATTTATATGAGGCATATATATATACCTACATTTATACTTATATAAATATACATTTATGGAGACATAAATTTAGAGACATTCGGCTTTGGCTGAAATAAATAATATCTGTTAGGTATCCTATAAGAAACCTGGTTGGGTGTGATTTATTTTTTTAATTGTCATACTGTTATTATTACCTACACATCACTCAGGTAATATGAACGTACTATATAGTTATAGTTTTAATTGGTAGTGTCAAACTGAATATATCTCATACCCTATTCAGGCCTCTGGTTAGTACTCAAGTAGACCATATAGATGTGGTTGGGGAAAAGGTAAGTGCCCAAATATGGATTCTGGAATTATAGTACTAGGATGGTTTACATAAGTACATGACATAGCTAATTCTCATTATGCTTGTAGAGATAGTTTTTTTTATTTTTATCTTTTTTCAAATAGAATGTTGAATATTATTGTACATTTTTATCCCTTGTATATACCCTTTTGATTAGCAACATAACATGATCAGAATTATTTTATATGAATTTGAATCAGATTCTACCTACTTATTTCATACGGATGATTCCACATTTTGATGCTGTTTATTTCTTTTCTTTCTAATAATTATCATTATTTTATAACATTGTGATGTTCTCATATCACATGGGTGTAGTGTTCCCACTATACATCCAAAGACCCTCATTTTTAGTCAAATGACTTTGGAGTATGGGGAGGTGATATTGAAGTAATTTGGCCTACCTGGTTCTGTTACTTATAAGATAACTAGTTCCAGGGTTCCCCAACCCACCTCTAATTTAAGGTGGTGATTTCAAATGATATGAAGGAAGGTTTTTTAAAGTTCACATAAGGTAATCTACTACATGTTTTAGGTATAATTCTGGATCCCGTAAATCAAAATAAAAATTTTCATCCATTTGATTCCATTACTAAGATGGAGAACTCCAGTCCTTTTTATTTTTTCATTGTTGTGAAAATATATAATAGGAATTTCATTAAAAAAATAGATTACCTCATGTTTAGATAGAAATTACTTCTTAAAAGAATGATATAAATTGTGAGTGTATAGAGTAGAATATTTCATATCATTATTAAGTAGGTTAATTTACCAATATTTTCATTGAAATTACCCTATTTCAATAAATTTATAATCATAATATATTATTCCCCCACTCACTCTGTCGAGGATTCATTTCACTTTCATTTTAACTCTTGTTCCAATTAGAAAGTGGGTCTTTCATTTATGTGCATTCTAAAATTTTCCTAATGTTCCACTCTAAAATTATTCTATTATTGATTCAAACTATTTTTTAAAATTAGAATGAGTTTTTTTTTCAGTTTATCATAGTTATTTGTTCTTATACTCTAATAATTAGTTTGAGATGAGTATTTTTTTCTGATCCCACTAGGACACTTCATCAACTTGTTTTGAATTTGGTTTTTCCTTTTAACCCAAGTAAGAATTTGTATTGTTGTCCTTTGTGGCTTTATCCCAACCATTTGAATTGTTTAAATTTGAGGCATTCAGGAATCCCAGATTATAATGTTTTTTAGTTTTTATAGTATCTTAATAACCCCATCCATAGAATTCTATTCCATTGGATTTAAATTCACGATTTTTTTAAAACTTTTGGTTCTCAAGACCATGTGATTAGGTCCTAAAATATTTTTATCATTTTAAAAAATTAGATTCATATCATAATCATAGTATCAAGGCAACACCACCTAACCTACACATATAGAAAAAATAAATGAATAATAATCAAATCATTCCTCTTACTGTACTCAAACCTAGCAAAGATACAAAAACTATCCTTGATATTAGTGTTTTAAAATATATGAAAATATTAATTAGATTATTTGTAACATATAGATACCACACATAACTTTCCTATAATGAATTCACCACTCAAAAACAATCTCTACACACATCATTTTGCTCTTATTATCTTTTAAAATATCGATTCATATAGCTTAAATTATTCTTTAAGACTGTTCTTTTATGGGTTTTGAGCTCATAATTATTTATTTATTTATTTCATTAAATATTAATATTAATGAATCTAATAGGATATATATGAGTCACAAAATGGAAGTATTACTATCATATAACAAAATATTATGAGGATGGGGTGAAAGAGTTCATTTTTTTCAAAAGATCATGCATGTGACCCTTCTCAAATCTTGCGTTTGTGTTTACGTTGTTCTTATTCTAGACTAATTGGTTTATAGGAGTTGGAATAAAAAGTGATATATAATATAATTGATTGAATTATAAATTTATTACTAAAAATGATGAAGAAATGAATGTATCTAGGGAGTGGGATAACACTATGTTTTATTGATCTTCTAATATGATTGGAATTATGAAAAATGATAGAAATTGTATTTTCAATGTGATTTCATGTTTGAATGATGATGAAGATCATATTTATGAAATTAAAATGATGGTTGAAGATGAAAATCATTATTGCAATTGTTCTGAGAAGTTTAATATATGATTAAAGATGTTGTTGTATTATGGTTGTACAAAATATATAGAATTATCATCCATACTGGAGTAATATAATACAACATCTGGTAATGAATCAAATGATGCCAGGTTTACTAAACAACATGATATCTTAAATGACAGCTCACAAAAGATAGTAAGATTCATTTACAAACATAATATGCTAAGAGAATTCTACAATCAATGGGTATGATATCTAAAAGAATTCATGCATGTCCAAATTATTGTATAATATTTCCCAAAAACCAATAATCACTTAAAAGGACCAATTTATGGTGTGTCTTGATACAATAAAGATGGATCAAGTCCTAAGAAAATTTTATGGTACTTTCCAATCATTCTAATTTATAGATCCTATATAAATATGAATATAATTCCAAGAAGATCTCATAGAATGCTTATACAAGAAATAATGATAGGAAATATCTTTTCCCAACAGTATCTCCTCAGTGAAATAAAATTGATCATAAGTATCAAAAATTTGGAAATGAGCTAAGAAACCTTCACCTTGAAATATCTATATATGGAGTGAATCATTTTTTTTTTCAGGGGAACACTCATATTACACATTTGATTATGTTAGTAAATTATTACTTTTCATCATAGTTATGCATGAAATAATAAAATATTAAGTTATCTCTACTAATATAAGTAAAAACAACTGGGAAATGATATTTATGTTTCATTTAATTTATTGATTGAATATTTGAAATTATTTTTGGATTTAGGTGTTACATTGTATGATGCTTATAGAAATGAATATTTCATGTTAAGAGATATTTTGTATGGGATGATAAATTAACTTCCGACTTATATAAATTTTTCATGATATAGAATTAAAAGAACTCAAGGGTGTCCCATTTATGAAAATGACATATATTCAATTAGGTTTAAACATTCATTTAAGAATGTTTCTAAAAAATCATATATTTTTACCATAGTGGAATAAATATCGATATTGGATCAAATCATTGTATGAGAGTTCAGAAGAAGGTACATCCCCATCTCTACTAATAGGTGATCAATTATTTGAGATTGTAAAAATATTTATACACTTATTTTGGCAAAAAAATCAAAACAACTTGCAAAATATTTTTGGAAAATATATATGTATTTTTTAATTACCATATTATAATTGTTTTTATATTTTTAATTTTCTTGATCTTATGTATATTTGAAAAAATGATAGTGATTATTTGATTAACAAGTTAAAAAATCCAGCCTGTAAAAAAAGGATAGAATTAAGGATATGTTGTATATGATTAACTTGGGGATAAATGAAGAGTAAGATCCAGTAAAGAGTGATAATGGGATTTTCTTCCTCCAGGTTCTTACACTTCACAAAAGAAAGATATCATTTTTGTAACATATTAAATAATGTAAAGGGTATATAGGGGTATTCATCTAATATCAATAATATCATTTCAGCTAAAATTTTAATGTTAAAGTATCTTAAAACACATGACAGTCATGTTTTTATAGTTTTTCTAATGTAAGTATCTTTATGTTTCATTTTTTTCATGAATTTACATCACACAATAACCAAGCTCTATTTGTTTTCTAAGCTATATGTCGCAAATTTATAGACTCGGTGAAATTTCAAACTATGTAAAGGAAATTAATATAATATTATTTTCAATGGAATGATTATACCAAATTAATTATTTTATATGATAGTTCAATCAGTCAACTAGATACAACTACATGGTGTTGTACATTATAGATGGATATACTATATTGATTGGTATATTATGACTTTCAAAGGGTATGTAAAAATCCAAGTTAGTCAAAATGTTTTATTTTAGTATGCTAATTTGTTAAGGATTTTGTTGAATTATATAATTAATACATGTATTTTGTTAAAAAATTGTCTTCCCAAAGATCATTTCACCAGGAAACCTATGGGTGAAGGAATTTATGGAATATATGTTTTAACAATTACAATTATAGAGTAAGATAAGGCTCACATTTATGTTTTCCATAAGAATTTAGAGGTTACATATTTTTTTGAAACCCAAAAAATAATTATTATGAATTTCAATCCATTAAGGGATAAAATAAAATATCAAATACACATAAAAAATAGTTTATAGGGTGGTTTTGAGACCATTTTTTTAAGGATTCAACTAAAGATCTAGATTAAATTTTAGAATGTATTTTGTGGATAGCCAGAGGACCAACTATTCATGTGTTATCTTATAATGGTTATGTAATTATAAGTTATATTTTCCATAAAAATGAACATTATGAACATAGTTCCATGCTAAAATAGTGGAGTTACACTTTTTACTGAAGAAATTTATTCCAATATTCTCTACATTGTCATGATAAAAAAACAAGGGAGTGTGTATAAAATAGATTAATTGGGCTTTATAAATGTGGATTTTAATAAATAAGGTTACAAATAAGAAAACTTTATAATGTATTCATAATAAGTATAAGTATTTAATATTCCAGTTCCTACAAAATCATTGTGGTTAATTATTCAATTATTGACAATAGCCACTGAAGGTTTAGATGTTAATTAAACTAAGGATAACCTTATCATTAGGATAACATAGTAATTTTATAGTGGTCCTAGTATAGAAATGGTCTACTATATTTGAGTAAACTATAATGAGGATATTTGGATACTCGATAGAGGTTTCACATCCATTTAACCATAGAAAATTATTTTCATAATCAATATAATTTTTTAAATATACATTATGTTACATAATACTATTATCTATTAAATATTTAATTTATGTAATAAAAATGAAAGGTTTTCCCACTTGTGTATATAATTACTTGTGTACATTTCAATGCTCCCAATCCTGAGGAACAATAGGTTTCTAAACATATCGATGCTCCCAATATAAAGGAACACCAAGATTCTCCACATGTCGTGCTTTCAATCTAGAGGAACAATATATTAATGATGATAAAGAAGAGAAAATGATAGATAGTGAATAATATATGTACCAAAACAAATAGTTTCATCATAGCCTGATAGTGTTAAAAAATTATTCAGGTGAGAGACAACGAAATCAAATTTGAGGTTGGATGGAATTCACAAACCATCATGTTAACCCCAATAAGGTCATGTTCAATAGTTACATTGGGAAAATCACTTGAATGTGTGTACCAGTGGATGTAGACTCATGGAAAAATGTTATGGACATATTTAAGGTAATAATTTTGGAAGATATTATGATAAAATTATGATATACATTCTTTATTTAACACAAAATATAATGAAACGTTGATTTACTCTTCATCATCCCATGCATAGTGCATTTATAGTAGCTAACAGCCGAATGAAACTTTTATTAATGATTTTTGGAAAAGATCATAGAGGATTTTTTAAAATTCTCATGAATAATCATCTCAATTATTCTAGAGGGAAAATAATCCCACTCGTCATAAATGTATGAACACATTATAAACAAAAAAATGTGAATTTAATTATTAGTCATTATGAGGAGAGATCATTTCAGGTATATTGTGATTGGTAATACAATGATTGAAAATATGTGTATAAATCACATTGATTATGAATTATTAATTTTAATATCAACAAAATAGTGATAAAAATATGCAATGTGTAGAAAAGCCAATGTACCCCAACTATAAATTAATGATGGGGTATGATTCACTCAAAAAGGGTTTGTATTTTAAATCAACAATAATACTTTTATGTGACATGAATCAATAAAAAAATTATGTTCTGTTGTTTATATGTAGATTGATGAATTAATATACAAATTCACATACACCCATGCCATCTTATATGGAAGGAGGATCATGTAAATAAATACGAGATACAAATTGACAAAAACACACACAAAATATGGTAATAATTTTATTTTTTTCATTATATAACTTTTTTTTATTTAAATCTGTAATTAATAACAATGATTACATATTATATTATTTTTTTTTACCTTAATTAGAAAAAATAATCAACATAAAATCTACCAGTTGAATGGATATTATCAATGTCCTCAAAGCATCCATAACAGTATGACGACATCAAAGGAACAAGTTTTTTCCATTTCACCCTAAAAATAATTTTAGAAAATAAATGAATAGGGGGATAAAGGTATGAAACATGAAGAGATATATGAATTATTATCTTCTATTAAAGAAAAAAAATTTATTTTTAGTTTTAGATGTTAGAAAATGTTATGGGAATGAATAAAATATAAAAAACAAAACAAAAACAACAACTACATGAATAACCCCCAACCATATTTGAGGTGATCCATTCCCCTCAAAGGGTTTCTTTATAATAGGTAATGATTTTATGAATAAAAATTTCTTTGAAATGTGAATCATGAAGATAATGATTCCTTTCATTAAATGAAATTCTATATGGTAAAAATGTTTGGGATTTATATCTATTAGCACCCACTTATCTTCGTGTTGTGAGGGTTAAAATGTAAAATATCCATGGAAAAGGTCCAAACAAAAAACAAATTCCAATAGGATATGTGATATTGGGGATTCATGTATCTCATGACCTGAGGACCGAGATACCTATTACATTTGATGATCTAGATATTCATAATATTGTCCATAATGTTGGAACATTCATAGAAAGGTTGTTTTTTTAAAAAATACATGTTGATATGTATTTATTCATCTCCAATTTATTTCTTATGCAATTTTTTTTATAATTGATGATAAATTCATAATTCCAAGAATGTTATTATAGATTTATAAATTGAAGGGGTGAAATGGTAGGTAAAATAAAAACTATCTCATGGATCAAACAACCATTTTAAAAGATCATCATAATGTACCTTTACCCCACCTATTCAATTATAAATTTAATGACATTTATTGTTGATACAGATATAATTTTAAAAATTGGTGATATGACCATAATTGAATATGAGGATAAAATTTATGGAAAGGTCATTATAGACTATGCGGTTTAAGAGAATTAAAATTAAATCCTCAAGCATGAATGTCTAGGAGTCTCAGTTGAAATTTTATACATGAGGTGTGTTTTGATAAATGTTTTTCCCAAATTTCAAATCCAATATATTAATTATGACTAAATAATTTTCATTTTTTAGGCATATATATCAAAACCTTCTGAAGGTAAAACCCTGTGAACAAAAATATCGACTCATTAGTCCTCACAACACTTCTTTAAAACAATTCTCATTGTAACCATATCAATATGAATTAATAGTGGATAAACAATCAAGAATGTTTAAAAGAAATATTAAAGGTGACAGAATCTTCATAATACCCATGATGAAGGGATAAATCACTTTAATTAAATTAAATTATATATATTTCTATTTCTTCCATTAATTAATGTTTTTTATTTTTTTAGGGAGTATTGGATACACATTGAAATTAATTTGAATACTTCAAATATTTACTTTTAATATTCAATAAATGGATGCCCAAAAAACCAACCACACATGATGACTTTTATCAATTCTAAATTCACTACATTCTACATTTTTACAAATAAACATCATTTTATTCATTTTATGTTACCTTTAAAAGAAAAATTCATTATAACATGGTGGTTCTTAAATTTAATCAAAATCAAGGAATTAGGAATTTAAATGAGAAAAAAAATCCTATAAAATTATAAAAATGGATAAAGATTATGGTATATATAATAATATTTAACTATTAAAACATATATAATATATTTATTTATTATTCTCATTGTTTCTACAGTTCTGAAACCAAACTAACTGAATGATTGTGGTTATTATGTTTGAATTTTTTGGAAATATATCCCATTAAATAAACAAAATATTATATCTAATTATTTATTTATGATAATAATTACAATTTAATATAAAATATTTATTAATACATTATTATATTTATATTTTTCCAATATTTCCCTGAATTTCGACATTCCTCATATTAAAACAAGGAAAGATATTAATTTTGGTTTTAATGTGTTGAATACATGGTGTCAAAATGTATAGAGACATAATGAAATGGTGACATCATATTACTTATTTATTTAATTTTCTCATCATTTGATCTACTTTTTTAGTTAATTTCATTATCATTTTTATTTGATACTTATTTTGTAAAATTTTACTTACAAAATGAAGAAATTACTTTATCTATAATTGTTATATCTTTGAAATTTTGTGCACTATTAGGAGGAAAATATTATCAATAAAAATATAATTATATAAAAATTCTTTAACATGGATGGTGCACTTATGATCTATTATCATGCACTCAACAAGTATGATGCACTCCCAATGATAAACTTTTATTTTTATTCTACTAATGCATTCAATATTACAGGTTACGAAACAATAATATTTTTATATAACCCTAAATACTGAATGCATTGTAGAATATGAAAACATTGGGTGATGTGTAGGAATAAACCCCCCCCCCCCTCAATTTGATACACCACATAGTTAGTATGACTCAAAGTATATGTTTTAGATTAAAATTTAAATTTTACATAAATACATAGGTTACATACTCAAAATCAATCAAACACATTAAGAATGTTTTGATACTTTAGGAAAATTATTCATGAGTCGTTTTTTATATATAGTAATCAATTGCACCTCAATAAAATATACATTGTAAGCTATATGACTCGAGGTGGATGTTTTTATTTTAAAATTTACACATTAGTTCAAAACACATGTCACATGCTCAAAAACGAACAAATAAATTTATATTTGTTTGATAGTTGAGGTAAATGATCCATAAGTCATTTTTGAAATATAGGAATTAGCCAAAACTCAATATGATACACATTAATCACACACCAATCCAATTCATGGTGTGACCGATATGACTCCTAGTGTAACTTTTTATTTTAAATTCATAGTTTAGTTCAAAACACATGTAATATACTAAAAATAATATAAAACATTTGAATTGTTTTGTGACTTTAGTAATAGGATCAATAAATCATTTTTATGTATAGGATTTATAAACACCTCAATATAATACACTCTGGGAATAGTATGACTAAAAATGTATGTTATTAGTTTTAAATTGATATTTTATATCAAGATGTGTGTCGCTCACTAAAAAAGAAAACATGGATGAGTAGTATAGATACTTTAGTACATAAATTCCTAAAATAATTTTGTTATATATGAATCATTATCACATCAAAAACACACACTATGTAACTGATATGAATCAAAGTGTGTATTTTCATTTAAAATTTAAATTTTAGTTAAAAAAACCCAACATAGTCAAAACCAAGAAAATACATTCATATTGTTTTGATACTATAGGAAAATGATACTTAGGTAATTATACACATCGTAATCAACAGAACACCAGCATGATGCACTACGTGATGGGTATGACTCTAACTATTTCTTTTTATTTAAAATAAGAATTATAGTTCAAAAGAAATGTCACAAACTCAAAATAGGGAAAACACATTTGGATAATTTTATACTTTAGTAAAAAGATCTATAATTCATGTGTGACTTGTGGGAATCATCCACACCACAATATAATACATGATATATTCGGTATGATTCAAAGTGTATGTTATCAATTTAAAATTTACATTTTAGTTCAAAACATGTCTCACTCAAGGAAAAATGATTTAAAATGCTCAGATTATCTTGAATATTGAGTGAAATGATTCAAAAATTTATTTTGACTTATAAGAATTAGTCTCAAATAAAAATGACACAAGATGTGACCGATATGACACAAAGTGTGTGTATTTAGTTTAAATTGAAATTTTAGAAGAAAAAAAGACAAGTGACATAATCAAAACCTAGAAAACACTTTTAGATTGTTTTGATAATTTTCTAAAATTATAATTATATCAATTGTGATGTGTATAAATCAAAGTAATTTCAATAATATGAACGGTGTGACCAGAATGACTCCAAGTGTGTCTTTTTTATTTTAAATTGACATTTTAGTTCCAAAATCATGTCACATACTCAAAATAGATAAATATATTTGGATCATTTTGATACATTAGAAAAATGATCTATATGTCAATTTTTACATGTGGTATTATCCTCAGATCAATATGTTTCAAAATGTGCTCGCTATGACTCAATGTGGATGGTATCAGTTTAAAATTGATATTTTAGTACAAAACATGTGTCACTCGTAGAAAATATAGAATACATGCTCATATTATATTGATAATTTATGGAAAAAATTATAAGTCAATTTTTAAGATGTATGAATCAGTCTCATGTCAAAACCACACAAAATGTGACTGGTATGACTTAGAGCACGTATTTTTAGATTAATTTATAATTTTAGTAAGAAATAAATTTTATATACTCAAAACAAAGAAAACACATTGGGATTTTTTTATAATTTATTAAAATGTTCATTAAGTCATTTTTTATGTGTAGAAATCAACGGTATGTCTTTAAGAAAAAGGTGTGACCAGTATGAATCCAAGTGTGTTTTCATATTTAAAATTTACATTTTAAATCAAAACAGACATCACATACTAAAAATAGAGAAAATAAATTTTTATTTTTTTGATACTTTATGAAAATGGTCAATAAGTTATTTTTGATATTTTTTAATCATCCACAACTTAATCAGATAAATGGGGAGCTTGGTAAGACTTAATGTGCCTGTTATGAGTTTAAAATTGACATTTTAGTTCAAAAATTGTGTCACTCACTAAAACTGATGAAAACACACTCAAATTATCTTTTATTACTTTAAGAAAAATATTAATAAGTCAATTAAGTTGTGTATGATTTTGTCCCATATAATACTAACACATGATGTTACCGGTATGTCTCAATGTGCATATTTTCAGTTTAAATTGACATTTTAGTACAACAAATTGTGTATACTCAAAACTGATAAAATTAATTTAGATTATTTTGATACTTTATAAAAATTATCCTTACATCATTTTTACTCTGTAGAAATTAACCACATGTAAATTTTATTCATGGTGTGATAGGTAAGAATACAAGTGTGTATTTTTATTTAAAATTTACATTTTAGTTAAAATCAAATTTTTCCTACTAAAATATGATAAAATACATTATTATTGTTTGGATACTTTAAGAAAACAATCCATAAGACATTTGTGACATTTAGGAATTAATTTTACCTCAATATAATACACAATGTTCTCAGTATGACACAAAGTGTCTTTTATTAGTTTAAAATTTACATTGTAGATAAAAAAGGTGTCACTCAATGAAAAATTAGAATTTTTTCTTGTATTGTCTTTATAATTGTGTACAAAATTTCATAAGTCAATTGTGACATGTAGGAATCAATATCATGGAATGTTGACACATGACGTGACTGGTATGACTGAAAGTTTATGTTTTCAGTTTAAACTGACATTTTATTAATGTATTGTTTTATAAATATGTCTAATTTATTCCTTTATATTATTTCTAACATAATAATTTGCTTGTCCACATGTGCACTATTTCTTAATATGTAGTGGTTTGTTTGAAAAATTGTATCATGATCGGGTTCTTTTGAGAGGGGTTTGGGGACCAAATATAATAAAATACAAATGTTTTTTTAATTTTTATCAAAAATTGTACTTATAAATGTAATTTTAAAAAACAATATGATTGAAATTACTATTAAACAATGGTTTTTATTATATTTATTATTTATATTTAAATTTAACTATAGTGTTTATTGAGAGCTATAGTGTGTTGTAATTTTAAAAGCACATTGCAACAACATATCTATTATCAGCTCTAAACTAGAACTGATAAACAAATAAAATTATGGGAGTTTTTTTAAAACATATAATGTGGTCTTTTATGATAACTATTTTTAGTGATGATTAAACCCTTAGGTTTTTAAGGGACTTGCAATAATAGTGATTTTTTAGTTTTGATAAAACCCTTTTTTAGAGCTGTTAAAGGGAACGTCTGCAGTAGTGACCCATCACTATCCACCAAATAATATAGGTCCATACCTTTGGAATTAAAATTTTTCATTATAAACATGATATATAATATGGATGAATTTAGTGGGCTTCAAATCAAGGACCCACATGATAATTTATTTAATTTCCTCGAGGTCTGTGACACTATTAGGAATCAAGGAGTCTCATCTGATTCCATTCCACTTATGGTATTTCCCTTCACCTTGTGGGATAGAGCCAAGGTCAGGTAGAAAATTTTCTCTCTTCAATCCATTATGATGTGATATGACCTAGATAATAAATTCCTTGATATATACTTTTCTACCATACGAACATGGAAGCTGTAAAATGATACTGAAAACATCACTCGGGAAGATGGAGAGTCGACATGGGAGGCATGAGACCAATATAAGGAATTGAATCAAAAATACCCACATCATGGGCTAGATGTCTAGCTACAATTACAAAAAGCTTATCATGTCTTATAACTCAATATACATACTATTGTAGATGCCTCTAATGATGGAGGACTCATGATTACGACACCACACATTGGCGAAACCCATTTAGATAGGAATTTTCAAAATGATAGCATTTGGAAAAGATGAAGAGGGCCCCCAAGTCATGGGTTTCCCCAATTTTAATAGACCACCTTCATCACATCTGAGTTTGAATACCTTACTAGAATGTTAAAAAAATTTCAGCTACCTAAACCCCAAACACAACCACATACTCCAGTTATAGGGATTCAAGTATATGATATGAGTGGATGTCCACACCCAAATTAAGAATGTCATGAAGGGAAAGAGGGAAATAAAGAATCAAGATTGTAATTAAATGAATTAAAATAAATATCTACAAAAATTCAAATAACCCAACTACCCATAGATACCCATTCAAGAGAAACAACAACTGAATTAGAGGAACTATCAATATATGAGGGGTCAAGATCCCACACAAAATCAGCCACCACCTATGTAACCTAGTTAAAAACAAGCACCCCTTCCACACTAACCCTCTACCCAATAACCAAGCCCCCAAGGGATTAGAATTTTTCACCCCCACAATAGCAACAATCTCTACCAAGATAAGGAGAAGTTTTTTCAACTCCAAATTCAAACGTAGAAAATATTCTCACCACATTTGTTAAAAAATAGGACTATTGAATGACTATACAAGAGTAAAAATGAAAATTCAATGATATTCCCTATACTAAAATGGTCACTAGGTAAGACATATTTCCAAAACACTATTAGAACAACTATCAGGTACACCAGCTGGTAATATTAAGACACATCCTAGAGAAGATGCCAAAGATCTGGTTATTCGAAGTAGAAAAGATTTTAATTTTATACGTCTATGTTATGGTGAGGAAAATAACATAGAATAACCTAATTAAAATATCAAAATCATATATACGTACAAATAAGAGAGGAAAAACTTTTCTGGTGGAGAACAATATTTTGAAATAGAGAAAAGAGAAAAGTCACATGTACATGATTAACTCATCAAGGAAGATGTTTATGTGGAATTGCCACTATAACCCCCCCCCCCATCTTCCCTTCCAAAAGGGGATGATACAAGGGGATAATTAGTTGAAATAAAAAAAATTAATGATTTTTAAACAAGTCCACATCACCAACATTTTTTCATAATTAATTACTTAAATTACATATTATTCTATGTTATTAAATGATATATTATCCAATAAGTGAAATATGAAAAACTTAGTAATATTGTTATTGAATAAGGAATTATATATATTTTTTTGGTGGAATATTATACCCAATATGAAAAACTATAGTTGTTTCTCAATCCCATGCACCAAAACGACATGTATTTTTGAAAAATCCTTTTATAAACTAGGAGAAACCATAAATCTTATTCCGATGTGTGTCTTCCTAAAATTCATGTTTAAGGACCTAAAGGCAATGAGAGTAGAACTTAAGTCTAATTATAGATATATTGAGTACCTTTGGGGAATTCTTTCAGAAAAATTAATCAACACTGGAATGTTTATTTTCCATGCTGATTTTCTCATCCATGATATGGAAGAAGGATGAGATATCCCCATAATTCTAGGGTGAACATTTATTGATACATAAAAATATTTAATCTATGTGAACCAAGGTATAATTATCTTCATAGTTGGTGAGGAAAAATATGTTTTTGATATTGTGAAATCATCCAAGAAAACTGGAACCTCAAAAATATTTTCTCGACTGATGAATTTGAAGATTATGTGTATCTAAAATAAAAAATTGAGAATTGGTCCCCTAGTGAGAAGATTCGAAACAATATAAGAAGTTGAATTAAATCAAACATATGAAAGGATACTTCTTCCCAGAGTTCACACCATTGGTTTTTAATCCACTGACATTAGAATTGAATCCTCTTTTGATAATACTGAAAACCTCATTATTTGATACAAAATATGAATTATTGATCATCATAAACTCATAACTGAATCAATATCTTGATGAAAAACAAGTAAAATTGCTCAAGAGGCAAAAAAATTTAATATCATGGAGTTTATATGATTTCAAGTGGATCAACCCCATGATCTGTACCCGCGAAATTGTATTAGATAAAGGATCTAAGCCAAAATACCAACCCCATAGGAAAATCACTCCATTGATGAAAGCATTAGTTAACAAGGAAGTGTTTCAGCTTCTTGATACTGGTAATATTTTCTTCCATATTTTATAGTGAATAGGTGATCCCACAAAAATAAATACAAAATAATCGAGTCTTAACAATAATGAAAATGAATTAATCCCATATTAGACTGTGGATGGGGAGTTTTTTTAACCATATAAATCTCAACATTGAA
The DNA here is from genome assembly GCA_963277665.1 of Viscum album. Classification (NCBI taxonomy): domain Eukaryota; kingdom Viridiplantae; phylum Streptophyta; class Magnoliopsida; order Santalales; family Viscaceae; genus Viscum; species Viscum album. The sequence goes on from OY728136.1 coordinate 1,299,094,556, forward strand.
ACCTTGAAGGATCACTTCACTCTCCCAATAATGGATCATATTATTCATAGATTAACTAGGAAATAATTCAATTTATTCCTTGGTGTATTTTCCGTATAAAATAATATTACTATTGACCTAGTTTATTATTCAAATACTATATTAACATGTCCTTTGAGAACATCCTCTTATTGAAAAATGTCATTTGGAATGTGTAATATAAAGGATAAATTCAAATAGTAGATGGTACATATCTTCCATGATGTGGTGCAAGAGTTTTTTAGACATTTATGGATGATTTATCCATATATGGATGACCCATCAAGTTCTATCTGAGAATATTAGATATTCTTTTGTGACTATGTGAAGTGAAATTTCTATTACAAAATTGGGGAATTTAATGGTCCAAGGAGGAATATTAATCAAGAATAAAACTATAAATCATGAAATCAAAGTATAATTAGTGATGATTAAAGTTATAAAATATTTTCCCGACCTAATAAATATGAAGTAAATAATGAGTTCTATATCCCATACAAGATTATACTATTGGATTGTTAAATACTTTTCAGAAAAAATATGACCACATACAACCCTACTATTTAAGGATGTTCACAATGAGTTTAGTGAAGAATGTTAATGGTCCATTGATTCTCTAGAAAACATCCTTGGGACCACTTCTATCATTATCTCACATAACTGCAAAAATTACTCTGAGATAATATTTTAAAAAATTTACTTCAATATTGTAACATTATTAGGTTATCTTATTATACATATATTTCATCATATTTACTATTTCAGTAATACTCTTAGTGATTATAAAAAATTATACAACCATAGAGATGGAGAAACTGGAAGTTTTTTTATGTTTGAAAATTTTAGGTCATACTTTATGATCTCTGAAGTAATCGTTTACATTAATCATGAAACATTGAAATAAATTATGAAAAAAGGATGTAAAACATGACTGATAAGATGGACCATGTTACATAATGAGTTTGAAATCATCATTAAATTCATAGAAGGGACTGAAAATTTTATTTCAGACCATTGATCTTGATATTAGCTACCAAATATTGAGGATGATAAAGATATGAGAATTGTAAATGAATTCCCCATTTAAGACACTCTTCAACGTGAAGGTGTAAGTAATATTATGGTTTTGTACCATAGAAAACTATCTTTCTACAAGAACCCTCTAACCTCACATATCCTAACAACAAAGCATAAATAATTTATCATATGCATCATAATATTATTGAGAGAAACCATTTTTCTTCAAACAATGTGTTGATTCTTGAATTTTATGCTCCATTCTAGAAGATGAAATTCCAAATGTCTTAGAATGGTGTCATATGTCACTTATTGGAGGACATCATGGGTCAGATCATTTCCTGGATGCAATTATTCAAAGAGGATTCTTCTGTCCCACAGATTATCATAACGAAAGAAAAATTATGTAAAGATGTGATTGGTTCCAATGGGAAGGCACAATTGGAAAACAAATTCCACAGAATCACATTCTATAAGTGGAAATCATTCATTTTGGGGAATTTATTTCATGTTCATGTTTCCAATTCCCCATGGAAAGTTTTATATCTTGTTTTTTGTTGAGTATATTTCAATGTTGGTAGGTGAAGAAGCAACAACCCTTATTATGGACCAAATATTCATGAAATTCCAAAAGAAAAACATTTTTCTCATGTTTAGTTTTCCACAATTACTTAGTAATGATCATGGAATGCACTTCAAAATTAATTCCATAAAAAGGGATTCTAGAAAATTAAAGGATTCAATACAATATTGTAACTCCTAACCACCAAAAAACAAGCAGGAATATATAAAATTATATTTTAGAGGTTTAATAGATTCTGGAAAAGACAATCAATATAAGTAGAAAATATTGGAGTTTAAAATATGATGATGTACTTTAGGTTTATCTAATGACTTAAAACCAACCATTAAAACTCAATTATTAATTTTAAACATAAAACCATGTCACTTAATAGTAGAAATATGTAATTTACTATTTTGGGTGATTAAAAAGTTAATCCTGAATGTTAAAAATATGGGAAACAAATATTATTCATATTTGAAGAGATGTAGGAAATTAGTTGGGAATATTATATGAATTAAATAAATTATAATGATATAAAAAAAATTTAATGGGTAACACATCACTTGATAGATGATATAATATAGGGACAAGGTTATATTTTCAATTCTTCCTTGAAATTATTCTCTGAAAATTTGGAAATCTAGTGGTCGGGTCTTTTTGATGTTGTTAATGTCCTATCATATTGAACCAATGAAAAAAATAATGAAATAGACCACAGTTTAATGAGAATATATAGTTTTTAAAAATTTACCATGATCCATTCCAAGAAGTGTGTGTCCTCTATTTCAAATTTTCATGATATCAGGGGATGTTTAGATCGTGACATTAAATGAAGCTTTGACTGAGAGGAAAAATAGGCATATTCTACTTAGATAAATTTGGATAATTGAAACTATTTTAGTCACTGACGGTGAATAACTTTTTAGAATTAATTTAAATTAAAAAATGTATTTATGATATAAAATTAATTTGTACACATTAAATTTCATAGTTCATGCCCTAATAACTATATTTATGCAATCAAATGCACAGTCAACCTTCATAACCCATAACCCAAGGATTTACGGATCCACACCCAAACCCCTCCTCCTCCCTCACTCCCTCAACTGATCAACCAACATAAAAACTTATTTCTCATATGTTATTTTACCCTCGACTCCCCATCCTTATCCTTATTACCTCCTTTATTCATATCTTATCCACCCCTATCTATGGTGTTCATGATGGGATGTGGAGGGTGGAAACATTATAGAATCTTTTCAAATGCATGGGTCAATGGAAAATTCCCCTCTCAGCCAAGTGTAGTGTCCATGACCCCTCTCCTTCACCACCACCATAACCACTAATGGATACCTCCCAGTGCACCTCCCCATAAAATTTTTCCTCCCAAAATAGATCCTAATTCAATCAGTTATCTTCCATACCAACTCTGATTCACCCATGCCTGGATTTTACTGAATTGAAGCATCATATAGTCTTATTTATTTTGTAGGAAAATATAATGTGGGGAAATAAAATTTTGTATTTATTCATAATACATAATATCCTCAAATTTTAGGAAGTTATCAAAGACCTTCTAGGAAATAACCTCTAACACATTATCATGGTGAGAGAAGATATGTATCAAGATCTTTTCCTTGAGTTCCCAACTATGTTTGAGTTGTACATAATCCACATCACCTTATGATTGGGAAAATGGAGTTGGCAGATTATGCTAGGGAAATTTTTGGTAATCCTTGGAATTTATTCATAATAATTCTCTACCTCTCTTACCTACATCACCTTACATCTTAATACAAACAAAACGGTTACACTAAATATATGGATAGTGATATCCTACAATGTTATGAGCATTCCAAATACTCCCATTATAAGTAGAACCCAACTAAAGGGTTCCACTCTGAGGATCGTCCACTATGATTTAGATTATGTCTATATATCATGGGGTGACTCCCAAGGTTATATCATGTTGACTATGGATTCAATTTTAACAAATTCCATAGGTTCCCATCGCTGAACATGGACAATCATTTTTAATTATACTCTGAGATCCGATCCAGGAGGACATATAGAATGCTTCTGGGGATAACTTCATCACACATCTGGTCACGCACTTCATAATTTTCAAATATTTCCATTCCACATCATCGGTCAGACATATGAATTCCACTAACCTTGTCTTTCACAACAATATGGGACTCTACAAATGGGTTGCGATAAATATTATTGGGAACCTAGCTACATTGAGTTCACTGATGAGGCACCTACCCTTACATCCTCTAAACCACCTTTAATACTGGATAATCAAAATAATCCTTCTAAGACTAAAGCCACATATGCCTCCTAGAATGTGTTATATTATATCACCCCTGTGATGTAGCTTAGATATGGTGGGTTCTTCCATTTTATTTTGGAGAACTAGTGCACCATATTTCAATGTCTTCCAAAAAAACTTTTTTTTTAATCCCTCAACTCTTCATTTAACTTCTCCAACTCATTTAATATTCCACCATCCACCACTACACCATCCAAACCTCACTATTCTATCATTGGGCCCACCTCTAACTCTATTCCCTACCCCTTTCACCCTATTCCCATCAGCCACCTTTGTCAAGATTCCTTCCAATATCACTAACCCTGTTGCTTAACATGAATTATTGGAAGAGAATTCTTGATGGGGAAAGGGGCCTAAAATGATAAATATATCTAATGTTACATTTATTGATCCATCTACTATAAAAATGGGCTCAATATAAATATGAAACATAGTGGCCATAGTGATGACTGAGCCTCCTTATTGCCTCAAAGAACCTATTACGGTGGTCAAGTCACCTACACCCCCACTACAACTGATATTGAAATAGTGGGGCATATCCAACCACAAATCATTAGGGAGGGGACCACCAATACTGATTTCATATATTATTAATGTTCTTATTAGTTTTTCCCTACTGTACCACTACCATTTTTTCTCTTTTTCATAGTACTTTTCATTTTTTGTACCCCATGATCTTGATATGCATATTCTACACTATATATAGGATTGGATGTGATTTTTTATCTAAAAATGGTTCTATTAAACTATTATTGTTAATTTTTCATCTAGTTTCCAATATCTTGATCATCTACCTCTACTATAACTTTCCCAGATCATGATATGATAAAAATTATACTTCTCCATGAGGTATTTCCTTATATGGATAAGATACAGGGACCTCCTTAGTAGATCTATCCTCTATCGTCATAGATGCTCTGGCTTCCACAAGAATGGTTCGTTCTGTTCATTTTTTAGGTGTTGAATCATCCCAATAAACCATTACATCTAGATGACACTACCTCCAATTCATGCAAGAGGATGTGGACCACTGATTCAATGCATATCTTTAATTGATCTATTTCCATCCAATTGGATGAAAACATCTTTATTAGAAGGACATAACCCATATAATGGTATTTTTAGTTTTACTAGTGTATAATTTGGTATTATTTCTTGTTTCCTTTTCATGGTCATGTTTTTATGTATTTAATTTTAAAAATCCTTTGTATTATGGTTCATTCATTCAAATGAGTTATTCAATTTGGACTACTAAGTCAACATACCATTTTTCTTTTTTCATATTTTATATATCATGTAAACTAATAAAATTTTCAGTATAGGTATATTTTATTTCTACATTATTTTAGTTAGTAAGGATTCACATAAACATCCAACATTTTCCCCATGTCATGAATTTCATTACATGGAGCTCTTGATTCCATTCTTATTTCATTATTACGTTTTATTTTTTGGTAATAATTCATTATTATCTCTCCATCATCACTCCAAAAATTGTGTTGAAACTATTTTAATTTAAGTGTGGGGGGGTCATTCTTGAGATTTATTAAATTTTCACATTTATTATTCACTATTCTCATTTGTCTAGGAGACATTTTTCATTAAAATAATCCTTTAACTAGAAATCTTAAAGAATCCATGTAAATAATATAGAAATTTTATATCAAAAATTTTAAAAACAATCATTTATTTATGATATGATTTTAGAATGATTTCTGAGTTGAGAAATTTAATTTTGATTCCAAATTCCTGAAATTATGTTTGACATGCCTTATTACAAGTCATTATACCTTACGTAATTTCCCTTTTCTATTTGTATTCTCATTACAAGGAGGATTAAATAACTACTATTTCACATTATTTTTTTATGATATTTTATAATAGAGACTTGGGACATGTAAACCTATCATAAATAGCATAAGAATATTATAAGGGTTATGAATGAACAAGTACACTATTAAAATTGTTGAGGCATTTTGATTGATTAAGATAATTCCTTCGGAGAGCCACTGGTACATTTTTCCTTTTTAATCCCATAGAAACCTTGAATCATGGAATTTTTTTCACTTGAATAAGTATTAGGAAATTTCCATTTCTTCTATACACATGATTCTTATTATAAAGAATTTGTGCGGTTTAAATTTCACAAGATATGTGGGTTGTGGTCCATGGTTACTACTGATGTACCATCATGATTATCATATTTATATCTAAAAAAATATTTTGGGTATTATTAAAGTTAAAAAACACTATTACAATGCCAATGAATCTGATGTTAGATCATATGTGGTTAGGTGGTGCATGTAAAATATGTCCTAAAAATTAATTTAGAAAAAATATAAAAGTCTGAAATAGGATACCTTTTTGAGACATTCATTTTATATTCATAGACATCCCATTATCTTTTAGAAGTATGAAGATGCTATTTTTTTGGAGGAAGTTCATTATTACATTATTCATGATTATCATGCATTATAATTTTGAGTTTATGTACCTTTTTTAACTTTATTTTTTTCATATACCCACCATCCCCCGACCTCATATTCATTTGAACCTAAATCTAAAACCAATCATGATTAATAGTGTTATTTTTCTTTATAGATTTGAGATTTTAGAACTAATGTAACCTTATGATTATGAACATATATTTAGGGTATGAACAAAATCCCATTTCATTTTGGCTTCTGTGATGAGAAAAAATTCATTGTGAAACAAATTGAAACATGCATATATCTTCTATGGAATGTTTGAAAAATTATAGTTAAAGGAATAAAAAATTTTGATAAAGAACATAAATATGAGGTAGGGTTGATTTTTTATACAAAGATGATTTGGGAGGAATATAAATTTCCAAGATTTATTTATTTAAATGGTTTTGATGCATGTTTATTTTCAAAAAAAAATTCCTTTGAAAACCGTATTGATATGATTTTTTCTTAAGGACAATAAATTGTTGATGTGTGGGGGAATTTAATAAAATTAATTCATATATATTTTTTGGAATCACTTCATTAGGAATAATACATGTTTAATACAATGATTCTATAAATCATTGTTGGTTATTAATGAGAATTGGAGATGAAGTTAAAAAATGGGAGAAGTTGTAAAAGACTACAATTTCAATCATTTTTTAACATAAAATTAGTTTATTGAATAAATCCACTGACGATAGATAGCTTCATAAAAATATATAAAACCAATTCACATAGTAAATATTTTATAGTAGAATAATAACTTATTATTTAAGAATATGACTTGTGCTGTAAAACCCTTAGGTCATAGAGACCCTATGAATTTTTCTCAAGCTGTAAAAAGTGGAAGATATTGAATTCTCGAGGATGAAAACCCAATAATTATAGCATAAGACCAAGGTTTATAGTGTAAATTTACCAATAATAGATTCTCTCGGGAAGTCTTATGTTGTAAAATTTATTTACATTGTAATGTTATTTCACCTATTTATATGTTATAAAGCCAATGGTTTGTGAAGGATTCACCTTTTCATTCCTTCTTTATAATTTTAACCACGCCACTCGTCTTCTATTGTGTTTTTCATCAATTTTTATTCTGATGTCTTGATACTAATATTTATTTAGAGGAGTTTCAATTACATTAGATTTTTCAATGTAAACTTTTTTTCCTTCATTAAAAAGTCATTATATGTTTGGTTCTTCATCAAATGTAGTGGTTAATTTTTTTTTACAGTTAAATAAACAATTTTTTAAAATTTTTATACTGATTATTATGTTAGATTCATATCTAATGATATTTTATTACCTATTGTCATGATTAATTATACCATCACCTTGTGTGGATAATCCACTTAGGGTTCGGGATCAAGATAATGGGTAATATTACATTAATAAACCTTTAAATCAAAACTAGGGTAATTTATTGTCTGTTGAATTAGGTTCGTCATAAAGTCATATTTTACTCCTCTGCGAGAGCCATATCAGAAGATTATAAAATAATGACTTCAACATAATAGGAATTTAATTCTAGTTTCAACTATTTTATATTTACTAGAAACCATATAAAGTACAAATATTGGTTTTTAGTCTGAGTATGTCTAATTTTCAGGAAAAAAGATAAATTATTGATTCATGAATTGCTCTGTGGTCGATTTAAACAGACCTAACCTTGTTATATTTAAGAATACCTTATGTGCAGGCTTCTCAAATTTAATCCAAACCCTTTATTCCATCATGTTTTGTTTAATCCAAAATATTCAAATTAAAACATAACTGCATATATTTTTTCAAGGATTCATCTTCTAAGTTCGAATCGTTAAGTCATAATTTGTTGCCATCACATCCTAATGTGTTCAACCTCATAGTTCCATTGTTCTATGAATCTTAATATTATTTTTATTTGGGTTAATATAAATTTCCAATACATTCACCCCCATGTGTAATTAATGGCGTTAGGTTGTCCTCTCACATACCCAACCTATAAACCATTTTTGACTCCTCATTTTTTAATCATGTTTTAATGATCTCAAATCCTGTGAATCTTGTTTAATCTATCTCAAATGATGTCTATAGATGGTTGGTTTATTTAAGCTTTAAATAAAATTCCACCATATCTTAATTCCTATAAATCATGTTCAATTATTTTAAACTATATTTAATATTGTTGTATAATGATTTATTATATGAATGACTAAGTATAATTCATTCTATGAATATTACAACTTAAGATTGTTTATAGTTATTTGGATAAGTCTGAGAAACTAGGATTCAGCCACCGGTTTTGGTTTTCTAGAAAATGACCCAGACACCGTAACCTAGACACTGTAACCAAGACACCATAACCCAGACACTGTAACCCAGACACCGTAACCTAGAAACTATGACCCAAAATCCCTGACCCACACACCGTGACCTAGACATTGTGACCCAGAAACCATGACTAAGACATTGTTCAATGTTTGGAAAAGGACCAGACACCATGATCACAACATCACATTTTTGTTACCAGTTACTGATCTCAATTAAACTATATCATCATGAATATGTCACCGCTCAAAGGATATATAGAATACATCATCTTGTTGTAAAACCGTTTCCAAGTGATACTGTTTCATGAAAGACCACAACACCGTTCTTTAAATAGTTTATTTGTTTTTAATTAAATTTTTAACAGTCATATTTGGTTCATTTAAAGGCACTGACATAGTTAATGTCTCTTTGTAGACATGTCACCTAACAGTACGAGGTATGAGGTGAAGAATAAATTCATTATGCCGACTTCAACACATGAACTCTATAACAAAAAGAAGAGCTTGGCACTGGAATACTATGCATAGCAGAGTGATCATTTGAGAAGTGAACTGATACATGCAACAATAAAAAACTAAATAACACATGAAGCACTCTCGATTCTTGAAGGCTACACTATCGTAGTTCATATCCAAAAACATCATCGCAATACCAACTCCAAGAAGAACATGAGATAAACAACTTATACCATCAAGCTAGATACAAGAGAACCTGACCTGAAATACTCTTTTTTCACAAGAGGACCCAATACTTGCATCAGATTCATCCTACAAGCCCATATCGTCCTAGAATAACACTCAAAGCACTTTTAACACTTTCTCATCATCAATGATTAATTGTGTACTATATTTAGATTTCATGTAGTGTGTGTGTGTGTCTACATTAAAACACACACTGTCAACTATATTAAATTGAAGGATATAAGATATCCATCCTCTTATAACTTCTTACAAATTTATACTCCCATGTATAAGTATGGAATATTTACTTGTGTGACCTAGTAATTTATACCCACAAAGAACAGTAGAATAAGTTGTGTGACCTAGAAATTCATTTGTATTATTCTTTACCATGATCTAGGGTGTGGATCAAGTTTATTAATATAAATTTCGTGGTGGCAGTTGATCACCAAGTGAAGTGTATTAGGTCTTAGCTTGAGACTGAACCACTTGTTTTATCCGTTGTGTCTTTTAATTTAGTTTTAATCTTCTTAACTGTATATTTCAGAAAACACTAGATTTTACATTGATAGTTAGTCTTGGATATATTTTATAGCTATTTTCCTCATTAGAATAACTTCAAAAGTTTTATCAATAACTAACATTAATTTTATTGAGAATTAATCAATATTCTAAGAAGATATTTGAACAGTCAAACTATAATAACAGTATTAACTTTATTAACTAGGTTGTATTCATTTTTATTGAAAAATATTTTTAAGCGGACTTTTTAACAAAAAAAATTACAGATTCTCAATTCACTCCCTCTTGAGTAATCTACACTGACCAGCATTTGGTATCGGAGGATTTTATTCATATTAAGACTCTAATTTTAAATTTTTTTAACTGTGATATTAGTTGTACATTAATGATCTGTAAATTTTTTTTAATTATAAATTTATATCTCTTTAAAAGTATATATTTATTATGGATAATATAATTGAATGTTCTGCAACAAACAGACCACCATTATTTAATGGAATTTATTATTCCCATTAGAAAATTAAAATAAAAATGCATTTAGAAAGTATGGGTTTTGAAATTTTGTCTTCAATTGTAGATGAGTATAAGATTCCTGATACTTATAGAATTACATGGGATGACCAAAACCAGACTTCTTACATTAAAAATTGAAAATACATGAATGCCTTATATTTCCATCTTAGGGATGAGGAATTTAACATAATATCTTCATGTAAAACTTCCCAGAAATTTGGGATACTTTGTGAGTTTCACAAGAAGGAACTTCTATTGTGAATGAAATGAGACTCAATACTTATACTTTTAAATATTATAGCATTAAAATAAAGCCTAATGAGCCTATTTCTAACTTGTAACTTAGGGTCAAAAAAATGATAACACAATGATCTCTCTTGTAAGAGAAGTTACATCCAATGAAAAATTATGGGTATTATCAGATGCCTACCTGATAAAAGGAGAGGAATCTCTGTCTCAATTAGAGAGTCATGATAAATGATAAAATTACATGTAAAATAACTCATTGGGAAGCTAATGATGTATGAAGAGGATTTTAAATTCAAAAAGGAAGACAAGGATTAACTGAAAATAAGATATGTGGCATTCAAGACCACCACTTCTAAACACAACAAAAATGAGAAACTGCTAGTTTCTGTAGAAAGATCCAGTAGTGACCAATATTTACCTGACAGTGAGGAGGAGATGGACCAATTAGCTATAAGGTTTAAGAAATTATATGAAAAGAATAATTTTTTCAAAAAACATAACTTCAAAGGAAGATATGATCAAAAGGGAATCTGGAAGAAATATTGTAAAAGAAATGACATTTCTGACGAGAAAGTTTGTCATGAATGTAAGTTAAATGAACATGTAAAGGAATATTGTCCCAAGATCGAATATAAAAATAAATATGAGGACAAAGATAGAAATTATAAAAAGGAAATGAATGAAACTTGGAGTGCTTATGAAGAATGTCCATGCAACTCAGAGTCTTCATATGATGAATAGGCTAACAAATACAGTATGTGTTTTATAATAAACACATATGATGTAACCCTAGAGTCTCTTGTATAAATTTTTTATTATTTTAGAGGTGAAAGTGATTAATAAAATATGCCTAACATATAAATGTTTGAGTATTTAAATATTCATGAAGTGACATGTAATGTACTAAAAGATAAATACAAGTATTTAAAGAAACAATATGCTCTTACCTCAATTATTAAATATGAACTTGCAATAGAAAGATATAAAAATGTTACATTAATCAAAGAAAACAATTAATTAAATCAATACAATCAGAAATTGAAAAGGTACCTTTTATGGTTTACTAATGGTAAATATACCATGGTACATATGCTAGGTAAACATGTTTCACTAAAATATACTACTGGTATTGGCTATCAACCTGGTAAAATAAATTTTGGAAAAACCAATTTTTTTCTAAATCCAGAACATATAGCTTTACTCCTAGATCATGAAAACATTCTTCTACTTACAATTATGACACCCTCTCTACTATTTCATATTTTTCTTAACCAAATAAAGTTCATTTCTCAACTACGTTACATAATGATTATTTGAAACCCTTGACGCATATATGGGTTTCTAAAGGACTAGTTACTAATATTAGTGGACCCAAACAAAAATTGGTACCAAAGTGTATTTTAATTTGACTATTTTTTTGGAAATTTGATTAATGATCTCCTATAAAAGAATATGGTTCATGGAACATGGGTGTTCCAGACACATTACATGAGACTATTCATGCTTTAGGAACTTAATAAAAATTGATGGTGGACATGTCACCTTTGGTGAAAATGCCAATGGAAAAATCATTTTCCTTGTTAGAATCGGTAACTATAACATAGTTTTAATTTCTAATGTACTTTTTATTGATGGACAGAAATATAATCTGCATAGTATTTCAAAACTATGTGATGAGGAATTTCTAGTTGAAATTGAAAATGATTCTTGCAAAGTTTTTAATTCTAAACATGAATTGGTATTTTATACATTATTAAATAAACATGTATATTATGTTAACTTATATTATTTAGTTTCTCAAAATTCTTCATGTTTAAGTATATTTCAAAAAGAGTGTTGTATTTGGCATAGAATACTAGGACACTGTAATATTCACTCTCTTAGAAAGTTATCTAGAAAAATATTAGTTAAAGACCAACCCAAACTTCAGTTTCCGAACGACAAAGTTTGTAAACTTTTTTAGAAGGGAATGGAACACAAAATATCATTCAAACCATAGAATGAAGTTTCAACTACACAACCTCTCGAGTTGGTTCACATGGATTTTTTAGACCATCTAGATTCTTTAGATTAAATAGGAAGAACCATATTTATGTTCTTGTGGATGACTTTTCTAGACATACATGGACCTTCTATTTGGCTCAAAAAAGTGAATCATTCACTCATTTCATGAAATATGATAAAACTGTAGAAAATATTAGTGCACATATAATTAAATCATTAAGAATTGATCATGGTCGTGAGTTTGAAAATCATGATTTGGAATCATTTTTTTCACAAAATGGCTATAGTCACAATTTCTCATCCCCTAGAACACCTCAACAAAATGGATTTGAAGAAAGAAGAAATATGACCTTGAAAGAAATTTCTATAAATATAGTTAGTGAATATGACATACCTATTTATTTCTTGGATGAATTTGTAAATTCGTCATGGTATATTATTAATCGAGTGTGTACTAGACCTATTCTTAAAAGAACTCCATATAAGTTATAGAACAATAGAAAACCCAATGTAAGATACTTCTATTTCATTGGTTGAAAAGTTTATTTCATTAATTCTAAGGACAATCCTGATAATATTTCATCCTTGATTGATAGAGTAATATTTATAGGATACTCAATCTCTTGTAAATTATATATAGTTTTTAACAAAAGAACGAAATGTGTGGAAGAATCTATCCATGTCATGTTTTATGAGACAAATCCACATGATCATAATATCTCTCTAGAGAATCTTGAGGATCATATGAAAAATTTGGAAATCAATGTTAAAACCTCCAACTATCCTATAAATGAATCTGTAAAAACTTCCAATTCTATATATTCTACAGATTTAAGTCATAATGATCCTGAATCGGTTGAAGAACCTGAAATCAGTATCCCCTTTTGTTATAGAGCTATTAGAACCCTAAAGAACTATCTTATAGAGGTTGTTGTAGGATATTTGGATAAAGGAACTCAAACTATAGATTCTCTTAGAAATAAGGATGAACATCAAGTTTTCATGTCAAATCATGAACCAAAATCATTAATGATTATATCAGTGAATAATTTTGGGTGATGTCTCTGCAAGAAAAACTTATTCAGTTTCAAAGGAAGAATATTTGTAAATGTGTTGGCATACCCAAAGACATATTTTCAATAGGCACTATGTGGGTGTTTAGAAATAAGGTAGATAAAGCTAATAATATATATAGAAACAAGGATAGATTTATTGCAAAAGGCTATAGTGAAGAAGAAGGAATAGACTATGAGGAGTCCTTTTCAACTATTTCTAGAAATGAATCCATCAGAATTTTACTTGCATATGCTACACATCTAAATTTCAAACAATATCAAATGGATGTAAAGAGTTCATTCCTAATTGGGTATATAGCTGAGGATGTATTTTTTTAACAACCCCATGGTTTCACAAATCCTCAAATTCCAAATCATGTTTTGAAATTATCAAAAGCATTGTATGGTTTATAACACATTCCAATACCTTCATATGATATATTAAGTACTATTATTTTTCACGGTTTTATGAAAGGTATATATGATCCTACTCATTTTATAAAACGAATTTACAATGATGTTTTAGCAGTTCAAATTTATGTAGATGATATTATATTTGGATCTTCAAAAAATTCATTATGTATTGAGTTTTCTAAAATGATGGAAAATGAATTTGAAATGAGTTTAATGGGTAAACTAAATATAATTCTTGGATTTCAAATCATTACAAATAATGATTGTATTTTTTTAAATCCAAGAAAATATAAAAAAATTCTTCTGAAACATTTTGGATTGGATAGCACTAAAAGTAGTGATACTCAAATGAGTACTACTTGTATGTTGAATCATGATGAAGATGGACAATATTTTGATCAAACCACTTGTAGAGGAATTATTGGAAGCTTGCTTTACATAACTGATAGCTTACCTAACATTATGTTTAATGTTTGTATGTGTGCTCGTTTTCAAGAAAACCCTAAGGTATCTCATTTAAATTTTGTTAAAAGGATTCTCAAATACCTTAAATATACACTCAATCAATTAATGTTCAATCATAGAGGAAAGTCATTTGAGTTAGTCAGCTATTCTGATGTTGATTTTGGTGGTTATAAGTTAGATATAAAAAACACCTTTAGAACATGTCACTTTTTTGGAAAGTATCTGCTATCATGATAAAGTATGAAACAAAACTATGTTTTATTGTCTACTGCCGGTATTTTCTGTGAAAAATTTTGTAGATAAGACACACATTGCTAGATTATGAATATCAATTCTGGCATGTACACATAAATTTTGATAATACAAGTTCTATAAACATTTCAAAAAATCATGTTTCAAACTCTAGGATAGAACATATTGATGTAAGACATCACATTTTGAGAGACCTTTATCAAAAATGAGATATACCTTTGGAATTCATTGGAACTAAATATCAATTTGTTGATATATTCACCAATCCATTAAATTATGAAAGGATAGATTACATTATACATGAATTAGGAAAGATAATTTTCATGTAGAAAATGTACTATTTTCAAAAACATATTGTTTCAGAGGTTAATGTTTTGCAGTTTATGGTTTCATGATTTACGGTTTCAGAAGTCATTGTCATAGAATAATTGCCCCGCTCCAATAGATCAACATGTTATTATCTTGAAGATATTTTTTCATGATTATGGTCTCACAGTTACTGTCTCTCAGTTACTGTCTAGCACTTACTATTTCAAATGATGTGGTCTCACCATTTAGAGGCACATCATAAAGATGACACCGTGAAAATCCGTTCTGGTCTCACCATGTCAATTTGTTCTGGTCTCACCATGGGAATTTGTTTTGGTATCACCATAATGAAACATTCTCGATTTATTTGTATTTTATTACCCATATCATTGTGTTTAATATATTATTGTTTTTATGATGTTATTTTGAATTAATGATGCCTGAATTCTCTAAATGATAAAAATGAAATAACATCAACTCTTTTCTTCACTCAAGATCTTTTCTCTCAAAACATAAACCCCTCTGTTTTTTTAACTGTAATTCCACCCTGAACCCTTCATCTATCTTTAGAACCCTCGATGGATGCCCCAATGAATCACACATCTTCATCAACTCTTGTAAAGTGAAGATCTAAGAAGAAAGTGAAAAGTTAAACAAAGGTAGCACCCCATGGACCATTAAACCCGAATCTTGTTCAAATAATTGTAGTACCAGAAAAGGATATATGTCATAAGTGTTTGTTGTCAAGTAATTATTTAGTTTTGAAATTACTGGAAGGGAGGGGCTGGCTGAACTGGTTCAAAAAAGGCAAGGCCGATTTACCTAAAACGTGTTTCTCAATTTTATCAGTTTGTTTAGTTGTCATTCAATACTAAAGATGGTTTTTTTTGTAAGAACATGGATTAATGGTAAAATATATACCTTTTCCTCGAGGTTGTGGGATGGATTCCTTGTGATTAAAACTAAAGAAATTTTTTAGAACTAAAAAAAGGTCATCTTCTTCATAGTGATTTTTTTCTTAAAATAAACCTTGGGAATCATTATTGTAAATAAAAGAAAAGAAGAGAAATTTCTACTTATTTGGACGGTGAAACGAGGTTGGTATTTATGTTTATCAAGAATCATTTGTGTACAAGGAAAGTATATTTTTCTACCCTCAAGTATCAAGATGTATTCATGATACATATTATTAAAAATGGACACAAGATTAACCTGTGTAACTATATTATACTTCAAATGTGTGATTTGATTAAGACAACTTCAAAGTCTACCTATTTCTTATATTCAAGGTTAATCACTGTAATGTTTTATGCTAAAGGACTGGTTGGACTAAATGGAGAAGTCATCAAATATTATGAGTTCGGTATCTCAATGGTTACAGTCAAAAAGATAAAAATAAGTTGGAATCCATGGAAAATGACTTGGGTGGAGTACAATGAAAGGATATATAAAAAGATTAATCTAGTTGAGAAACCTTCAATACCTAAGAACATATCAGATCCTAGTTTGTAATAATTTGAAATTGTTGACTATCATGTTGATGAAGATGAAGAGGCAGTTGTTGCACCTATAGATGAAACTATTTTGAGGAAAGAAGAGAGTGGTCTACCTGTTCTACAGAATAAAGTTAAGAAGGAAGCACCTATTATGGAAGAAAATGATGATTTAGAAGAAGAAACTAATTTTGGAAATGAATTGATTGTTAGTGTAAAAGAAGAATTCGTACCAGAAGATCATCTAAATAAGATCATTATATTGATAATGAGGCTATGGTTGAGAAAAATTTAAAGGAACAAGATGATTCTGAAACTATCTTATCTACTAATGAAAGAATGGAACATGACTTCCAGCTAACAAGAAACTAAATGGATGAGGTTATTAGAGATGAACATTTAGAAACAGTTCAAGGGACTGAATCTATTAGTCGGGTAAAAGATGTACTTGTTGAGGTGTGGTAGCACTGCATTCTAGAAAGTATTGAAGTTCCTAATCCTATGGATCAAATAAATGTTTATACCTAGTATAAAATTCCTAGATACATTTATGTGGATAATTACCCAAAGGTCTTGGTTAATTCTATAGACTGGTATACTTTGTTTTAATTGAAACAAGTTTCTGCTCTAGAAGTAATCTCTGCAAAGGAACAATAACCTGTCACAAATCATGTTCCTGAACCTTCTCAAGAACCTTATCTTTCTATGAGTCATAGTTATTTGAAATTATTTGGAGATACTTTATTAGTTGGATTTGAAAAGATCATGAACATAAAACCTACTCCTATGAAAAATTGTAGATAAAGAGATGCTTCCTTGATTTTAGAGAAAATCATAAGGAAAATTCAACCCAAAATGCTTCATGAAATACAAGAGTATAAAATTGAAAAGAAAATTGATTAATGTGGTGAAGTATCTCTGATATATAGTTGATGATATGAAAAAAGTGTTGCAATCATCACAAGCTCATATTTATCATTCTATTTAGGACGTTAGCGGTCAGATTCCATAGAATTTTGCCTCTCTGATTCAATCGAAATTGAGTTCAACATTTGACAAAGTGGATGAGAGAAACATAGAGATAGTTAATGAGATTCGTGATCTTGTTTTTGTTCTCAAAAAACTAACTGATGAGTACACAAGATGTCTAAATAATGTTCTCCATCAGCTAAAGTCCCTCTCTTTAGATTTTATTGCATCTAATGCATATGGATAGTCATCTCAACCCATTGACAATGATCTTCTGAGAACTATTGTTAAGAAGGAACTTCAGTCAGTGTTTAGTGGGTTTGAAAAGTAATGTATATCTTTGGTTGTCAAGAAAAGTGATAGAGTCCTTGAATTAGTGAGGATTCATTCAAATATTAAAAATGATGTTTAGAATAAAATTACTATGAAAGTGTATTTCTACATTAATAATATTTTCTGTATACATGATATGACCAATAATTTCATATATCATGTAGAGAACTTGAAAATTCCCCCTATCATTCAAGCCTTCAAGACTCAAGTATCAGAGCTTAATGATTTCACTCCTCTATTGGACATGTTCATGGAGAAAAATGTTGATTTTGATAAAGCAATGCAGTATGGTGGTGAGATCATTACTGGTTTCATTCAGTTTTTGAAGCCATATCATCATGTGCAAAGTACTACGATTGTGTCTACCTCGATGTATGTATCTTAGGCTTTGATCCAGATCAAACCTATAATCTGTGACAAAAACATGCCCTGGTCTTCCACCAAACCCACTTTGACACCATCTATTTTTGAAGGGCTACCTCTTTTGTCTCTGACAGTTGGCTCACTCCCTTATTCAACCTCTACTTATGTTCATGTGGCTCCCTTTAATGCTACAGCCAAGGTAAATTAAAAGGTTTCTAGTGATGAAGAAAAGTGTTATCTATATCTTTATAGGGAAGTTTTTTACTTTTTTATACTTCTTTTCATGACAAATATCTTTCTATGTAATGCAATGTGCACTTTTGTTGTCTATTCCCTTTTTTACAGTCATTTTTTTCTTTATTTTTCACCTAATATTTTTTATTATCAAAAAAGGGGGAGAATGAACACAAACAACAGATATCCAACTCCTATGATTTGTGATCATAAAAAAGGATGAGATTTTTGGACTCCTTATTTTTTAATCATGTTTTAGATATCATAGATCCTGTTAATCCTGTTTAATCTATCTCAAATCATATGTAGAGATGGTTGGTTTCTTTATGATTTAAATAAACTTCCACTAGATAATGATTCCTATAAATCATGTTTGATTATTTTAACTATATTTAATTATTTTTCAATAATGATTTCTTATATGAATGATTAATTCTAATTCATTCTATGAATATTACTCCTTAAGACTGTTTACAGATATTTGGCTAAGTCTCAGAAATCGTGAGTCTGCCACCGGTTCTGGTTTTCTGGAAAAGGAACTAGACACTATACTATAGACATCATAACCCAGACACCATATCCCAAACACCGTAACCTAGACACCGTGACCCTGAAACTGTGACCCAGACACCATGACCCAGACATCGTGACCAAGGCAGCGTTCAAAATTTTGAAAAGGACCATACACTGTGATCCTAACACCGATCCAATGCTACCGATTACTGATCTCAATGCAACTGTATCATCATGAATCTATCACCACTGAAATGAAAAGAAGAATACATTGTTTCATGATGACACCATTTACAAGTGATACCTTTTCAAGATAGTTTGTTACATCATTATTTAATCTATTTTTTGTTTTCAATTTAATTTACAATGGTCATATTTGAGCCATTTTATGGCACTGACATAGTTAATGATTCTTTGTAGACAAGTCAGCTAACATTATGAGGTACAAGGTGCAGAATACATGCATCCTGTTAGAATCAACTCATGCACTTCGTAACAAAAAGTATATCATGGCAGTAGAATAACATGTGCAATAGAGTGAGAATTTGAAAAGAGAACTCATAGATGACACAACAAACAACCGAAGAACACAATAAGCGCTATCGATTCCTGAATGTTGTACTACTGTAGATCATACCCAAGAACATCTTCTTAGTACCACAACTAAGACAAAAATGAGCTATAAATATTATATCATCAATATGGAAACCAAAGCACCAGACATATGATACTATGTTTTTCACAAGAAGACTCGATACTTTCTTCTGGTTCATCCTATAGGCCTAGAGCTACATAGAATAACACCCAGAGCACTTATAAACCTTTCTAATCATCATTTATCTATTGTGTACTGTTTTTAGCTTTCGATTTGTGTACATGTGTCTGTATTAAAATACACATTGTCTCATGTATTAAACTGAATGATACTATATATCCTTCCTCTCATCACTTATTACATACGTTTACCGTCATAGATAAGTGTGGAAGTGGTCTTAGTGTGACCTGGTAGTTTATACCCATGAAGAATAATTAAAGAGGTCATGTGACCTGGATAGTCTTGTGTATGGTTGTTTACCCCGATACAGGGTGTGGATCAAGTTTATTAATCTAAACTTCTTAGTGGCAGGTGATCACTATGTGGAGTGGATTAGGTCTAGGAATGAGAATGGTCCACTTGTTTTATCCACTATGCCTTTTAATTTATTTGTTATTGAATTTAATGTATATTTCAAAAAGAAGTGTATTTCACATTGATATTTAGTCTTGGATAGAAGTTATAAATGTTTTTTCGCATTAAAATAGCTTCAAAACTCGTATCAATAACTGAAATTGATATTACTGAGTATTAGTCAATCTTCTGAGAAGTAATTCGAATAGTCAAACTATTATAACAGTATTACCTTGATTAATTGGGTTGTATTCATTTTTATTTGGGAATATTTTTATATGAAATTTTTAACCAAAATTTTTATAGATAATAAATTCACCCCCTCTTGAGTAATCTACATTGACCAGCAAAATAGATAAAAAATATCATAGTGTAATTATAGTTTATAATTTCATATATGATTTATAAAAAATACTTAAAAGCATGAAATTTTATGACGCCAAATATAACATTAAAAATAAGGTGTATAACCTAAAAAATAGTTCATATGATCATAAAATGAAACACCCAAAATAAATCCCTAAATGACTCTTCCATTCCTCCCCAAAATTATGTAATCAATAAGATCATTTAAAATTACTCCTTCATATCTATAATTTTATGGATATATTCCTCAACAATAAAATTGTGATGTATTAAAATTTCCTATGTCACTCTTAAATCATAACGAATTCTCTAATATTGATCTTCAAATATATGAGGATCTAATATAATGTATATAGTAGTGCTCAAGTTTAATCCTAGGTGATGATGCTATTATTTTAGAACAAAATAATTTTTTTAAATAAAATAGGAGATGGATCATTTTTTTGAAGATTTAAGATGAAATGGGAAGTGAAATTAATGTGAATGGAACAATTTATGATGAGTGAGGGAGAGGAAAAAAGAGGGTTCATTGAGAAATAAAAAGATCATGTTACACATAAAATAATTATACCATATGTAGTAATGTATGAGCCTGATCGTACTAGACCTGCAACCCGACCTAACCCGCCACTAATCCTGAAGGGGCTATTAGATCCACAAGGGATGGAAACTAGTGAATGTGCATCGAGAAAACTATATTGGGAATGGGTTCTCCCAAAAATGATAATAAAACAAAACAACATAACTTTCCCTAAAAATAATGCCGATGCACTCATATATTGGACTTCCAAACAAATTCAACAATCAATTTTGAATAACACACAAATTGAACAATCCGTAAAATAATAGAAAAACATGAACTAATAAATAGATGTTTCTATTTATATTTTAAAAAATTAAAATTTTAATTAATAGAACATCATTTCAATAATATATAGTGGAATAAAATACATCACATAAACTAAAATAAGAAAAATAATGAATAAAGAACAATTGGCCAAAGTAGTCAATACAAGAACAACCTTAAAATTAATATGTTATCCTGAAAAACAACGAAGGTACCGAAATTTAAACCATGGTTACTACAAAATCCCTAGATTTCCATTAACATATTTAATTTGACATAAAAATGGGATTTATATGGGGATACTCGAGAGAGACAAATACATGAAAGTTACACACAAACACCGATGTTTATGTAAGTATTAATTTAAATGTGTCTAATAGGATTTCATCAAATATTCTGTATAATTCCTGATATTAATCATTCACTAAATTACAGTTTAAAAAAAATAAATCCTTTTATCTACATAAAATAGTATTAACAAAACAAATCATGGGGTTTACCCTTTTAAAAAAACATTCAACCTTTTTGCAAACAACAAAAGAGGAACTGTTACTATGAATGTAAAATAGTTAAAACCCATAAATAAAGGAAATTATTTTTAAAAACCAAAAAAACAAAAATATAATCCATATTATTGTAACTCTTTTTAAACCTATTTAGAATCCTATATAGATAACCCATATGAAAAAATCACTTTTATTTATTAATTCATTCAATCAAAATCACATCTAAAATTATTTCTAAACCCATTTTATAAAACCAAAACAATAATTCTATCATATTCAAACATTCTAAATCATTTTGGAAATAATTTTTAAATAATCCAAGACCAAAAATGAAAAAAAACATAAATATAGTAGGCACCAATACATAAATTGGGAATAATGAAAATTAACCATAACCAAAGAAAGGGTTTCATAACACAAAATCATGAGAGTGGAGATAAAATAAGGTGTAGAATGGGACACCCTAAATCATCATCAATGGGATATAAGAATCATGGTAAAATCACTCATTTATAACCGAAAATTATATGGAACCTAGTTCTCAAATCATTGGTCCCCTATGTAATGACTAACAAAATCTCAATTCGACTTCCCTTTCTGATCATTCCACGTAAAAACCCCTAATAGGGTGTAGTGTTCCTAGAAAATTAGCTAGATTAATAAAACTAATCTTGTTATACATGTATCCATACCTTTTACATAGACATGATGAATTTCCCTTGACATACATGTAGTGGAGTTTAGAAAAAAAATCATAGGATCATCTATATAATAAAACCTAATGATAAATCAAATCATAGCTTCAACGCCCTAATAAGAAATAAATCCTTTTTCAACAATTAAAAAATTAAATAATAATCCCCCATGGTAATAAGGTCAACACAAGTCATTCCATAAGATATGGGCTCAATAAACAAGTTTATCTCAATATCATGTAAAAAACTTCTTCACATGCTTCCATATTGGCATTTAAAACTATTTTTGAGTGAAAATTAATTTTCAATTCTTGATACCAACATATAAAAATCAAAATTTGAGAAACAACACATGGTAACAAACATTGAATTGCAATTATAAATAAACATTTTCATTAAAAACATCCCAAAACCAATCAAGAAAACCATGTTTTAAATCATTTATTAGTAACCGAACAATCCCATTTTTAAAACTCTAAATTGTGTAAAAACCCTCTTTATAATCCCAAAAATTTTTGTAAAGAGCCTTTCATGGGTTTAATGAAACTGTTTCCATGCATAAATTTTAATATTAGAAATAAAATAAAAAAACCCAAAAAAATATGCCAAACATGCAATTTTTGAAACAATTTAATAAACCAATCATAAGTATCACACATAGTTTAACATGGAAATAAAATAATTTAAAAATATATATCATTTCACAATATTTAAAATAAATTAAACTCAAAAAACACTTTTTGGTTTCTGGGGATAGTGGAATCATGTGATGGTCGGTGGCCAACACTCCTTATAATCATGTTTTATGATCAATCTGAGATCTACACGATGATAAACATCATGTTCAATAGAATTGAGTCAATGAAGAAAGACAAAAATAATCACATTGGGACTACAGATAAGCTCACCACATATTATTTATAAATAATTAAAAAAATAAGAATTACCTTGATGGAATTATTTCTTTGTTGATTAATCTGTTAGTAGATCTATGATGAACCATAATTTGTTTGTAGGAATTAAGGGAAAATTCCCTCGAGTGGTGATCCACATGTGTTACACAAGTATCCATACATCGCTAAAGGAATATCTAGGTGATAACATGTAAGATCCTTATGCTTGTGTCATCTTCCTTTGATCACTATGAGAATTTATTGAAAATCATTCACCTTAATCTAGTGGAGGAGTATTCCTCTTGGTTCGTGGGTGAGACCTTTGAGAAGAGAGATCTCTGGGTGATTTCATGGAATTTCCATTCCTCGTTCTTCCTTTTATTGTTCACCATAAGCACTATGGGTTTATCATGCCCCATGTCATTAGCCTCTTGAAAAATTATAGTAAGATGTTCTAAAATAAACTTCTTATAATTTCCCTTATGTTGATTAAAAATAAAGATACCGAAGTTATTTGGCATTGATGAATTCAAGAGTTCTGTAGGTAACTCATTTAGGAATTTAATCCCTAAGATGTCTAGGTATTAAACTTAGCCAATAAGATTCAATTTACGAGGCCTGGATGGTGCATACTCTCCATGATTATTTGTAAAAAAATAATTAGAGATCTCATACCTCTCCTCTCTCACCTTCCCTTCATAGAGATCTGGAAGGAGAGACAATATGTTATTGGCATCAATATCCTCATGTTTCTTCAAAATATCATTGTACAAGGATGATAGTGTGAAACATTGAACACCTATGTAATCGTTAAAATGTATCTCATTGAGTTTTAACTCTTCATCATATGCCTCATTACTGGCGCAACTGGAATAGGTTCTTCCATCACATACAATTTTTTCTCATGGATAAATATAATTATTAAGATCCTCTACCACTCATGGAAATTTGTGCCGATGAGAAGGTTATATATCACATGTATGGATCACCATGATATGTTTCAATTCATTTCTATTGTATTTTCTACAAATAAGATTAGTAGAATTTAAATAATTTATCTCATAATGTTTTTTGAATAAATAAATATTAAATTTTTTAGTCACCCACTATTAAATCATAACCCAATATCCCTCTCCATTATCATTTTAATATAATTTTTCTTTGATAATCAAGTGGAAGGATCCACATTACCCATATCATTGCCCAAAAAAATGTTTGGTCAATGAACTAGAATGATTTTAGGTAGGAATTCCAAATTCCAACTGCATTAACTCATAATTACTTGATGTACTATCTAGACTCCCCAATCCTAAAATCCATAAATTTGATTTCCTCAACCTTTTCCTCTTAGTTACACCAATTGATTCTTTAGTATCCAACACATTGTGTAAGCAAAGTTATTTCATACATGGACATAAAGTTATAATTAAACAATAATTTAAAGAACCCCCAATTTGGTTGGCCATGTAATTTGAACTATGGTTTGATTTTAACTGATGTAGTGGATGGTTATACAGACTTAATATATTGTTAAAAGATATTATCCTTTTTGGCACAAATTTTCAGTTATTATATTTATCACATTGTTTTTGATATTTTTTGGGTTTACATATGTGTTTAACCATATAATATATAATATTTATCATACGTAAATCTATTTTTGTTCTATCTTCTATGATCATTAATTCCATAAATTTATGTGATCATGAAAAAAATCCATACTAAAATAACCAATAAACTGATAGAAAGAAAATAATAAAGTGGTATTATCATGATATTTTACTAATGGTATATTTTTCTAGTGGTTTATAAACTAACCGTTGACCTAGGGGAAACCATTTGAACCAATTAAGGTTCATTTTTCATCTTCTCACCTACCCTCCAAAGTATGTCACTGGGATTGGATTCAACTCAACTCTAAACCAGAAGCAGCTCCACTATCTTTGGAGTTCTATCCATTACATATTCTTTTAATCATGTGCATGTTAGGGGAAAAGGGTCTACATTAAAGAAACCATTGGCACGCATGCCCTACATAATAAGAGGAGAGATGTTTTTCATGCCAATAATATAATTTAATAACATAATAAAAGGAAACTAATCTCATACAAAGGTCGGATATATGCTCATTATCATCCACAATCAAGCAATGAATTACGAATTTAATAAGACTAAAATACAATTGTTAGTAATTCTTATGTATGATAAATCATGATTGAATCAATGAATTATATTCCATAATTTATCAATTGTTTTATCTTAATTCTCATCTGAATTTTCGTGATATTATCATCCATTATAATTTAATACAGAATAGATCTATCTAAAAATAATTATATACATAAATTTACATTTTAGGATATATGGTGAACACTTTTCCAAATCTACCCAACATGTATTGTACTCATATACATTATTATTCTTTATGACATATAGAACACACGAATTATCACATACGTTCATGATTTTTTGTATAAACTTAAGGATTACACAAGTTAGATGATTTTTTCTATAATGTGTCATGCTTAAATGCACGTAGAGTTACATCTTAAATAAGACTCACACATGATATGCATGTCCAATCATTACGCCGCTCTTAATTAAATTTTTATACATAAATAAATGTTATTCACCATCACTTGGATTTTCTTATCCACTTAATGAACACACACAAGAATATGTCTCAATGTTTACATAATATAATAATTAAATTTTAAAGCTGTGTAATTTGTTATAAGAACATAGTGTGTGAAGTCGGGCTATAAGGCATTTATATCTCACTTTGTCTATCTGAGGTACATTCCTAGAGACTTAGTGTATAAATTTTAATTCAAAAAAATGGATTACATGGATCATCTAATGGGATACATGTCGTGCGATCTCCAAGTTAGGTGGTCACCACTCATTCATTCTATGTATTGAAATACACAACTCATCTTTGACTCAAAGGGACTACCTTCCATGTGTGTTTGTTACAGGGCATGTACTCTAATAGACTGTGTTCTAATATTTCCGGTTCAAAACAAAGTGTATGATGTTATCTACACCATGTGTCATCAATTCATACAACTAAATTAATTATGAATTAATTCCTAATAAATTGAACACAACTACACAGTGTGTGTATTGTTGTTTCATCCTACTTCAATTATTGGAAACAATGGATTATATCTTTAATATTATTATATTCCTAAAATTAATCATAAAAATTAGATCTATGAGAAGAAAAAGAGGAAGAATCAGATATCATAATTCAGATTAAAATAAAAATTGAACATAAATTGAAAAACTAAATTAAAATTCATAAATCAACAATGATCTTAAAATAATTTTAAATAATTTTGTGACCCCTCTAGTACCAATTATATTTTCTTGGTGTGGAAGAATCATGTGATGGGAGATACAATTTTTTCTTTTTTTCTTCTTCATTGATCATTATATGATCTACACAACGATAAACTTCTCGTTCAACATAATTGATAAATAAAGATAGACAACATGAATCACACTAGAACCAAATAGGGACGATCATCACATATTATTTTAATTAATAAAATTAAAACTACCTTGATGGAATTATTTCTTCATAGATGAATCTAGTAACAAAAAAGTCATTCACAGTCATTTTATTATACGAATCAAGCACATATTCCCTCTAGGGACAATCATTATGTGATCCATGAATTCTTGTAGATCACTAAAGGAATCTTTCTGTGCTAACATGGAATATCCATTTACATGCATCAACATCCTTTTAATGCTATGAAAATTGATTCTATATTTGGTTGCTTGATCTGGATGGTAAATATTACTCTCGGTTCTTGGGAATGATCTTGGATAAGAGAGATCTTAGGGGCTTGAGAGAATTCTCCAATTCAGTTCCACACAACCCTAACAAAATAATTGTTCTATTATGAAAATAATATAACTGGATTTATAAATTTATATGGTTAAAATAAAACAATTTAAAAAGTTACATTAATTACTTATTTATTCCTAGAAAAAAATCCATGAATAATAATAATAATAATAATAATAATAATATTTCTCGATATTCACTTAACTTTAGAATTAAAATTAAATACTATTTAATAAAATAATAATCAATATTTATTATTTTCTCACTAGACTAAAAATCTTGACCATTCATTCCACAGTAATATTTATCAAATCATGAATAATGTATATTTATTTATTATATAAATATTACTGCATTATATGCTAGTAAATAAATAAATATTATATTCACTAAATAACAAATAAATACTTATTTAATATTCTTCTCATATTATATTCTTTAAAAAAACTGGTGATGGAATAAATGAAATTGAGGAAACAAGAATAATTATTAAACTAGATGTGGGAATAATATTTAATCAACTTGTTAGATAATAAAGAAAAATAATAAATTTAATTGAGGTTTGGGAAACACTTAGTGTATGACCCTTTATTCCTCTTTCTCATTTTCATTAGGTAAAGTAGCCTAAAGTCCATTGATAACATCTATGAACTTTTCAATGAGCCCATAGAGTAATAAATTAATGTCATAATTACATAATACATCATATGAACACTTACTGTGTGATGTAGTCCCTTTATCATAATATCTCAAATCAAGGAGGATGCATATAGGTGCAATCAACTTATGTGCTTGATTTGTTTTTCTTTAACATTCTAGAGATAGAATATTCCTATAGAACACCATGTATATAGAATTATTTAGCCTATATCTATAAGGACATGTCTATAAACATTACATAATCTGGAATTAAATAGATAATTCACATTGAGGGTCTTTTCAGGTTTAGAGTTTTATAGAATTAGGTCGTAACATTTACATAAGAACATGAATATTACATGTAGAAAATTCTACTCAATATCCATTTTTCATAAAATAAAAACCCTTGAAAAAAGAGTGACATATAATTCCATGCTTTAGACAGCATGACTTTTCCTTGATCCCATACATGAACATTATTCATCTTTAAGTCCCGTGGAAAACATTTTAAAAACATGGGATGAGCATAAAAATCTCAGTAAGGGATATAACATAAGGAATTAAAATGTTATCCCATCAATAAATAAAAAACAATTAAATAATTCTTTTCAATCATAACATACCTCATGAAATCATAATATTTATAAATAACACACATAAATCATAAATCATAAAGGAAACTTGTGGAATCCATATCAAACATACATTGTATCTATCACGGCTACATAGAGAGTCCCATTTGGAATATCCATCATAGTATATTCCCTAAATCTATTAGTAGAAACATTCACGTTTACCTCTGTCACATTACCCAATACATTGGAGAGCTATCTCTGGCTCACCTGCCCTAGGTTTATCACGGAACCAACCATATACATAAAAAATTCCCAATAGCCATAACATATTCATATCCCATAAATGAAACATCATAGGAAGATAACATTTCCACATTGCAATCACAATATATCATTTCAAAATATTTACAAAATCAAAGCTTTTATCAAGCCATTTTCAAAACCATTTAAAATATTAAATAAAGACATTTTTGAATCAATGTGTCCCATACCACTTTGAAGCATTTGAAAGAAATTTAAATTTGAAAACATTCATGTCCATATGAATAAGTATTTAAACTATTTTTAAAACATGGACATTAATGTGAAATATATATATGAATAAACCTTCAAAAATTTTAAAATGATATTTTAGTTAATGAGTTTTTCAACAAAATGAGTGATCCTAGAATACAAATAATTGAAGAATAACATTTAATCAGAACATAATAATATCATGAGAATAAAGTTATTCATGATATAATATCCCAAATTATATTATATACACCATATAAGAGTTAATTGGTTCATATCAATAATTAAGTATCAATGGAAATGTAAATTGAGACGAAATCCCTTATAAAGAATGTATCCTTAGATTAAGGATAAATAAATTACATAATTATGTGTGAAAAATATAACTACACCCAATATAAGTGCATAAAATGTGTAAAATAATCATAGGTTATTCACACATATTCATATCATGAAATAATAAAGAAGTATATGTTTAACCCAAAAAATTGAAATTGGGTTAAAAAGTTTTCTTACCGAAATTCGACTGCCTAACGGTGTCACTTTAAAATTCAGAAAATAAGTTGATGAGAGAGAAAATGATATGTCATCACTTTGAAATACAATTTACATGAATAATGACATATAATAACATATCCTAACATAATAATATGTAAATTAAATGATATAACAAAAATAAGTCTTTTAAAAAGAGGAGGGTGAAAGGTTCCCATACCGATTTGGTGACTTACGAAACATACACCCCATGAAAGAAAGATCAGAAAATGAATATGTAAATAACCATAAATTAAATTTTATTACACAAATAATACAATCATGGGCAGTACATTCACCATACAAAACGAAATAGTGGCTAATATAGCATGATTCTCATGGGAATAAAAAATGAGATGAAAAAGCCTTAACACGTTGTAATCAATCGAGTCATATGAGAAAAGGGTAATAACCACCAAATGAATCATATAATACCATTAATATAAATATATTCATGATAATATATATCAAATGGCAGTACAAAATACACCACATTCAATAAATAAGTGGTGAACAATGGAAATCTCATGGAATTAAATGTGATATATGAAATCCATTACCTCGTGCCGAAATTGATTCTTATGTTCCTTTTTCCTCATGAATAATAAGCATAATTTAATTTATACTTGATTAATAACCTTTTTAGTGCTTATTATTACTTTTATATCACTTATTACCTTGTAATAATAGTTAGTTAATTATTTTAGTTCATATCATACATTTTGTCGATGTTCGGAATTTTAGTTAAAAATGAACTTGTTATAATTACAATTTGTCCATGTGGTCAAAACACCATTATCTCCAGAATTATATTAATGATTTAGATATCATATATATCATATATATCCACTGTATATATATATATATATATTTATAATATTACATAACAATTGAAGATAAGAAATGAAATGCACCGTTCATGGAGACGGTAATCCCTACGTACGCATGAACGCTACTTTCATTTCTATTTAATATTTAATGGAATGAAACCATAATGATACATAGGTATATTATAATTCTAGTCTTATATCATATCATATATTTGTTACATAATTTCATTAACTCTATCTTTATACATTCCATGTATTTCATGAACGAATCATATCTTCTTGACGGTGCAGTAGTCCGCACTTCCTCAAATGAAATTATCATGTTTACACATATTGGAAAGCATAAAGGTATGTTTGTAAATAAAAATTAAAGAATAATACAGAAAACTAAAACATAATATATATCATATATAAATATAGTTCCATCATAATGGCAACCATGAGAGGCGGTAGGAGATAATTGAACAATCATCGCTCCGTGGGGCGTTAGATTGCCATCCACAGAAATAGTATGTTCTTCACTGATTAGATGGAGGTGTGTGTAAGTGTAGTTCAAATACTTATCATAACAACATACTAGTATATTGAGGATACTGTTTTTGTTATAAAATAAAGGAATAGAAATAGTTTAGGGGGTTGGAGAAGTAAAATATAACAAAATAACTTAAGAGAAGACATTACCTTTAAATCGAGTAACTCCCTTTGGTTTGAATGAAAATTGTTTCTTGAAGTAATTTATGCTTAATTTAAGGCTTCTGGAATGGATAGAGAGATCATGGGAGCTTATTTGAGCATATTTTGTATGATAAAAATTCTTTAAAAGTGTGAGAAATGGGTAGAAAGTAAGGTTTTTTTATAAGGGAGAGGAGGGGATCTTTAGGAATGTTTGAAACAATTATTTTATTATAAACTCATATTTGGTTTCAAAAGGTAAACGAATCATTAAATTTGATTTTAATATGACTAATGGTCAAAGAAAATCATCCAATAATAAATGGACATGTTTTGGAAAATTATCATGTATGACATATAATTTCAAAACATCTGATAAAACTTGATTTTTATAAAACAGTCAGACTGAGTTTCAGTTGAAACTATCAATTAGTGGCCCTTTTCAAATAACATAAGTATGTGTTGGGAGACTATATTTTAAAATCAAATATAAATAGTTTGTCCAAGGGTCTCTTTCTTTAGAACCTTTTTCAAAATCATAATATTCTTCAAAAACATGTGATAAGGTACAGTTGAGGTTTTTGATATCACAAAAAATTGCTTGCAAGTGAGTTGTATGTTAGAAAAAGTTACACAACATTCCGAACATGAAATACAATAATTATTGAAAGAAAGTCACCAGGAAGAGATAGGAATGTCATTTGAGATCGTCCTCCTTACATTTGTAACATACATTCCTTGATCTGAAAAAGTTTCAAAAATAAGGATTTAACTTAAAGAGTGGACATAGAAACTAACCATATGTCAAACAAAAACTCATAATCCCTAAGTTGTCCAAACCTACCTCTAATACCAACTATAAGGACACATCCTTAAACATTACATAATCTTGATTTAAATAGATAATTCACATTGAGGATCTTTTAATGTTTATAGTTTTAGATAATTAGGTAATAACATTTACATAACAACATGAATATTACATGTAGAAAATTCTACTCAGTATCCATTTTTTCTTAAAATAATAACTCTTAAAAAAAAGATACATGTCTAGTTCCATGTTTTAGACAGCATGACTTTTCCTTGATCCCATCCATGACCCTTATTCATCATTAAGTCTTGTGGAAAACATTTCAAAAACATGGGATGAGCATAAAAAGTTCAGTAATGGATATAAAATAACAAATGAAAACATTAGCCCATCAATAAATAGAAAACAATGAAACCATACTTTTCAATCATAACATACCTCATGAAATCGTAAGATTTATGAATAATACACAGAAATCATAAATCATAATGGTAACTTGTGGAATCTATATCAAACTTACATTTTAGTAATCACAGCTTCATAGGGAGTCACATTTGGAATACCCATCATAGTATATTCTATAAATCTCTTTGGAGAAAAATTCACGTTTACATCCATCACATTACCCAATGCATTGAACAGTTATCTTGGGCTCACCCGCCCTAGGTTTATCACAGAACTAGCCGTATATGTAAACAATGACCAATAGCCATAAAATATTCACAACCCATAAAAGAAAAATAAATGAAATATAACATTTCCACATTGCAATCACAATATATCATTTCAAAATATTAACAAAATCAAAGCTTTTATCAAGCCATTTCCAAAACCATTTAAAATATTAAATAAGGATATTTTTGAATCAAAGTGTCCCATACCTTTATGAAGCTATTGAAAGAAATTTAAATTTCAAAAAATTCATGTCCATATTAATAAATCCTTGAAATCATTATTAAAACACTGAAATTAATGTGAAATATTTATAAGAATAAACCTTTCAAACATTTAAAATGATATTTTAGTTATAGAGTTTTTAACAAAATTAGAGATCCTAGAATACAAATAATTAAAGAATAACATTTAATCAGAACTTAATAATATAATGAGAATAAATTTATTCATGATATAATATGCCAAAGGACGTTATATACACCATATAAGAGTGAATTGGTGCATATCAACAATGAAGTCTCAATGGAAATTTAAATTTAGACGAAATCCCTTATAAAGACGGTATCCTTAGATTAAAGAATAAATCAATTACATAATTATGTGTGAAAAATATAAATACAACCAATATAAGTGGATATTAACTGTAAAAAAATCAGAGGTTATTCACACATATTCATAGAATAACATAATCAAGAAGTAGACGTTTAACCCAAAAATTGAAATTGGGTTAACAAGATTTCTTACAAAAATTCGACAGGCTAACAGCGTCACCTTAAATTTTAGAAAATAAGTTGATGAAAGAGAAAAGGATATCTTATCATTGGGACATAAAATTTACAACAATAGGGATATTGGAGAACATATCCCAACATAAGAAGATGTAAATTAAAAGACATAACAAAAAGAAATGTTTTAAAAAGAGGGGGGAACCTTTCACCCTCCTCTTTTTAAAAAAAAAAATTTTTGTTATGTATTTTAATTTACATCTTGTTATGTTGGGATATGTTCTTATATATCCTTATTGATGTTAATTTTATATCCGAGTGATGATATATCCTTTTCTATCTCATCAACTTATTTTCTGAATTTTAATGTGACGTCGTTAGGCTGTCAAGTTTCTGTAAGAAAACTTCTTAACCCAATTTCAATTTTTGGGTTAAACATCTACTTGTTCATTATGTTGTGCTATGAATATGTGTGAATTACCTAGGATTATTTTGCACTTAATATCCACTTATATTGGTTTTATTTATATTTGTCACCCATAATTGTGTAATTGATTTATCTTTAATCTAAGGATAACTTCTTTATAAGGGATTTCGTCCCATTTTACATTTCTATTGAGACATCATTGATAATATGAACCAATTCACTCTTATATGGTATATATACGGTTCTTTGGAATATTATATCATGAATTCAATTATTGTCATGATATTATTATGTTCTTTTTAAATGTTATTCCTCTATTTTTTTATTATAGGATCTCTCATTTTGTTAAAGAACTCTTTAACTAAAATATCATTTTAAATGTTTTAAAGGATTATTCTTCTAAATCTTTCACATTAATGTCCATGTTTTATAAATGGTTTTAAGGATTAATTTATATGGAAATGAATTTTTTGAAATTGAAATTTCTTTCAAAAGATTCAAAGTGTTATGGGACACATTGATTCAAAAATCTCTTTATTTAATATTTTAAATGGTTTTGAAAATGGTTTGATAAAATATTTGATTTTGTCAATATTTTGAAATGATATATTGTGATTGAAATGCAGAAATTTTATCTTTCCATTGTGTTTGTTTTATGGGTTATGAATATGTTATGGATATTGGGCACTGTTTACTTATACGGGCGGTTCTGTGATAAACCTAGGGCAGGTGATCCCGAGATAGCTCTCCAATGCATTGGGTAATGTGGTAGAGGTAAACATGAATCTTTATATTAAGTGGTTTAGGGAGTACATTATGATGGGTTTCGCAAATGTGACTCCCATTGTAGCTGTTATAAATACATTGTAAGTTTGATATGGATTCCCCAAGTTACCTTTATAATTTATGATTTATATATGTTATTCATAAATCTTATGATTTAATGAGGTATGTTATGATTGAAAATCATGGATTCATTGTTTTGTATTTATTAATGGTTTAATGTTTTCATTCCTTATTTTATATCCCTTACTGATCTTTTTATCCTCATCCCACGTTTTTTAAATTTTTTCCATGGGACATAAAGATGAATAATGGTCAAGGATGAGATCAAGGAAAAGTCATGCTATCTAAAATATGGAACTAGACATGACTCTTTTTTTCAAGAGTTTTTATTTTATGAAAAAAATGGATACTGAGTAGAATTGTCTACAAGTAATATTAATGTTGTTATGTAAATCTTATGACCTAATTATCTAAAAATCTAAACCTGAAAAGATCTTCAATGTGAATTATCTATTTAATTCAATATTATAGAATGTTTATGGATGGGTCCTTATAGTTGGTATCAGAGGTCGGTTTAGACAACTTTAGGGATTATGAGTTTTTTTTGACAGATGGTTAGTCTCTATGTATACGCTTTAAGTTAAATCCTTATTTTTGAAAAAAAAATCGATCAAGGGATGTATTTTATGAATGGAATGAGGAGGATCTCAAATGACATTCCTATCTCTTCCTTAGGAATTGCTTGCAATAATCATTGTAAAGTCATGTTTGGATGATTATGAAACATTTTCTAACATATAACTCACTTGCAAGCAATTGTTTGAGATATCAAATACCTCCACTGTACCATGATATTATCGTAGGTCATGGGTTTTATTTAATCAAATCCTATTTTCATAATATTCTCATATTTTCATGAAAGGTAAATATTTTCAAGGAATTTTTAAATATTTTACCTTATCACCAGATTTTGAAGCATATTAGGATTTTGAAAAATGTGCTAGAGAAGGAGAACCTTGATCAACTTAGTTATATTTGATTTTAAAATATATTCTCCCAACACATATTTATTGTATTTTAAAAGGACCACTGATTGAATGTTTCGATTCAAACTGAGTCTGACGATTTTATAAAAATTATGTTTTATCAGATGTTTTGAAATTATATGTCATGCATGATTATTTTCAAAAAATATTTTTCTAGAAACACCCTTATGACCCAAGTTGTACAAGGTGTATCTGGATGAAGGAAGAAAATTATTTTTAAGGATCTATAAATCATTTTCTCAAAGCCTTGACCTTCAACCTACGTGAAAAAGAAGATGATGAAAACATATGGACACCATGATCAAGGTATGCTGTTATTTCATTTTAGAATAGTTTTATTTTATTATTTGGAGGTGAAAAAATGACAATATATAAGATGTGGAAGTTTTAAGGTGTTGGGATGAAAATTAAAGGGATAAGAAAACCATTGAGGTTAAAACATTTTATGGTTATATTTGAATTTTATAAAAAGGACAACACACAGACCGTGTGACAACCTATCACAATGGAAAATTCTGCAGGAATCGAACCCACAACCAAAGTGCAATTGGGGTTTATCGCCTACCACTAGACTACGTGATGTTCCTGGTTAGTATGACTTATTATTTTTAGTTAAATGATTTTATGAATCAAGAATAAGTTGATTTTTGGAACATATGATTTAATAAATGGATATCATTAATATAATAAAATTATTTGGTGATTAATTGATAAATTTTATTTTGGAAGATGTATTATATTTTGGGGAAACATTATATGCCTATTGAAAATAGAATACTTTGGGATTTCAATTGAGGATTAATGGTGGAATTTTATTTTGGAAGAACATTTTTGTGGACATATATTGATTTTGGTTATTTATAGAAATGATTAACCTATCCTAGAGAATATCTGATTTGGCTAATTATGCTTCAGTGTGAGACTTTAAGAGTAGTCCATGTTTTTCGAGTTAAATGTTAATATTTACTTTGGAAGACTGTGTTATTAAATCCTTCTATCTTTTGGGTTTCAATATTTGTTTGGATTATTTTGAAACATTTTATAGACAATTGTGTATTTAGTGGTCTTTCTGGAACTTTGGTTACTTTTTGTTGAATTTTGGAGATTAAGAGTTGTATTTATTTTTATAAAGGATTATTCTTTTTTGGGATTATATAATCTTGTAGTAACCATTTTGGTATTATTTCATGTCTAAAGGAAAGGGAAATATATAGTTCTTTTTTTTGTGGATGATGTGATTCTCTAATAGTTGATTCTTGTGCTTTTTATGTGGCCAAGTATTTTTGAATAATATTTGTTTGGAGAAAAGAATAGTTTTTGGTAGAAACTTATTAAAGGATGAAACTCTACCTGAAGGTAAGTATATTTTCTTATGTTGTATTCTATGCAGTAAATGAATTCCTAAATTTATGAAAAGGAACTTAAAACAAAAATGTTATCAGTTTACGTTTCCTAGTGGGTTATCAAAGACCGCTTAACACATCACAAGTTTGTGATTTTCTAGTTATTAACTTTTTCTAAATCATGTTTTCTATCACTCTCCATCAGATCTTGATGGTTTTTTTTCTTCCATATCTATATTTTCCTATATGGAATCCTAGTATAGGTTATCTTAGGTAATCTTTTTGTTTCTTTTTCTTTCTTTTATAGTGATAGTTTTATTGAATCTTTTCCCCATGTGGGACATTAACTGATGTTTCTGAGCCCAATTTTAAAATTGCAAGGACGTAATTCCCATAAGGGGGGGAAGGATGTAACATCTCAGGTAAATAAAATACATGACATTTTTAAAATTTATTAATATTTTTGAATTAAATATTAATTTTAATTTATATGGGACGCTATGTTCGATGGCGTAGCCGATATGCAACAACGAGTTTTTTGAAATCTTATTTTGCAGACTAATAATATAATATTATTATTTTAAATGGTAGTTAACGTTGAGCCATTATAATGGATTGAATAAATAGAACAAACAAAAATTTGATTATACATGTCTGTTAAATGTTTTTACATTTATGGAATAAAATTTTTAGGCTATAAATGTGAATGAATCTTAGCATAAATACTCTAATAATATTTAAATGGTCGATTTACCACCTTTTGATGGTGAACTCACATTAAATCTAGATTTGGTAATTTTTATATATTATATTTGACAAAATAAAATTCTTATTTAGATTCAGGACAAAATAATTTACTTTGGGTAAATTTTTGGTAATTTTCTGATAAAGTTCCCTTTTTAATTAATTGGGAAAAATACTGTATTTTAATTCAAAAGTGCCTTTTAATATAATTTATTTAAATGGTTAGATTATATTTTTAATCAGTTATAAAGATTAATTATAATATATTTTTACCAGTTAATGCAGTGTTGAACATTGAAATTAATTTCACTTTGAAATTGGACATAAACAAGTGTTAATCTTTTGATAGTTATTATTTCTAAAAAAACACGCTTTTTGTTTTGATAGTGGGAGTTAATTTTAAATTTTTTTGTGCCAGTTCTGTGTTTCGAATTTAGGAAAATGGATTCCATATTTGGAATTAGTAGGTCCAAATTGTGTAAATAGGTAACTTTTACTTGTATACATTATAAATATTTACTTTAGTAAATATTTTGTTTACCATGATTAAAGGGTAAATATAGTAAATAAGGGTAAAATATAATATTATAATAATATTAAATTTCCATAACATGTGTCCTAATACTATTGGTTGACACATATCTGAACATGGGTATCACGGCCCGTCCTCGGGACCCGTGTCGTGACTACCCCAAGTCTGCCTTCCGTAGGCCAGGGGATGGAGACTAGCACCAAAGGCATAAATCATGAAAAAAGAATAGGCATTGCCTTTATATAAGAAAAAACACCACAGAGTACGTAAGCTGAAGTAAACACTAAGTAAACTGAATACAAAAGTTAGTGCTGAAAGGTAAATGGGCCAAAATACAAACCCAACTGAAAGTACAGTACAACTGAAAAGAATGTACAGCAGCAGTAAAGTAAATCAGCAACCATTGAGTCGTCCTCCGGCTATCCCACCTGAAGGGTGGGTACAGATGGTCTCCTCAGCTCCTCAGGTCTGGCCGTCCACTCCGTGTATGTACCGCCTGATAGCCCACCTCCAGGTACCGTTATGCTCCATAAGCATCAACCACGATCAGCGTTGTCCATCATCTGCAACCAACACAACATAGTGCGGGCATAGCCCGTGCAGGGGTGAGTATACGATACTCAGTAGGGACCCCGAGACCCCCGAAGGTCTCCCAAAATCCACAAAGGATAAACCACAAAGTAAGGATAGAAATACGTAGTATCAACCGACACAACTTAGGTATATGCACATACATATACCTAAGTCATCAATTCCAGTTCGGCTCCAACTTCTGAGCCCAAGTTCAACCCAGTCCACACAGGAAAGTACAACCCAATCCACACAGGAATGTACAACCCAATCCACACACGAAAGCAAGTCAATCATATCTAAGATAATGATTGAACGTCAAGACTCAGCTCACACCGGTATACTACTCATGAAGAGGGGTGGAGATGATTAGATGTAGCCTCTAAATCATCTCCTCTGCCGAACCCATGTAGGATCCAAGTATAGAAGTCATCGCTGCCAAACCCACATAGGATCATAGTACAGTAACCATCACTGCCGAACCCATGTAGGATCCTAGTACAGTCGCCATCGCTGGTGAACCCACAGAGGATCCAAGTACAGTCATCCTCGCTGCTGAAACCACGTAGGATTCAAGTACAGTCGTCATCGTCATCGAACCCATGGAGGATCCCAGTACTGTAGTCGTCGCAGTCGCATCCATCACTAGGGTTCCCCACACACAGTATGCTCGATTCTGGGAGGGTCCGCTCCTCGATTCAAAAATAGGTACATCAACTATCATGAAGACTAGAGTTGATGTATCCCGTAGTTCTGTCCCACGTCATAGGGGAAAACCCAAGAAAAATGTGCCCAAGAAACAGAGAACAAGACAACCAGGTGATTTCCCTAAAAGTACACGGTGTGTAGGTAAAAAGTACACGTTGTGTTATCAGACACCGGGTACTGCCTGTGTAAACGGCCCGTGTCATGGGGCTGGTCGTGTAAAAATAAAGTACACAGCGTGTAGTATGGTTACATGTCATGTCCAATCCTACAGGGTCAGGTTCATGTGGGCTGGCCATGCCTGGCCGTGTGGTGGATTACATGCTCGTGTACTCCACCCCGTGTCCATGTATTCCCAGAATACACGTTGAGTCATCACGAAGCCACTTCTGCCATGGTGAAGGAAGTACATTCCATGCCTCTGGCCGTATGGTTCTGCTCGTGTCTGTGTATCACCCGGATTACACACCGAGCCTCGCGAACCCGCTTCGGCCTTTCTATGATGATAATAAACGCCATGCCTCATGGCTGTGTATTTCTGTCTGTGTCTGTGTATTTTCCTTAAATACATGCCATGTCCATCAAATTCTACTCTGTCAAAATGTGTGGTCAGTACACACCGTGTGACCGGTTTCACATGTCGTGTGTCACTTCTTCTGATGTCTGTTACTTCTTCCGCTGAACGCTTTTACTACACGGTGTGTGCTTTGGAAGTACATGCCGTGTATTCTAGAATTTTCCAGAAACGACGCCTTGGTCTAGCACGCCTCCCTAGGCGTCATTTCTTCGTTCCGATGATCCATTTTCTACAAAACACCCACTCATAGGTCATCCTGATGTTCCGAGGTCGTTTCCGATGTTTTCGGGCCTCCGATCGGCTTAGAAAACTTGCCTTGATTCACCGCTCAAGAACGGTAGGAGAACACCGAATAACAAGAACATCAGAGGAATCGAACCGTTTTAGTTTGGTCTAGTTCCTTCCGCATTAGTTCGATAGAAAATGGTTTATAGAGAACCAATAACATGGAAGAAAAAACAATGTTTCTCAATCATAAACACACCCCTACCTCGAAGGAAGTTCGCGGTTGTCAAGCGCCATGGACGATGGCGTCGATTCCTTCGTCGTCGATGTCTCCTCCTTTATCATGGAGGAAGAAGAGGGTAAGGAAACTGGGGCCGCCGAATCAACGTTCTTCGTCGGAGAGTTGACGTTCTTCATTGAAGATGAATTTCTTCAGGATAAAAACTAGAGCTCTCCTCACAAAGTCTCAACACAACTAGCCAAATCCCCAAATAAAATAAGACCTTCTCTTATTTTATTATAACATGCCAAGAATTTCAATTTTAAAATTCAAACACATAACTCACTTAATTGATTAAGTGTGTTGGTATGATTAAAGAGGAGAGAGGGGAGAGTTACAAATTAATGGGGAGTTGCCAACTTTAAGAGGGGTTAGAGGAGTTAAAGGAATTTGAAGGGGTGGGGCTCGTGTAGGCCCCACCTCACAAATATCCTAAAAATAGTAGTTAGGAAATAGTGGGTCCCACCCCAACTCCCACACT
This sequence comes from Viscum album, assembly GCA_963277665.1. NCBI lineage: Eukaryota > Viridiplantae > Streptophyta > Magnoliopsida > Santalales > Viscaceae > Viscum > Viscum album. Next base: position 1,299,135,664 of record OY728136.1, read on the forward strand.
TAGGATATAACCACTTAGGTTAGAAGTAAATTTTGTTCCAGAAATTTTATTTACTTCACATTTAATTTTCAATTTTTAACAACTCCTCCCAAGCAAGCGCACCTTCGGAAAAGGTCCTCTTAAGAAAATATTGTCGTTTCAGTTTCATCGGTGCCCTCAGATTTTGATTCCGAGCACCAGTTCAAAAGATAGAAAAACTCGCTTGTTCGTTCACTGAACGTACCCAATCTAAACTTCGCAAATTGATTCTGGGAACACCTGGCCTTGGAATCATGTGCCGTTAGAAACTGCGTACTCGTAAAATCTCAAAGAAATTAAGAAAAAAATTTCCTTGAAATTTACGAGTCTTTACATTACTCCCACCACAGGGATTTACATCCCCATAAAGATACATCCCAAAACTAGGGAAACAAATGAGGGTTCTAAGCACGCATCTGAGCCTCCCGCTCCCATGTGCTCTCCTGGAGGTTCCCGTGCTGCCACCTGATGCGCACTAGAGGAATTGACCATCCATGTTGGACCCGCTCCTGTCGATCCTTGATCTACAATGGGACCTCCGCAAAAGTCGCACCGTCATCGATGTCCAGCTCCCCATGATCAATGATATGCATCGGGTCGTGCGCATATCTCCTCACCTAAGATAAATGGAAGACGTCGTGCACCCGGTGCAACTGAGGTGGAAGAGCCAGGTGATAATCCACCTCGCCTATGCTGCTGAGAACCTGGAATGGTCCGATGAAGCGCGGAGATAACTTGTTGCCCCGGCCAAATATCTGTAATCCACGCCGAGGTGAGACCCGTAAGAAAACGTGGTCACCATCCTCGAACTCTAGTGGTCTCCGCCTCCTATCAGCATAGTACTTCTACCGGCTCTAAGCAGTCCTCATTCACTCCTGGATGATCTGAACCTTCTCTGTCATGGCCTGGACCATCTCTGGCCCTACTAGTGCTGACTCCCCAGGGTCTGTCCAGCATAGAGGTGATCTGCAAGGTCCGCTGTACAATGCCTCATATGGTGCCATCCTGATGGTGGAGTTGTAGCTATTATTGTATGCAAACTCCACCAAAGGTAGGTGATCCTCCCAACTGCAACCAAAGTTGAGGATACATGCACGGATCATGTCCTCGAGAGTCTCAATGGTCATCTCTGTCTGACCATCCGTCTGAGGGTGAAAGGCGGTGCTCAGGCGTAGCTGCATCCCAAATTCCTCCTGTAACCCCTTCCAAAGCCAGGAAGTAAAACGAACATCTCGATCGGAGATGATAGATGAGGGTACACCATAAATCCGTACAATCTCCTGAATGTATAGGCATCCCAAGATCTCCACTGAGCCCTTCTCTCTTATAGGAAAGAAGTGGTCCGACTTGGTGAGTCGGTCTACGATCACCCAGATGGAGTCATGTCCTCTAGAAGTACGTGGAAGTCCCATCACGAAATCCATAGATATCCCATCCCACTTCCACTTCGGGACCTCTAAGGGTTGTACCAAGACTTATGGTACATAGTGCTCCGCCTTCACCTTCTGGAAGGTGAGGCATCGTGAAACGAAATCTGCCGCAGCCTTCTTCAAACCCAGCCAATAGTGTTATCGTCTGAGGTCCCGGTACATCTTCGCCACTCTAGGATGTACTTCTAGAGGGGTAGTGTGAAACTCTTTCATCACATCCTCTCGTAATGCAGCTGGTACCATGGTATGTCCCCTGAAAAGGATGACGTGTTGTCCTCCTACAGAAAATCCATTAGGTGCCTGTCATGAGGATATCTGTGCACATCGCGTCTCACAGTCAACATCCCCATGTTGTGCCTCTCTAACCCACTGAAGTAGTGGAGTAGTGACTGTGAGATACTATATAAAGGCTAATCCTTCACTATCCATGAAGGATATCCGCAACGCGGCTAGCTGCTCCGTCACCTCTCCAAGTAGTTGGATGCCCGACCTTCTGCTGAGAGCATCAGCTACTACATTCCCCTTCCCAGGAGTATAGACTATCTCAAAGTCATAATCCTGAAGGAACTCGAGCCATCGTCGTTGTCTCGGGTTTAGGTCCTTCTGCGAGAAGATGTACCTAAGACTCTGGTGGTTAGAGTAAATTGTAAAGTGCTTGCCCATCAGATAGTGTCGCCACATCTTTAAGGAAAAGACCACTGCTGCTAACTCCAGGTCATGGGTAGCATAGTTCTGCTTGTGCTGCCTCAACTTTCGTAAACTGTAAGAGATCACTACCTGCTCCTACATCAGGACACACTTGAGTCCGTTCCCTGATTCATCGTAGTAAACTATGTACCCTACGCTCTCCTCTGATAGCCTCAAGATGGGTGCACTGATCAATCTTTGTCTCAGCTCTTGGAAGATTTGCTGACAAATCTCAAACCACATGAAGGGTTTCCCCTTCTTCGTCTATGCTGAGAGCGGTGATGTAACTCTGGAGAAGTCTGGCACAAATCTCTAATAGTACCCAACCAGACCTAGGAAACTCCGCACCTCTGTCATGCTCCTGGGTGGCTCCCAAGCTAGCACTTCCTCGATCTTCACAGGATCCACCACAACTCCCGCCTCAAAGATGACGTGTCCCAAGAAGTGGACCTCTCGAATCCAGAATTGACACTTCGAGATCTTACCATAAATCTGGTGCTCTCGGAGTGTATCCAATACAACCCGTAAGTGGTAGGCGTGCTCCTTGTCAGTAGTCGAGTAAATCAATATGTCTTCAATGAAGACTATGACAAATCGATCGATGTAAGGCTGTAAGATCATGTTCATGAGACTCATGAACACTGTTGGAGCATTGGTTACGCCGAAAGGCATAACCAAGAACTCATAGTGGCCATACCGACACCTAAAGTCCGTCTTCGGCACATCCTCATCTCGAACTCTGAGCTGATGATAGCCTGACCTGAGGTCTATCTTCGAGAACCATCTTGCTCACTTGAGCTGATCGAAGTGGTCTTCAATCCTCAAAAGTGGATACATGTTCTTCATGATCACCTGGTTTAGGCGACAGTAGTCGACACACAGTCGTAAGCTCCCGTCTGCCTTCTTGGTGAACAAAATTGGGGAACCCCAGGGTGAAACACTGGGTCGAATGAATCCCTTGCCTTGAAAGTCCTCCAGCTGTACCCATAGCTCTCGATGCTCAGAGGGAGCAATCTGATATGTTGTAGTAGATATCAGGGTTGTCTCGGGGTACAGGTCAATATATAAGTCTATCTCTCTTCGAGGAGGTAGTCCTGGAACATCGTCAGGAAAAACATCGGCATATTGATCCACCACAATAGGAAAACTCGGACTCCGCACATCAACTGCTCCTAGGATGAGACTAGCCAACTGATATGTGATCGGTTTTCCTCTCCTCTGTGTGAGTCCATCCTATGATGCAAAGTCTCCCTTCTCACTAGTGAAGGTAAACCTACTCCCATTGGTGAGAACACATCACACCTTGCGCCTAATACAGTTGATCTGAGCATGGACCGTAGATAACCAATTCATGCCCAAGATGACGTCGTAAGGCCTCGACACCTCTACAAGAAGATCCCAGCCGAATCTATCACCTCCTAGAGTAATCTCACACTGTCGGAACCAGTGTGTAATTGTCGAGTCTGCTCCCGTAGGAGTCTCTAGCTGTAAGGATCGAGCCAACGGCTCCATCGAAATCTTCGAGCTCCGAACAAGGGCAGGGACAATGAAAGAATGACTCGCTCCGGTGTCTATAATAACTACAGCAAGGGTGGAGTAGACACAGATAGTACCTCGAATCATCTCAGGTTCTCCGTGGTCGTAGGCCTTCACCGCCTGAAGCTGAGCCTGCCTCTGTCTGCTAGCTCCTTGTGGTCTAGGTGAACCTCCTAGTGGTGGTGGTGGTAGAGCCTCAAAGCGTCGCCCACCACCCGTTGCTCGTCCAGCTCCTCTGCCTCATCTGCCTACTCCCTGAATACCACCACGTTCAAACCTCTACCTCTGCCTGGGTGGTCCCTCAACCATCTTCTGCTCCTCTACATGGTGGGTCGGGTAGACACGAGCCATCTGGCCCTACCCGCCGCATTCATAGCACTGCCTACCTCTCGAATGACTAGCTCTGCTGTGTGTGCCCCACACATCCGAACCAGTATCCTGAGGTCATCCACCTGATGGTCTGGTCTGCTTGGACCTCTACGTCATCTTTCTACTACCAGCTGTAGAAGAATCCGCTACGTGCCACCATGCGGTAGGTCTCACTGCTGGTGAAGGCTCATTAAGAAAGCTCTCTACAAGAAGGGATCTCTCCAGTACTCCCGCCAATGTCGGAATACTGAGGGAGGTCATATATTCCCTGATCTCATGCCTCAGTCCCTGCTCGAAGGTACGGGACCGGGAGAATGGGTCTCATACCATGTCAGTGGAATAGCGTGAGAGGTCGGTAAATCTCGCCAGGTACTGGGCTACTGTCATGATACCCTGTCGTAGCTATAGTAGCTCCTGAATGCGCACCACACGGAGGGTTCCTGGAATTAACTCTAAGAGAAAGAGGCTCTCAAAGTCCAACCAAAGTAATGATGCCTCATCGTGAACCTGGAGCATCAGGCTCCACCATCTACCTACTACTGCATGTAGGAGACTCACCGCAAGGATCACCATGAGGTCATCTGGTGTCCCTACTAATCTGAAGACTCAGAAAACAGCCTGCAGCCAGTCCTCGGCTGCCTGAGGGTCCGTCACCCCGCGGAATTTGGGCGGTCTCTGACGCTGAAACTTGTGCAGTTCATTTAGGCGACGTGCATCCTTAGCTACTGGGGCTGGTGGTATCGGTGGCTCGATGGGTAGAGGTACCATCGGTGCCTCTGTTGTAATGGGGCCCTGCACTGAGGCCTCGTCACTCGGTGGGCTTCCATCTCTCACAATACTCAGAACCCTAGTTGGATGCCATTGTGGGGCCATCCTGAAAGGAAATAGGTGCGCCACAGTTAATATAGTATACCTGATGAGCTGACACAAAGTAATCACAATGAAAACTTTTGAAACACAGATGCAATCATTGTTTTTGTGCACTGAGTTGGGAATCAGAAGTCAAGGTCCTGGTGTATGGATACATCAGCCGCCACACCAACACTGGACTCCCTGGACTGATAAGCGCACTCAATACCCTTAACATTATTGCTTCACATAGAAGAAATTATCATAGTCCTGAGTTATGTGGTAGAACTGACTCCTATGATACCAATTTGTCACGACCCGTCCTCGGGGCCCATGCTGTGACTACCCCAAGCCCGCCTTCCATAGGCCAGGGGCTGGCGACTGGCACCAAAGGCGTAAATCCTGAAAAAAGAGAAGGTATTTCCTTTATATAAGAAAATAAACATCATAGAGTACACAAGCTGAAGTAAACACTAAGTAAACTGAATACAAAAGTAAGTGTTGAAAAGTAAATGGGCCAGAATACAAACCCAACTGAAAGTATAGTACAACTGAAAAGAAAGTATAGTAGTAGTAAAGTAAATCAGCAACCACCGAGTCTTCCTCTGACTATCCCACCTGAAGGGTGGGTACATGTGGTCTCCTCAGCTCCTCGGGTCCGACCGTCCGCTCCGTGTATGTCTCGGCTGATAGCCCACCTCCGGGTACCATCACGCTCCACAAACCTCAACCACGATCAGCGATATCCATCGTCTGAAACCAATAACAACGTAGTGCGGGTATAGCCCATGCAGGGGTGAGTATACGATACTCAATAGGGACACTGAGACCCCCGAATGTCTCCCAGAATCCACAAAGGATAAACCACAAATGAAGGATAAAAATACAAAGTATCAACCAACACTACTTAGGTATATGCCCATACATATACCTAAGTCATAAATTCCAGTTCGGCTCCAACTTTCGAGCCCAAGTTCAACCCATTCCACACAGGAAAGTACAACCCAATCCAAAGAGGAATGCACAACCCAATCCACACAGGAAAGCAAGTCAAGCATATCGAAGATAATGATTTAAAGTCAAGACTCAGCTCACACGGGTATACTACTCATGAAGAGGGGTGAAGATGATTAGATTTAGCCTCTGAATCATCTCCTCTGTCGATCCCATGTCGGATCCAAGTACAGAAGTCGCTGCTGCCGAACCCACGTAGGATCTTAGTACAGTAACCATTGCTGACGAACCCACGTAGGATCCTCGTACAGTCACCATCGTTGTCGAACCCATGGAGGATCCAAGTAGAATCATCCTCGCTGCCGAACCCACGTAGGATCCAAGTACAGTTGTAATCGTTGTCGTACCCACGGAGGATCCCAGCACTGTAGTCGTTGCAGTCGCAACCAGCTCTAGGGTTCCCCGCACACAGTACGCTCGATTCTGGGAGGGTCCGCTCCTCGATTCAAGGATCAGTACATCAACTATCATGAAGACCAGAGTTGATGTATCTTATAGTTTCGTCCCACGTCATAGGGGGAAAACTAAGCAAAACGTGCCCAAGACATGGAGAACAAGACAACCAACCCATTTCCCTAAAAGTACACGGCGTGTAGGTTAAAAGTACACGTCGTTTTATCATACATTGAGTACTGCCTGTGTAAATAGCCCATGTCATGGGGATGGCCGTGTAAAAATAAAGTACATAGCGTGTAGTATGTTTACACGCCGTGTCCAATCCTACAGGGTCAGGTTCATGTGCGTTGGTCATGCCTGGCCGTGTGGTGGAGTACATGCTTGTGTACTCTATCCCGTTTCCATGTATTCCCGGAATACACGCCGAGTCATCACGAAGCCACTTCTGCCATAGTGAAGGAAGTATACGCCGTGCCTCTGGCCGTGTGGTTCTTCCCATGTCTGTGTTTCTACCAAATTACATGCCGAGCCTCCCGAAGCCGCTTCTACCTTTCTATGAAGATAATACACGTCGTGCCTCGTGGCCGTGTATTTCTGTTCGTGTCTGTGTATTTTCCTTAAATACACGCCATGTCCATAGAATTCTCCTCTATCAAACTGTGTGGTCAGTACACGCCGTGTGACCGGTGTCACACGCCGTGTGTCACTTCTTCTGATGTCCGTTACTTCTGCCGATGAATGCTTGAATTACACAACGTGTGCTTTGGAAGGACACGCCGTGTATTCTGGAATTTTCCAGAAATTACGCCTCTAGCCAGCATGCCTCCCAAGGAATCCGTTCTTCATTCCGATGATCCGTTTGCTACAAAACTCCCGCTCCTAGGTCGTCTCGATGTTCTGAGGTCATTTTTGATGTTTTCGAGCCTCCGATCAGATTTGAAGACTTTCCTTGATTCACCGCTCAAGAACGGTTGTAGAACACCATATAACAAGAATGACGGAGGAATCGTACTGTGTTAGTTTGGTCTGGTTCCTTCCGCATTAGTTCGATAGCAAATGGTTTAGAGAGAACCAATAACCTGGAAAGAAAAACAACGTTTCTCAATTCATAAACACACCCCTACCTCGAAGGAAGTTCTCGGTTGTCAAGCGCCATGGACGATGGCATCGATTCTGTCATCGTCGGTGTCTCCTCCCTTGTCGCAGAGGAAGAAGAGGGTAAGGAAACCGGGGCCGCCGAATCAACATTCTTCATCCGAGATTTGACGTTCTTCGTTGAAGATGAAATTCTTCAACATGAAACTAGAGCTCTCCTCCCAAAGTCTCAACACAACTAGCCAAATCCCCAAATAAAATAAGACCTAATCTTATTTTATTATAACCTCCAAGCATTTCAATTTTAAAATTCAAACACATAACTCACTTAATTGATTAAGTGTGTTGGCATGATTAAAGAGTAGAGAGGGGAGAGTTACAACTTAATGGGGAGTTTCCAACTTTAAGTGGGGTTAGAGGAGTTAAAGGAATTTGAAGGGGTGGGGATCATGTGGGCCCCACCACACAAATATCCTAACAAGAGGAGTTAGGATCTAGTGGGTCCCACCCCAACTCCCATACTTAGGATAAAACCACATAGGTTCGAAGTAAAATTTGTTCTATAGATTTTATTTACTTCACATTTAATCCTCAATTTTTAACAACTCCTCCCGAGAAAACAGACCTTCAGAAAAGGTCCTCTTAAGAAAATATCACCATTGTGGTTTCATCGGTGCCCTCGGATTTCGGTTTCGAGCAACGGTTCAAAAGATAGAAAAACCCGCTCGTTCGTTCACTGAACGTACCTGAGATAAACTTCAGAAATTGATTCCGGGCACACCGGGCCTCGAAATCAGGTGCCGTCAGAAACTGCGTACTCGTAAAATCCCAAAGAAATTATGAAAAAAATTTCCTTGAAATTTATGGGTCTTTACAATGGGCATCCTTAGGTCTAATTTGGGACCCCAAGGAGCCACATGGGAGTAATAAAGACACTTTATATTAATTAATTTTAAGTAAAGACAAAAATCACATAAACAAATATCTTTTAGTAAATCAATCTTTACATGGTGTTATATAAGTTATTTTTCAACTATAAATATTTATTGTAAAGATAAAAATATTTCCTACATCATTGTATTTTTTTTATTTTTTGACATCATATAAATTAAATTATTTATGACACAATAATGATGCAATGTTTACCTCATTAATAAATGATTTAAATAAATAAGATTATAATTATTAAAAAATATCCAAAACCTATCCCATTATTATTGGATGATTTTATTTCGACCATGATTAATATTAACTTTTACTTTAATATTTATTTGACCTTTTCAAACTTAAGATGAGTTTATAATAAAATAATTTTTTCAAACATTCCAAAAGAGCCCCTACTCTCCATTATAAAAATCCCTCAGTTCTTATGCATTTTTGACACTTCTCAAGCCTTTGGATCATACAAACTATTCTCCAATAAGCTCCCAAGATCCCTCTATTCATCCTATAATCCTTACCATAGGCATAAAGCACTTCAAGAAACCCTTTTGGTTCAAACCAATGGGAGTTACCCAATTTAAAGGTGACGTCATCTCTTAGGTTCTTTTCTTTTATTTTCTATCTCCTACCCCCTAAACTCTTTTTATTAATTTATTTAATAACTAAACTAGTACACTAAATATACTAATATGTTTTTATGAGAATTATTATAACTACATTTACACACACCTCCATCTAATTGGTGAAGAACATACTATTTCTTTGGATGGAAAGCTATTGCATCATGAAACGATGATTGTTCAATTAACTCCTAGCACCTCTCATCATAGCCATAATGATAGAACTGTATTTATATATGATATATATTCTGTTTATGTTTTCTTTATGATTATTTTTTTCATTTATATTACACCATTATGGTTTCCATAATGGGTAAACGCAGTAATTTAATTTTAGGAAGTGCAGACTACCGCCCCCTCAAAAATGATATGACTTGTTAATGCCTTATGTGGGATGTATAAAGGATAAATTTAAGGATATTATATATGATATTATAATTTAATTATAATATAACTATTTATCATTATGTTTTAATTCCATTAAAATAAGAAATAGAAATGGAAGTAGCGTTCATGCGTATGTACAGCTTACTGTCTCCATGAACTATGCGTTTTATTTCATCACACAAATATTATGTACTATTTTAAATACATATATATACTGAATATATATGATGTATATGATATCTAAATCATGAATATCATTTTATAGATAATGTATTGTTGACTACATGGACAAATTTTAATTATAAGGTGTTCATTTTTACTCAAATACCATATATCGATGAAACAACTGTTAATAACTAAAATGATTACATAATGTTTACAACATGGTAATAAGTGATATAAAAGGAATAATAAACCTGAAAAAGGTTATTAAGCAAGTATAAATTAATTTTAGATTATTATTCAAGAGATTAAAGAACGATCGAGTCAAGTCGGACACGAGGTAAGGGAACTTCTTAACCCAATTTCCGATCTTTGGGTTAACCATCATCTTGTTTATTATGTCATGCTATGATTATGGGAGAAATGAATTTTGATATCTTCTCTTGTATTTATACTTTCGTTATGTGTATTTATAGTGAATAATAATAATTGATCTATTTTATTTGAAAAATCATCTTTGTAAGGGACTTCGTCTCAATCTCCATTCATTGAGGCATATTTTGTTTTATTCTCTACTTTTTTTTATACAATGTATAAATAATTTTGAATTTTCATTTCATTCAAAGGGAATATTTTCATATGAGGAATTTTAATAAATAAAAAATAATAATGTTTCTTTTAAATTTAAGTGGTGATAATGACCTTTTCCGCCATCACGAGTATTATTTGATCTTTTGCATCCTTAACAAGCTGTAATGTTTTTAAAAGGAAAATAAATTCCATATACTCTTTTTACATATTTTGGTACTGAAAATAGTTTTGATAATTTATTTTTTATGTCAATATATATAAATGATATATTATGATTATAATTTGGAAATGTTATATTTCCTTTGTTTTTGTTTTATGTGTTAGGAATATGTTATGGTTCATGGGCATTGTTTACGCATATGGGTGGTTCTGTGATAAACCTTGGGTGGGTGAGCCTGAGATAGCTCTCCAATGCATTGGGTAACATGACGGAGGTAAATGTGAATGTATCTCCTAAGAGATTTAGGTAATATACTGTGATGGGTATTCCAACGTAAATCCCTATGTAGCTTTGATTGCTGCAATGTAAGTATGATAAGAATTCCACAAGTTACCTTTATGATTTCTGATTACTATGTGTTATTCATAAATATTATTTTTTCATGACGTAAGTAAAAGTGTTTATGTTTCTTTTGTATTATTGGAATAATGGTTTATTTCTTATTTTATAACCTTTACGGAGCATTTTTTCTCATCCCAAGTTTTGAAATATTTTTCACAAGACTTAAAGATGAATAGGATCAAGGATGAGATCTAGGAAAATTCATACTGTCTAAAACCGAGAACTAGACATGACTCTTTTTTCAAGAGTTTTCATTTTATGAAAAAAAAAATGGAAACTGAGTAGAAGTGTCTACTTTGTAATCTTTTGAGATGTAATAGTTATGTCTTAATTCTCTAAAACTCTAAACCTGAGAATATTATCAATATGAATTATATGTTTAATTCAATATTATGTAATTCCATAAGGCTGAGTCATTATAGTCGGTATCAGTGGTCGGTTTAGAGAAAAATAATGAATAAGAGTTTTTCTTTGACACATGGTTAGTCTCTATGTCTACTCCTTAAGTTAAATCCTTATTTTTGAAACGTTTTCAGATCAAGGAAAGTATGTTACAAATTGAAAGAGGAGGATCTCAAACGATATTCCTATCTATTCTTAATGACTTGCTTGCAATAATTATTGAGAAGTCGTGTTTGGATGATTGTGAAACTTTTTCTAACATACAACTCACTTGCAAGAAATTGTTGGTGATATCAAAAACCCCCACTATACCCCGATATCATCGTGGATCATGGGTTTTATTTAATCAAATCCTCTTTTCACAATATTCTCATATTTTCAAAAAAGGTAAATATTTTCAAGGAATTTTCAAATATTTTACCTTAACACAAGATTTGGAAGCATATTACGATTTTTAAAAAGTTGATGAAGAAGGTGAAACTTGCACAACCTATTTATATTTGATTTTAAAATATAGTCTCCCAACCCATACTTATGGTATTTTAAAAGGACCACTGATTGAAAGTTTCAACTCAAACTCAGTCTGACTACTTTATAAATATCAAGTTTTATCAAATATTTTGAAATTATATGTCATACTTGATTATTTTCCAAAACCATTTTTTTGCGAACACCCTTATGACCCATGTTGTACAAGGTTTATTTTGATGAAGGAAGCAAATGGTTTTGAATGATCTCTAAATCATTTTTTCTATGCATGGGCATTCTACCTATGTGAACAATATGATGATGAAACCATATGGACACTATGATGAATGTATGATGTTATATCTTTTTGGAATAGTTTTATTTTATTATATAGAGGTGAAAAAAATGAAAATATAGAATATGTTGACGTATTAATGTGTTGGGATAAAAATTAAAGGAATTAGAAAACCTTTGGGGTTAAAACATGATAGGGTTATTTTTGAATTTTATAAAAATGAAAACATGCAGACTGTGTGACAACCTGTTGTGTCAGACAAAGCTGCTGGAATTGAACCCACAACCAAAGTGCGATTGGGATTTATCGCTTACCACAAGACTCTGTGAAGTCCCTGGTTACCATGACTTAATCTTTTTAGTTAAATGAATTTATGGATCATGAATAAGTTTATTTTGGGAACTTATGTTTTCTAAAATGAATATCCTTAATATAGGAAAATGATTTGGTGATTAATTGATAAATGGTATTTTGGAAGATGTTCTCTATTCTGGAGAAACACTATATGCCTATGGAAAATAGAATACATTGGGATTTAAATTGATGATTAATTGTGGAAATTTATTTTGGAAGAATATCTATTGTTATTGGGGACATATAGCGACTTGGTTTATTTATAGAAATGATTAACCTTTCATAGAGAATATGTGATTTGGCTAATTATAATTTTTTATGAGACTTAAAGAGTAAATGTTAAGATTTTCTATGGAATACTATAGGATTAAATCCTTCTAAGTTTTGGGTTTCAATATTAGTTTGGATTATTTTTATGAATTTTAAGGACAATTGTGTATTGAATGGTCTTTCTTGAACTTTGGGTTCTTTTTGTCAAATTTTGGAGATTAAGAGTTGTATTTATTTTTATAAAGGATTATCCTTTTGGGTATTATATGATATCATACTAACCATTTTTTTGGTTAAGGTTTAATGACAATAGATATATATAGCTCTTTTTTGTCTATTATGTGATTTTCTAAAAGTTTATTTTTTTTGATTTTGATGTGACTAAGTCTTTTTGAGTAATAATTGTTGGGAGAAAAGATTAGTTTTGGTAGAAATTTATTAACGGATGAAACTCTACTTGAAGGTAAGTATATTTTCTTAGGTTCTTATTCTATGTAGTAAATGAATTCATAAAATTATGAAAAGGAACTTAAAACAAAAATGTTTTTTTATGTTTCCTATTAGGTTATAAAATACCGCTTAACACATCACAAGTTTGTGATTTTCAAGTGGTTAACTTTCTCCTAATAATGTTTTCTATCACTCTCTATCAGAACATGATGGTTTTTTTTCCCTTCTATATCCATGTTTTCCTACATGGAATCTTAGTATAGGTTATCTCAAGTAAAGTTTATGTTTCTTTTTCTTTCTTTTAATGTGATAGTTTTATTGACTCTTTTTCCCATGTGGGACATTAAATGATGTTTTCGAGCCCAATTTTAAAATTGCAAGGACGCAATTCCAAAAAGGTGGGAAGGATGTAACATCCCAGGTAAATAAATAACATGAAAATTTTCATATTTATTAATATGTGTGAATTAAATATTAATTTTACTTTAAAGTGGATGTTATGTTCGATGATGTATCTGATATGCTACAATAGTTTTCTTTGAAATCCTACGCTTCAGAGTAATAATATAATATTATTATTTTAAATGGTAGTTAACTCCTAGACGTTCTGATGGCGAGAATAAATAGAACTAAAAAAATATGAATATAAATGTTTGTTAGATGTTTTCACATTTATCCAATAAAATTTATAGGCTATAAATGTGAATGAATCTAATCATAAATACTCTAATATTCATTAAAAGGAAGATTTATCACCTTTTGGTAGTGAACCCTATTTAAATCTAGTTTTGTTCATTTTTATATTTTTTGTTTGATAAAATAAAATTATTCTTTAGATTGAGGACGTCAAAATTTACTTTGGGTAATTTTTTTGTAATTTTCTGATAAAGTTCATTTTTAATGAATTGTGAAAAATACTGTATTTTAATTAAAAAGTGACATTTAATCTAATTTATTATATTTTTAGGTTATCTTTTTAATTGTTTATAAAGTGTAATTATAATATATTTTTAGCAGTTAATCCAATGTTGGACATTGGAATATATTTCACATTGAAATTGGACATAAAAAAGTGTCAATCTTTTGATAGTTATTATTTCTTAAAAACACGCTTTTTGTTTTGACAATGGGAATTAATTTTAAATTAATTTCTTCCCCATATTTGTTTTGAATTTAGAAAAATGGATTAAAATTTTTGAATCAGTAGGTCTACATTTTTTAAATATGTAACTTTTATTTTTAGTCATTTTAAATATTTACTTCACTAAATATTCTATTTACCATGATTAAAGGGTAAACATAGTAAAGAAGGGTAAAATATAATATTAAAATAATATTAAATTACCCTAAAATGTGTCCTAATACTATTGTCTGATACATATCTGACCATGGGAATCCTTGGGTCGAATTTGGGACCCCATTGAGCCACATGAGAGTAATAACGACACATTATATTAATTAATTTAAAGTAAAGACAAAAATGACAAAAAAATATCTTTTAGTAAATAAACTTTTTCATGGGGTTATATACGTTATAAATTATGCTATATATATTATTTGGAATGATAAAAATATTTACTAAATCATTGTAATTTTTTTATAATTTTTGGGCATCAAATAAATTAAATTATTTATGACACAATAATGAAGCAATATTTACCTCATTAATAAATGATTTAAATAAATAAATTATAAATATTAAAAATAAACAATACCTGTCCAATTCTTATTGAATTATTTTATTTCGACCATGAGTCATATTAACTTTTACTTTAATGATTAGTTGACCTTTTGAAACTGAAGATGAGTTTATAATAAAATAATTGTTTCAAACATTCCTAAAGATCCCCTCCTCTCCCATATAAAAATACCTGACTTCTTACCCATTTATCGCACTTCTCAAGCCTTTGGCTGCTACAAACTCTACGAAAATAATCTCCCAAGATCCCTATTTTCATCCTATAATCCATACCTTAGGTAGAAATCTCTTCGAGAAACCCCTTTGGTTCAAACCAAAGGGAGTTACCCGATTTAAAGGTAACATCTTCTCTTAAGTTCTTTTGTATTATTTTAGTTCTCCAACCCCCTAAAATAATCTTATTCCTTTATTTTATAACAACTCCAGTATCCACAATATACTAGTATGTTTTTATGAGAATAATTCTAACTACACTTACACACACCTCCATCTAATGTGTGAAAAACATATTGTTTCTGTGGATGGAAGACTAACGCTTCACGAAGCGATGATTGTTAAATTATCTCCTACCGCCTATCATGGTGGCCATTATAATGGAACTGTATTTATATATGATACATATTATGTGTTGTGTTTTCTACATGGTTCTGTAATTTTTATTTAAAAATATACTTTTATGCTTTCCAATATGTGAAAACACGATAATTTCATTTGAGGAAGTGCAGACTACCGCCCCCTCAAGATGATATGATTCGTTCATGACATAAATAAAAGGTATAAAGATGAAGTTAATGAAATTATATAACATATATATCATATGATATTATACTATAATTATAATATACCAATGTATCATTAAGTTTTCATTCCATTAAATATTAAATAGAAATGAAAGTAGCATTCATGCGTGCATACAGCTTACCATCTCCATGAATGATGCATTTCATTACTTATCTCCAAATTTTATATACTATTATAATGATATATATAAACTGATTATATTTGATATATAATATATCTAAATAATTAATATCATTCAAGAGATAATGGAGTTTTGACCACATGGACAAATTGTAATTATAACAATTTCATTTTTAATTCAAATTCCGAACATCAAAAAATTGTCTGATATGAACTCAAATAATTAACTAAATTTTATTTAAAGGTAATAAGTGATATAGAAGTAATAATAAACATTAAAAAATTTATTAATAGAGTATAAATTAACTTAAGTTTATTATTCAGGAAGAACAAGGAACATACGAGTCAAGTTGGACACGAGGTAAGGTATTTCTTATCTCACTTTTAATTCCGTGAGATTTCCATTGTTCACCACTTACTTATTGAATATGGTGTATTTTCTACTTCTATATGACATATAATATCTTTATTCTATTTATATTCATGGTATTATGTGATTAATTTGGTGTTTATTATCCTTTTATCATACGAATTTATTGATTACAATGTGGTAAGGGTTTTTCAACTCACTTTTTATACCCGTGAGATTTATTCTATATTAGCCACTATTTTCTTTTAGATAGTGTATGTACTACCCATGATTGTATTATTTTTGTAATATAATTTAATTTATGTGTATTTAAATATTCATTTTGTGATATTTATTTCATGGGGTGTTTGTTTTATAAGTTACCAAATCGGTAAGGGAACCTTTCACCCTCCTCTTTTTAAAAGACTTTTTTGTTATGTTATTTAATTTACATATTATTATGTTGGGGTATGTTCTTATGTGTCCTTATTTATATAAATTTTTTGTCCAATTGATGAGATATAATTTTCTCTCTCATCAAATTATTTTTTGAATTTTAAAGTGGCATCATTAGGCTGTCGAATTTCGGTAAGAATACTTCTTAACCCAATTTCAATTTTTGGGTTTAACATCTACTTCTTGATTATGTCGTGATATGAATATGTTTGAATAACCTCTGATTTTTTTACACATAATATCCACCTATATTTTGTGTATTTATATTTTTCACACATAATTATGTAAATGATTTATCTTTAATCTAAATATACCTTCTTTATAATGGATTTCGTCTCAATTTACATTTCCATTGAGACTTCATTGTTGATATGCACCAATTCACTCTTATATGGTTTATATACTGTAGTTTTTCATATTATATAATGAAAATATTTATTATCATGATATTATTATGTTCTCATTAAATGTTATTCTTCACTTATTTGTATTCTAGGATCTCTCATTTTGTTAAAAAAACTCCTTAACTAAAATATAATTTTAAATGTTTTAAAGCATTATTATTCTGAAACATTCACATTAATTTCCAAGTTTTAAAAATGATTTTAAGGACCTATTCATATGTACATGAATGTTTTGAAATTGAATTTTTTTTCAAAAGCATCAAAGTGGTATGGGGAACTTTGATTCAAAATTATATTTATTTAATAATTTAAATGGTTTTGAAAATGGTTTGATAAAAGCTTTGATTTTGTCAATATTTTGAAATGTTATATTGTGATTTCAATGTGGAAATTTTATCTTTCCATTGTTTTTTTTTATGGGTTTTGAATATGTTATGACTATTCGGTATTGCTTATGTATATGGGAGGTTCTGTGATAAACATAGGGCTAGTGAGCCCGAGATAGCTCTCCAATGCATTGGGTAACATGACAGAGGTAAACTTGAATGTTTGTCCTAAGAGATTTAGGGAATATATTGTGATGGGTATTCCAAATTTGACTCCCTATATAGCTTTGATAGCTAAAATGTATGTTTGATATGGATTCCACAAGTTGCCTTTATGATTTATAATTTCTGTGTGTTATTCATAAATCTTATGATTTAATGAGGTATGTTATGATTGAAAAGTATGCTTTCATTTTTTTGTATTTTTTGATGGGATAACTTTTTCATTCGTTATATTATATCCCTTATTGAGATTTTTATTCTCATCCTATGTTTTTGAAATGATTTCTATAGTACTTAAAGATGGATAAGGTTCAAGGATGGGATCAAGGAAAAGTCATACTGTCTAAAACATAGAACTAGACATGACTCTTTTTTTAAAGAGTTTTTATTTTATGAAAAAAATTGATACTAAGTATAATTGTCTTCATGTATTATTCATGTTATTATGTAAATTTTATGACCTAATTCTCTAAAACTCTAAACCTGAAAAGATCCTCAATGTGAATTATCCATTTAATTCAAGATTATGAAATGTTTCGGGATAGGTCCTTATAGTCCCAGGTAAATAAATAACATGAAGTTTTCCATATTTATTAATATTTTTGAATTAAATATTAATTATTATTTAAAGGGGACTCTATGTTTGATGGTGTACCTGATACACAACAATGGGTTTCTTTGAAATCCTACGTTGCACACTAATAATATAATATTATTATTTTAAATGGTAGTTAATTCCTAGCCATTGTATTGTCAGGAATTAATATAACTAACTAAAATATTATTATACAAGTTTTATAAATGTTTTTATATATTTCCAATAAAATTTAGAGGCTATAAATGTGAATAAATCTAAGTATAAATACTTAAATATTCTTTAAAAGGTCGATTTACCGCTTATTGATGGTGAACCCTCATTAAATCTAGTTGTGGTAATTTTTATATATTCTATTTGAAAAAATAAAATTCAACTTTAGATTCAGGATATCAAAATTTACTTTGGGTAAATTTTTGGTATTTTTATGATAAAGTACATTTTTTAATGAATAGTGAAAAATACTGTATTTTAATTCAAAAGTGACTTTTAATATAATTTATTTATATGATAATAATATCTTTTTAATTGGTTATAAAGTGTAATTAGTATATATTTTTACCATTTAATACAATTTTTGACATTGTAATTAATTTCACTATAAAATTGGACATAAACAACTGTCAATCTTTTGATAGATATTATTGCTAAAAAAGACACTTTTTGTTTTCACAGCGGGAATTAATTTTAAATTAATTTCTTACACTTTTGTTTTTTTTAATTTAGAAAAATGGATTCTATATTTGGAATCAGTATGTCCAAATAGTGAGAATATTTAACTTTTATTTTTAGACATTTTAAATATTACTTCAGTAAATATTTTATTTACTAAGATTAAAGGGTAAATATAGTAAATAAGGGTAATATATAATATTATAATAATATTAAACTACCCTAACATGGATACTAATCCTATTTTATGATACATATCTAACTATAGGCACCCTTTTGTTGAATATTTGACCCCATAGAGCAACATGGGAGTAATAATGACTCTTTATATTAATTAATTAAAAGTAAAGTCAAAAATGACATAAACAAATATCTTTTAGTAAATCAATTTTTACATGGGGTTATATAATTATATTTTATACAATAAATATTAATTGAAAACATAAAACTATTTCCTATATAATGATTGTTTTTTTAAAAAATTATTAAATCAAATAAATTAAATTATTTATGACACAATAATGATGAAATATTTACCTCATTAATAAATGATTTAAATAAATAAGATTATAAATATTATAAAAAATTTCAAAAACCTGTCCAATTCTTATTTTTTTATTTTATTTATTCCATGAGTCATCTTAACTTTGACTTTAATGTTTTATTGACCTTTTGAAACTAAAGATAAGTTTATAATAAAATAAATGTTTCAAACTTTCTTAAAGAGCCCCTCCTCTCCCTTATAAAAAGCCTTCACTTCTAAATCATTCCTCACACCTATGAAGCCCCTTGTCTCATCCTAAATCTACCCAATTAATCTTCTTACATCCCTTTTCTCTTCTTAGAAGCCTTACCTTAGGCATAAGGCACTTCAAGATGCTCTTTTGGTTCAAACCAAAAAACGTTACCCAAATTAAAGGTAACGGTTTCTCGTAAATTCTTTTGTTTTATTTTTTTTATTTTACTTCTACAACTCCAAAAATCACTTTATTACTTTATTTTATAACAAAAAAGTATACTCAATATACTAGGATGTTTTTATGAGAATTATTCTAACTACACTTATAGACACTGCCATCTAATGTGTGAAAAACATACTGTTTCTCTGGATGGAAAACTAACGCCTCACGAAGCGATGATTGTTCAATTATCTCCTACCGCCTCTCATGGTGGCCATTAATATGGAACTATATTTATATATGATATATATTATATTTATTTTTTCTTTATTCTTCTGTATTTTTCAATTATAGCATACCTTTATGGTTTCCATAGTGGGTAAATGCGATAATTTCATTTTAAGAAGTACGGACTACCGCCCCCTCAAAGTGATATGAATCGTTAATGCCATATGTGGGACGTATAAAGGATAGAGTTAATTATATTATATATTATATTATTTTGGAATTATAATATACCAAAGTATCATTATGTTTTAATTACATTAAAGTACAAAATAGAAATGAAAGTAGCGTTCATGCGTACGTACGGCTTACTGTCTCTGTGAATGTTGCATTTCATTTCTTATATCTAAATGTTATGTACTGTTATAAATACATATATATACTGGATATATATTATTTATATGATATCTAAATCATGAATATAATTATGGAGATAATGGATTGTTGATGACATGGACAACTTGTAATTATAAGGTGTTCATTTTTTACTAAAATACCAAATATCGATGAAACAACTGTTAGTAACTTAAATGATTAAATAATGTTTATAACATGGTAATATGTGATATAAAAGGAATAATAAACTTGAATAATGTTATTAATCAAGTAAAAATTAACTTTATTTTATTATTTAGGAGATTAAAAGAATGATCGAGTCAAGTCTGACACGAGGTAAGGGAACTTCTTAACCCAATTTCTATTGTTTGGGTTAATCATATACCTTTTTATTATGTCATGCTATCATTATGTGAAAAATTAATTTTGATGTATTATCTAGTATTTATACTTTATTTATGTGTATTTATAGTGAATAATCCAAATCAATCTATTTTATTTACAAAATCTTCATTGTAAGGGACTTCATCTCAATATCCTTTCATTGAGGCATATTTTGTTTTATTCTCAACTTTATTTTATACGGTGTATAAATACCTTTGAATTTTAACTTCATACAAAGGGAATCATTTACCTTGAGTTGTTTTACTAAATGACAAAAAAATGTTTTTTTATGTAATCGGTGACAACGACCTCTTCCGCCGCCATGAGTATTATTTGATCTTGGGCTTTCATAACTAGTCGTAATGTTTTTAAAAGGAAAATAAATACCATATACTCTTTTTATGTATTTTGGTATTGAAAATGTTTTTGATAATGGATTTTTTTATTTCAATATATTTAAATGATATACTATTTTTAAAATGTGGAAATGTTATCTTTCCATTATTTTTGTTTTATGCATTATGAATATGTTATGGTTCTTGGGAATTTTTTATGCATACTGGTGGTTCTGTGTTAAACCTAGTGCAGGTAAACCTGAGATATCTCTCCAAGGAAATAGGTAACGTGACAGAGGTAAACATGAATGTTTCTCCTAATAGATTTAGGGAATATATTGTGATGGGTATTCCAAATGTAACTCCCTATGTAGCTGTGATAGATACAATGTATGTTTGATTTGGATTCCACAAGTTACCTTTATGATTTATGATTTCTGTGTGTTATTCATAAATATTATGATTTCATAAGGTATGTTATGATTGAAAAGTATGGTTTCATTGTTTTTTATTTATTGATGGGATAATGTTTTCATTCCTTATTTTATATCCATTACTAAGCTTTTTATGCTCATACCATGTTTTTGAAATGTTTTCCACATGACTTAAAGATGAATAAGGATCAAGGATGGGATCAAGGAAAATCCATGTTGTCTCAAACATGGAACTAGACATGACTATTTTTTTCAAGAGTTTTTATTTTATGAAAGAAAAATGGATACTGAGTAGAATTGTCTACATGTAATATTCATGTTGTTTTGTAAATGTTATGACCTAATTCTCTAAAACTCTAAACCTGAAAGGATCCTCAATGTGAATTATCCACTTAATTCAAGATTATGTAATGTTTAAGGATGGGTCCTTATAGTTGGTATCACAGGTCGGTTTAGTAAACTTTTGGGATTAAGAGTTTTTGTATGACACATGGTTAGTCTCTATGTCTAATCTTTAAGTTAAATAATTTTTTTAAACCTTTTCAAATCAAGTAATGTTTGTTACAAATGGAAGGAGGAGGATTTCAAACGACATTCTTATCTCTTCCTGATGACTTTCTTGCAATAATTATTGTAATGTTGTGTTCAGAGGATTGTAAAGATATCAAAAACCCCAACATTGCCCTGATATCATCGTGGATCATGGGTTGTATTTAATCAAATCACATTTTCAAAATTTTCTTATATTTTCAAGAAAGGTAAATATTTTCAAGGAATTTTCCAATATTTTACCATATCACAAGATTTTGATGCATATTATGATTTTGTAAAGGGAGCTAAAGAAGGAGACCATTGCGCAACCTATTTATATTTTCTTCTACTATATAGTCTCTCATCACATACTTATGGTATTTTAAATAGACCTTTAATTGAAAGTTTCCACTCAAATTTGGTCAGAATATTTTATAGAAATAATTTTTATCAAATGTTTTAAAATTATATTTAACGCATGATTATTTTCCAAAACTATTTTTCTGTGAACACCCATATGACCCAAGTTGTACAAGGTGTATTTGGATGAAGAAATCAAATGATTTTTAAGGATCTCTAAATCATATTTGCAATGCCTTGACCTTCTACCTACGTGAACAAGATGATGATGAAACCATATGGACACCATGATTAAGGTATGATGTTATTTCTTTTTAGAATAGTTTAATTTTCTTATATGGAGGTGAAAAAATGATAATATATAAGATTATGAGGTCTTAATGTGTTGGGATGAAAATGAAATGGATAAGAAATTTTTTTTGGTTAAAACATGTTAGGGTTATTTTTGAATTTTATAAATAAGACAACACACAGACCATGTGAAAAGTTGTCGCGTCGGACAATGATGCAGGAATCGAACCCATAACCAAATTACGATTGTGATTTATCGACTACCACTAGACTATGTGATGTCCCTCATTAGTAGGACCTAATCTTTTTAGTTAAATGATTTTATGGAATAAGAATAAGTTGACTTTGGGAACTTATGTTTTATTAAATGGATATCCTTAATATAGGAAAATTATTTGGTGATTAAGTGATAAAGGTTATTTTGGAATATGTTCTCTATTTTGGGGAAACACTATAATCCTATGGAAAATAGAATAATTTCGGATTTAAAATGAGGATTAATGGTGGAATTTTATTTTGGAAGAACATTTTTTGGGTGTAAATATAGTGATTTGGTTATTTATGTAAATGATTAACCTATCATAGAGAATATGTGATTTTTCTAATTATGCATCAGTATGACACTTTAAGAGTAGTCTATGTTTTTTGAGTTAAATGTTAAAATTTATTGTGGAAGACTATGTGATTAAATCCCTATAAGTTTTGGGTTTCAATATTATTATGTCTTATTTTGGAAATTTTTAAGGACAATTATGTATTGAATAGTCTTTCTTGCACTTTGGGTACTTTTTGTTGAATTTTAGAGATTAAGAGTAGTATTTGTTTTTATAAAGGATTATCCTTTTAGGGGATTATTTGATCTCATACTAACTATTTTGGTTTCATTTGTTGTTTAAAGATAAGGTAAATATATAGTTCTTCTTTTTTTGATGATTTGATTCTCTAGGAGTCGATTCTTGTGCTTTTGATGTGACCAAGTCTTTTTGAATAATATTTTTTCGGAGAAAATATTAGTTTTTGGAAGAAACTTATTAAAATATGAAACTATACTTGACGGTAAGTATATTTTATTATGTTCTTATTCTATGTAGTAAATTAATTCCTAAAATTATGAAATGGTACTTAAAAAATGTTTTTTTTTGGTTTACGTTTACTACTGGGCAATCAAAGACCGTTTAACTCATCATAATTTTGTGATTTTAAGGTGGTTAAATTTCTCCTAATCATGCTTTCTACCACCCTCCATCAGAACATAACTGTTTGTTATCTCTTACATATCCTTGTTTTCTTACATGGAATCTGAGTATGGGTTATCTTGGGTAACCTATGTACTTCTCTTTCATTATTTTAAAGTGATAGTTTTACTGAAACTTTTTTGATGTGGGACTTTTAATGATGTTTCCTAGCCCAGTTTTAAAATTGCGATGATCCAATTACCAAAAGAGGAGAAGGATGTAACATCACAGGTAAATAAATAACATGACATTTTTTATATTTATAAATATTTGTGAATTAAATATTAATTTTTCTTTAAAGGGGACGCTATGTTCGATGGGGTACCCGATTCGCAACCACGAGTTTCTTTGAAATCCTACATTGCACACTAATAATATAATATTATTATTTTAAAAGGTAGTTAACTCCTAGCCATTGTATTGACATGAATGAATATAAATAACTACAATATGATTATAAATGTTTGTTAAATGTTTTTATATTTTTCCAATAAAAGTTAGAGGCTATAAATGTGAATGAATCTAAGTATAAATACTCTAATATTCTTTAAAAGGTCAATTTGATACCTTTTGATAGAAAACCATCTTTAAATCTAGTTTTTTGGTCATTTTTATATGTTCTATTTGAAAAAATAAAATTCTTCTTTAGATTGGGGACATCAAAATTTACTTTGGGTAAATGTTTAGCATTTTTCTGATAAAGTTCATTTTGTTAATGAATAGTGAAAAATATTGTATTTTAATTCAAAAGTGCCTTTTAATCTAATTTATTTATATAGATAGATTATCTTTTTAATTGGTTATTAAATTTAATAAGAATATATTTTTACCAGTTAATCCAAGTTGGATATTTTAATTAATATAACTTTGAAATGGGACTTAAACAAGTTTCAATCTTTTGATAATTATTTTTTTTCAAACCATGCTTTTTGTTTTGACAGCGGGAATTAATTTAAAATTAATTTCTGCCAATTCTGTGTTTTTAATTTAGAAAAAATAATTCCATATTTTGAATTAGTAGGTCCAAATTTTTTAAATAGGTAACTTTTATTTTTATACAGTTTAAATATTTACTTTAGTAAATATTTTATTTACCATGATTAAAGGGTAAATATAGTAAATAAGGGTAACATTTAATATTATAATAATATTAAATTACGATAAAATTTCTCCTAATCATATTTTCTGATACATATCTGACCATGGGCATCCTTGGGTCGAATTCGGGACCTCATGGAGCCACATGGGAGTAATAATGACACTTTATATTAATTAATTAAAAGTAAAGACAAAAATGATATAAAGAAATATCTTTTAGTAAATCAATTTTTACATGGTGTTATATAAGTTATCATTTAGACTATAAATATTCAGAAGAAATATAAAAAGATTTTCTACATCATGGTATTTATTTACAATTTTTTTACATCAAATAAATTAAATTATTAATGTCACAATCATGTTTTAATATTTATCTCATTAATAATTGATTTAAACAAATAAGATTATAAATTTTAAAGAAATATCCAAAACCTATCCAATTCTTATTGGATGATTTTATTTAGACCTTGAGTCATCCTAAATTCGTCTTTAATGATTAGTTGACCTTTCTAAACAGAATATGAGTTTAAAATAAAATAATTGTTTCAAACATTCCTAAAGAGCCCCTCCTCTCCCTTATAAAAATCCCCCACTTCCTACACATTTCACACACTTTTAAAGCCTTTGGATCACACAACCTATGATCCAATAAGCTCCCAATATCCCTCTCTTCATCTTAGTAGCCTTACCTTAGGCATAAAGCACTTAAATAAACTCTTTTGGTTCAAACCAAAGGGAGTTTCCCGATTTAAAGGTAATGGCTTCTCTTAAATTTTTTTATTTTATTTTAATTCTCCAACACCCTAAACTCTTTTTATTCCTTTATTTTATGAAAAAAAGTATCCTAAATATATTAACATGTTGTTATGAGAAGGATTCAAACTACACTTTCACACACCACCATCTAATAGGTGAAGAACATACTGTTTTTTTGGATGCCAAACTAACGTCTCACGAGACGATGATTGTTCAATTAACTCCTACCACCTCTCATGGTGGCCATTATAATGACACTAAATTTATATATGATATATATTATGTTTATGTTTTCTTTATGCATCTGTATTTTTCATTTATATCATACCATTATGGTTTCCATAATGGCTATTTGCGATAATTTCATTTTAGGAAGTGCGGACTACCGCCCCCTGAATGTGATATGACTCGTTAATTTCTTGTGTGGGATGTATAAAGGATGGAGTTAATGATATTATATATTATATTATACAGTATTTATAATATACCTATGTATAATTATGTATTAATTACATTAAAATAAGAAATAGAAATGGAAGTAGCGTTCATGCGTACGTACGGATTACCGTCTCCATGAACGGTGCATTTCATTTCTTATCTCCAAATGTTATGTACTATTGTAAATTCAAATATAATATATATATATATATATGATTTATATGATATATAAATCATGAATATCATTATTTATATAGTGTATTGTTGATGAGATGGACAACTTGTAATTATAAGGTGCTCATTTTTTCCCAAGTACCAAATATCGATGAAACAACTGTTAATAACTTAAATTTTTACGTAATGTTTATAACATGGTAATAAGTGATTTAAAAGGAATAATACAATTGAAAAAGTTTCTTAAGAAAGTATAAATTAACCTTAGTTTATTATTCATTAGATTAAAGAATGATCGAGTCATGTCGGACACGAGGTAAAGGAACTTCTTAACCTAATTTTCGTTCATTGGGTTAATGGATTTGTTATGTCAATATATGTAAATGATATATTGTGATGAAAATGTGGAAATGTGGTCTTTCCTTTATTTTTGTAATATGTGTTATGAATATGTTATGGTTCCTGGGAATTGTTTATGCGTACAGGTTGTTCTGTGATAAACCTAGGGCGGGTGAGCCCGAGATAGTACTCCAATGAATTGGGTAACATGATAGAGTTAAACGTGAATGTTTCTCCTAAGAGATTTAGGGAATATAATGTGATGGGTATTCCAACGTAACTCCCTATGTATCTGTGATAGCTGAAATATAAGTATGATATGGATTCCATAATATACCATTATGATTTGTGATTAATATGTGTTATTTTTAAATCTTATGTTTTCATGAGGTAAGTAAAAGAGTTTATGTTTTGTATGTATTGATGGATTAATGGTTTCTTTCTTATTTTATAACCCCTCATCCAATGTTTTGAAATGTTTTTCACATGACTTAAAGATGAATAGGGTCAAGGATGGGATTAATGAAATATCGTGTTGTCTAAAACATTGAACAAGACATGAATATTTTTTTCAAGAGTTTTTATTTTATGAAAAAAATGGAAACTGAGTAGAAGTGTCTACTTTGTAATATTTTGAGATGTAATAGTTATCTCTTAATTTTCTAAAACTTTAATCCTGAGAATATCCTTAATGTGAATTATTCATTTAATTAAATATTATGTAATTCCATATGGCTGAGTCTTTATAGTTGGTATCAGAGGTCAGTTTTGGAAACATTAGGGATTAGGAGTTTTTGTTTGACACATGGTTAGTCTTTATGTCTACTCTTTATGTTAAATCCTTATTTTTGAAAAACATTCAGATCAATGAAAGTATGTTACAAATGGATGGAGGAGGATCTCAAATGACATTTTTATCTCTTCCTAATGACTTGCTTGCAATAATTATTGAGAAGTCATGTTTGGATTATTGTGAAACTTTTTCTGACATACATCGCACTTGAAATCAATGGTTTGAGATATCAAACACCTCCACTATACCCCAATATCATCATGGATCATGGGTTGTATTTAATAAAATCCTATTTTCATGATATTCTCATATTTTCAATAAAGGTACATATTTTCAAGGAATTTTCAAATATTTTACCTTATCACTAGATTCTGAAGCATAATATGATTTTGAAAAAGGTGCTGAAAAATTACACCCTTATGAAACCTATTTATATTTGATTTTAAAATATAGTCTCTCATCACATAATTATGGTATTTTAAAAGGACCACTAATTGAATGTTTCAAATCAAACACATTCTGACTATTTTATAAAAATCATGTTTTATCAGATGTTTTGAAATTATATGTCATACATGATTTTTTTCCAAAACTATTTTTTTTGTGAAAACCCTTATAGACCAAGTGGTACAAGGTGTATTTCGATGAAGGAAGAAAATTGTTTAGAAGGTTCTCTAAATAATTTTTGCAATGCATGGACCTTCTAACTACGTGAACAAGATAATAATAAAACCATATGGACACCATGATCAAGGTATGATGTTATTTCTTTCTGGAATAGTTTTATTTTATTATATGGAGGTGAAAAAAATGACAATATATAAGATGTTGAGGTCTTAATGTGTTGGGATAAAATTTAAAGGTATAAGAAAACCTTTAAGGTTAAAACATGGTAGGGTTATTTTTGAATATTATAAAAAGGACATCATGCAGACCGTGTGACAACCCGTCGCATCGGGCAAAGCTGCGGGAATCAAACCCACAACCAAAGTGCGATTGGGATTTATCGCATACCACTAGACTACGTGATGTCCCTACTTTGTATGAATTATTCTTTTTAGTTAAATGATTATATGGATCAATAATAAGTTGATTTTGGGAACATATGTTTTATTAAATCTATACCCTTAATATAGGAAAATTATTTGGTGATTAATTGATAAATGTTGTTTTGGAAGATGCTCTCTATTTTGGGGAAAAATATATGCCTATTGAAAATAGAATACATCGGGATTTAAATTGAGGAGTAATTGTTGAAATTTATTTTTAAATAATATCTGATTTTATTTGGGACATATAGAGATTTGGGTTATTTATAGAAATGATTAAATATTCATAGAGAATACGTGACTTAGATAATTATGCTTCAGTATGAGACATTAAGAGTAAATGTTAAAATTTACTATAGAATACTATGGGATCAAATATTTATATGTTTTGGGTTTCAATATTATATTGCATTATTTTGATGAATTTTAAGGACAACTATGTATTGAATGGTCTTTCTTGAACTTTGGGTACTTTTTATCAAATTTTGGAAATTAAGAGTCGTATTTCTTTTTATAAAGGAATATCCTTTTGGGGATTATATGATATCTAACTAACCATTTTTTGTTTTGGTTAATGTATAAAGATAAGGGAAATATATAGCTCCTTTTTTATGGATTATGTGAATATCTAGAAGTTATTTTTGTGCTTTTGATGTGACCAAGTCTTTTTGAGTAATCATTGTTTGGAGAAAATATTAGTTTTTGGTAGAAACCTATTAAAGGATGAAACTATACATTAAGGTAAGTATATTTTCTTATGTTTTTATTATATGTAGTAAATGAATTAATCAAATTACGAAAATAAATCAAAACAAAAATTTTGTCAGTTTACATTTCCTATTGGGTAATCAAATACTGCTTAACACATCATAAGTTTGTGACTTTATGGTGGTTAACTTTATCCTAATCATGTTTTCTATCACTCTCCATCAGAACATGATGGTTTTTTTATCTTCAATATCAATGTTTCCATACATGTAATCCTAGTATAGTTTATCTCAGGCAACCTTCGTGTTTCTTTTTTTTATTTTAACATGATAGTTTTATTGACACGTTTTCCAATGTGGGACTTTAAATGATATTTCTGAGCCCAATTTTAAAATTGTTAGGGCATATTTTCTGAAAGGGGGGAAGGATGTAACATCCCTGGTAAATAAAGAGTATTATTTTTTCATATTTATTAATATTTTTGAATTAAATATTAATTTTACTTTAAAGTGGATGATATGTTCGATAGTGTACCTGATACGCAACAGCGAGGTTCTTTGAAATCTTACGTTGCACACTAGTAATATAATATTATTATTTTAAATGGTAGTTAACACCTAGCCATTTTATTTGAAAGTATGCATAGAACTAACTACATTATGATTATACATGTCTTTTAAATGTTTTTACATTTATCCAACAACTGTTAGAGGCATAAAATGCGAATGAATCTAAGCATAAATACTCTAATATTCTTAAAAATTTGATTTACTACCTTTTGATGGAGAACCCTCTTTAAATATAGTTTTGTTAATTTTTATATGTTTAATTTGACAAAATAAAATTCTTCTTTATATTCAAGACTTCAAAATTTACTTAGGGTAATTTTTTTGGAATTTTTCTAATAAAGTTCATTTTTGTACTCAATAGTGAAAAATACTGTATTTTAATTCAAAATTTCTTTTTAATATAATTTATTATATGATTAGATTATCTTTTTAATTGGGTTTAAAGTTTAATTAGAATATATTTTTACCAATTAATCTAATTTTTGTCATCATAATTAATTACACTTTGAAATTGGACATAAACAAGTGTCAATATTTTGATAGTTATTATTTCTAAAAAACACAATTTTTGTTTTGACAACAGGATTCAATTTTCAATTAACTTCTGCGACTTCTATGTTTTGAATTTAGAAAAATGGATTTCATATTTGGAATCAGTAAGTCCAAATTTTGTAAATAGGTAACTTTTATTTTTAGACATTTTAAATATGTACTTTAGTAAATATTTTATTTACCATGATTAAAAGGTAAATATAGTAAATAACGGTAAAATATAATATTATAGAAATATTAAATTACCATAAAATGTGTCCTAATTCTATTATATTATAAATAGCTGACTCAAGGTCATATGATTCGTTCATGACATTCACAGAATATATAAAGATGGAGTTAACAATATTATGAAACATATATATCATATAATATTATTCTGGACTTATAATATACCTATGTATCATTATGTTTTCAATCCATTAAATATTAAATAGAAATGAATGTAGCGTCCATGCGTACGTACGGATTACCGTCCCCATAAACAGTGCATTTAATTTCTAATCTCCAAATGATATATACTATTATAAATATATATATATATATTTTTGATATATATGATATATATGATATATAAATCATTAATATCATTCAGTATATAATGGAGTTTTGACCACATAGACAAATTGTAATTATAACAAGTTCATTTTTAACTCATATTCCGAACATCGACAAAATGTCTGATATAAACTCAAATAATTAAGTAACTGTTATTGCAAGGTAATAAGTGATATAGAAGTAGTAATAAAAATTAAAAATGTTATTAATGAAGTATAAATTAACTTAAGTTTATTATTTAGGAAGAAAAAGGAACATATGAATCAAGTTGGACACGAGGTAAGGCATTTCTTATCTCACTTTTAATTCTGTGAGATTTCCATTATTCACCACTTATTTATTGCATATGGTGTGTTTTTTACAGCCATTTATTATATATTATAATGACTCTATTTATATTCATGGTATTATGTGATTCATTTTGTGGTTATTAACTTTTTCTCGTATGACTCAATTGATTACAACATCGTAAGGGTTTTTCATCTCACTTTTTATTCCCGTGAGAGTCATGCTATATTTGCCACTATTTCATTTTTTGTGGTGGATGTACTGCCCGTGATTGTTTTATTTGTGTAATATAATTTAATTTATGGGTATTTAAATATTAATTGTGTGATATTTCTTTCATGGGGTGTATGTTTCCTAAGTTACCAAATCGGTAAGGGAACCTTTCACCCACCTCTTTTTAAAAGACTTATTTTTGTTATGTCTTTTAATATACATATTATTATGTTGGGATATGTTCTTATGTATCTTCATTGATGTAAATTATATGTCCAAGTGATGAGATATCATTTTCTCTCTCATTAAATAATTTTTTGAATTTTAATGTGACACTGTTAGGCTGCCGAATTTCCTTAAGGAAACTTCTTAACCCAATTTCAATTTTTGGGTTAAGCATCTACTTCATGATTATGTAATGCTTTGAATATGTGTGAACAACCTATGATTTCTTTACATTTAATATCCACTTATATAGTGAGTAATTATATTTGTCACACAAAATTATGTAATTGATTTATCCTTAATCTAAGAATACCTTCTTTATCAGGGATTTCATCTCAATTTACATTTCCATTGAGACTTCATTGTTGATATGCACCAATTCACTCTTATATGGTGTATATACTATCCTTTATCATATTATATCATGAATACATTTATTCTCATGATATTATTAAGTTCTGATTAAATGTTATTCCTCAATTATTGGTATTCTAGGATCTCTCATTTTGTTAAATAACTCTTTAACTAAAATATCATTTTAAATGTTTTAAAGGTTTATTCTTGTAAATATTTCATATTAATTTCCATGTTTTAAAAATGGTTTAAAGGATTAGTTAATATGGACATGAATGTTTTGAAATTTAAATTTCATTGAAAAGCTTCAATGTGGCATGGGACACCATGATTCAAAAAATCTCTTTATTTAATATTTTATATGGTTTTGAAAATGGTTTGATAAAAGCTTTGATTTGGTAAATATTTTGAAATGATATATTATGATTGAAAAGTGGAAATGTTATATTTCCATTATGTTTGTTTTATGGGTTATTGATATGTTATGCCTATTGGGAATTGTTTACATATACGGGTGGTTCCGTGATAAACCTTGGGCAGGTGAGCCCGATATTTCTCTCCAATGAATTGGGTAACGTGATGGAGGTAAACTTGAATGTTTCCCCTAAGAAATTTAGGTAATATACTATGATGGGTATTCCAGATGTGACTACCTATGTATCTGTGATTGCTAAAATGTATGTTTGATATGGATTCCAAATGTTAGCTTTAGGATTTATGATTTCTATGTGTTATTCCTAAATCTAATGATTTCATGAGGTATGTTATAATTGAAAATTATGGATTCATTGTTTTGTGTTTATTGTTGGGATAATGTTTTCATTCCTTATTTTATATCCCATACTGAGCTTTTTATGCTCATACCATGTTTATGAAATTTTTTCCACATGACTTAAAGATGAATTAGGGTCAAAGAATTGATCAAGAAAAATCCATGCTGTCTAAAACCTAGAACTAGACATGACACTTTTTTTCAAGAGTTTTTATTTTTTGAAAAAAATGGCTACTGATTAGAATTTTATTCATTTAATATTCATGTTTTTATGTAAATTTTATTACCTAATTGTCTAAAACTCTAAACCTGAAAAGATCCCCAATGTGAATTATCTATTTAATTCAAGATTATGTAATGTTTAAGGACGAGTACTTATAGAGATGTAACATCCTAGGTAAATAAAGAACATGACATTCTTCATATTTATTAATATTAGTGAATTAAATATTAATTTTACTTTAAATTGGACAATATGTTCGACGGCGTACCTGATATGCAACGATGGGTTTCTTGGAAATCTTACATTGCACAGTAATAATATAATATTATTATATTAAATGGAAGTTAATGCCTAGTTGTTATAATGGAAGGAATAAACAGAACTAACAAAAAGATGATTATAAATTTTTGTTAAATGTTTTTACATATATCCAATAAAAGTTAGAGGCTATAAATGTGAATGAATCTATGAATAAACACTCTAATATCTTCTAAAAGGTCGATTTACCACCTTTTGATGAGGAACCCAAATTAAATCTTGTTTTATCAATTTTTCGATGTCCTATTTTACAAGATAAAATTATTCTTTAGATTTGGGACATCAAAAATTACTTGGGGTAAATTTTTGTTATTTTTTTGATAAAGTTCAATTTTTAATGTATAGTGAAAAATACTGTATTTTAATTCAAAAGTTCCTTTAAATTTAATTAATATATATTGTTATAATATATTTTTAATTAGTTATAAAGTGTAATTAGAATATATTTTTACCTGTTAATCCAATTTTGGACATTGGAATTAATTTCAATTTGAAATTGGACATAAACAACTGTCAATCTTTTGATCGTTATTATTTCTTAAAAACACACTTTTTTTTACAGTGGGAATTAATTTTAATTTAATTTTTTCCACTTCATTTTTCTGAATTTAGAAAAATTGATTCCATATTTGGAATCAGTAGTTAAAAATTTTGTAAATAGGTAACTTTTATTTTCATACATTTTTAATATTTACTTTAGTAAATATTTTATTTACCATGATTAAAGGGTAAATATAGTAAATAAGGGTCAAATATAATATTATAATAATAATAAATTAACCTAAGATGTGTATTAATCATATTGGCTAATACATATCCGACCATGGTCATCCTTGTGTCAACTTTGGGACCCCATGGAGCCACATGGGAGTAATAATGACACTTTATATTAATTAAATTAAAGTAAAGACAAAAATGACATAAACAAATATCTTTTAGAAAATAAATTTTTACATGGGGTTATATAAGTTATACATTATACTATAAATATTATTTGGAAATATAATAATATTTTCTAAATCATGGTATTTTTTTATAATTTTTAGACATCATATAAACTAAACTATTTATGACACAATTATGATGCAATATTAACCTCATTAATAAATGATTTAAATATATAAGATTATAAATATTAAAACAACATCCAAAACATGTCCAATTATTATTGGATTATTTTATTTCAACCATTAGTCATCTTAACTTCAACTTTAATTATTATTTGATCTTTTGAAACTAAATATGAGTTTATCATAAAATAATTGTTTCAAACTTTCCTAAAGAGCCCCTCCTCTCCCTTATAAAAATCCCTCACTGTAACAGCCCGAGATTTTATGAAAAATATTCTTTTTAATATTATTAATGTCTTGTGTTGTACGCTACACCAAAAGGAGCTTGCACAACACGCATCCTTGACTTGCCTTTCATTACACGCAATCACGACCTTCCTTGATAGCGTGTGTAGTACGCAATACCGAGTTTTACTAAACAACGATATGCTATTAAAATATTATTAAAACTAACCGTTATGAATAGTAATAACCACTTTTTGAAATTTTGTAAATTCTATTTTTCAAAATGGACTTCATTTTTGGATTCGGAATATCGAAATTAGCTTAGGGTGAAATTTTGGTACTTTTCGGATAACTTTCATATTCTGATGAATAGTGAAAATTACTAAATTTTAATCAAAAACAACTTTTTCAATCGAAATAATTAATAGTGATAAATTATTAATTTTAATGGTTTTAAAGTATATTTAGAATATATTTTTACAATTTAATACAATAATGGTCATTGGATGTAATTTCACATTTAAACCACTTATAAACAAGTTTCAATCTTTTGATATTTATTATCTCTTAAAAACACGCTATTTGTTTTAACAGCGGGATTTAATTATAAAATTAATTAATGCAACTTCTATGTTATGAATATGGTAAAATAGACTTCATTTTTGAATATGAAATATAGCTTAGGATGAAATTTTGGCATTGTTCTGAAAAACATCAATTTTTGATGAATAGTGAAACTACTAAGTGGTAGGTTAAAAACTGAATTTTTCATAAAACTTAATTTTACCGCTTCTGTGAATGGAATTTCGAAAATCCGACAGACACGGTTAATATCAAGGACTAAAATGTGGTTCAATGAGATGAAAATAATTTTTGGTGAATAGTAACTTTTTACTTTTTTTTACCACGGTTAATAGTAAATAGGGTAACTAAGGGTAAATATGATATTATTATTACCCTAACACATGTCCTAATTCTATTGGACAAGTGTAATTCGACCAAAAACAAACTTAGGAATAAAATATGACCATTTAGGTCCACTTGGATTAGATTAGGACATTTATTTTTAATTTATTTAAAGAAGGGTTAAAATAGTTAAAATCAAAGTTTAATAAGTAAATCATTTTTAATATGGGGTTATACATAAGATAAATTCGACTATAAATATTCATTAGAAATCTAAAAAGATTTCATACATGATTCTATTTTATTTATAATTTTTAGACATTAAATAATTTAATTTATTTATGACACAATGATGATGAAGTAATTATCTTATTAATGAAATATTGACATAATTGATGTTATAAACACCAAAATAAATGTAATTTGAGACTTTTTATGAATTCCACTAATTTTATAGGTTACTAGGATATATTAGTGTTGATTTAATAAACTTTGTTCGAACATATAATTCTGTTATGACTTTCACAAAAATCATATATCAAATAGTGTCAAAATTGACACAAAATAGTTTTTAAATCAAATATTATATTATTAATTGTTATTTTATTCCTAAAAATCTAAGGTTCGGCCAAATGACTTAGATAAGGATATATATATTAATAATAAACAATTTGGGGTTCGTTTGGCATGTTATAGTAAGTGTATTAACCATATAGTGTAAGAAAACAAAAAGACACGGTAAAAGTTAAATTATTTAACTTAGAGTTAAATCTAATTGATAAGGTTAAAATAATAACCTAAACTTGTCTAAATCCTATTGGTTGATAGGATTTCGACCCATCCCCACTTTAGCTTCGAAATAAGACCCTTTGGAACCATTATAAACCGATTTTGACTTTAATATAAAATAATATTTTGAGATATTCCTAAGGTGCCCCTCTCCTCCCTTATAAAAGGGCACCTCCTCCCCCTCCTCCTCACACCAATTTGAGCACTCAAGCTCGGCCAACCCCTGCCAAAATCTCTTCTCCACTTCCCTAGAAACATCCTAGAGGTTCTGGTCTTTCTCAAAGACCAATTTTAGTTCCCTAAGAG
Organism: Viscum album; assembly: GCA_963277665.1. Classification (NCBI taxonomy): domain Eukaryota; kingdom Viridiplantae; phylum Streptophyta; class Magnoliopsida; order Santalales; family Viscaceae; genus Viscum; species Viscum album. Next base: position 1,299,172,021 of record OY728136.1, read on the forward strand.
GTGGTCTCAAAGAGGCACTTCAAAGAAGAGGTAATTACCGTTACCAATTCTTTCATCTTTATTTCTTCTTCCACTTCTTCTTCTTAGGTTGTTTCATTATGAAGTAATAACATCAGTATCACTAATATACTGATATGTTATTATAAGTATGAAACAACCCTACTTCACCATCTATCCATCCTACGGAAAAAGAAATCACCGCGCGTGCGTACGTACGGAATACCGTCTCCACGCCGTGGTGTAATCTATTTTCCACCACCACCTTACATGGATGGGTATAATGGTGTAAAGAATAACTATACATAGTTATTACAACATCATATTGATTCTGATATATTGTATAATCCACTCCAATTCAATTCAATATTTATAGAAATGATATCATCGCTCGTGCGTACGTACGGAATACCGTCTCCACGACGCGATGAGATTCATTCTCCATGTTAACCATTTAAGAATGATTATAATGTATATATAAGAAATAATAATGAAATATATGACATTATAAGGCTACTGGATTTATGTATATATATACATATGTATGTCATCTACTTACTTCCATTTCAAGACAATAAGGAAAGGAAAACAGCGTTCATGCGTACGTACGGACTACCGTCTCCATGAACGGTGTTTTTCATTTTATTTATCTACCTATTATATATATATATATACTGAATATATATGATATATAAATCATATTTTATATTCTGGAAGTAAGTAAATCATGATATAAGTAATAATGATTTCAAGAACAACAAGTCAAAACACCTACGATAAATGAAACGATTTTACCCAAAACGCTTCTTTAACATGGAATTTACAAAAGAACGGGTAATATAATGTCATAAGTGAACCATATATGATATCATAACAATGAATATGATTCTGTAATAAGTCAATAACATGATTTAAATCATTATACAGGAGGTTCGGACACTTACAAAGCAAGTCGGACCTAAGGTAAGGGAAATATCACAATCTCATTTTTATCCGAGATTGTTTATTCTAAGTATTTACTGGGGTGTATTTTATCATCCACATCCATGTTCCCTCAATATGTAATATTGTTTCCATCCACTTGCAATAGTTTAAATCCAATTTTACCCTTAGGTGAGTTTTTAGTAAAGAATATGAAAGGAATCTTTTGTCGTTTTTCCGTACGAGGTACTTTTTGACTTTTCCCACAAAAGTACGAAGAATGTTTTTTTTTAACTTATACGGCACGAACGGATTTATACTGTTTTATAAAGCCTTATTTTCATGAAGCTTCCTCTATAAGATTTCATGACTATTTTCAATAAAATCTCTTTCTTTTAAAAATTGCATGATGTTTTGTGAAAAGAAATTGATTTTGAAGAAGAAAGGATATTTTCCTCAAGAATTCAATTCAAGTGTTTTATCAAAATTATTTTCCATATAAGATAATAAAGGGTTCTGTTTCTATCCATATTTTTACATTGATTTGACTATGTTGTGATGAAATTATGTTTATGAATTCCTTTATCTTATATGAATGGTTTTATGATGTCATGTTGTTTAAGAATCCCATTTTTATTACATGGGTTATGCAATGATGTATGATTTATGATTTTGTGGCACACATAAGAAAGGATTCATTAAGAGATGGGTGGGACCTATATCTCCCTCCAATGCATTGGGTAAAGATTTCATATCTCATGAGATAGACATGGCTGGAATGGTAGGTTATACCGGTTCAGTGAAACAGGACTGAAACGAGGATTACTCGATTCAGAAAGGGACTTTGTCCACTAAGATAGTCTTGGCAATGAGTCTTGACTAACAAGAAATGATTCTCTATGATTATGTGTGTATGCCACAATGAGTAATGTTTTAAGTAAGGGTTTCATTTTCACTACTATGATTTATCCCATGTTATGAAATTATGCTCTCTTTTGCAGGTTAAGATTTCCAAAAATGTTATGTTCTTATGAAAATTATGTGATTGATATTTCTTTTGTTTACCCTTACTGAGCATTTGAGCTCACCCTTTTATGTTTTCTTTTCCCCAGGATATAAAGAAAGGTTTTAGGTATAAAAAAAAGGAAGATCTTTGTGGGAGATTTTGAAGATCTTTCACCAGTATTAGAAGATTACGTTTCGAGTTTCCAAAGACACTAAACTATTACGATCCTTGTGTGTGTGTTTTTGTTATGTACTAAGTATTCCGCAAATGTAATGTAATGTCCATGTACGTCAAGCTTCGGGTCTCTACAGTTGGTATCAGAGGAAAGGTTTAGTCAACCTTTGGAAACTAGGATGCGAAAACGTTAGTGAGATCCCTAGAGATATTTCTAAGGTATGTCTAGGGATGCCCCTAAGGATAAGTATACGTATAGGATATAGTCATAGAACTACGGTAACGATCTTAGAATTTAACCTAAGATGTTAGATATTGAGGGTGCTCCCCCTTTACTATGTTGTCTTCCCTAGCATGATTTCGCCTCTCACAAAATTATTTTTGTGTTTTAGTTAATGGAGGGAACCAGAAGGAATTTGGTTAACATTGAATCCAATGGACAAATTGGTGACTATGAGCAACAAAATTGTGTGATGCCTAGAGATAAAGATATTCTGATTATGCCGAATCAGTCATCGTGATATATGATTAACAAGGTGAAATTTAGTGGTATGACTAATTCATCAAAGAAGAGGAAGATAAACTATTATGCATGTTCGCATGTTGAGGAGCATAAAGAAAGAAAGATTGAGATTTCTAAAGAAGGGAAGAAGAACCTTGAGGAATACCTCAAATGGAGGGACCGATGTTATCTGTGTGGAGAAAAGGGTCATAGAGTGACAGATTGTTATGGAGTTCAATGTCTTATTTGTGGAGAACATGGGCATTACCCAACTCAATGCCCTGATCTGAAAAGATACTTCTAAATCAAGGAAGGAATTATTCCAGGACAGTCATTGAAGTGGATGTACTGAAGTGTTGGTATTCAAGAATAATGTTGTTGAGGTACTTTTATGGTGTATTGGAATATTTATGTATTGGTCTAATGTGGTATTCGAAGTGATTGAGGTATTTTTGGAAAGTATATGATATGCGCATAATGAAGGGATAATACGATAATGAGATGTTTGATTGTATGCATGAGCTCATGATTGATATAAGGACTAAGTGATATCATGGTTTGAGTATATAGAATTTTGAGGATTTTGGTATGTGGAAGGTGTTAACTTTTAACTGCATTCATGTTTTCACTAACTTATTCAAGAGAATACATGATTAAGGACTTTGAATGTTTGGAATGTGACCAACAAGACATATCTTATGATATGTGGGGATCAACGACAGTATTAAATCTCTGGTAATCGATGTCACTATATTATGAGAGTGGACTGCAGTATTATGTATAAGCCTAATGATTAGACTGGATTATGTTGGACATAAGTTAGTATTGTTTAAGGATAGAAGATTTTCGATATTATTGATGGGATGTTATAGTAACGTAGTTTTAGAAAAAGGACAACCTGCAGGACGGGCGACAGCCCATCGCGTCGGACAAGGCTGTGGGAATCGAACTCACAACCGAAGTGCGACTGGCCTTTATCGCCTACCACTGACCTACAGGAAGTCCCTGTTTAGTAGAAACTAGTTTTATTATATTAAGCAGCATGATATATGAAGTATAAGTCCATTTTAGGAACCATATGTGATTAATCTCACTATAGATCGACTTATGTATATAATTTTTGCTAACCTTTTGTTTGAGACAGATGGAATGACCCGTCATTCTATCACATGATCTGCTAACACTTCACGAATAACAAATTCAACTTCATTTATTTAAGAGATGAAGTGGAAATTGTTCAAGGCACGAACAACAGTGAGATTGTACCAAATAAAGAAAGTATTTATTCTAATTCAGATTTTCAACTTTAGGGAAATGATCTTGAAAACCAAAAATGTTGTCCTAGTGATCTTATACCTGATGAAACAGTTGGTACCTTATATCATCACAAATCTATGGATTTGTGATTACTGGATTTTCCATAGCCATGTTCTCTACCACTCTCCATCAGAACATGATGGTCAGATTTCTCTTCCATATCCATATTTTCACCTATGTGGAAACCCAGTGATTAGTTTATTTGGGTAATCGTTACCTTTCATACTTTAGTTTTTAAAGCCAAGTTTTGGTATTCTTTTTTATGATGTGGGTTTCTATTAAAGAAACTTTCGAATAATAAACCATTTATAACCCCGACGAATTTCGAGGGCGAAATTCATTTTAAGGGGGGTAGAATGTAACAGCCCGAGATTTTATGAAAAATATTCTTTTTAATATTATTAATGTCTTGTGTTGTACGCTACACCAAAAGGAGCTTGCAAAACACGCATCCTTGACTTGCCTTTCCTTACACGCAATCACGACCTTCCTTGATAGCGTGTGTAGTACGCAATACCGAGTTTTACTAAACAACGATATGCTATTAAAATATTATTAAAACTAACCGTTATGAATAGTAATAACCACTTTTTGAAAATTTGTAAATTCTATTTTTCAAAATGGACTTCATTTTTGGATTCGGAATATCGAAATTAGCTTAGGGTGAAATTTTGGTACTTTTCGGATAACTTTCATATTCTGATGAATAGTGAAAATTACTAAATTTTAATTAAAAACAACTTTTTCAATCGAAATAATTAATAGTGATAAATTATTAATTTTAATGGTTTTAAAGTATATTTAGAATATATTTTTACAATTTAATACAATAATGGTCATTGGATGTAATTTCACATTTAAACCACTTATAAACAAGTTTCAATCTTTTGATATTTATTATCTCTTAAAAACACGCTATATGTTTTAACAGCGGGATTTAATTATAAAATTAATTAATGCAACTTCTATGTTATGAATATGGTAAAATAGACTTCATTTTTGAATATGAAATATAGCTTAGGATGAAATTTTGGCATTGTTCTGAAAAACATCAATTTTTGATGAATAGTGAAACTACTAAGTGGTAGGTTAAAAACTGAATTTTTCATAAAACTTAATTTTACCGCTTCTGTGAATGGAATTTCGAAAATCCGACAGACACGGTTAATATCAAGGACTAAAATGTGGTTCAATGAGATGAAAATAATTTTTGGTGAATAGTAACTTTTTACTTTTTTTTACCACGGTTAATAGTAAATATGGTAACTAAGGGTAAATATGATATTATTATTACCCTAACACATGTCCTAATTCTATTGGACAAGTGTAATTCGACCAAAAACAAACTTAGGAATAAAATATGACCATTTAGGTCCACTTGGATTAGATTAGGACATTTATTTTTAATTTATTTAAAGAAGGGTTAAAATAGTTAAAATCAAAGTTTAATAAGTAAATCATTTTTAATATGGGGTTATACATAAGATAAATTCGACTATAAATATTAATTAGAAAGCTAAAAATATTTCCTACATGATGGTATTTTATTTATAATTTTTAGACATTAAATAATTTAATTTATTTATGACACAATGATGATGAAGTAATTATCTTATTAATGAAATATTGACATAATTGATGTTATAAACACCAAAATAAATGTAATTTGAGACTTTTTATGAATTCCACTAATTTTATAGGTTACTAGGATATATTAGTGTTGATTTAATAAACTTTGTTCGAACATATAATTCTGTTATGACTTTCACAAAAATCATATATCAAATAGTGTCAAAATTGACACAAAATAGTTTTTAAATCAAATATTATATTATTAATTGTTATTTTATTCCTAAAAATCTAAGGTTCGGCCAAATGACTTAGATAAGGATATATATATTAATAATAAACAATTTGGGGTTCGTTTGGCATGTTATAGTAAGTGTATTAACCATATAGTGTAAGAAAACAAAAAGACACGGTAAAAGTTAAATTATTTAACTTAGAGTTAAATCTAATTGATAAGGTTAAAATAATAACCTAAACTTGTCTAAATCCTATTGGTTGATAGGATTTCGACCCATACCCACTTTAGCTTCGAAATAAGACCCTTTGGAACCATTATAAACCGATTTTTACTTTAATATAAAATAATATTTTGAGATATTCCTAAGGTGCCCCTCTCCTCCCTTATAAAAGGGCACCTCCTCCCCCTCCTCCTCACACCAATTTGAGCACTCAAGCTCGGCCAACCCCTGCCAAAATCTCTTCTCCACTTCCCTAGAAACATCCTAGAGGTTCTGGTCTTTCTCAAAGACCAATTTTATTTCCCTAAGAGGTGGTCTCAAAGAGGCACTTCAAAGAAGAGGTAATTACCGTTACCAATTCTTTCATCTTTATTTCTTCTTCCACTTCTTCTTCTTAGGTTGTTTCATTATGAAGTAATAACATCAGTATCACTCATATACTGATATGTTATTATAAGTATGAAACAACCCTACTTCACAATCTATCCATCCTACGGAAAAAGAAATCACCGCGCGTGCGTACGTACGGAATACCGTCTCCACGCCGTGGTGTAATCTATTTTCCACCACCACCTTACATGGATGGGTATAATGGTGTAAAGAATAACTATACACAGTTATTACAACATCATATTGATTCTGATATATTGTATAATCCACTCCAATTCAATTCAATATTTATAGAAATGATATCATCGCTCGTGCGTACGTACGGAATACCGTCTCCACGACGCGATGAGATTCATTCTCCATGTTAACCATTTAAGAATGATTATAATGTATATATAAGAAATAATAATGAAATATATGACATTATAAGGCTACTGGATTTATGTATATATATACATATGCATGTCATCTACTTACTTCCATTTCAAGACAATAAGGAAAGGAAAACAGCGTTCATGCGTACGTACGGACTACCGTCTCCATGAACGGTGTTTTTCATTTTATTTATCTACCTATTATATATATATATATACTGAATATATATGATATATAAATCATATTTTATATTCTGGAAGTAAGTAAATCATGATATAAGTAATAATGATGTCAAGAACAACAAGTCAAAACACCTACGATAAATGAAACGATTTTACCCAAAACGCTTCTTTAACATGGAATTTACAAAAGAACGGGTAATATAATGTCATAAGTGAACCATATATGATATCATAACAATGAATATGATTCTGTAATAAGTCAATAACATGATTTAAATCATTATACAGGAGGTTCGGACACTTACAAAGCAAGTCGGACCTAAGGTAAGGGAAATATCACAATCTCATTTTTATCCGAGATTGTTTATTCTAAGTATTTACTGGGGTGTATTTTATCATCCACATCCATGTTCCCTCAATATGTAATATTGTTTCCATCCACTTGCAATAGTTTAAATCCAATTTTACCCTTAGGTGAGTTTTTAGTAAAGAATATGAAAGGAATCTTTTGTCGTTTTTCCGTACGAGGTACTTTTTGACTTTTCCCACAAAAGTACGAAGAATGTTTTTTTAACTTATACGGCACGAACAGATTTATACTGTTTTATAAAGCCTTATTTTCATGAAGCTTCCTCTATAAGATTTCATGACTATTTTCAATAAATTCTCTTTCTTTTAAAAATTGCATGATGTTTTGTGAAAAGAAATTGATTTTGAAGAAGAAAGGATATTTTCCTCAAGAATTCAATTCAAGTGTTTTATCAAAATTATTTTCCATATAAGATAATAAAGGGTTCTGTTTCTATCCATATTTTTACATTGATTTGACTATGTTGTGATGAAATTATGTTTATGAATTCCTTTATCTTATATGAATGGTTTTATGATGTCATGTTGTTTAAGAATCCCATTTTTATTACATGGGTTATGCAATGATGTATGATTTATGATTTTGTGGCACACATAAGAAAGGATTCATTAAGAGATGGGTGGGACCTATATCTCCCTCCAATGCATTGGGTAAAGATTTCATATCTCATGAGATAGACATGGCTGGAATGGTAGGTTATACCGGTTCAGTGAAACAGGACTGAAACGAGGATTACTCGATTCAGAAAGGGACTTTGTCCACTAAGATAGTCTTGGCAATGAGTCTTGACTAACAAGAAATGATTCTCTATGATTATGTGTGTATGCCACAATGAGTAATGTTTTAAGTAAGGGTTTCATTTTCACTACTATGATTTATCCCATGTTATGAAATTATGCTCTCTTTTGCAGGTTAAGATTTCCAAAAATGTTATGTTCTTATGAAAATTATGTGATTGATATTTCTTTTGTTTACCCTTACTGAGCATTTGAGCTCACCCTTTTATGTTTTCTTTTCCCCAGGATATAAAGAAAGGTTTTAGGTAAAAAAAAAAGGAAGATCTTTGTGGGAGATTTTGAAGATCTTTCACCAGGATTAGAAGATTACGTTCCGAGTTTCCAAAGACACTAAACTATTACGATCCTTGTGTGTGTGTTTTTGTTATGTACTAAGTATTCCGCAAATGTAATGTAATGTCCATGTACGTCAAGCTTCGGGTCTCTACACTCACTTTATACCCATTTCTCACACTTCACAGTCTATTAGCTCGTACATGCTATGCTCCAACAAGCTCCCAAGATCCCTTTATTCATCCTAGAATCCTTACATTTTTCGGAAATCACTTTAAGAAACCCTTTTGGTTCAAACCAAAGGTAGTTACCCAATTTAAAGGTAACATTTTCTCTTAAGTTCTTTAGTTTTATTTTACTTCTCCAACCCCCTAAAATCTTTTTATTCCATTGTTTTATAACAAAACATGTATCCTAAATATACTAGGATGTTTTTATGACAAGGATTCAAACTAGACTTACACACTTCTTCATCTAATTGGTCAAGAACATACTGTTTCTGTGGATGGAAAACTAATGCCCCACGGAGCGATGATTTTTAAATTATCTCCTACCTCCTCTCACAGTGTCCATTATGATGGAATTGTATTTATATATGATATATATTATGTTTTTGTTTTATATATTCTTATTTAATTTTTATTTACAAAAATACCTTTATTCTTTTCAATATGTGTAAACACAATAATTTCATTTGAGGAAGTACGGACTACCGCCCCCTCAAGGTGATATGATTCATTCATGACATACATGGAACGTATAAAGATGGAGTTAATGAAATTACATAACACATATATCATATGATAATACACTATAATTATAATATACCTATGTATATTTATGATTTCATTCCATTAAATATTAAATAGAAATGAAAGTAGCATTCATGTGTACGTACGACTTACCATCTTCGTGAACGGTGCATTACATTTATTATCTACAAATGTTATGTACTATTACAAATAAATAAATATATATATATACTCTGGATATATATGATATATATGATATCTAAATAATTAGTATCATTATGGAGATAATGGAGTTTTTACCACATTGGAAAATTGTAATTATAACAAGTTCATTTTTAACTCAAATTCTTGACATCGACAAAATTTCTGATATGAACTTAAATAATTAAATAAATGTTATTGCAAGGAAATAAGAGATATAAAATAAATAATAAAAATTAAAATGGTTATTAATCAAGTATAAATTAACTTTAGTTTATTATTCCGGAATAACGAGAAATATATGAGTCAAGTTGGACACGAGGTAAGGGATTTCTTATCTCACTTTTAATTCCGTGAGATTTCCATTGTTCACCAATTATTTATTTCATGTGGTTTATTTTGTACTAACATTTGATATATTTTATCATGATTCTATTTATATTCATTTTATTTTGTGATTAATTTGGTGGTTATTAACTTTTTATCATACGACTCGATTGATTACAACGTAGTAAGGGTTTTTCATCTCACTTTTTATTCCCGTGAGATTCTTGAAATATTAGCCACTATTTCCTTTTGTATGGTGGATGTACTTCCCATGATTGTATTATTTGTGTAATATACTTTAATTTATGGGTATTTACATATGAATTTTGTGATCTTTCTTTCATTGGGTGTATGTTTCATAAGTTACCAAATCAGTAAGGGAACCTTTCACCATCCTCTTTTTAAAAGACTTATTTTTGTTATATCTTTTAATTTAAATCTTATTATGTTAGGATATGTTCTTATATATCTTTATTGGTGTAAATTTTATGTTCATGTGATGAGATATCCCTTTCTCTCTCATCAACTTATTTTTTTAATTTTAACGTGTCTCCATTAGGCTGTCGAATTTCTATAAGAAAATTTAACCAAATTTCAATTTTTGGGTTAAACATCTACTTCTTGATTATGCCGTGCTATGAATATGTGTGAATAACCTATGATTTTTTTACACTTAATATCCACTTATATTGGGTTTATTTATACTTTTCACACATAATTGTGTAATTGATTTATCCTTAATCTAAGGATACCTTCTTTATAAGGGATTTCATCTCAATTTACATTTCCATTGAGACTTCATTGATGATATCCACCAATTCGCTCTTATATGGTGTATATACTGTCCTTTGGCATATTATATTCTTTATACCATTATTCTCATGATATTATTATGTTCTGATAAAATTTTATTCCTCAATTATTTTTATTAAAGGATCTCTCATTTTGTTAAAAAAATTTCACTAAAATATCATTTTAAATGTTTTAAAGGTTTATTCATCTAAATCTTTCACATTAATGTCCATGTTTTAAAAATGGTTTTAAGGATTTATTCATATGTTCATGAATGTTTTGAAATTGAAATTTATTTCAAAATATTCAAATTGGTATGAGACACTTTTATTCAAAAATATCTTTATTAAATATTTTAAATGGACTTGAAAATGGTTTGATAAAATCATTGATTTTGTCAATATTTTGAAATGATATATTCATATTGCAATGTGAAAATGTTATATTTTCATTATTTTTGTTTTATGGGTTATGAATATGTTATGGGAATTGGGCATTATTTACGTTTATGGTTGGTTCCGTGATAAACCTACAACGGGTGAGAAAAAGATAGCTCTCCAATGCATTGGGTAATGTGACAGAGGTAAACTTAAATTTTTTCTCCTAAGAGATTTAGGGAATATACTATGATGGGTATACCAAATCCGACTCCCTATGTATCTTTGACAGCTACAATGTAAGTTTAATATGTATTCCACAAGTTACCTTTATGATTTATGATTGTTGTGTGTTATTCTTAAATCTAAGGATTTCATGAGGTATGTTATGATCAAAAGGTATGGTTTCATTGTTTTGTATTTATTGATGGGATAATGTTTTCATTCCTTATTTTATATCCCTTACTGATCTTTTTATGCTCATCCTGAGTTTTTGAAATGTTTTCCACGGGACTTAAAGATGATTAAGGGTCAAGGATGGGATCAAGGAAAAGTCATGCTATCTAAAACATGGAACTGGACATGACACTTTGTTTCAAGATTTTTTATTTTATGAAAAAATGGATACTGTGTAGAATTGTCTACATATAATATTCATGTTGTTATGTAAATGTTATGACCAAATTCTCTAAAACTATAAACATGAAAATATTCTCAATGTGAATTATCCATTTAATTAAAGATTATGTAATGGTTAAGGACGATTCCTTATAGTTGGTATCAGAAGTTGTACCCAGCCTTAAGTGCAGTGCACTGCCTGGGTTGAGATGTAGGGCCCAAAACGAGTACATTGTGCTCTAAAGGAGGGTTGATTTTAACACCCCCAAATGATAACGTATTAAATGAATATATGATATGACTCATGTCAACAAGGTGAACCTTCTTTTTCCGGATCCTGTCTAATTAGAACTCCATAGTTAAGCGTGCTTGGCCGGGAGTAGTGATCAGAATGGGTGACCTTCTGGGATGTTTCTCAGGGTCTGTGCGAGTGAGGACAAATCACACAGGAAATGGCATGTGTTAGCCTATGGGGAATTTCATTAGTTAGATGACTCGTTCAGGCACGTGGGTGGGTCCCTATGTGGTGACCACGTGTCTGCGCGGAAACTTGTGGTACCTGGTGGGCCAGGACCTGACGACCAAGTTAAGGCGCGGTGGATGTGCTCTCACTGGGACCCAGTTGTTATAGTTGTTATCAAAGGCCAGTTTAGAAAAATTTATGGATTATGAGTTTTTATTTGACACGTGGTTAGTCTCTATGTCTACTCTTTATGTTAAATCCTTATTTTTGAAACTTTTTTAGATCAAGGAAAGTATGATGAAAATAGAAGGAGGAGGACCTCAAATGATATTCTTATCTCTTTATGATTACTTTCTTGCAATAATTATTGTAAAGTCTTTTTCGGATGATTTTGAATATTTTTCTAACATACAACTCACTTGTAAAAAATTGTTTGAGAGATCAAACACCTCCACTATACCCTGATATCATAGTGGATCATGGGTTGTATTTAATCAAATCATATTTCCATAATATTCCCATATTTTCAAGAAAGCTAAACAAATTTTAGTAATTTTTAAATATTTTACCTTATCACATGATTGTGAAGCGTATTATGATTTTTAAAATGGTGCTGAAGAAGGAGACCCTTGTCCAACCTATTTATATTTGATTTTAAAATATATTCTCCCAGCACATACATATGGTATTTTAAAAGGATTACTAACTTAATGTTTCAACACAATCTCAGTCTGACTGTTTTATAAAAATCAAGTTTTATCAAATGTTTTGAAATTATATGTCATAAATGATTATTTTCCAAAATTATTTTTCTACGAACACCCTTATGACACAAGTTGTTCAAGGTGTATCTAGATGATGGAAGAAAATGATTTTGAAGGATCTCTAAATCATTTTTTCAATGCCTGGACCTTCTACCCACATGAACAAGATGATGATGAAACCATATGGACACTATGATCAAGGTATGATGTTATTTCTTTTTGAAAATGGTTTTATTTTGTTATATGGAGGTGAAAAAAATGATAATATATAATATGTTGAGGTCTTAATGTGTTGGGATGAAAATTAAAGGGATAAGAAAACCTTTGAGGTTAAAACATGTTAGGGTTATTTTTTAATTTTATAAAAAGGATAACACACATTATATGTGACAACCCGTCGCATCGGAAAAAACTGCAGGAATCGAACCCACAACCAAAGTGCGATTGAGATTTATCGCCTACCACTATAATACATGCAATCCCTGGTTAGTATGACTTATTATTTTTAGTTAAATGATTTTATGGATCAATAATATGTTTATTTTGGGAACTTATGTTTTATTAAATGGATATAATTAATGTAGGAAAATGATTTGGTGATTAATTGATAAAGGTTATTTTGGGAGGAGTTCTCTCTTTTGGGGAAACACTATATACCTATGGAGAACATAAAACTTTGGGATTTCAATTGAGGAGTAATGGTGGAATTTTAATTTGTAAGAACATTTTTTTTGTGGATGTATAGTGATTTGGGTTATTTATGGAAATGATTAACCTATCATTAGAGAATATGTGATTTGGTTAATTATGCTTCAGTTTGAGACTTTAAGAGTAGTCTATGTTTTTTGTTTTAAATGTTAATATTTATTGTGGAAGACTATGTGATTAAATCCTTAAAAAATTTTGGGTGTCAATCTTAGTTTGGATTATTTTGAAATATTTTAAGGACAATTGTGTATTGAATGGTCTTTCTTAAACATTGGGATTTTTTTTCGAATTTGGAAGATTAGAAGTATTATTTCTTTTTATAAATGATTGTCCTTTTTGGGAATTATATGATCTCATACTAACCATTTTGGTTTTAGTTGATTTTTATAGATAAGTGAAAGATATAGTTTATCTTTTTTGGATGATGTGATTCTATAGAAGTTTATTCTTTTGATTTTTATGTGACCATGTCTTTTTGAATAATCTTTGTTTGGTGAAAAGATTAGTTTTTGGTAGAAACTTATGAAAGGATGAAACTCTACTTGCAGGTAAGTATATTTTCTTATGTTATTTTTCTATATAGTAAATAAATTCCTAAAATTATGAAAAGGAACTTAAAACAAAAATGTTTTCATTTGACGTTTCCTACTGGGTTATCAAAGACTGCTTAACACATCACAAGTTTGTGTTTTTCTAGTGGATAAATTTCACCGAATCTTGTTTTCTATCACTCTCCATCAGAACTTGATGGTTTGTTTTCTCTTTCATATCCATACATCTCTACATGGAATCCTATTATATGTTATCTTAGGTAACATTTTTGTTTCTTTTTCATTCTTTTAAAGTGAGAGTTCTATTGACTCTTTTTCCCATGTGGGACATTAATGATGTTTCCTAGTCAAATTTTAAAATTGTGAGGATGCAATTACCAAAAGGGAGAAGGACGTAACATCCCAGTTAAATAAATAACATGAAATTTTTAACACCCCAAGCTTCCACTGTACATTTCCCTTCTAATATTGCAATGGCGTGCATTGTACGCAACTTCGAGATTCTAGCAAACCATAACCAATCAAACTAGCCGTTATGAATAGTAATACCTACTTTTTGAAATTATATATATTTTATTTTTTATAATGGACTTCATTTTTGGATTCTGAATATCGAATTTAGCCAAAAGTGAAATTTTGGTACTTTTCGGATAACTTTAATATTTTGATGAATAATGAAAATTACTAAATTTTAATTAAAAACAACTTTTTTTAATCAAAATAATTAATAGTGATAAATTATGAATTTGAGTGGTTTTAAAGTATATTTTGAATATCTTTTTACCATTTAATATAATTTTGATCATTGGACATAATTTTACAATTAAACCGGACATAAACAAGTGTCAATCTTTTGATAGTTATTATCTCTTAAAAACACGCTTTTTGTTTTAACAACGAGAATTAATTTTAAATTAATTTCTGACACTTTTGTGTTTTGAATTTGGAAAAATGGATTTCATATTTGGAATCAGGATGTTCAAATTGTGTAAATAGTTAACTTTTATTTTTAGACATTTTGAATAATTACTTCGGTAAATATTTTATTTACCATGGTTAAGGGTAAATCTGATAAATAAGGGTTAAAAAATAATATTATAATAATACTAAATTACCATAAAACGTGTCCTAGACTTATTGGTTGATACATGTTCGACCATAGGTATATTTGGGTCGATTTGGGGACCGCATGGATCCACTTGTAGGTGACAGGGACACTTTATTTTAATTAAGTTAAAATGAATACAAAAATGACACAAGCATAAATCCTTTAGAAAAACAATTTTTACATAGGGTTATATATGTTGTATTTTAGACTATAAATATTCATTAGAAATATAAGAATATTTCCTACATAATTATATTTTATTTATAATTTTTAGAGATTACATAATGTAATTTATTTATGAAACAATGATGATGCAGTAATTAACATAATAGTGAAAATTTAAAATAATTGATATTATAAATACCCAAATAAATATAATTTGAGACTTTTAATGAATTAAAATAATTTTTTAGGATAATATGACATATTAGGATTGATTTAATTAAATTGTTTTGAAGTAATCATTCTTTTATGAGTTTCAAATAAATCAACTATTCAATAGTGTCAAAATTGACCAAAAAGATTTTTTAAAACAAATATTATATTATTAATTGATATTAAATTCCTAAAAATCTAAGGATTGGACAAGAGACTTATATCATGATATTTATATCCTTAATGGACCACTTTTGGGTATCTTGGATGTATATAGTAAGTTTATTAACTATATAATATAAAAATACAAAGTGACATGGTAAATGTCAAACTAATTAACTAAGAGTTAATACTTAAAGATATGGTTAATATAGTAACCTGAACCTGTATAAATTATATTGGTTGAATGTTTTTATACCTATCCCCACCTTAACCATTTAATAATCAACATTGGATCCATTAGAAACCGAATATAAATTTATTAATATTTCTGGCTTTTCCAAAGGTGCCCCTCACCCCTCTTATAAAAGGGCACTCCTCCTTATCATTTCTTCACACCTTCAAAGACGTTTAGTTCGGCCAAACTCTGCCCAAATACTCTCTCAAATTCCCTCAATACAACCTAGAAGTATTAGTTTTATTATAAAGACAACCTAAGGAGCCATTTTGATCAAAACAATAGGAAGAACCTGAAGAAGAGGTAATGTTTTCACCACCCCTTTTCAAGTTCCTTTCTTCTTCCACTTCTTCTTCCTTTGTTATTACCATTATAAAATAGTAATTGCAGTATCATATATATATTTTGATGTTATTATAAATATGGTACAACCATATTCAGTATTATATCCACCCTTTGAATAACATGTCACCATACGTGCGTACGTACGGCTTACCATATCCACGTCGTGGTGTAATTGTTATTGAATATATTATTATTTGGATGGGTGTAATAATGATGTGTAACTCATGTAAATAATAAATATAACATGTTAATTATTCTTTATATATGATATAACATCCATTTATATATTATTTTAATATCAAAAGAATGATATTGTTGCTCGTACGTACGTACGGACTACCGTCTCCACGAACGCGATGAGATTCATTCTCCATCGTATCCATTCAAGTATAATTATCTTTTGATGATTTAAAAATAATGTTTAAGGACTTAATATCATTCTGTATATGAATAATATACATCCTATCCATGAAAAACATGGCTTATTTAACAAAACATATAAAATAAAATTAACACCCAAAACAACGATAATACTAAGATATTATTAACAAATCAATGTTAAAAGATCATATATGATATCATATTAATGTATAATTTAAAAACTATTATTTAAAAATTATACAGGAGGTTAACCTACCCAAACCAAGGAAAATTACAATGTAAGGGGTTTCATATCTCACTCTTAATTCCGTGAGAATTCCATTGTTCACCACTTATTTATTACATGTGGTGTGTGTACTGCCCATGTTTGTATTCATTGTGTAATATACATTAATTCATGTATATTTACATCATCATTGTATGATCCTTGTTTTATGGGTGTATGTTTTGTATGTTACCAAATAAATAAGGGAATTTGAAATTTCAATTTCCACTCAGTCGGCTTTACGCAAACTCCATTGATTATTTTACTCCGAGATTGTGTGGGAAATCACTATTCATTTTCTTATGTCATAATTTCCACTCCCCCTTTCTATTGATATACTTTTGATACACATAATAACTCCATTGATAATTTCTCAAGTCATCGATATGAATTTGATTACAGTAATTTTAACGCATTCTCCATTTGTTGAGTTAAACATCCAATTCATTGGTGTTGTTTTTACAAAATTATGTGTGAATGTCCTTTGATTGTTTTACACTGAATATCCAATCATATTTAGTGTATTTATATTTGTCACACATAACTATGTCATTTATTTATCCTTAACCTAAGGATACGGCCTTTATGAGAGATTTTATCTCAATTTACATTCCATTGAGACTTCTTTGTTGTTATACACCAAATCACTTTTATGTGGTGTATATAATGTTCTTTGACATAGTATATCATGAATTACTTTATTCTCATGATATTACAATGTTTTTATTACCTCAATTATTTTTATTCAAGTGTCTCTCTTTTGGTTAGAAACTCTAACTAAAATACCATTTTTTTTAAATGTTTTAAAGACTTATTCTTCTAAATCTTGCTCATTAATGTCCATGTTTTAAAAATGGTTTTAAGGATTTGTTTATATGGATATTAAAGTTTTAAAATTAAAACTCCTTTTAAAAGTTTCAAAGTGGTATGGGACACCTTGATTCAAAAATCTATTTTTAAATGGCTTCTTGACAAATAGTGTCACTTTTAAATGATTTCAAGAAAAAGGGGGATATTTCTCTCAAATAGTTTTGATGATTATTTTCATCTATGTCAACATCCATTATTATTCTTGATTGAGGTTAATGTGATACAATAAAATCTTCCATATTGTATCGAATGAGTTATGTTTGACTGTGGATGTGATATTTTTATACCATTCATGGTTTGTGGTTCAAGTATTGACATTTCGTATGATATTTTTAATACGAATGTTTATGTTATGTTTAAACCTGTTCATATGAGGAATGCATTGGACTTAATAAGTGACGGGTGGTGCCTGCTATAGCTCCTCGATGCATTGGTAGGTCTCATGAGACAAAATAGTCTCTTGTCATAAGGCCTTGACAAAATTTTATTTGTAGTCTTGGCACGAGGCCTTGGCTATGTGGTTATGATAGTCTGTAATTATGCATTCCATCATTATGAAAGTGGTTATTTATATTTCATGTGATTATTCGATTAGTAGAATATCCATGTGAATAAGTAAATGGCATTATTTCATTTTACTTTTGCCATACTATGTTGAAGTCCAATTTTAAAAGGCTTTTGTTTTAGTTATACATTTCCTTAAATGTTTATTCTTATTTATGAAAGTTTCTGCTATATTGTTATCCTTACTGGGAATTTTGAGCTCACCCCTTTTCTATGTTTTATTTTTCCCAGGAAGTGAAGAAGTAAATTATGAATGACCTGCAGGGATATTATGTGGGGATATGAGTGTGGAATCTGGAGACAATATGTTGTTGTAGTAGTTTTTCACTTTATGATGTAATGTAAGACTTATGAATATATCTTGTGTTTCCAAGGATACTAAACCAATCGGTATTTCAAGATTTTATCTTTCTTGTGATCATACCAATGTTATGTAATAATGCACCAACTCTAGGTAACTGGGGTCAGGGCTTTACAGTTGGTATCAGAGGAAGTTTAGTACAAGCCTTGGAAGCTAGATTTAGATAAACTCTGATTAGATAACGTATACCTAAGATGAACTTTGAGGATTAGTATAGCATAACTTCCTATAATTTTGATATTGTAGAGATTTTGTGAGTTCTGCGAGCAATACATCCCTGTCTGGATACGAGCAGGTAGAGGCGGATCTGGCACAGATGTACGTAGGGGTAAAACCTGAAAACACCGCTTTGAGCTACACTCGAACGGGAACTGGTGCACGACAACGGGCCTTGCTGCACTCTTGGTTACGACACTCCCGGGGGATATGCTTAGGATAATTTACATTTTCTTTACAAACCGATTTAAAGTAATATATATATATATATATAAGATGAGAGTAAATGGACTTGGTTAATCCTAATGTGTTTCAAATTGAGAATATGGTGACATGTTAAACTCTAAATGATTGTATGACTACTATTACTCACACAATGCTTTCTGGTTTTAGACAATGGCTGGATTCCAAGGAAGTCATAGTGACTTTGAGAATGATGTACAAGGTGGGAACGGTGGTGGCAATGAGCAACAAAATGGAATGTTGATAGGCGTAAAAGATATCGTATTTATGCCAAATCAATTTTCCAAAAATATGATCAACAATATATATATTAACCAATTACCGGACTCAACAAAGAAGAGAAAGGTGATGAATGATAAGAGCTACAGTAGTGGAGACCATGGAGAAAGAAATCCTCAATTTCTATCATGCAGGAAATGTGGAAGGAGACACCCAGAAAAGTGTCTCAATGGGACAAAGAAATGCTTTACGTGCGGGAAGTAAGGACATAAAGTGAAGAATTGTCGAAGAAAAATGAAGAGTACTATGGAAGAAGATAAAAATGGTCCCAAGAATCCATTTACAGTAATTTTCCATAAATGTAGGGGACCTGGCCATTACCCGAGTGAATGTCCTATTCTATATGATATTTTCTTGGTCAGAGAAGAAGCTATGTGGAAATAAATGGTTGGATAAATGTTTAAAAATTATTAGTGATCCTTGTTGAAGGGTTTACTTTGGAATAATTTTCTCTTGTATTTGTAACCCTAACGTTTTCCATGTGAGAATGATATTTATAGAAGAATTATCTTTTCTCTTGTGGATATAATTATAAATAACCATTTGGTTTTATATGATCATTGGGTTTGATGAAATTACAAATTATTATAATTTGGGATGAAAATCCAAGGTATGAGATAACATTTGTGGTTAAATTATGTTATGGTTATTTTGAGGAATTTATCTCATTTTGGTAATGTTATAAAATATAGTTTCTGAAAAAGGAAAACAAGTAGACCGTGTGACAACCCATCACGTCGGACAAAGCTGTGGGAATCGAAACCACAACCAAAGTGCGATTGGGATTTATCGCCTACCACTGGACTACATGAAGTCCCTGGTTAGTGTGACTATTATTTTTAGTTAAATTATTTTATTGATCAATAATAATTTGATTTGGGATATTATGTCTTATCAAATGAATACCCGTAGTATAGGAAAATGATTTGGTGACTAAGTGATAAATGTTATTTTGGAAGTTGTTCGCTTTGTTGAGAACACTATATGCCAAAGGAAAATAGAGTAGTGTGAGATTTCATTTTAGGATTAATGGTGGATTTTATCTATGTTTTTATTGTGGATTTATAATGATTTGGGTTATTTATGGAAATGATTAGGTTACTTACTTTTAAGTATGTGACTTTAAGAGTAATTAATGTCATTTGGTGATACAATTTAACGTGGAAGACTACATTCTTAGTTTTGGTTTTCAATATTAGTTTTGATTATATTAAAGGATTTTAAGGAAAATTGATTATTGAATGGTATTTATTTAACTTTGGGGTATTGTTGGTTTAATTTTGGAAATTAAGATTAGTGTTTATTTCTCTCAAAAAAATATCCTTTTGGGGGATCATTAGATCTTGTACTAACCATTTTGGTTTTGATTAATCTCTAAAGACAATGTAAATATATAGTTTATCCTACATGGATCATGTGATTCTATAGAAGTTTATTCTATCCCTTCCAGTGTGACCAAGTCTTATTGAATACTCATCGTTTAAAAAATGTGTTAGTGGTGGAAATTTATTAAAGAATGAAACTCTACTTAAAATGTAAGTATATATCTTTATATTCTTAGTCAATATAATAAATAAATTCCTCATCCTTATGTAATGTAACTTAAAACAAAAAAATGTTGTCTGTTTACTTTCCTACTAGGAGACTAATGGTCGTTTGTCCCAACACAAGTTTGTGGTTTTCTTATTTTTAACTTTCTCCTGATCGTGATTTCTATCCCTCTCCATCAGAACTTGACACGTATTTTATCATCCATATCCATGTTTTCCTACATGAAATCCGAGTATGGGTTATCTTGGTTGACCTTTATACCACTCTTTCTTTCTTTTAAAGTGATAGTTTTATTGACTCTTTTTCCGATTTAAGACTTTCCATTATATTCCCAATTACAATTTTAAAAATTGCAAGAATGCAATTTATTGAAGGAGGGGAGAATGTAACACCCCAAGCTTCCATGGTACGTTTCCCTTCTAATAATGCAATGGCGTGCATTGTACGCAACTTCGAGATTCTAACACACCATAACCAATCAAACTAGCCGTTATGAATAGTAATACCTACATTTTTAAATTATATATATTTTATTTTTTAAAATGGACTTCATTTTTGGATTCGGAATATCAAATTTAGCCTAAGGTGAAATTTTGGTACTTTTCGGATAACTTTAATATTTTGATGAATAGTGAAAATTACTAAATTTTAATTAAAAACAACTTTTTTTATCAAAATAATTAATAGTGATAAATTATGAATTTGAGTGGTTTTAAAGTATATTTAGAATATATTTTTACCATTTAATATAATTTTGGTCATTGGACATAATTTTACAATTAAACCGGACATAAACAAGTGTCAATCTTTTGATAGTTATTATCTCTTAAAAACACGCTTTTTGTTTTAAGAACGGGAATTAATTTTAAATTAATTTCTGCCACTTCTATGTTTTGAATTTGGAAAAATGAATTTCATATTTGGAATCAGGATTTTAAAATTGTGTAAATAGGTAACTTTTATTTTTAGACATTTTGAATAATTACTTCGGTAAATATTTTATTTACCATGGTTAAGGGTAAATCCGGTAAATAAGGGTTAAAAAATAATATTATAATAATACTAAATTACCCTAAAACTTGTCCTAGCCTTATTTGTTGATACATGTTCTACCATAGGTATCCTTGGGTCGATTTTGAGACCCCATGGAGCCACTTGTAGGTGATAGGGACACTTTATTTTAATTAAGTTAAAATGAATACAAAAATGACACAAGCATAAATCCTTTAGAAAAACATTTTTTACATAGGGTTATATATGTTAGATTTTAGACTATAAATATTCATTAGAAATCTAAAAATATTTCCTACATAATTCTATTTTATTTATAATTTTTATAGATTACATAATGTAATTTATTTATGACACAATGATGATGCATTAATTAACATAATAGTGAAAATTTAAAATAATTGATATTGTAAATACCCAAATAAATATAATATGAGACTTTTAATGAATTAAAATAATTTTCTAGGATAATATGACATATTAGGATTGATTTAATTAACTTTTTTCGAAGTAATCATTCTGTTATGAGTTTCAAAAAAAACAACTATTGAATAGTGTCAAAATTGATATAAAAGAGTTTTTAAAACAAATATTATTTATTAATTGATATTAAATTCCTAAAAATCTAAGGTTCGGACAAGAGACTTATATCATGATATTTTTATCATTAATGGACCACTTGGGGGTCTCTTGGATGTATATAGTAAGTTTATTAACTATATAATATAAAAATACAAAGTGACATGGTAAATGTCAAACTAATTAACTAAGAGTTAATACTTAAAGATAAGGTTAATATAGTAACCCAAACCTGTCTAAATTCTATTGGTTTAATGTTTTTAGACCTATCCCCACCTTAAACTTTGAACAATAAACTTTGGATCCATTAGAAACCGAATATGAATTTATTAATATTTCTAGCTTTTCCAAAGGTGCCCCTCACCCCTCTTATAAAAGGGCACTCCTCCTTCTCATTTCTTCACACCTTCAAAGCCTTTTGGTTCGGCCAAACTCTACCCTAATACTCTCTAAACTTCCCTAAATACAAACTAGAGGCATTATTTTGATCAGAAAGCCAACCTAAGGAGCCATTCTGATCAAAAAAATAGGAAGACCCGAAGAAGAGGTAATGTTTTCACCACCCCTTTTCAAGTTCCTTTCTTCTTCCAATTCTTCTTCCTTTGTTATTACCATTATAAAATAATAACTCCAGTATCATATATATAATGTGATGTTATTATAAATATGGTACAACCATATTCATTATTCTATCCACCCTTTGAATAACATGTCACCATACGTGCGTACATACGGCTTACCGTCTCCACGTCGTGGTGTAATTGTTATTGAATATATTATTATTTGGATGGGTATAATAATGATGTGTAACTCATGTAAATAATAAATATAACATGTCAATAATTCTTTATATATGATATACCATCCATTTATATATTATATTAATATCAAAAGAATGATATTGTCGCTCGTGCATACGTACGGACTATCGTCTCCACGAACGCGATGAGATTCATTCTCCATCGTATCCATTCAAGTATAATTATCTTTTTATGATTTAAAAATAATGTTTAAGGACTTGATATCATTCTGTATATGAATAATATACAACCTATCCATGACAAACATGGCTTATTTAACAAAACATATAAAAGAAAACGAGTAAGTTAACACCCAAAACAACGATAATACTAAGATATTATTAACAAATCAATGTTAAAAGATCATATATGATATAATATTAATGTATAATTGAATAAATATTATTTCACAATTATACAGGAGGTTAACCTACCCCAACCAAGGAAAAGTACAAGGTAAGGGGTTTCATATCTCACTCTTAATTCCGTGATAATTCCATTGTTCACCACTTATTTATTACATGTGGTGTGTGTACTGCCCATGTTTGTATTCATTGTATAATATACATTAATTCATGTATATTTACATCATCATTATATGATCCTTCTTTCATGGGTGTATGTTTTGTATGTTACCAAATCAATAAGGGAATTTGAAATTTCAATTTCCACTCAGTCGGCTTTACGCAAACTCCATTGATTATTTTACTCCGAGATTATGTGTGGAATCACTATTCATTTGCTTATGTCATAATTTCCACTCCCCTTTTCTATGGATATACTTTTGATACACATAATCACTCTATTGATAATTTCTCAAGTCATCTATATGAATTTTATAACAGTAATTTTAACTCATTCTCCATTTGTTGAGTTAAACATCCAATTCATTGGTGTTGTTTTTACAAAATTATGTGTGAATGTCCTTTGATTGTTTTACACTGAATATCCAATAATATTTAGTGTATTTATATTTTTCACACATAACTATGTCATTGATTTATCCTTAACCTAAGGATACGGCCTTTATGAGAGGTTTTATCTCAATTTACATTCTATTGAGACTTCTTTGTTATTATACACTAAATCACTTTTATGTGGTGTATATAATGTACTTTGACATAGTATATCATGAATTCCTTTATTCTCATGATATTAAAATGTTTTTATTACCTCAATTATTTTTATTCAAGTGTCTCTCTTTTGGTTAGAAACTCTAACTAAAATACCATTTTTTTAAATGTTTTAAAGACTTATTCTTCTAAATCTTGCTCATTAATGTCCATGTTTTA
Organism: Viscum album; assembly: GCA_963277665.1. Classification (NCBI taxonomy): domain Eukaryota; kingdom Viridiplantae; phylum Streptophyta; class Magnoliopsida; order Santalales; family Viscaceae; genus Viscum; species Viscum album. The sequence continues at coordinate 1,299,196,542 of OY728136.1, forward strand.
AAAATGGTTTTAAGGATTTTTTTATATGGACATTAAAGTTTTAAAATTAAAACTCCTTTTAAAAGTTTCAAAGTGGTATGGGACACCTTGATTCAAAAATCTATTATCAAATGGCTTCTTGACAAATAGTGTGACTTTTAAATGATTTCAAGAAAAAGGGGGATATTTCTCTCAAATAGTTTTGATGATTATTTTCATCTATGTAAACATCCTTTATTATTCTTGATTGAGGTTAATGTGATACATTACAATCTTCCATATTTTATCGAATGAGTTATGTTTGACTGTGGATATGCTATTTTTATACCATTCATGGTTTGTGGTTAAAGTATTGACATTTCGTATGCTAGTTTTAATACGAATGTTTATGTTATGTTTAAACCTGTTCATATGAGGAATGCATTGGACTTAATAAGTGACGGGTGGAGCCCGCTATAGCTCCTCGATGCATCGGTAGGTCTCATGAGACAAAATAGTGTCTTGGCAAAAGGTCTTGACAAAATTTTATTTGTAGTCTTGGCACGAGGCCTTGGCTATGTGGTTATGATAGTCTGGAATTATGCATTACATCATTATGAAAGTAGTTATTGATATTGCATGTGATTATACGATTAGTATAATATCCATGTGAATAAGTAAATGGAATTATTTCATTTTACTTTTGCCATACTATGTTGAAGTTCAATTTTAAAAGGCTTTTGTTTTAGTTATACATTGCCTTAAATGTTTATTCTTATTTATGAAATTTTCCGCTATATTGTTATCCTTACTGGGCATTTTAGCTCACCCCTTTTCTATGTTTTATTTTTCCCAGGAAGTGAATAAGTAAATTATGAATGACCTGCAGGGATATTATGTGGGGATATGAGTGTGGAATAGGGAGACAATATGTTGTTGTAGTAGTTTTTCACTTTATGATGTAATGTAAGACTTATGAATATATCTAGTGTTTCCAAGGGTACTAAACCAATCGGTATTTTGAGATTTGATCTTTCTTGTGATCATACCAATGTTATGTAATAATGCACCAACTCTAGGTAACTGGGGTCCAGGCGTTACAAAATTATTCATATTTATTAATATTTTTGAATTTAATATAAATTTTAATTTAAAGGGGACGCTATGTTCGATGGCGTACCCAATATGCAACAACAATTTTCTTTGAAATCTTACTTTGCACACAAAAAATATAATATTATTAATTTAAATTGTAGTTAATTACAAGCCATTATAACGAAGCGAATAAATAGATACAACGAAAATTTGATTATACATGTTTTTTAATTATCTTTACATTTATCCAATAAAAGTTAGAGGATGTAAATGTGAATGAATCTAAGCATAAATACTCTAATATTATTTAAAAGGTCGATTTACCGCTTTTTGATGGAGATTCCTCATTAAATATAGTTTTGGACATTTTTATATGTTCTATTTGACAAAATAAAATTCTAATTTAGATTCAGGACATCAAAATTTATGTGGGGAAAATTTTTGGTATTTTTATGATAAAGTTTATTTTTTAGTGAATAGTGAAAATATTGTATTTTAATTCAAAAGTGCCTTTTAAACTAATTTATTTATATGGTTATATTATATTTTTAATTGGTTATAAATTTTAATTAAAATATATTTTTACCATTTAATCCAATTTTTGACATTTTAATTAATTTCACATTGAAATTGGACATAAACAAGTGCCAATCTTTGGATAGTTATTATTTCTTAAAAAAACGCTTTTTGTTTTGATAGGGGGAATTAATTTTAAATTAATTTCTACAAATTCTGTGTTTTGAATTTAGAAAAATATATTCAATATTTGGATTCAGTAGGTCCAAATTGTTTCAATAAAGAAATTTTATTTTCATAAATATTAAATATTTATGACAGTAAATATTTTATTTGCCATAATTAAAGGGTAAATTTAGTAAATAAGGGTAAAATATAATATTATAATAATATTAAATTACCCTAAAATTTTTCCTAATACTATTGGCTAATACATATCCGACCATGGGAATCCTTGGGTCGAATTCGGGTCCCCACGGAGCCACATGAGAGTAATAATGACACTTTATATTATTTAACTTAATGTAAAGAGAAAATTGACATAAACAAATATCTTTTAGTAAATCAATTTTGACATGGGGTTATATAAGATATCTATTCGAAAATAAATATTATTTTTAAAGATAAAACGATTTCCTAAATCATGGTAATTTTTTTAATTTTTTTACATCAAATAAATAAAATTATTTATGACACAATAATGATGGAATATTTTTTTCATTAATAAATTATTTATATAAATAAGATTATAAATATTAAAATAATATCCAAAAACAGTTCAATTCTCTTTGGATAATTTTATTTTGACCATTATTCATCTTAAATTTGACTTTAATGATTATTTGACCTTTTGAAATCGAAGATAAGTTCATAATAAAATAATTGTTTCAAAATTTCCTAAAGATCCCCTCCTCTCCCATATAAAAATCTCTCACTTACTACCCATTTTTCACAATTCTCAAGCATTTGGGTCCTAAGAACTCTACTCCAATAATCTACCAAGATCCCTATCTTCATCCTAGAAGCCTTACCTTAGGAGGAATGCACTTCAAGAAACCCTTTTGGTTCAAACCAAAGGGAGTTACCCGATTTAAAGGTAACATCTTCTCTTAACTTCTTTTGCTTTATTTTACTTCTGCAACCCCATAAAATCCTTTTATTCCTTTATTTTATAACAACCCCTATATCCTAAATATACTAGGATTCTTTTTTATTAGAAGGACTCTAACTACACTTACACAAACCGCCATCTAATTGCTGAATAACATACTGTTTCTGTGGATATCAAACTAACACCTCACGAAGCGATGATTGTTCCACTATCTCCTACCGCCTCTCATGGTGGCCATTATGATGGAACTGTATTTATATATGATATATATTATGTTTTTGTTTTATATATTATTCTATAATTTTTATTTACAAATATACCTTTATGCTTTCTAATATGTGTAAACACAATAATTTTATTTGAGGAAGTGCGGACTACCGCCCCCTCAAGGAGATATGATTCATTCATGACATACATAGAACGTATAAAGATAGAGTTAATAAATTATGTAACATATATATCATACGATAACATAATGTAATCATAATATTCCTATGTATCATTAACTTTTCATTCCATTAAATATTAAATAAAAATAAAAGTATTGTTCATGCGTACATATGGCTTACCGTTTCTATGAACGGTGCATTTAATTTATTATCTCCAAATGTTATGTACTATTATAAATATATATATATATATATATATATATATTAGATATATTATATCTAAATCATTAATATCATTCTGGAGAAAATGGAGTTTTGACCACATGGACAAATTGTAATTATAACAAGTTTATTTTTAACTCAAATTCTGAACATCGACCAAATGCCTGATATGAACTCAAATAATTAACTAACAGTTATTACAAGGTAATAAGTGATATAAAAGTAATAATAAAAATTAAAAAATTTATTAATCAAGAATAAATTAACTTATGTTTATTATTCCGAAAGAATAGGGAACATACGAGTCAAGTTGGACATGAGGTAAGGGATTTCTTATCTCACTTTTAATTCCATGATATTTTCATTATTAACCACTTATTTATTGAATGTGGTTTATTTTTACTTCCATTTGATATATATTATCATTATTATATTTTTATTTATGGTATTTTGTGATTCATTTGGTGGTTATTAACTTTTTCTCATATGACTCAATTTGTTACAAAGTGGTAAGGGTTTTTCATCTCACTTTTTATTCCTGTGAGATTCATGCTATATTAGCCACCATTTCCTTTTCTATGGAAGATGTACTATCCATGATTGTATTAATTTTTTAATATAATTTTATTTATGGTTATTTATATATTCATTGTGTGATCTTTCTTTCATGGGGTGTATGTTTCGTAAGTTTCCAAATCCGTAAGGGGACCTTTCACCCTCCTCTTTTTAAAAGACTTATTTTTGTTATGTCTTTTAATTTATATCTTATTATGTTGGTATATGTTCTTATATATACTTATTGATGTAAATTTTATTTCCAAGTGATGAGATATCGTTTTCTCTCTCATCAACTTATCTTCTAAATTTTAATGTGACGTCATTAGGCTGTCAAATTTCTGTAGGAAATCTTCTTAACCCAATTTCAATTTTTGGGTTAAACATATACTTCTTGATTATGTTGTGATATGAATATATCTGAATAACCCGTGATTTTTTTACACTTAATATACATATATATTTGGGGTATTTGTGTTTTTCACACATAACTATGTAATAGATTTATCCTTAATCTAAGGATACATTATTTATAAGGGATTTCATCTCAATTTACATTTCCATTGAGACTTCATTGTTGATATACACCAATTCACTTTTATATGGTTTATATAATTTCCATTGGAATATTATATCATGAATACTTTTATTCTCATGATATTATTAAGTTTTGATTAAATGTTATTCCTTAATTATTTTTATTCTAGGATCTCTCTTTTTGTTAAAAAAACTCTCTAACTAAAATATCATTTTAAATGATTTAAAGGATTATTATTTTAAATCATTCACATTAATGAACATTTATTAGGAATTTTTGTAAATATTTATTCATATTAAAATTAATTTTTTGAAATTTAAATTTCTTTCAAAATCTTCAATGTGGTATGGAAAACTTTGATTCAAAAATCTCTTTATTTAATATTTTAAATGGTTTTGAAAATGGTTTGATAAAAGAATTGATTTTTTCAATATTTTTAAATTATATATTGTGATTGAAATATGGAAATGTTATCTTAACTTTATTTTTTTTATGTGTTACGAATATTTTATGGTTCATTGGCATTGTTTATGCATATGGGTGGTTCCGTGATAAACCTAGGGCAGGTGAGCCTGAGATAGCTCTCCAATGCATTGGGTAACATGACAGAGGTAAATATGAATGTTTCTCCAAAGATATTTAGGTAATATAATATTGTGGGTATTCCAAATGTCACTCCCTAAAGTAAATTTTTAGAGTATTTATTCTTATATTCATTCACATTTTAAGCCTCTAACTTTTATTGGATAAATGTAAAAACTTTTAATAAACATGTATAATCATATTTTTGTTAGTTCTGTTTATTCTCATCATTATAATGGCTAGGTGTTAACTACCATTTAAAATAATAATATTATATTATTAGTGTGCAATGTAAGATTTCAAAGAAACCTGTTGTTGCCTATCGAGTACGCCATCAAACATATCTTCTCCATTAAAGTAAAATCAATATTTAATTCAAAAATATTAATAAATATGAAATATTTCATGTTCTTTATTTATCTCGGATGTTACATCCTTCACCCCTTTTGGGAATTGCATCCTCGCAATTTTAAAATTGGGCTCAGAGATATCATTTAATGTCCCACGTGGGAAAAAGAGTCAACAAAACTATCACTTTAAAAGAAATAAAAAGAAACACAAACGTTACCTAAGATAACCTATACTAAGATTCCATGTAGTAAAACATGGATATATAAGAGAAAAAAACCATCAAGTTCTCATTGAGAGTGATAGAAAACATGATTAGAAGAATGTTAACCACCAGAAATTCACAATCTTATGATGTGTTAAATGGCCATTGGTTTCCCAGTAGAAAACGTAAACCAACAAAGTTTTTGTTTTATGCTCCTTTTTATAATTTTGAGGAATTAATTTATACATTTAACAAGAACATAATGAAATATAATTATCTTCAAGTAGAGTTTCATCCTTTAATAAGTTTCTACCAAAAACTAATCTTTTCTCCAAACAATGAGAATTCAAAAAGACTTGGTCAATCAAAAGCACAAGAATCATATTCTAAATAGTCACATAATCCACAAAAGAAGAAAAATTTATTTCCCTTGTCGTTAGACATCAACTAAAAACAAATGGTTAGTATGAGATCATATAATCCCCAAAAATGGTGATCCTTTATAACAAAAAAGTACCCAAAGTTCAAGAAAGACCATTAAATACACAATTGTCCTTAAAATTATTCAAAATAATCCAAACTAAGACTGAAACCCTAAAATCAAAAGGATTTGATCACATCATATTCCATAGTAAATCTTAACATTTAACTCCAAAAACATAGACTACTCTTAAAGTCTCATTCTGAAGCATAATTAACTGAATCACATATTCTATATGATAGGATAAAAAATTCCATAAATAACCCAAATATCTATATATACAAAAAAACATTCTTCCAAAATAAAAATCCACCATTACTCCTCAATTGAAATCCCAATGTATTCATTTTTTCTGAATCATATAGTGTTCCCAAAAGAGAGAACGTCTTCCAAAATAATTTTTACCAAAAAATCTCCAAATCATTTTATTATACTAAGGATATCCATTTGATAAAACATAAGATCCCAAATCAACTTATTTTTGATCAATAAAGTCATTTAACTAAAAATAAAAACTCATACTAATCAGGGACTTCATGTAGTCTAGTGGTATTTGATAAATCCCAATCGTACATTGGTTGTGGGTTCGATTCACACAGCTTTGTCTGATGTGACTGGTTGTCAAACGGTCTACGTGTTGTCCTTTTTATAAAACTAAAAAATAACTCTAACATGTTTTAACCTCAATGGTTTCCTTATACGTCTCATTTTCATCCTAAATCATTAAGTTATCAACATCTTAATTCTTGATGTCTTATATATATTGTCATTTTTTTTATTTCACCACTGTATGATAAGATAAAACAATCCCCAAAATAATGAACAAAATACCTTGATCACGGTGTCCATTTGGTTTCATCATCATCTTGTTCACGTAGGAAGAATGTCCATGCATTTCAACAATGATTTATAGATCCTTCCAAATCATTTTCTTCCTTCATCCAAATACACCTTGTAAAACTTGGGTCATATGAGTGTTCATAGAAAAATAGTTTTGGAAAATAATCATGCATGACATATAATTTCAAAACATCTGATAAAACATGATTTCAATAAAATGATCAGACTGAATTTGAGTGGAAACTTTCAATTAACGGTCCTTTTAAAAAACCATAAGTATGTGCTAAGAAATTATATTGTAAAAGAAAATATAAATAGGTTGCACAAGGGTATCCTTCTTCATCGCCTTTTTTAAAATCATAATATGCCTCAAAATCTTCTGATAAGGTAAAATATTTGAAAATGACTTGATAAAATTTACCTTTCTTGAAAATATGAAAATACTATGAAAATAGGATTTGTTTAAATGCAACCCATGATCCACAAAGATAACTTGGTATAGTGGAGGTGTTTGATATCTTAAACAACTGCATGCAAGTGAGTTGTATGCTAGAAAAGTTTCACAATCATCTGAAAATGACTATGCAATAATTATTGTAAGAAATTCATTAGGAAGAGATATGAATTTCATTTGAGATCCTCATCCTTCCATCTATAACTAACATTCCTTGATCTACAAAAAGTTATAAAGCAAGGATTTAACTGAAATAATAGACATAGGGATTAACCATGTGTCAAACAAAAACTCATAATCCCTAAAGTTGTCAAAACTGACCTCTGATACCAACTATAAGGACCTGGCCTTAAAACATTACATAATCTTGAATTTAATGAATAATTCAAATTTGGTATATTTTCAAGTTTAGTGTTTTAGAGAATTATGTCATAACATTTACATAACAACATGAATATTACATGTAGACAATTCTAATCATTATCCATTTTTTTCATAAAATAAAAACTCTTAAAAAAGAGTCATGTCTAGTTCCATGTTTTAGATAGCATGACTTTTCCTTGATCCCATCCTTGACCCTTATTTGTCTTTATGTCCAATAGAAGACATTTCAAAAACTGAGGATGAGATTAAAAATTCTTAGTAAGGTATATAAATAATGAATGAAAACATTACCCATAAATAAATAAAAAACAATGAAACAATACTTTTCAATCATAACATACCTCATTAAATCATAAGATTTATGAATAACACACAGAAATCATAAATCATAAAGGTAACTTGTGGAATCCATATCAAACATACATTGTAGGTATCACAGCTATATAGGTAGTAATATTTGGAATACCCATCAAAATATATTCCCTAAATCTATTAGGATAAACATTCATGTTTACCTCCGTCACATTACCTATTGCTTTGGAGAGCTATCTCGGGCTCACCTGCCCTGGGAGTTTCACGGAACCATCGGTACGCATAAAAAATTTCCATGAACCATAACATATTCGTAACACATAAAACAAAAAATAAAGGGATGATAACATTTCTAAATTTTAATCACAGTATATCATTTAAATATATTGACACAAAAAATCCATTATCAATATCATTTTAAATACCAAAATATATAAAAGAGTATATGGTATTTATTTTCCTTTTAAAAACATTTCAGCTTGTTAAGGAAGCCAAAAATAAACTAATACTCGCAGCGTTGGAAAAGGTCATTGTCACCGCTTACGTTAAAAAGAAATAGTCTTTTTTTATTGTTTGGTAAAAAGAAAAATAAGAAAAGATTCCATTTAAATGAAATTAAAATTCAAATTTATTTCTACACCATATAAAATAAATTTGATTATAAAACAAAATATGCCTCAATGAAATGGGATTGAGACGAAGTCCCTTACAAAGAAGGTATCCTTATATTAAGGATAAATCAATTACATAATTATTTGTGATAAATATAAATACCCCCAATATAAGTGGATATTAAGGTTAAAACTACCAGTGTTTATTCACACATATTCATAGCATGACATAATCAAGAAGTAGATGTTTAACCCAAAAATTGAAATTGGGATAAGAAGTTTTCTTACTGAAATTCTACAGCCTAATGATGTCACATTAAAATTAAACAAATAAGTTGATGAGAGAGAAAATTATCTCTCATCACTTGGACATAAAATTTACATCAATAATGATATATATTAATGTATCCCAACATAATTAGATGTAAATTAAAATACATAACAAAAAATAAGTCTTTTAAAAAGAGGAGGGTGAAACGTTCCCTTACCAATTTGGTAACTTATGAAACATACACCAAATGAATGAAAGATCCCACAATGAATATGTAAATACCCATAAATTAAATTTTATTACACAAATAATACAATCATGGAAGTACATCCACCACACAAAAGGAAATAGTGTCTAATATAGCATGAATCTCTCGGAAAAAAAAGTGAGATGAAAAACCCTTACCACGTTGTAATCAATTGAGTATTATGAGAAAAAGTTAATAAGCACCAAATGAATCACATAATTCCATGAATATAAATGGAATAATAACAATATATATCAAATGGAAGTACAAAATACACCACATGCAATAAATAAGTGGTGAACAATGGAAATCACACGGAATTAAAAGTGACATAAGAAATCACTTTCCTTGTGTCCAACTTGACTCGTATGTTACTTGTTCTTCATGAATAATAAATTTAAGTTAATTTAAACTTGATTCATAACCTTTTTAATTTTTATTATAACTTTTACATTAGTTATTACCTTTCAATTAATTTTAGTTAATTATTTGAGTTCATATCTGACATTTTGTCGATGTTCAGAATTTGAGTTAAAAATGAACTAGTTATAATTACAATTTGTCAATGTGGTCAAAACTCCATTATCTCCAGAATGATATTAATTATTTAGATATCATATATATCATATATATCCAGTACATATATATATATATAATGGTACAAAACATTTGGAGATAGGAAATGAAATGCACCGTTCTTGGAGACGGTAAGCCTTACGTACGCATGAATGCTACTTTCATTTCTATTTAATATTTAATGGAATGAAAACATAATGATACATAGATATATTATAATTCCATTATAATTCCATTATAATATCATATGATATATATGTTACTTAATTTCATTAAATCCATCTTTATATGTTCCATGTATGTCATGAACGAATCATATCATCTTGAGGGGGCGGTAGTCCGCACTTCCTCAAATGAAACTATCGTGTTTGAAAATATTGAATGGAATAAAGGTTTGTTTTTAAATATAAATTATATAATAATATGAAAAAAACATAATATATATGATGTATAAATACAGTTCCATCATAATGTCCATCATGAGAGGCGGTGGGAGATAATTGAACAATCATCGCTTCGTGAGGCGTTAGTTTTCCATCCAGAGAAACAGTATGTTCTTCACCCATTTGATTGAGGTGTGTGTTAGTTTATTTCGAATCATTTCCATAAAAACATCATAGTATATTGAGGATACTTATTTTGTTATAAAAAAATGTAATAAAAAGATTTTAGGGGTTGGAGAAGTAAAATAAAAGAAAAGAATTTAAGAGAAATTCTAACCAATAATTTGGGTAACTCCCTTTCGTTTGAACCAAAAGAACTTCCTGAAGTGCCTTATGCCTAAGGAAAGGATTCTAGGAGGATCATAAGGATATTGAGAGATTATTTGGGCATGTGTGGGATGAGAAAGTGGCTTTATAGGTGGGAGTAAACAATAATAAGTGAGGGATATTTATAAGGGGGGAGGGGCTCTTTAGGAATGTTTGAAACAATTATTTTATTATAGACTCGTCTTCGGTTTAAAAAGATCAACCAATCATTAAATTCTAAGTTAAGATTATTCATGTTCAAAATAAAATCATCCAATAAGAATTAGATAGGTATTTGATATTATTTTAATATTTATAATTTTACTTATTTAAATCATTTATTAATGAGGTAAATATTGAATCATTATTGTGTCATAAATAATTTAATTTATTTGATGTCCAAGAATTATAAAAAAATACCATGATATAGGAAATATTAGAAGCTTTAAAAAAAATTATTGTCTAAATGATAACTTACATTACCCCATATAAAAATTGATTTACTAAAAGATATTTGTTTATGTCATTTTTGTCTTTACTTTAAATTAATTAATATAAAGTTTCATTATTACTCTCATTGGCTCCATGGGGTCCCACATTCGACCCAAGGATGCCCATGGTTGGATATGTATCATACAATTGTATTTGGAAACATGTGAAGGTAATTTCACATTATTATAATATTATATTTTTCCCTTATTTACTATATTTACCCTTTAATCATGGTAAATAAAATATTTACTGAAGTAAATATTTAAAATGTCGGAAAATAAAAGTTACCTATTTAAAAAATTTGGACCTAATGATTCAAAATATAGAATCCATTTTTTAAAATTAAAAACCCATGAGTGGAATAAATTTATTTAAAAGTAATTCTCGTTGTCAAAATAAAAAGCGTGTTTTTAAGAAATAATAACTATCATAGGATTGACACTTGTTTATGTCAAATTTCAAAGTGAAATTAATTTCAATGTCCAAAATTGGATTAAATAGTATAAATATATTCTAATTAAACTTTATAACCAATTAAAAATATTATTTAACTATATAAATAAATTATATTAAAAGGCACTTTGGAATAAAAATATATTATTTTTCACTATTCATTAAAAAATGAACTTTATCATAAAAATACCAAAAAATTACTCAAAGTAAATTTTGATGTCCTGAATCTAAATTATAATTTATTTTATCAAATATAATATATAAAAATTACCAAAACAATATTGAAATAGGGTTCTCCATCAAAAGGCTGTAAATCGTCCTTTTAAAAAATATTAGAGTATTTATGCTTAGATTCATTCATGTTTTAAGCCACTAACTTTTATTGGATAAATGTAAAAACATTTAAAAAACATGTATAATCAAATTTTTTTAGTTCTAATTATTCCCACCATTATAACTTCTTGGCGTTAACTACCATTTAAAATAATAATATTATATTACTAGTGTGCAACGTAAGATTTCAAAGAAACCCTTTTTGCATATTGGGTACTCCATCGAACATAGCATCCCCTTTAATGTCAAATTAATATTTAATTCACAAATATTAATAAATATGAAAATTTTCATGTTCATTATTTACTTGGTATGTTACATCCTTCCCCCCTTTTGGGAATTGTGTCCTCGCAATTTTAAAATTGGGCTCGAGAACATTATTTAATGTCCCACATGGGAAAAAGAGTCAATAAAAGTATCACTTTAAAAAGAAATAAATAGAAACAAAAATGTTACCTGAGATAACCTATACTAGGATACCCTATAGGAAAAAATGGATATGTAAGGGAAAAAACCATCAAGTTCTGATGGAGTGTTATAGAAAACAATATTATAAGAAAGTTAACCACCAGAAAATCACAAAATTGTGATGTGTTAAGCGGTCTTTGATAACGTAGTAGGAAACGTAAACTGATAGTGTTTTTGTTTTAAGTTCATTTTCAAAAATTATGTAATTCATTTACTACATAGAATAAGAACATAATAAAATATAATTACCTTCAATTTGAGTTTCATCATTTAATATGTTTCTACAAAAAAACTAATCTTTTATCCAAACAAAGATTATTAAAAAAGACTTGGTCACAAAAAAAGCACAAGAATCAACTTCTAGAGAATCACATCACCCAAAATAGAAGAACTATATATTTCCCTTATCTTTAGAAATCAACTAAAACCAAAATTGTTAGTTCGAGATCATGTAATCACCAAAAAGGATAATCCATTATAGAAATAAATACTACTCTTAATCTCCAAAATTCGACAAAAAGTACACAAAGTTCAAGAAATACTATTCAATACACAATTGTCCTTAAATATTTTCAAAATAATTCAAAATAATATTGAAACCCAAAACATATAAGGATTAAATCACATAGTCTTCCATAGTCAATATTAACATTTAACTCCAAAAACATATACTACTCTTAATGTCTCATACTGAAGCATAATTAGCCAAATCACATATTCTCTATGATAGGTTAATCATTTCCATAAATAACCCAAACCATTATATGTTCACAAAAAATTATTCTTCCAAATTAAAATTCCACCATTACTCCTCAATTGAAATCCCAAAGTATTCTATTTTCCATAGGCTTATAGTGATTCCCCAAAATATAGAACATATTCCTATATGAATTAATCCCAAAATCATTTTCCTATATTAAGGGTATCCATTTAATAAAACATAAGTTCCCAAAATCAACTTATTCATGATCTATAAAATCTTTTAACTAATAATAATAATTCATACTAACCAGAGACTTCACGTAGTCTAGTGGTAGGCGATAAATCCCAATCGCAATTTGGTTGTGGGTTCGATTCTTGTAGCTTTGTCCGACGCGACGGGTTGTCACACATTCTACGTGTTGTATTTTTTATAAAATTCAAAAATAATGGTAACATGTTTTAACCTCAATGGTTTCCTTATATCTCTCATTTTTATCCCAATTCATTATGATCTCAACATCTTAATTCTTGAAATATTATTTTTATTTTTATTTTTTTTATTTCACCACCATATGATAAAATAAAATGATCCCCAAAATAAATAACATCATACCTTGATCATGGGGCCCATTTGGTCTCATCGTCATCTTTTTCACATAGGTAGAAGGTTCTTGAATTGAAACAATGATTTAGAGATCCTTCAAAATCATTTTCGTCCTTCATCCAAATACACCTTGTACAACATGGGTCATATGGGTGGTTACAGAAAAATATTTTTGGAAAATAATCATGAATGACATATAATTTCAAAAAATCCGATAAAACATGATTTCTATAAAATAGTATGACCGAATTTGAGTGGAAACTTTCAATTAAATATCCTTTTTAAATTCCATAAGTATGTGCTAGGAGATTATATTGTAAAATAATATTTAAATAGGTTGTGTAACGGTATCCTTCTTAAGAACCTTTTTCAAAATCATAATATGCCTCAAAATCTTGTGATAAGGTAAAATATTTGAAAATGCCTTGATAATATTTAGCTTTCTTGAAAATATGAGAATATTGTGAAAATTGGATTTATTTAAATACAACCCATGATCCACGATTATAACTTGGTATAGTGGAGGTGTTTGATATCTCAAAAAACTACTTTCAAGTGAGTTGTACGCTAGAAAAAGTTTCACAATCATCCGAACAAGAAGTTGCAAAAATTTTTGCAAGCAAGTCATCAAGAAGAGATAGGAATGTCGCTTGAGATCCTTCTTCTTTCATTTGTAACGGACTTTCTATGATATGAAAAAGATATAAAACAAGGATTTAACTGAAATAATAGACATAAGTATTAACCATGTGTCTAATGAAAACTCATAATCCCTAAAGTTGTCTAAGATGACCTCTAATACAAACTATAAGGACCCGACCTTAAAAAATTACATAATCTTGTATTAAATGAATAATTCGCATTGAGGATGTTTTTAGATTTCAATTTTTAGAGAATTATTTAATAACATTTACATAACAACATGAATATTACATATATACAATTATACACAGTATCCTTTTTTCATAAAATAAAAAATCTTGAAAAAAAAGAGTCATGTCTAGTTCCTTGTTTTAGACATCATGACAATTCCTTGATCCCATCCTTGACCCTTATTCATATTTATGTCCTGTGGATAACATTTCAAAAACATGGAATGAGGATAAAAAAGCTCAGTTAGGGATATAAAATAATGAACAAAAACAATAGCCCATCAATAAATACAAAACAATGAAACCATAATTTTCAATCATAACATACCTCATGAAATCATAAGATTTATGAATAACATACAAAAATCATAAATCATAAAGGAAACTTGTGGAATCCATATCAAACTTACATTGTAGCTATCACAACTACATAGGGAGTCAAATTAGGAATACCCATCATAGTATATTACTTAAATATATTAGGATAAACATTCACATTTACCTCCATCACGTTACCTAATGCATTGGAGAGATATCTCGGGCTCACCCGCCCTAGGTTTATCGCGGAACCAACCGTATGCATAAACAATGCCAAAAAACCATAACATTTTTGTAACACATAAAACAAAAATACAGAAAAGATAAAATTTCCACATTTTAATGACAATATATCATTTAAATATATTGACATAACAAATCCATTATCAAAACCATTTTCAATACCAAAATACGTAAAAGAGTATATGGTATTTATTTTCCTTTTAAAAACATTTTGTCTGGTTAAGGAATCCATTGATCAAATAATACTCGTAGTGGCGGAAAAGGTCGTTGTCACCGCTTATGTTAAAAAGAAACATTCGTTTTTTTTATTATTAAAACACGTCTTATGAAAATATTCCCTTTGAGTGAAATGATAATTCAAAGGTAATTATACATTGTGTAAAATAATTTTGAGAATAAAACAAAATATACCTCAATGAAAGGGGATTGAGACGAAGTCCCATACAAAGACAATATCCTAGGATTAAGGATAAATCAATTACATAATTGTGTGTGAAAAATATAAATACACCCAATATAAGTGGATATTAAGTGTAAAAAAATCTGAGGTTCTTCACACATATTCATATCATGACATAATCAAGAAGTATTTTTTTAACCGAAAAATTGAAATTGGGTTACGAAGTTTTCTTATAGAAATTTGACATCCTAATGATGTCAGTTTAAAATTTAGAAAATAATTTTATGAGAGAGAAGAGTATATCTCATCACTTTGAAATAAAATTTACATAAATAAGTATATATAATAACATATCCCAACATAATAAAATGTAAATTAAAAAACATAACAAAAAATAAGTCTTTAAAAAAGAGGAGGGTGGAAGGATCCCTTACCGATCAGGTGACTAAGAAAACATACACCCCATGAAATAATATCACACAATGAATATTTCAATACCCATAAATTAATTTATATTACACAAAGAATACAATAATACTAGTACATCCACCACACAAAAAGAAATATTGGCTAATATAGCATTAATCTCACGGGAAACCCATTGTTGCATAGGGAAACCATAAAGGTATGCTATAAATGAAAAATATCAAAGCATAAAGAAAAAATAAACATAATATATATCATATATAAATATAGTTCCATCTTAATGGCCACCATGAGAGGCGGTAGGAGATAATTGAACAATCATCGCTTCGTGACGCGTTAGTTTTCCACCCACAGAAACAGTATGTTCTTCACTCATTTGATGGAGGTGTGTGTTAGTGTAGTTCAAATAATTCTCACAAAACATCCTAGTATATTTAGGATACATGTGTTTTTATAAAATAAATGAATAAAAATAGTATGGGGGTTGGTGAAGTAAAATAAATCAAAATAACATAAGAGAAGGCGTTACATTTAAATCGGGTAACTCCCTTTGGTTTGAACCAAAAGGGTTTCTTGATGTGATTTCTAGCTAAGGTAAATATTCTAGGATGAAGAGAGGGATCTTGGGAGCTTATTGGATCAGAGGTTTTACAAGCCAAATGTTTGAGAAGTGTGAGGAATGAGTTAGAAGTGAGGGCATTTTATATGGAAGAGGAGGGGCTCTTTAGGAAAGTTTGGAACAATTATTTTATTATAAACTCATATTCAATTTAAAAAGGTCAAAAAATTGTTAATGTCTAATTTAAGATGAGTCATGGTCAAAATAAAATCATCCAATAACAATTTTACATGTTTTGGATATTGTTTTAATATTTATAATCTTATTTATTTAAATCATTTATTAATGAGGTAAATACTACATCATTTTTGTGTCATAAATAATTTAATTTATTTGATGTCCAAAAATTATATAAAAAAATACCATGATGTAGGAAATATTATTATATTTTTAATGAATATTTATAGTTGAAAATATAACATATATAACCTCATGTAAAAAATGATTTACTAAAAGATATTTGTTTATGTTATTTTTCTCTTTACATTAAATTAATAAATATAAAGTGTCATTATTACTCTTATGTGGCTCCATGGGATCCCAAATTCGACCCAAGAATTCCCATTTTCTGATATATATCAGCCAATAGGATTATGACACATGTTAGGGAAATTTAATATTATTATAATATTAAATTTTACCCTTATTTACTATATTTACCTTTTAATCATGGTAAATAAAATAATTACTGAAGTAAATATTTAAATTTTGTAAAATAAAAGTTACCTATTTACATAATTTGGACCTACTGGTTCAAAATTTGAAATCCATTTTTCTAAATTCAAAACAGAAAAGTGACAGAAATTAATTTAAAACTAATTCCTACTGTCAAAACAAAAAAGCGTGTCTAAAAGAAATAATAACTACCAAAATATTGACACTTGTTTACATCCAATTTCAAAGAGAAATTAATTCAGATATCCAACATTGTATTAACTAGTAAAAATATATTCTAATTAAACTTTATAACCAATTAAAAATATAATCTAAACATATAAATAAATTTGATTAAAAGGCACTTTTGAATTAAAATATTGTATTTTCACTATTCATTTAAAAATAAACTTTTTCAGAAAAATACCAAAAAATTATCCAAGGTAAATTTTGATTTCCTGAATCCAAAGAAGAATTTTATTTTGTCAAATAGAACATATAAAAATGACCAAAACTAGATTTAAATAGGGTTCTCCATCAAAAGGCGGTAAATCGGCCTTTTAAAGAATATTAGAGTATTTATGCTTAGATTCATTTACATTTTAAGCCTCTAAATTTTATTAAATAAATGTAGAAACATTTAACAAACATATATAAAAATATTTTAGTTATTTCTATTCATTCTTTCCAATACAATGTCTAAGAGTTAACTACCATTTAACATAATAATATAATATTATTAGTGTGCAACAAAAGATTTTAAAGAAACATGTTGTTGCGTATCGGGTATTCTATCGAACATAGCATCCCCGTTAAAGTAAAATTAATATTTAATTCAAAAATATTAATAAACATTCAAATGTATTATTCTTTATTTACTTGGGATGTTACATACTTCCCACCATTTGGGAATTGCATCCTCACAATTTTTATCCACTTATCAAATAAGTGGGGTTACTTATCCCTCATAACATTTTCAGATTTCCAGGTTGCCTCTTAAACCATATGGTATTTCCAAAAAACCTTTATCTAAAAAAATTACCTTATTCCGCAACACTTTCTCTCTATGGTCAAGATTATAGACTTGTTGTTCCTCATAGGAGAGACTCTCTTCCAACTGAAGTACCTCTGAGCTTAAAACATGAGATGGATCTGGAATATACTTACTCATCATTGAAAGAAGAAAAACATTGTATACCTAAGATAATATTGGGGGTAAAGACACTCTGTACGCAACTGCTCCTACTTTCCTGAGGATTTGATAAAGTCCAATGAACCTCAGACTCAACTTTCCCTTCTTACCAAAATGCATCACACTTTTCCATGGAGAAACTTTGGGAAAGACGTGATCACCTACCTAGAAAGATAGATCCTTCCTCCGGTTATCCGCATAGATTTTCTTCTTGCTCTGATCTATTCTCATGTTCTTCTAAATCAATTGAACTTTTTCTACCATCTCTTCTACCAATTATGGTCCCATCAGCTTTCTTTCACCTATTTCATCCCAAAAAAGATGGAGTTTCACAACGCTTTCCATATAATGCCTCAAATGGAGCAACCTGTATACTGGAATAAAAACTGTTATTATATGAAAATTCAACCAAAGAAATATGTTTGTCCCAACTTCCCTGGTAATACAGTGAACAAGCTCATAGTATATCCTCCACGATCTGAATTGGTTGTTTTAACTACCCATCTGATTGAGGATGAAAAGTTATACTAAAATTTAATTCAGTACCCAATGACTTCTGAAGGAATTTCCAAATATTATAAGTAAACTTGGGATCACGATCAAATACAATGGAGTGGGGAACTCCATGCAACCGGACTATCTCTTTAACATACAACCGAGAAAGTTGATCTATAGAAAAAGTATCTCTAATATGAAGGAAATGAGCAGATTTTGTCAATAGATCTACAATAACCTTGATTTCATTGTTTCCTCTAGATGTATTTGTTAATCCCACAATAAAGTCCATGGATATATTTTCCCATTTCCACTCTGGCACCAGTAAAGACTGAAGCATCCTTTTTAGTAACTACCGCTCTACTTTATCCTACTGACAAGTCAAACACTTCATAGTAAAATCAGAAATATCTATTTTTATTCCATCCCACTAGTAATACTCTAAAAGATCTATGTACATCTTAGTACTTCCAAGATGAAATGAAAATGGGGAACTATGAGCTTCACTAAATAACTCATTATTCAATTTTGAATTACAAGGCATGAATAATATATTCCCAAACCCCAAAACACAATTATTATCAATGTTAAATTCAGGAAACATACCCTTCTTAACCAAATCTACCTTTTTCTGTAACTCACTGTCTTCCTTTGGTGCTCACTTAATTCTTTCTGATAGAGATGATTACACTGACACCTGAAACAAAACAAAAGAATTTCCTACACCAAAAACTTCTATTCCAAAGCTCATAAAATAAAAAACCAAAGGATCTCATTTCAAACATAGCATGGTTAGTGAAGAATTAATTTTTCCACTCAAATCATCAGCCACTTTAATTTGGTGGTTATTAAATTTTTCTCATACGACTCGATTGATTACAACGTGGTAAGGGTTTTTCATCTCACTTTTTATTCCCGTGAGATTCTTGCAATATTAGCCACTATTTCCTTTTGTGTGGTGGATTTACTACCCATGATTGTATTATTTGTGTAATATACTTTAATTTATGGGTATTTACATATATTCATTGTGTGATATTTCTTGCATGAGGTGTATGTTTCGTAAGTTACCAAATCGGTAAGGGAACCTTTCACCCTCCTCTTCTTAAAAGACTTTTTTTTGTTATGTATTTTAATTTAAATCTTATTATGTTGGGATATATTATTATATATCATTATTGATGTAAATTTTATTTTCATGTGATGATCTATAATTTTCTCTCTCATCAACTTTTTTTTTGAATTTTAGTGTGTTGTCGTTAGGCTGTCGAGTTTCTATAAGAAAACTTAACCAAATTTCAATTTTTGGGTTAAACATCTATTTCTTGATTATGTCATGCTATGAATATGTGTGAATAACCTCTGATTGTTTTACACTTAATATCCACTTATATTTGGTGTATTTATATTTTTCATGCATAATTATGTAATCGATTTATCCTTAATCTAAGGATACCTTCTTTATAAGGGATTTCGTCCCAATTTACATTTCCATTGAGACTTCATTGATGATATCCACCAATTCACTCTTATATGGTGTATATACCATCATTTGGCATATTATATTCTTTATACCATTATTCTCATGGTATTATTATGTTCTGATAAAATTTTATTCCTCGATTATTTGTATTAGAGGATCTCTCATTTTGTTAAAAAACTTTTTCAGTAAAATATCATTTTAATTGTGTTAAAGTTTTATTATTCTAAATCTTTCACATTAATGTCCATGTTTTAAAAAATGTTTTAAGTATTTATTCATATGTACATGAATGTTTTTAAATTTAAATTTCTTTCGAAATCTTCAAAGTGGTATGAGACACTTTTATTCAAAAATCTCTTTATTAAATATTTTAAATGGTTTCGAAAATGGTTTGATAAAAGCTTTGATTTTGTTAATATTTTAAATGATATATTGAGATTGCAATGTGGAAATGTTTTATTTTCATTATGTTTGTTTTATGGGTTATGAATATGTTATGGGAATTTGAAATTATTTACCTATACTGGTGGTTCTGTGATAAAGCTACAGCAGGTGAGAAAAAGATAGCTCTCCAATGCATTGGGTAACGTGACAAAGGTAAACATAAATGTTTCTCCTAATATATTTAGGGAATATTCTATAATTGCTATACCAAATGTGACTCCCTATGTATCTTTGATAGCTAAAATGTAAGTTTAATATTGATTCCACAAGTTACCTTTATGATTTATGATTTCTGTGTGTTATTCTTAAATCTAAGTATTTCATGAGGAATGTTATGATCGAAAAGTATGGTTTCATTGTTTTGTATTTATTTATGGGATAATGTTTTCATTCCTTATTTTATATCCCTTACTGAGCTTTTTATGCTCATCCCGAGTTTTTGAAATGTTTTCCACAGGACTTAAAGATGATTAAGGGTCAAGGATGGGATCAAGGAAGAGTCATGATATCTAAAACATGGAACTAGACATGACACTTTTTTTAAAGAGTTTTTATTTTATGAAAAAATTGATACTATGTAGAATTGTCTACATATAGTATTCATGTTGTTACGTAAATGTTATGACCAAATTCTCTAAAACTCTAAACATGAAAAGATTCTCAATGTGAATTATTCATTTAATTCTAGATTATGTAATGTTTAAGGACGAGTCCTTATAGTTGGTATCAGAAGTGGTACCCAGCCTTAAGTGCGGTGCACTGCCTTGGTTGAGTTGTAGGGCCCAAAATGAGGATGTTTTGCTCTAAAGGGGGTTTGATTTCAACGCCCCCAAATGATAATGTGTTAAATGACTATATGATATGACTCATGTCAACAAGGTGACCCTAATTTTTCTGGAGCCTGTCTAATTAGAACTCCATAGTTAAGCATGCTTGGCCTGGAGTAGTGATCAGAATGGGTGACCTTCTGGGAGGTTTCTCAGGGTCTGTGCTAGTAAGGAAAAAGCACACTGCAAATGGCATGTGTTGGCCTATGAGGAATTTCATTAGTCAGATGACTTTTTTGGGCACGTGGGTGGGTCCCAAGGTGGTGACCACATGTCTGCGGGGCAACTTGTGGAACCTGGTGGGCCAGGACCCAACGGCCAAGTTAAGGTGGGGTGGATGTGCTGTCACTGGGACCCAGTTGTTATAGTTGGTATCAAAGGCCGGTTTACACAACTTTAGGGATTATGAGTTTTTGTTTGACACATGGTTAGTCTCTATGTCTACTCTTTATGTTAAATCCTTATTTTTAAAACTTTTTCAGATCAAGGAAAGTATGATGCAAATAGAAAGAGGAGGATCTCAAATGATATTTTTATCTCTTTTTGATGACTTGATTGAAATAATTATTGTAAATTCTTGTTTGGATTATTGTGAAACTTTTTCTAACATACAACTCACTTGTAAACAACTGCTTGAGAGATCAAACACCTCCACTATACCATGATATCATTGTGGATCATGGGTTGTATTTAATCAAATCATATTTTCTTAATAATCTCATATTTTCAAGAAAGGTAATAAAATTAAGGAATTTGGAAATATTTTACCTTATCAAATGATTCTGAAGAGTATTATGATTTTTAAAATGGTGCTGAAGAAGGAGACCCTTATGCAACCTATTTATATTTGATTTTAAAATATAGTCTCCCAGCACATACTTATGGTATTTTAAAAGGATTATTGATTGAAAGTTTTAACTCAATCTCAGTCTGACTGTTTTATAAAAATCATGTTTTATCAGATGTTTTGAAATTATATGTCATAAATGATTATTTTCCAAAATAATTTTTCTACGAACATCCTTATGACACAAGTTGTTCAAGGTGTATCTGGATGATGGAAGCAAATGATTTTGAAGGATCTCTAAATCATTTTTGCAATGCCTAGACCTTCTACCCACATGAAAAAGATGATGATGAAACCATATGGACACTATGATCAAGGTATGATGTTATTTCTTTTTGGAATGGTTTTATTTTATTATATGGAGGTGAAAAAAAATGATAATATATAAGATGTTGAGGTCTTAATGTGTTGGGATGAAAATTAAAGGGATAAGAAAACCTTTGAGGTTAAAACATGTTAGGGTTATTTTTGAATTTTATAAAAAGGATAAAACGCAAACCATGTGACAACCCGTCGCATTGGACAAAACTGTGGGAATCGAATGCACAACCAAAGTGCGATTGAGATTTATCGCCTACCACAAGACTACGTAAAATCCCTGGTTAGTATGACTTATTATTTTTAGTTAAATGATTTTATGGATCAAGAATATGTTTATTTTTGGAACTTATGTTTTATTTAATGGATATCATTAATATAGGAAATTATTTGGTGATTAATTGATAAAGGTTATTTTGGGAGGATTTCTCTCTTTTGGGGAAACACTATATGCCTATGGAGAATATAATACTTTGGGATTTCAATTGAGGAGTAATGGTAGAATTTTATTTTGTAAGAACATTTTTTGTGGATGTATAGTGATTTGGGTTATTTATGGAAATGATTAACCTATCATAGAGAATATGTGATTTGGTTAATTATACGTCAGTTTGAGACTTTAAGAGTAGTCTATGTTTTTTGAGTTAAATGTTAATATTTACTGTGGAAGACTATGTGATTAAATACTTATAAATTTTTGGGTATCAATCTTAGTTTGGATTATTTTGAAATATTTTATGGAAAATTGTGTATTGAATGGTCTTCCATGAACATTGGGTATTTTTGTCGAATTTTAGAGATTATAAGTAGTAATTCTTTTTATAAAGGATTATCCTTTTGGGAATTATATGATCTTATACTAACCATTTTGGTTTTAGTTGATTTCTAAAGATAATTAAAATATATAGTTTATCTTTTGTGGATGATGTGATTCTCTAGAAGTTGATTCTTGTGCTTTTTATGTGACCATGTCTTTTTGAATCATCATTGTTTGGTGAAAAGATTAGTTTTTGGTATAAACTTATGAAAGTATGAAACCCTACTTGAAGGTAAGTATATTTTATTATGTTCTTATTCTATATAGTAAATAAATTCCTAAAATTATGAAAAGGAACTTAAAACAAAAACGTTGTCATTTTAATTTTCCTATTGGGTTATCAAAGACCGCTTAACACATCACAAGTTTGTGATTTTCTGGTGGATAACTTTCACCGAATCTTGTTTTCTATCACTCTCCATCAAAACTTGATGGTTTTTTTTCTCTTTCATATCCATACTTTTTTATATGGAATCCTAGCATAGGTTATCTTAGGTAACATTTTTGTTTCTTTTTCTTTCTTTTAAAGTGATAGTTTTTTTTTGACTCTTTTTCCCATGTGGGACATTAAATGATGTTTCCTAGTCAAAATTTTAAATTGTGAGGATGAAATTCCCCAAAGGGGGAAGGATGTAACATCCCAGTTAAATAAAGAACAAGTCATTATTCATATTTATTAATATTTGTGAATTTAATATAAATTTTACTTTAAATGGGATGTTATGTTCGATGGCGTACCTGGTATGCAACAACGGTTTTCTTTGAAATATTACATTGCACAATAATAATATAATATTATTAATTTAAATTTTAGTTAATTACTAGCCATTATAATGGAGGGAATAAATAGATCTAACAAAAATTTGATTACACATGTTTTTTAAATATCTTTACATTTATCCAATAAAAGTTCGAGGATGTAAATGTGAATGAATCTAAGCATAAATACTCTAATATTCTTTAAAAGTTCGATTTACTGCTTTTTGATGGAGATTCCTCATTAAATATACTTTTGGTCATTTTTATATGTTCTATTTGACAAAATAAAATAATACTTTAGATTCAGGACATCAAAATTTATGTGGGGTAAATTTTTGGTATTTTTCTGATAAAGTTTATTTTTTAATGAATAGTAAAAATATTGTATTTTAATTCAAAAGTGCCTTTTAAACTAATTTATTTATATGGTTATATTATATTTTAAATTGTTTATAAATTTTAATTAGAATATATTTTTACCATTTAATCCAATTTTAGACATTGAAATTAATTTCACTATGAAATTGGACATAAACAAGTGTCAATCTTTTGATAGTTATTATTTCTTAAAAACACGCTTTTTGTTTTGACAGCGGGAATTAATTTTAAATTAATATCTGCAACTTATGTGTTTTGAATTTAGAAAAATATATTCAATATTTGGATTCAGTAGGTCCAAATTGTTTCAACAGGAAATTTTTATTTTCAAAAATATTAAATATTTACGACATTAAATATTTTATTTACCATGATTAAAGGGTAAATTTAGTAAATAGGGGTAAAATATAATGTTATAATAATATTAAATTACCCTAACATTTTTTCTAATACTATTGGATGATACATATCTGACCATGTTCATCCTTGGGTCGAATTCAGGTCCCCACGGAGCCACAAGAGAGTAATAATGACACTTTATATTATTTAACTTAAAGTAAAGAGAAAATTGATATAAACAAATATCTTTTAGTAAATCAATTTTGACATGGGTTTATATAAGTTATCTATTCGAAAATAAATATCATCTGTAAATCTAAAACGATTTCCTAAATCATGGTAATTGTGTTTTAATTTTTGGACATCAAATAAATTAAATTATTTATGACACAATAATGATGGAATATTTTTTTCATTAATAAATGATTTAATTAAATAAGATTATAAATATTAAAATAATATCCCAAATCAGTTCAATTCCCATTGACTGGTTTTATTTCGACCATTATTCATCTTAAATTTTACATTAATGATTATTTGACCTTTTGAAACTGAAGATAAGTTCACAATAAAATAATTGTTTCAAAATTTACTAAAGAGCCCCTTCTCTCCTTTATAAAAATCCCTCACTTACTACCCATTTCTCACAATTCTCAAGCATTTGGCTCCAAAAAACTCTACTCCAATAATCTCCCAAGATCCCTATCTTTATCCTAGAAGCCTTACTGATTAGACAATCAAAACACATTTTATAATTACATTTTATTGGGATTAAAAGTTCATTTTTGATCATATGGGCCTGAGTTAGTACATTTTAATTTTAAACATTCACTCTCATCAATTGTGCACTTCATGCCTAATGCACACCAATTTAGGCCCAATGACTCATCTAATTTTATTGAATGTAATTATTCACGTTTTAATATTATATTTTTGGAAATGTATCTTCACTTAAAATGTAAATGTTTCTCATTCATGGATCAAGGAAAGATTCATAAAGGATGATGAAGATATTTGGTGATGAAAGGAGACAATTCTGGTGAAGGCAGATTGGACACCAACCCATTGTTGAGGATGTGGGTCCCACAATACTCGACCAATGAAGCCCAAATTTCTTTTGATGATATAAGACATACAGGGGAACAAATCATTATTCAGGAAAAAGTTCTAACTCGGTCTCCATGATGGTGATCAAGGCAGCCCAAATGGAAGATCAGAATCTGGGCCAGAATCTGCGGCCCAGAATGTCAGCCCAATGAATCATCCATATCTCCCGAACCACAAAGTAAATTGGGATGATATTTTACATGCTGTTAGAAGACATCCGGGGTTTCATTTTGTTCTTCTATGTCCCACTCCAAATCGTCCATATAGAAGGACTTTTAAGCGGATCTGTCAAGTGGATGCAAGCTGGATGCCATCTCGGGTCAAGGGAGGAGAAGTCTCCTCTCCACCTACTTTCCACCACCTATGCCTATCCTAATTGATTGGGATGACTTGGACTGTTGGAGATCGGCCTAAGGATCCAAATTTACCTATTTAAGTCTGTGGTGGTGAGGAGGAACTGATACCTTCTTTCGTGTAATGTTATTATGCTCAATTTTCATTGTAATGCTTTCATTTCCCCATGTAAGTTTCTTTTTGTATTTCTATGTTCTTAATCCAATTCCTTCTCTTCTCTTCTTCCAATTTCTATACTTAAATCTCGAAAATCACAAAAGCACAGTGATAACTCTGTGTGTTGGTGATATAGTTCACACATAGGTGTGAATTCCATTCACACACGGAGGAGTGTTCGTTATTTCTACGGTTTTAATCTCTTTAATTCAATTCTTGTAAGCCGTCTTCCGCCCACCATTGATAGCATATCATCAATGGAGGGATAACCCTTTAATTGGTTGATCTTAGGAATATGAAAAGGCTGGATTGAATGTTATTTAATGCACTAATTGTTGTTAATTGGTTAAATAATTCAAGACTTCCATTCTTCAATTATTTTCGCTCCCAATCTTCACTGTGTTTGAAAAAGCTAATTCCAATTACTAAATTGACCATATACCTTGGAGAGATCATGAATCTGGTTCTATAAGTGTGTTGGTGACTAGTAATTGAGTTTATTTAGTATCTAACCAGAAAATTATGAAGGTAGTGTTATGTTGAAGAATGGTTTCATCAAGAATTAATGAAACCAAAAATTTGTCTAAAGAAATAAAATGCATTCAATCCACCCAAGCGTAACCCTATGATCAACCCATTTCATTATAATTGAACTCAACTAATATTATTAGTCTTCTTCCAAAACACTTAAAAACACATCCAAGTTGGCCACTTCATAGCAAAAAATCCATCCCTTAGGTTGTGTATCTTAGGTATCTTCTTAGGTCTCTGTGGAATAGACAACCCAAGCTACACTACAAGGACCGTTCTACCCTTCTTCTCTTGGGTAAATTTGGGCGTGAACCAAATTTTGGTACCGCTACCGGGGACCAATTAAGTACCTTAGATCCAAAAAAACCTTCTTTTCTCACCTCCATTCTTCTACTCTCACCCAAGATCTCTTATCTTGTCCCTTTCTCGCTTTTTTTTTGTGCATGTCCGCCTACACCCGCGATTTCTCAAACATACTAGTTAGGGTGGAAAGTCCTAGGATAGGGGAGTCAAGTGCACCTAGGGGATTGTTTAAATGAGATCTAAATATTCTTGAAACCCCAAAGTCAGAACTTGAAACAAGTCCAATAGAGGGTCATCCACAAAATCAAATTGTAAACCCTGGGGGGAATCAAATGGGAAACCAAAACCAAGATGCTCCAAACATAGGGAATGTAGTTGATCAAACCATGAATGACTACCTCACTCCATCTTGGACCAATGCCCCCTCATGCATTAGACACAATTCCATAGGAGACACAAACTGCATATTCAAACCCCATGTCCTAAACCACCTTCCAACCTTTCATGGGATGGAGTCAGAAATGTCATACCTTCATGTCAAAGAGTTCAACGACATTGTTGAAACCATGTGTCCCCCACATCAACTAGAATCCACTAAGATGAGGCTCTTTCCTTTTTCATTAAAAATCGAGCTAAAAATTGGCTAAACAACTTGAGACCTGCATCAATCCACTCTTGGGACCAACTGCAAAGAGAATTCTACAAAAAATACTTCCCTCATCACAAAAAAATTTCACTTAAAAAGAGCATCCAAAACTTTTTTGAAAAAGAGGGAGAGTCATTTTATGAAACATGGGATAGGTTCAAAGACACCCTAAACATGGTTCCACACCTTGGGTTTTCCATACCTGAACAAGTGAGAATTTTCTATGAAGGGTTGGGTCCGGGTAATAAACAATTCATTGACATGATGTGTAATGGAACTTTTAAAAACAAGGCCCCAAATGATGCTTACGAGTATCTGGAAAGTCTGGGTGAACAAAACCAAACTTGGGGAACTTCACCTTATTCTGAAAAGCCAAAAATAACCACTGGAATTCATACACTTAGAGAATAGGAAATCCTTAGGGATAAACTCACAGCACTCTCTAGGAAGGTTGAAGAGATAGACCTTAGGAATCTCCATGAAATCCAAAATGTAGACCTTGTTTTCACAATTTGTGACAAACATGACCATAAAACAGACAACTGCCCAACCATTCCATCCATCAAGGATGTTCTTCTAGGAGGATCCCCAGTGGAAGTCAATGCCCTAAACTTTCAAAAGCCCCAATACCAAAACACCTTCAATCCAAGGTACAATGACCACCCAGGCTTCCGATGGAAGGATAACCAACAACATAGCCAACCACAAGGGCAAAATCCTTAACCTCAACAGAACTACCAAACCCATAATCAGTTTCAAACCCAACCTATCCAATACCAACAGCCACCAGTCCATTTTCAACAAACCATTCCACCTTCAAAATATCCCCCAGGGATAAACCAATATTCTCAAGCACCAACCCAAACTGTTCCACAAAGCCTACTAGAACAACTTTGCAAAAAAATGGAAAGGATGAACTCGGAAGTCTCTTCCCTTAAACAAGAACTTCAAACAATAAAAACTGGGAAGGAACCCATGCCTACCCAAGCCATTCAACAATAAAAAACAAGGGGAGAGTCAAGTTTCACTCAATCAAATCATGAACAATTGAAAGCAGTGACAGTCTTAAGAAGTGGGAAATCAATTGAAAAACCTGAACAAACCATTTCAGAACTATTAAAAGATTCAACATCACTTCAAAATGATGAAGAGAAACCCACAGATTCTGAAAAAACCAATGATAATGAGAAGGAACCACAACCACACCAAACACTCAAACAACCTGCTCCCTTCCCTCAACGCATGAGGGGGAAATCCAAGCCTGAACTAAGTGAAACCTTGAGAGAAATCTTCTCTCAAGTCAAGATGAACATTCCACTCCTCGATGCAATACAAACCATACCAGCCTACTCAAAGTACCTTAAAGACTTGTGCACTTTTAAAAGGAAATTTTTACATAAAAACCAAGTCCTTTTGGGTGCTAATGTGAGTACCACCATTCAAGGGACCATTCCTCCAAAGATGAAAGACCTGGGTTGCCCTTACATCAATGTTGAACTAGGAGAGAAAAAAGTTGACAAGGCCTTGTGTGACCTAGGTGCCAGTGTATACCTCATTCCTTATGCCATGTATTGTCAGTTAGGGCTCGAAGAACTCCAACCCACATCTGTCACTCTTCAACTCGCTGATCGCAGTGTTCGGGTTCCTAAGGGGATCTTAAAGGTTGTTTTAGTGAAAGTTGAGAATTTCATTTACCCTTCTGACTTCATTGTCCTAGACAATCGTCCATGCTTAGGTCCTAGAGAGCAAACCCCAATAATTCTTGTCGGTCCTTTCCTTGCAACAATCAACTCTGTTATCCGAGTCTGAAATGGGAACATGACCATCACCTTTAGGAACATGAGTCTAGACTTGAACATCTATAATGCAAGCTCACAAATAGGATATGATGAGGACATTCATGAAGTAAACATGTTAGGAAGCATTGAAAATGAATCCATAGAACATCAAGAAATATTTGATGGATGTTTAAGTAAGGATGATATTGATTTCCTTTGTTCACATGAAGGAAGTTTATCTCCTTGGCTCGAATCATTTTCAAATTGCTCCTATAATGATGTCTTAGGACTAACAATCAGTAAAACCTTTCAGGAAACCACATTCATGGAGACAACTCAAACTCCCTTCCCTAACCCAAGCCAATACAATCTTGTGGATGAAACTTCTACACATGGGGAATCAATTTAATCTGAAAATCTAGGAAACAAATTTGATCTTGATCCAATGCCCCAATCTTCTGCTGAAATTCTGAACCAACCTGATCTTGAATTGAAGGAACTTCCTACTTCCCTCAAGTATGCCTTCCTAGGGGAAAATCAAACACATCCTATAGTCATATCTTCTTCTCCTAAATCCAATCATGAGGGGATGCTTCTAGATGTCCTTATGAAACACAAGAAATCCATTGGTTGGACCCTGTCTAATATTCCTGGGATTATACCACTTATTGGAACTCATAGGATTACTCTTGAATCTGAATCTAAACCATGTCGTCAACCTCAGAGGAGACTCAATCCAAATCTTATGGATGTGGTAAGGAAATAACTTCTTAAGTTGTTGAAAACTGGTATCATCTACCCCATAGCTGAGAGTGAGTGGGTAAGCCCAATTAAATTTGTCCCAAAGAAAGATGGAATCACTGTGATCTCTAATAAGGATGGGGAAATTCTTCCAACTAGGGTGAGTAGTGGATGGAGAGTCTGTATTGACTATAAGAAGCTCAACACTTGTACCAAGAAGGATCATTTTTCCTTTCCCTTTATTGATCAAGTCCTCGAGCGAGTGGCGGGTCATCAATTCTATTGCTTCCTAGATGGGTACTCAGGGTACAATCAAATCGAGGTCTCCTTGGAGGATCAAGGGAAGACAACCTTCAACTGTCCATTCAGCACCTTTGCCTTCAAACGCATGCCTTTCGGGTTATGCAATGCCCCTGGAACCTTCCAGCGGTGCATGATGGGAATATTCTCAGATATGGTAGGGTATTTTCTAGAGGTCTTCATGGATGACTTCTCTGTCTTTGGGGATACATTTGAGGGATGTCTTAGGAATGTGGAGAGAGTTTTGTCAAGATGTGAAGAAAAGAATCTGGTCCTAAACTGGGAAAAATTCCATTTCATGGTAAAAGAGGGGTTAGTCCTTGGACATATAGTCTCGGGTAGGGGAATTGAAGTTGATAAAGAAAAGGTTGACATAATTCGTCACCTTCCATCACTCAGAACTGTTAAGGAAGTGAGGTCCTTCTTAGGGAATGCTGGTTTCTATAGAATATTCATTAAGGACTTTAGTTCAATCTCTCTTACTCTTTGTGCTCTCCTAGTAAAGGATGTTCCATTTGTTTGGACAGAAAGCTGTGAGGGTTCATTTTCAACCCTTAAATCTGCTCTCACCTCTCCTCCCATTATGAAATCTCCAAACTGGGACCTTCCTTTCGAACTCATGTGTGATGCCAGTGACTTTGATGTAGGAGCTGTGTTAGGACAACGGTGCGATAAAACTCCATATGTCATTTCTTATGCAAGAAAATCCTTAAATGATGCCCAAATCAATTACACCACCACTGAAAAGGAGTTACTTGTTGTTGTGTTTGCCTTAGAGAAATTCACGTCCTACCTCTTTGGATCACCCATCATTGTCTTCACCGAGCATTCAGCTCTAAAATATCTCTTCCAAAAACAAGATGCCAAGGCTAGATTGATTAGGTGGGTCCTTCTTCTTCAAGAGTTCGATTTAACCATTAAGGATAAAAAAGGTGTCAAGAATGTTGTAGATGATCACATCTCTAGGTTGGAATTCAAAGACAACTCACGTCACCTTTCTGTGTCTGATTCATTTCCCAATGAGAACCTCTATTCTGTGAGTGATTGCCCTTGGTATTCTGACATAGCCAACTTCTTAGTTTCAAGGGTCATTCCAAAATTCTTAGGGACCCAAGCTAGAAGAAAATTTCTTTCTGATGTCAAGCATTATGTGTTTGATGATCCATACCTCTATAAGTTCTGTCCTGACCAAGTCATTAGGAGGTGTGTGCCAGAATCCAAATAAGAGTCCATCCTAATGTTCTGTCATAGTGAGGCTTGTGGAGGTCACTTTTCCTCTAAGAAAACTTCTACCAAGGTTCTTCAATGTGGTCTCTTTTTTCCCACCCTCTCAAGGGACTCCTACACATTTTGTCAAAGTTGTCTTAGGTGTCAACAAGTAGGGTCCATCACAAAAAGGAATCAAATGCCTCTCACTCCAATATTAGTGGTTAAAATCTTTGACTGTTGGGGAATTGATTTCATGGGTCCCTTCCCAAACTCTATGGGACGTCTTTACATTCTCTTGGCTGTCAATTATGTCTCAAAATTGGTTGAGGACATTCCTACAAAATCCAATGACCATCAAACTGTGATTAGATTCCTTAAAAAAAATCTTCTCTAGATTTGGGATTCCTAGGGCTATCATTAGTGATCATGGGACTCATTTCTACAATCGCCCATTCTCATCACTCATGGAGAAGTATGGAATTTCTCAAAAAGTGTCCACCGCTTACCACCCACAAATCATTGGTCAAGCTGAGTTAGCCAATCGAGAAATCAAACAAATTCTTGATAAAACTGTTAATCCATCTAGGAAAGATTGGTCGAGCAAACTCTTAGATGCTCTTTGGTTATATCGAACAGCATTTAAAACCATCCTAGGAATGTCCCCATATAGGTTGGTTTATGGTAAAGCATTCCATTTTCTAGTGGAGATTGAGCATAAGGCCTTTTGGGCAATAAAAAAAATGAACTTTGACATTTCTTTGGCTGGAATAAAGAGGAAATTGGATCTAAATGAGCTTGAGGAACTTAGGATGGAGGCATATGAAAATTCAAGGATTAATAAAGCTAGAGTTCAAGCCTACCAGTCTAGGAATCTTAAAACTAAACACATTGAACCAGGGAAACCTGTGCTTTTGTATAGTTATAAACTTCATTTTCACCCGGGAAAGTTGAGGTCTAGATGGTCCAGTCCATACATAGTGCATAAGGTGTACCCCCATGGGGCTGTTGAAATTTAAGATCCCACCAATGGTCAAATATTTAAAGTTAATGGTCATAGAGTCAAACCATTCAGAGAACCATTCCAAAAACATGAATTTGATGAAGACCTGAGTGAACCTACCTTTGATGAAAAAAACAATTAATCAATTAGGGGTTTAAGTCGAGATAACGACGTTAAACAAAGCGTTGAATGGGAGGAAACCCATGATTTTTAAATTTACAATCACTTTATTGTTTTAATCAATTTTTTTTAGCAAAAAAATTTGATATAATTTTACCTCATATTGTTGAATTGTTCTTCTCTTATGAGTATGGATGGGTATGAAAGGGGAGAGTCATATTCATCCATGTCACGCGGTGTGATCCCTGAGTATTATCTTACCCAGAAATTAAAAAGAATACAATGTATCAACAATATAGGTGTTTGTAAGTTTTTATTTTATTTTTTTTATTATTATTTTTTATTATTAAAAAAAACAAAACAACAAAACAAAAATAATTTAAAAAAAAGTGACACACCGTAGGACGTGGGTCAAACCCCGTCATGGCCGGCGAAGCCGCGGGACTCGAACCCGGGACCGAAGGGAGATAGGGGTGCACGCCTACCGCTGAACTACGGCGGTTGGTGCTTCCTTATTCTATCTTCTTTATATATATACTTATATTTTAAATTTTTATATATATACATAATTTTTTTTAAAAAAATTATTACTTGTTATGAGTGTCGATCGTTGGAGTTTCAAAATTAACAAGGGCTGCCAAGTTTGATGGATTTTCAGGGAAATCATAAGAGTACAAGCATACACTACCGTGAGGATTCTTCAAGTGACATGGAGACAAAGGGATTAAATGAGAGCATCACAAACTTCAACATCAAATATCAGGTGAAATTGTTCTATGCTCATATTCTCTGCCTCTACCCCTTCTAAATTATATTTTCTTTAAACACTGGGGACAGTGTTATATTATGTTGGGGGAGGTGAAAATAAAAATCAATCACATAGTACAATAAAATGTGCGTGTTAATTGAATGGAAATTTTCCTTAACCTTGAACATGTTATGACACATTGAAAACCTTGAAAACTGAATATTAAATAATTTTGTATTCCTTGATTCTGACTTTAATACATGTTTAAGTTCATGAGCATAAAATTTTGGAAAGTGTGGCTGTCTAATGTGATTTTTCACTGTAACATTTTCATCCAATTTTTATAAAAAAAATTCACAATGCACGTCCATTGGATTGTGGGGTATTAATTTGAAAACTTGGGGTACCATAATAAATAGCATAGTTTTGGTGATCATTTTAAATTTAATATGAGAATTTTAAAATATATATATATATAAAAAGAGGTGTACAAAAAACACAAAAAAAACAAAAAAAACAACAATAAATTTGCACATAGAGCAATGAAATGACTTAATGTGTGGATTTCGGCACTTGGGGATCGTGACTCCATAGTTGTCTGGCCCAGAGTTGGGAATTTTATCTCTATTTGTGGAAATTCGAATTTGTTTTTGAATGAGTTAACTCGAGATGATGCCCGAGTATGTGGGCTTCACTTGGTTCCCTAAGGCCTTTAAGCCTGGGAGTCATCGGAAAAGTCTCGCTACAAGGGTTGACTCATTTGAATGAAATTTCAATAACCATGGAAACATTTCAAAAAAAAAAGAAAAAAAATTAATACTCATATTAATATTAAAATTTGATTCCACCTAGCACTTCCATCTTTTCCCCCTTGAATAAAAATGAACCCCCCTGTGTATTGTGACACACAACACATCATCATGATTAATTGTAATTGGATGAAATGTGGAATTGAATTTGATCAGAATAATGGGCTTGGGCTTGGGTTATGCTTTAGAACCTACATTGTATTAAATGATTTTGATGGGATGCATAATTTTTTGGTATGAGGTATTTTAGTGAGCATTGTTTATTAAAATGTTTTTGGAAAAGGGAATTTGATTTTCATAATCTTTGAGTTATTTGCTCGGGACTAGAAAATCTCAAGTTAGGGGGTGTAATTAGACAATAAAAACACATTTTATAATTAAATTTTATTGGGATTAAAAGTTCATTTTTGATCATATGGGCCTGAGTTAGTACATTTTAATTTTAAATATCCACTCTCATCAATTATGCACTTCATGCCTAATGTACACCAATTTAGGCCCAATGACTCATCTGATTTTATTGAATGTAATTATTCATGTTTTAATATTATATTTTTGGAAATGTATCTTAACTTTAAATTTAAATGTTTCTCATTCAGGGAGCAAGGAAAGATTCATAAAGGATGATGAAGATATTTGGTGATGAATGGAGACAATTCTGGTGAAGGCAGATTGGACACCAACCCATTGTTGAGTATGTGGGTCCCACAATACTAGACCAATGAAGCCCAAATTTCTTGTGATGATATAATACATATAGGGGAACAAATCATTATTCAGTACAAAG
Organism: Viscum album; assembly: GCA_963277665.1. Lineage (NCBI taxonomy): Eukaryota > Viridiplantae > Streptophyta > Magnoliopsida > Santalales > Viscaceae > Viscum > Viscum album. Next base: position 1,299,232,058 of record OY728136.1, read on the forward strand.
TGCTAATTCGGTCTCCATGATGGTGATCAAGGCAGCCCCAATGGAAGATCAGATCTGGGCTAGAATCTGCGGCCCAAAATGTCAGCCCAATGAATCTTCCATATCTCCCGAACCAAAACGTAAATTGGGCTGCTATTGTACAGGATGTTGGAAGACATCCGGGGATTCATTTTGGTCTTCTATGGACCACTCCAAATCGGCCATCTAGAAGGACTTTGAAGCCGATCTGGCAGGTGGATGCAAGCTCGATGCCATCTCGGGTCAAGGGAGGAGAAGTCTCCTCTCCACCTACTTTCCACCACCTATGCCTACCCTCATTGATTGGGATGACATGGACTGTTGGATCTAGGTCTAAGGATCTAAATTTTCCTATTTAAGGCAGTGGTGGTGAGGAGGAACTGATACCTTCTTTCATGTAATGTTATTATGCTCAATTTTCGTTGTAATGCTTTCATTTCCCCATGTAAGTTTCTTTTTGTATTTCTAAGTTCTTAATCCAATTACTTCTCTTATATTCTTCCAATTTCTATACTTAAATCTCTAAAATCACAAAAGCACAGTGATAACTCTGTGTGTTGGTGATATAGTTCACACATAGGTGTGAATTCCATTCACACACACGGAGGAGTGCTCGTTATTTCCGCGGTTTTAATCTCTTCAATTCAATTCTTGTAAGCCGTCTTCCACCCACCATTGATAGAATATCATCAATAGAGGGATAACCCTTTAATGGGTTGATCTTAGGAATATGAAAAGTCTGGATTGAATTTTATTTAATGCACGAATTTTTGTTAATTGGTTAAATAATTCAAGACTTCCATTCTTCAATTATTTTCGCTCCTCATCTTCACTGTGTTTGAAAAAGCTAATTCCAATTACTAAATTGACCATATACCTTGGAGAGATCATGAATATGGTTCTATAAGTGTGTTGGTGACTATTAATTGAGTTTAGTTAGTATCTAACTAGAAAATTATGAAGGTAGTGTTGTTTTGAAGAATGGTTTCATCAAGAATTAATAAAACAAAAAATTTGTCTAAAGAAATAAAATGCATTCAATCCACCCAAGCGTAACCCTATGATCAACCCATTTCATTATAATTGAACTCAACTAAGATTATTATTCTTCTCCCAAAACACTTAAAAACAAATCCAAGTTGGCCACTTCATAGCCAAAAATCCATCCCGTAGGTTGTGTATCTTAGGTATCTTATTAGGTCTCTGTGGAATCGACAACCCAAGCTACACTACAAGGACCGTTCTACCCTTCTTCTCTTGGGTAAATTTGGGCGTGAACCACTTACCTTTAGGAGGAAAGCCCTTTAATAAACCATTTTGGTTAAAACCAAAGGGAGTTACCTGATTTAAAGGTAACATCTTCTCTTAAGTTCTTTTGATTTATTTTACTTCTCCAACCCCATAAAATATTTTTATTCCTTTATTTTATAATAACCCTAGTATCCTCAATATACTAGGATTTTTTATGAGAAGGACTCTAACTACACTTACACACACTGCCATCTAATTGCTGAATAACATACTGTTTCTGTGGATATCAAACTAACACCTCACGAAGTGATGATTGTTCCACTATCACCTACCACCTCTCATGGTGGCCATTATGATGGAACTGTATTTATATATGATATATATAATGTTTTTGTTTTATATATTCTTCTATAATTTTTATTTACAAATATACCTTTATGCTTTCCAATATGTGTAAACACGATAATTTCATTTGAGGAAGTGCGAACTACCGCCCCCTCAAGGAGATATGATTCGTTCATGACATACATAGAACATATAAAGATAGAGTTAATAAATTATGTAACATATATATCATATGATAATATACTAGAAATATAATATACCTATGTACCATTAACTTTTCATTCCATTAAATATTAAATAAAAAATGTAAGTAGTGTTCATGCGTACGTATGGATTACCGTTTCCATGAATGGTGCATTTCATTTCTTATCCCAAAATGTTATGTACTATTATAAATATATATATATATATACTATATATATATTAGATATATTATATCTAAATCATTAATATCATTCTGGATATGATTAATATTTGACCACATGGACAAACTGTAATTATAACAAGTTTATTTTTAACTCAAATTCTAAACATCGACAAAATGTCTGATATAAACTCAAATAATTAACTAATAGTTATTTCAAGGTAATAAGTGATATAAAAGTAGTAATAAACATTAAAAATGTTATGAATCAAGTATAAATTAACTTATTTTTATTATTCAGGAAGAACAGGGAACATACGAGTCAAGTTGGACATGAGGTAAGGGATTTATTATCTCACTTTTAATTCCATGATATTTCCATTGTTAACCACTTATTTATTGCATGTGGTTTATTTTGTACTTCAATTTTATATAAATTATCATGATTCTATTTTTATTTATGGTATTCGGTGATTCATTTGGTGGTTATTAACTTTTTCTCATATGACTCGATTTATTACAATGTGGTAAGGGTTTTTCATCTCACTTTTTATTCCCGTGAGATTCATGCTATATTAGACACCATTTCCTTTTCTATGGTAGATGTAATATCCATGATTGTATTATTTGTGTAATATAATTTAATTTATGGGTATTTATATATTCATTGTGTGATCTTTCCTTCATGGGGTGTATGTTTCGTAAGTTTCCAAATCCGTAAGGGGACCTTTCACCCTCCTCTTTTTAAAAGACTTATTTTTGTTATGTCTTTTAATTTATATATTATTATGTTGGGATATGTTCTTATATATACTTATTGATTTAAATTTTATGTCCAAGTGATGAGATATCCTTTTCTATCTCATCAACTTATTTTCTGAATTTTAATGTGACGTCGTTAGGCTTTCAAATTTCTGTAAGAAATCGTCTTTACCCAATTTCAATTTTTGGGTTAAACATATACTTCTTGATTATGTTGTGCTATTAATATATCTGAATAACCCATGATTTTTTTAAACTTAATATACATATATATTTGGGGTATTTATATTTTTCACACATAATTATGTAATTTATTTATCCTTAATCTAAGGACAAATTATTTATAAGGGATTTCATCTCAATTTACATTTCCATTGAGACTTCATTGTTGATATGAACCAATTCACTCTTTTATGGTGTATATAATTTCTATTGGAATATTATATCATGAATAACTTTATTCTCATGATATTATTAAGTTCTGATTAAATGTTATTCCTTAATTATTTTTATTCTAGGATCTCTCATTTTGTTAAAATACTCTTTAACTAAAATATCATTTTAAATGATTTAAAGCTTTATTGTTTTAAATAATTAAAATTAATGACCATGAATTAAGAATTTTTGTAAGGATTTATTCATATTAACATGAATTTTTTGAAATTTAAATTTTTTCAAAAGCTTCAATGTGGTATGGCACACATTGATTCAAAAATCTCTTTATTTAATATTTTAAATGGTTTTGAAAATGGTTTGATAAAAGCATTGATTTTTTCAATATTTTTAAATGATATATTGTGATTAAAATTTGGAAATTTTATCTTACCTTTGTTTTTTTATGTGTTAAGAATATGTTATGGTTCTTGGTGATTGTTTATGCATATGGGTGGTTCCGTGATAAACCTAGGGCGGGTGAGCCCGAGATAGCTCTCCAATGCATTGGGTAACATGACAGAGGTAAATTTGAATGTTTATCCAAAGAGATTTAGGGAATATACTATGATTGGTATTCCAAATTTCACTCCCTATGTACCTGTGATATCTACAATGTAAGTTTGATATCGATTCCACAAGTTAACTTTAGGATTTATGATTTTTGTGTGTCAACCAATGTCCAACATTGGATTAACTGGTAAAAATATATTCTAATTAGACTTTATAATGAATTAATAAGATAATATAACCATATAAATAAATTATATTAAAAGGAACTTTTGAATTAAAATACAGTATTTTTCACTATTTATTAAAAAATGAACTTTATCAAAAAAATTCCAAAAAATTACCCAAAGTAAATTTTGATGCCCTGAATCTAAAGAAGAATTTTATTTTATCAAATATAACATATAAAAAAGACCAAAACTATATTTAAAGAGGTTAATCCATCAAAAAGAGGTAAACCATCCTTTTAATGAATATTAGAGTATTTATGCGTAGATTCATTCACGTTTTAAGCCTCTAACTTTTATTGGATAAATGTAAAAACTTTTCACAAACATGTATAATAATATTTTTTTAGTTCTATTTATTCCCATAATTATAATGGCTAGGCGTTAACTACCATTTAAAATAATAATATTATATTATTTTTGTACAACATAAGATTTCAAAGAAACCCGTTGTTGCATATCGAGTACGCCATCGAACATATCTTCACCTTTAAAGAAAAATTAATATTTAATTCAAAAATATTAATAAATATGAAATATTTAATGTTCTTTATTTAACTGGGATGTTACATCCTTCACCACTTTTGGTAATTGTGTCCTCACAATTTTAAAATTGGGCTCGGAGATATCATTTAATGTCCCACGTGGGGAAAAGATTCAAAAAAACTATCACTTTAGAAGAAAGAAAAAGAAACACAAAAGTTACCTGAGATAACCTATACTAAAATTCCATGTAGTAAAAAAAGGATATAGAAGAGAAAATAAACCATCAATTTCTGAGTGAGAGTGATAGAAAACAAGATTAGGAGAATGTTAACCACCAGAAAGTCACAAACATATGATGTGTTAAATGGACATTGATTTCCCAGTAGGAAACGTAAACCAACAACGTTTTTGTTTTACATTCCTTTTTATAATTTTGAGGAATTAATTTACTACATTGAATAAGAACATAATGAAATATACTTATCTTCAAGTAGAGTTTCATCCTTTAATAAGTTTTTACCAAAAACTAATATTTTCTCCAAACAATGAGAATTCAAAAACACTTGGTCAATCAAAATCACAAGAATCATATTCTAGAGAGTCACATAATCCACAAAAGAAGAAATATTTATTTCCCTTGTCATTAGACATCAAATAGAAACAAATGGTTAGTATGAGATCATATAATCCCCAAAAGGGTAATCCTTTATAAGAAAAAGTACCCAAAGGTCAAGAAATACCATTCAATACACAATTGTCCTTAAAATTCTTCAAAATAATCCAAACTAATATTGAAACCCTAAAATCAAAAGGATTTAATCACATAATTTTCCATAGTAAATCTTAACATTTAACTCCAAAAACATAAACTACTCTTAAAGTCTCATTCTGAAGCATAATTATCCGAATCACATATTTTATATGATAGGATAATCATTTCCATAAATAACCCAAATATCTATATGTACAAAAAAATATTCTTCCAAAATAAAAATCCACCATTACTCATAAATTGAAATCCCAATATATTCTTTTTTTCTGAAGCATATAGTGTTCCCAAAAGAGAGAACGGCTTCCAAAATAACTTTTACCACAAAATCTCCAAATTATTTTATTATACTAAGGATATCCATTTGATAAAACATAAGATCCCAAATAAAATTATTCTTGATAAATAAAGTCATTTAACTAAAAATAATAACTCATACTAACTAGGGACTTCACGTAGTCTAGTGGTATTTAATAAATCCCAATCGTACATTGGTTATGGGTTCGATTCCCACAGCTTTGTCTGATGCGACAGGATGTCACATGGTCTATGTGTTGTCCTTTTTATAAAACTAAAAAATAACCCTAACATGTTTTAACCTTGATGGTTTCTTTATACGTCTCATTTTAATCCTAAATCATTAAGTTATCAACATCTTAATTCTTGAAGTCTTATATATATTGTCATTTTTTTATTTCACCGCTATATGATAAAATAAAACGGTCCCCAAAATAATGAACAACATAGCTTGATCATGGTGTCCAATTGGTTTCATCATCATCTTGTTCACATAGGAAGAACGTCCATTCATTTCAACAATGATTTAGAGATCCTTCTAAATCATTGGCTTCCTTAATCCAAATACACCTTGTAAAACTTGGGTCATATGGGTGTTCATAGAAAAATAGTTTTGGAAAATAATCATTCATGACAAATAATTTCAAAACATCTGATAAAACATGATTTCAATAAAATGTTAAGAGAAAATTTGAGTGGAGACTTTATATTAATGGTCTTTTTAAAATACCATAATTATTTGCTAAGAAATTATATCGTAAAAGCGAATATAAATAGGTTGCGCAAGGGTCTCCTTCTTCATCACCTTTTTTAAAATAATAATATGCCTAAAAATCTTCTGATAAGGTAAAATATTTGAAAATGAATTGTTAATATTTACCTTTATTGAAAATATGAGAATATTATGAAAATTGGATTTTTTTTAAATGCAACCCATGATCCAAAATGATAACATGGTATAGTGGATGTGTTTGATATCTTAAACAACTATATGAAAGTGAGTTGTATGCTAGAAAAGTTTCACAATCATCCGAACATGACCTTGCAATAATTATTGCAAGAAAGTCATCAGGAAGAGATAATAATTTCATTTGAGATCCTCCTCCTTCCATCTGTAACTAACATTCCTTGATCTAAAAAAAGTTATAAAACAAGGATTTAACTGAAATAATAGACATAGGGACAAACCAAGTGTCAAACAAAAACTCATAATCCCTAAAGTTGTCTAAACTGACCTCTGATACCAACTATAAGGACCTAGCCTTAAAACATTACATAATCTTGAATTTAATGAATAATTCAAATTTGGTATATTTTCAATTTTAGTGTTTTAGAGAATTATGTCATAATATTTACATAACAACATGAAAATTACATGTAGACAATTCTAATCGTTATCCATTTTTTTCATAAAATAAAAACTCTTAAAAAAGATTCAGGTGTAGTTCCATGTTTTAGACAGCATGACTTTTCCTTAATCTCATTCTTGACCCTTATTCATCTTTATGTCCTATGGAAGACATTTCAAAAACTGGGGATGAGATTAAAAATGCTTAGTAAGGGATATAAAATAATGAATTAAAACATTATCCCATCAATAAAAAAATGAAACAATACTTTTCAAACATAACATACTTCATTATATCATAATATTTATGAATAACGCACAAAAATCATAAATCATAAAGGTAACTTGTGGAATCCATATCAAACATATATTGTAGCTATCACAGCTACATAGGGAGTCACATTTGGAATACCCATCATAGTATATTCCCTAAATCTATTAGGAGAAACATTCATGTTTACCTGCATTACATTACCTAATGCTTTGGAGAGATATCACAGGCTCACCTGCCCTAGGATTATCATGGAACCACCCATATGCATAAACAATTTCCATGAACCACAACATATTCGTAACACCTAAAAAAATGAAGTAATGATAAAATTTCCACATTTTAATCACAATATATCATTTAATTATATTGACATAAAAAATCCATTATCAGTACCATTTTCAATACCAAAATACGTAAAAGAGTATATGGTATTTATTTTCCTTTTGAAAACATTTCAGCTTGTTAAAGAAGCCAAAAATCAACTAATACTCACAGCAGCGGAAAAGGTCATTGTCACCGCTTATGTTAAAAAGAAACATTCTTTTTTTTTCGTAAAACGACACATAGGAAAATATTACATTTGAATGAAATGAATATTCAAAGGAATTTCTACACCATATAAAATAAATTTGAGTATAAAACAATATATGCCTCAATGAAACGGGATTGACACGAAGTCCCTTACAAAGACGGTATCCTTATATTAAGGATAAATCAATTACATAATTATTTTTGATAAATATAAATACCCTAAATATAATTTCATAATAAGATTAAAACTACCAGATGTTATTCACACATATTCATAGCACGACATAATCAAGAAGTATATGTTTAACCCAAAAATTGAAATTGGGATAAGAAGTTTTCTTACTGAAATTCGACAGCCTAACGACGTCACATTGAAATTAAACAAATAAGTTGATGAGAGAGAAAAGGATATCTCATCACTTGGACATAAAATTTACATCAATAAGGATATATATGAATGTAACCCAACATAATTAGATGTAAATTAAAATATATAACAAAAAATGTTTCTTTTAAAAAGATGAGGGTGAAACGTTCCCTTACCGATTTGGTAACTTATGAAACATACACCAAATGAATGAAAGATACCACAATGAATATGTAAATACCCATAAATTAAATTATATTACACAAATAATACAATCATGGAAGTAAATCCACCACACAAAAGGAAATAGTGTCTAATATAGCATGAATCTCTCAGAAAAAAAGTGATATGAAAAACCCTTACCATGTTGTAATCAATCGAGTATTATGAGAAAAAGTTAGTAAAAACCAAATGAATAATTGAATTATATGAATATAAATGGAATAATAATAATATATATCAAATGGATGTACAAAATAAACCACATACAATAAATAAGTGGTGAACAATGAAAATCATACATAATTAAAAGTTAGATAAGAAATCACATACTTTGTGTCCAACTTGACTCGTATGTTCCTTTTTCTTCCTGAATAATAAATTTAATTTAATTTAAACTTTATTAATAACATTTTTAATTTTTATTATAACTTTTATATCAGTTATTACCTTTCAATAAATGTTAGTTAATTATTTGAGTTTATATCAGACATTTTGTCGATGTTTGGAATTTGGGTTAAAAATGAACTAGTTATAATTACAATTTATCAATGTGGTCAAAACCCCATTATATATAGAATGATATTAATGATTTAGATATCATATATATCATATATATCCAGTACAAATATATACATATTTTTATAATGGTACAAAACATTTGGAGATAGGAAATGAAATGCACCGTTCTTGGAGACGGTAAGCCGTACGTACGCATGAACGCTACTTTCATTTCTATTTAATATTTAATGGAATGAAAACATAATGATACATAGATATATTATAATTAAAGTATAATATCATATGAAATATATGTTACCTAATTTCATTAAATCCATCTTTATACGTTCCATGTATGTCATGAACGAATCATATCATCTTGAAGGGGCGGTAGTCCGCACTTCCTCAAATGAAATTATCGTGTTTTCACATACTGAATAGAATAAAGGTATTTTTGTAAATAAAAATTACAGAAGAATGTGAAATATATATATATATATATCATATATAAATATATTTCCATCATAATGGTAGTCATGAGAGGCAGTACAAGATAATTGAACAATCATCGCTTCGTGAGGCGTTAGTTTTCCATCCACAGAAACAGTATGTTCTTCACCCATTAAATGGAGGTGTGTGTTAGTTTAGTTTGAATCATTTCCATAAAAAATCCTAGTATATTGAGGATACTGATTTTGTTATAAAAAAAGTAATAAAAAGATTTTAGGGGTTGGATAAGTAAAATAAAAGAAAAGATTTTAAGAGAAATTGTAACCATTGATTTGGGTAACTCCCTTTTGTTTGAACCAAAAGGACTTCCTGAAGTGACTTATGACTAATTAAAGGATTATATGAGGAGGATAAGGATATTGAGATATTATTTGGTCATGTTTGGGAAGAGAAAGTGGCTTTATAGGAGTGAGTAAACAATTATAAGTGAGGGATTTTTATAAGGGGGGGAGGGCTCTTTAGGAATGTTTGAAACAATTATTTTATTATTGACTCATCTTCAGTTTCAAAAGGTCAATCAATCATTAAAGTAGAAGTTAAGATTATTAATGGTCAAAATAAAATCATCCAATAATAATTATACAGGTTTTGGATATTGTTTTAATATTTATAATATTACTTATTTAAATCATTTATTAATGTGGTAAATATTGAATCATTATTGTGTCATAAATAATTTAATTTATTTGATGTCCAAGAATTATAAAAAAAATACCATGATATAGGATATATTAGAAGATTTACAAAAAATATTTATAGTCAAAATGATAACTTACATAACCGCATATAAAAATTGATTTACTAAAAGATATTTGTTTATGTCATTTTTGTCTTTACTTTAAATTAATTAATATAAAGTGTCATTATTACTCCCATGTGGCTCCATGGGGTCTCACATTCGACCCAAGGATGCCCATGGTCGGATATGTATCAACCAATTGTATTAGGACACATGTGATGGTAATTTAACATTATTATAATATTATATTTTACCCTTATTTACTATATTTACCGTTTAATCATGGTAAATAAAATATTTACTGAAGTAAATATTTAAAATGTCAGAAAATAAAAGTTACCTATTTAAAAAATTTGGAACTAATGATTCCAAATATTGAATCCATTTTTATAAATTCAAAACCCAAAAGTGGAAGAAATTAATTTAAAAGTAATTCTCACTGTCAAAATAAAAAGTGTGTTTTTAAGAAATAATAACTATCATACGATTGACACTTGTTTATGTCCAATTTCAAAGTGAAACTAATTCCAATGTCCGAAATTGGATTAAATAGTATAAATATATTCTAATTACACTTTATAACCAATTAAAAATATTATTTAACTATATAAATAAATTATATTAAAAGGCACTTTTGAATAAAAATACATTATTTTTCACTATTCATTAAAAAATGAACTTTATCAGAAAAATACCAAAAAATTACTCAAAGTAAATTTTGATGTCCTGAATCTAAAGAAAAATTTCATTTTGTCAAATAGAATATATAAAAATTCCCAAAACTAGATTTAAAGAGGGTTCTCCATCAAAAGGCTGTAAATCGTCCTTTTAAAAAATATTAGAGTATTTATGCTTAGATTCATTCATGTTTTAAGCCACAAACTTTTATTGGATAAATGTAAAAACATTTAAAAAACATGTATAATCAAAAAAAATTAGTTCTACTTATTCCCTCCATTATAAATTCTTGGCGTTTACTACCATTTAAAATAATAATATTATATTACTAGTGTGCAACGTAAGATTTCAAAGAAACCCTTTTTTGCATATTGGGTACGCCATCGAACATAACATCCCCTTTAACGTAAAATTAATATTTAATTCACAAATATTAATAAATATGAAAATTTTCATGTTCATTATTTACCTGGGATGTTACATCCTTCCCCCCTTTTGGGAATTGTGTCCTCACAATTTTAAAATTAGGCTCGAGAACATCATTTAATTTCCCACACGGGAAAAAGAGTCTATAAAACTATCACTTTAAAAGAAATAAAGAGAAACACAAATGTTACCTGAGATAACCTATACTAGGATTCCCTGTAGGAAAAAATGGATATAGAAGGGAAAAAACCATCAAGTTCTGATGGAGTGTTATAGAAAACAAGATTATAAGAAAGTTAACCACCAGAAAATCAAAAAAATTGGGACGTGTTAAGCGGTCTTTGATAACGTAGTAGGAAACGTAAACTGACAGTGTTTTTGTTTTAAGTTCATTTTCAAAATTTTAGGAATTCATTTACTACATAGAATAAGAACATAATAAAATATGATTACCTTCAAGTAGAGTTTCATCCATTAATATGTTTCTACAAAAAAACTAATCTTTTATCTAAACAAAGATTATTAAAAAAGACTTGTTCGCAATGAAATCACAAGAATCAACTTCTAGAGAATCACATCATCCGTAATAGAAGAAATATATATTTCCCTTATCTTTAGAAATCAACTAAAACCAAAATTGTTAGTTCGAGATCATATAATCCCCAAAAATAATAATCCTTTATAAAAATAAATACTACTCTTAATCTCCAAAATTCGAAAAAAAAAGTACACAAAGTTTAAGAAATACTATTCAATACACAATTGTCCTTAAATTTTTTCAAAATAATTCAAAATAATATTGAAACCCAAAACATATAAGTATTAACTCACACAGTCTTCCACAGTAAATATTAACATTTAACTCCAAAAACATATACTACTATTAATGTCTCATAATTAATCTTAATTAGCCAAATCACATATTCTCTATGATAGGTTAATCATTTCCATAAATAACCCAAACCACTATATGTCCACAAAAAAATTATTCTTCCAAATTAAAATTCCACCATTACTCCTCAATTTAAATCCCAAAGTATTTTACTTTCCATATAATTATAGTGATTCCCCAAAATATATAACATCTTACTATATCAACTAATCCCAAAATCATTTTCATATATTAAGGGTATCCATTTAAAAAAACATAAGTTCCCAAAATCAACTTATTCATGATCCCTAAAATCTTTTAACTAAAAATAATAAGTCATACGAACCACAGACTTCACGTATTCTAGTGGTAGGAGATAAATCCCAATCGCAATTTTAGTTGTGGGTTCGATTCCCGTAGCTTTGTCCGACATGACGGGTTGTCACACAGTCTGCGTGTTGTCCTTTTTATAAAATTCAAAAATAATCGTAACATGTTTTAACCTCAATGGTTTCCTTATACCTCTCATTTTTATCCTAATTCATTATGATCTCAACATCTCAATTCTTGAAATCTTATATATATTGTTATTTTTTTATTTCACCACCATATGATAAAATAAAGCGATCCCCAAAATAAATAACAGCATACCTTGATCATGGGGCCCATTTGGTCTCATCGTCATCTTTTTCATGTAGGTAGAAGGTTCATGCATTGCAACAATAATTTAGATATCCTTCAAAATAATTTTCTTCCTTCATCCAAATACAACTTGAACAACATGGCTCATATGGGTGTTTACAAAAAAATAGTTTTGTAAAATAATCATGAATAACATATAATTTAAAAACATCCCATAAAACATGATTTCAATAAAATAGTCTGACCGAATTTGAGTGGAAACTTTCAATTAAATATCCTTTTTAAATTCCATAAGTATGTGCTGAGAGATTATATTGTAAAATAAAATTTAAATAGGTTGTGCAAGGGTATCCTTCTTCAGCACCTTTTTAAAAATAATAATATGCCTCAAAATCTTGTGATAAGGTAAAATATTTGAAAATCCCTTGATAATATTTACCTTTCTTGAAAATATGAGAATATTGTAAAAATAGGATTTATTTAAATACAACCCATGATTCACAATTATAACTAGGTATATTGGAGGTGTTTGATATCTCAAAAAACTTCTTGGAAGTGAGTTGTATGCTAGAAAAAGTTTCACAGTCATACGAACAAGGCGTTGTAATAATTTTTGCAAGAAAGTCATCAGGAAGAGATAGGAATGTAATTTGAGATCATTCTCCTTCCATTTGTAACTGAAATTCTATGATCTGAAAAAGTTATAAATCAAGGATTTGACTAAAATAATAGACATAAGGATTAACCACGTGTCTAATGAAAACTCATAATCCCTAAAGTTGTCTAAGATGACCTCTAATACCAACTATAAGGACCCGGCCTTAAAAAACTACATAATCTTGTATTAAATGAATAATTCACATTGAGGATCTTTTTAGGTTTTGAGTTTTAGAGAATTAGGTAATAAAATTTACATAACAACATGAATATTCCATATATAAAATTATACAAAGTATCAATTTTTTCATAAAATAAAAAATATTGAAAAAAAGATTTGTGTCTAGTTCCTTGTTTTAGACATCATGACAATTCCTTGATCCCATCCTTGACCCTTATTCATATTTATGTCCTGTGGAAAACATTTCAAAAACATGGAATGAGGATAAAAAAGCTCAGTTGGGGATATAAAATAATGAACGAAAACAATAGGCCATCAATAAATACAAAACAATGAAACCATACTTTTCAATCATAACATACCTCATGAAATCATAATATTTATGAATAACAAACAGAAATCATAAATCATAAAAGGAATCTTGGGGAATCCATATCAAACTTACATTGTAGCTATCACAGCCACATAGGGAATCACATTAGGAATACCCACCACAGTATATTCCCTAAATATCTTAGGAGAAACATTCACGTTTACCTCCATCACATTACCTAATGCATTGGAGAGCTATCTTGGGCTCACCCGCCCAAGGATTATCACAGAACCAACCGTATGCATAACCAATGCCCAAAAACCATAACATATTTGTAACACATAAAACAAAAATACAGAAAAGATAAAATTTCCACATTTTAATCACAATATATCATTTAAATATATTGACATAACAAATCCATTATCAAAACCATTTTCAATACCAAAATACATAAAAGAGTATATGGTATTTATTTTCCTTTTAAAAACATCTTGTCTTGTTAAGGAATCCATTGATCAAATAATACTCGCAGCGGTGAAAAAGGTCATTGTCACTGCTTACATTAAAAGGAAACTTTCTTTTTTTTATTATTAAAACACGTCGTAGAAAAATATTCCCTTTGAATGAAATGATAATTCAAAGGTAATTATACACCGTGTAAAAGAATTTCGAGAATAAAAAAAAATATGCCTCAATGAAAGGGGATTGAGACGAAGTCCCATACAAAGATAGTATCCTTGGATTAAGGAGATATCAATTACATAATTATGTGTGAAAAATATAAATACACCCAATATAAGTGGATATTAAGTGTAAAATAATCCAAGGTTATTCACACATATTCATATCATGACATAATCAAGAAGCATATGTTTAACCCAAAAATTGAAATTGGGTTACGAAGTTTTCTTACAGAAATTCTACAGCCTAATAACGTCACTTTAAAATTCAGAAAATAAGTTTATTAGAGAGAAAAGGATATCTCATCACTTGTAAATAAAATTTACATCAATAAGTATATATAATAACATATCCCAACATAATAAGATGTAAATTAAAAAACATAAAAAAAAATAAGTCTTTAAAAAAGAGGAGGGTGAAAGGATCCCTTTCCGATCAGGTGACTTACGAAACATACACCCCATGAAATAAATATCACACAATGAATATTTCAATACCCATAAATTAATTTATATTACACAAAGAATACAATAATACTAGTATATCCACCACACAAAAAGAAATAGTGGCTAATATAGCATGAATCTCACGGGAAACCCATTATTGCATATAGAAACCATAAAGGTATGCTATAAATGAAAAATATAGAAGAATAAAGAAAAAATAAACATAATATATATGATATATAAATATAGTTACATCTTAATGGCCACCACGAGAGGCGTTATGAGATAATTGAACAATCATCACTTCGTGATGCGTTAGTTTTCCACCCACAGAAACAATATGTTCTTCACTCATTTGATGTAGGTGTGCGTTAGTGTAGTTCCAATACTTCTCAAAAAACATCCTATTATATTTAGGATACATTTTTTTTTATAAAATAAATGAATAAAAATAGTATGGGGGTTGGGGAAGTAAAATAAATCAAAAGAACATAAGAGAAGGCGTTACATTTAAATCGGGTAACTCCCTTTATTTTGTACCAAAAGGGTTTCTTGAAGTGCTTTCTAGCTAAGGTAAATCTTCTAGGATGAAGAGAGGAATATTGGGAGCTTATTGGATCATAGGTTTTACAATCCAAAGGGTTGAGAAGTGTGAGTAATGAGTTATAAGTGATGGCATTTTATATAAGAGAGGAGTGGCTCTTTAGGAACGTTTGGAACAATTATTTTATTATAAACTCATATTCAGTTTCAAAATGTCAAAAAATTGTTAATTTCTAAGTTAAGATGAGTCATAGTCAAAATAAAATCATCTAATAATAATTGGGCAGGTTTTGGATATTGTTTTAATATTTATAATCTTATTTATTTAAATCATTTATTAATGAGGTAAATACTACATCATTTTTGTGTCATAAATAATTTAATTTATTTGATGTCCAAAAATTATATAAAAAATACCATGATGTATGAAATATTATTATATTTTTAATTAATATTTATAGTTGAAAATATAACTTATTTAACCTCATTTAAAAATTGATTTACTAAAAGATATTTGTTTATGTCATTTTTCTCTTTACATTAAATTAACTAATATAATGTGTCATTATTACTCTTATGTGGCTCCATGGGGTCCCAAATTCGACCCAAGGATGCCCATTTTTGGATATGTATCAGACAATAGGATTATGACACATGTTAGGGTAATTTAATATTGTTATAATATTATATTTTACCCTTATTTTCTATATTTACCTTTTAATCTCGGTAAATAAAATATTTACTGAAGTAAATATTTAAATTTTATAAAATAAAAGTCACTTATTTACATAATTTGGACCTACTGATTAAAAATATGAAATCAATTTTTCTAAATTCAAAACAGAGAAGTGACAGAAATTAATTTAAAACTAATTCCCACTGTCAAAACAAAAAAGCATGTTTAAAAGAAATAATAACTATCAAAAGATTGACACTTGTTTATGTCCAATTTCAAAGAGAAATTAATTCCAATATCCAACATTTTATTAACTAGTAAAAATATATTCTAATTAAACTTTATAACAAATTAAAAATATAATCTAAACATATAAATAAATTATATTAAAAGGCACTTTTGAATTAAAATACAGTATTTTCACTATTCATTTAAAAATGAACATTTTCAGAAAAATACCAAAAAATTACCCAAGGTAAATTTTGATTTCCCGAATCCAAAGAAGAAATTTATTTTTTCAAATATAACATATAAAAATTACCAAAACTATATTTAAAGAGGGTTCTCTATCAAAATCAGGTAAATCCGCCTTTTAAAGAATATTAGAGTATTTATGCTTAGATTCATTCACATTTTAAGGGTCTAAATTTTATTAAATAAATGTGAAAACATTAAACAAACATATATAGTCATATTGTAGTCAGTTCTATTCATTCTTTCCAATAAAATGGCTAAGATCTAACTACCATTTAACATAATAATATTATATTATTAGTGTGTAACATAATATTTTATAGAAACATGTTGTCGCGTATCGGGTATGCTATTGAACATAGCATCCCCTTTAAATTAAAATTAATATTTAATTCAAAAATATTAATAAACATTCATGTGTATTATTCTTTATTTACTTGGGATGTTACATACTTCCCCCCTTTTGGGAATTTCATCCTCATAATTTTTATCCACTTATCAAATACATGGGGTTACTTATCCCTCATAACATTTTTAGATTTCCACGTTGCCTCTTCAACCATATGGTATTTTCAAAAAAAACCTTTACCTAAAAAAATTACCTTATTCCGCAACACTTTCTCTCTATGGTCAAGATTATAGACTTTTTGTTCCTCATAGGAGATAATCTTTTCCAACTGAAGTACCTCCGAGCTTAAAACATGAGATAGATCTGGAATATACTTTCTCATTGTTGAAACAAGAAAAACATTGTATACCTGAGATAATCTTGGGGGTAAAGACACTATGTACGCAACTGCTCCTACTTTCCCCAGGATTTCATAAAGTCCAATGAACCTCAGACTCAACTTTCCCTTCTTACCAAAATACATCACACTTTTCCATGGAGAAACTTTGAGAAAGACATGATCACCTACCTCAAAAGATAAATCCTTCCTCTGGTTATCCGTATAGATTTTCTACCTGCTCTGATCTATTCTCATGTTATTCTGAATCAACTGAACTTTTTCTACCATCTCTTCTACCAATTCTGGTCCCATCATCCTTCTTTCACCTATTTCATCCCAAAAAGTTGGATTTCGACAACGCATTCCATATAATGCCTCAAATAGAGCCATCTTTATACTGGAAAAAAACTGTTATTATATGAAAATTCAACCAAAGAAATATGTTGGTCCCAACTTCCCTGGTAATCCAGTGAACAAGCTCATAGCATATCCTCCAAGATCTAAATTGTTTGTTCTAACTACCCATCTGATTGAGGATGAAAATCTGAACTAAAATTTAATACAGTACCCAATGACTTTTGAAGGCATTTCCAAATGTTATAAGTAAACTTGGGATCACAATCAAATACAGTGGAGTGGGGAACACCATGCAACCGGACTATCTCTTTAACATACAACCGAGAAAGTTGATCTAGAGACAAATTATCTCTAATAGGAAGAAAATAATAAGATTTAGTCAATCGATCAACAATAACCTATATTTCATTGTTTCCTCTAGATGTATTTGGTAATCCCACAACGAAGTACATGGGTATATTTTCCCATTTCCACTCTGGCTCCAGTAAAGACTAAAGCATCCTTTTTAGTAACTACCACTCTTCTTTAACCTACTGACAAGTCAAAAACTTCATAGTAAAATAAGAAATATCTATTTTCATTCCATCCCACCAGTAATACTCTAAAAGATCTATGTACATCTTAGTACTGCCAGGATGAAATGAAAATGGGGAACTATGAGCTTAACATAATAACTCATTATTCAACTTTGAATTACAAGGCACGCATAATATATTCCCAAAACACAGTCATTATAAATGTTAAATTCAAGAAACATACCCTTCTAAACCAAATCTACCTTTTTCTGTAACTCACTGTATTCCTTTGGTGCTCACTTAATTATTTCGATAGAGATGATTGCACTGACACCTGAAACAAAACAAAATAATTTCCTACACCAACAAATTCTATGCCAAAGTTCATCAAATAAAAAACCAAAGGATATCATTCCAAACGTATCATGGTTAGTGAAGAATTACTTTTTCAACTCAAAGCATCAGCCACTTTATTTGCCTTTCTTAGATGGTAATGGATCATGCAATCATAATCCTTGATTAATTCCAACCATCTCCTCTGTATCATGTTCAATTTTTTTGAGTGAATATATACTTCAAACTTTTGTGGTCAGTATATATTTCACATTTCACACCATACAAATGACTCCTCCCAATTTTTAAAGCAAAAAAAAACAACAGCTAATTCCAAATCATGTGTAGGTTAATTTGACTCATAAAGCATCAAATGACATGAAGCATAAGAAATTACCTGATCATTCTGAATATGGACACAATCAAGTCCTTTCAACAATGCATCATTATAGATAATAAACTCACTATTTCTAGAAGGTAGTTCCAAAACTGGAACATTCACTAATATTCTTTTCAATTCTTGAAAAAAATCATCACATTCTTTTGTCCCGATGAACTCAACACCTTTTCAAGTTAACTTAATCATTATACTAGATAACCTTGAAAATGTTTTAACAAACCTTCAGTAATAACCTGCCAAACCAAGAAAACTACAAATCTAGGTTATATTTGTGGGTCTTGGTCATTCTTCAACCACTTTTGTTTTAGCAGGATCAATAGTTATGCTATTTTTTTAAACAATGTGACCCAGGAATGAAATTTTTTTTAACCAAAACTCACACTTTCTGAATTTCACTTATAGTTTCTTTTATTTTAAGATTTGAAAGACAAACCTTAAATTAATTTTATGGTGCTCTTTAATTTTATAAAAAACAAAAATATCATCAATGAACACAACCAAAAACATATCCAGGAACTCATTGAATATTCTATTCATAAGATCCATGAATACAGCAGGTGCATTGGTTAACCCAAAAGGCATAACTACAAATTCATAATGGCCATATCTAGTACGAAACACGGTCTTCAGAAAGTCTGCTTCATTTACTTTCAACTGATGGTACCCCGACCTCAGATAAATATTCAAAAAATACTGAGCTCCCTGCAGCTGGTCCAACAAATCATCGATATGAGGCAAAGGATACTTGTTATTAATAGTGATGTTATTCAAATATGTATAATCAATGAAAAGTCTCATTGAACCATATTTTTTTAACAAATAAGATAGGAGTACCCCATGGTAATGTGCTAGGTTGAATGAAACCTTTATCTAATAACTCCTGAAATTACTTCTTTAACTCTAAAAGTTCAATTTGAGCCATTCGATAAGGAGGTTTTGAAATTGGTTTAGCATCAAGCACTAAGTCAATAGTAAAATCAACTTATCGTTCATGTACAATTCCATGAAACACATCAGGAAAATCATCAAGGTACTAATTTACCATTGTCACATCATTAATCTCAACACTTCCTTTATTTTCAAAAATATGTATAATGTAACATTCATTTCCTTATTTTTCTAGTTTCTCAGCTTCCTGATATGTTATCAAATGTAAGGGTTCATTCTTGTAAAAAAATTGAAAATAATTCTACAAAGAAACTTCTTCAGCTCTACAGTCAATATTATCATGATAAACAGAAATCCAGTCTATACCCAAAACAGCATCAATCTCTACTAGAGGCAAAAATATAATATTTGCAGGTAGATTCTCCCCACACACAAATACGGGAAGGTTATTATAATTTCTTTTTGTCTGAACATTTTATCCAGGTGTTTTTACCATAATTTCCATATTCATATCATGATATATAATTCCCAATTTAATAGAAAATTTCATAGAAATGAAAGAATGTTTAGACCCTGAATCAAACAATATATTGGAATTAATCTGAACAAACAAATGGTGTACCTGATACTACTTCATTCGATGGACCAACATCTGCTGAAGTAGTTTCAAAGGATTTCACCACCCCTTTCTACTTTTAGTCTGGCTGCTTTCCCTCAGTTGAGTTCTTAGCTGGACACTCATTTTATTAATGAACCGTTTCATTGCACTTGAAACATTTTACTGACTTTAAATCAAATTTTTTCTTACCATTACCTTGATCTTTTTCAGTGCTATTATGAGCCTTATGTCCCATGTTACCACATCAATATCACTTACTAGAATTCAAAATTCATTCCCCAACATTGATTTTTACCACAATTTTCACAAACTTTAAACATAAGTTTCTTACCATCAGACTTTCATGAAGAGTTCTTCTATTTTTTCTACCACCTCAACCTCTTATTCTGTTGTTTTTTCAAAGAACACCTAATCATCATAATACTCCATTTCCACCTTCACTACACAAAAAACATGTTTTTATTAACTTTGGAACTCACGAGAAGCTAAATCCCTTCGATACTTTGGATTTAATCCTGAGTAAAAATGGTTGATTTTACTATCACGATCTCATATGAAATTCAGATCATACATTGAGATTTGAGTTAATTTTGCTTCATAAGTAGCCACTGAGTTGTCCTAATGCCTCAATTCTAGGAATTTGTTTTCCTTATTCAGTCGAACCACCTTGGGAAGAGACATAACGAAAAGAAGTCTTTTAAAAAGAGGGTGAAAGGTTCCCTTACCGATTTGGTAACTTACGAAACATACACCACATGAAAGAAAGATCACACAATAAATATGAAAATAACCATAAATTAATGTATATTACACAAAGAATACAATCATGGGTACTAAATACACCACACAAAAGTAAATAGTGGCTAATATAGAATGAATCTCACAGGAATAAAAAGTGATATGAAAAAACATTACCACATTGTAATCAATCGAGTCGTATGAGAAAAAGTTAATATCCACCAAATGAATCACCAAATACCCTGAATATAAATAGAATCATGATAATACATATCAAATGGTAGTACAAAATACACCACATGCAATAAATAAGTGGGGAACAATTGAAATCTCACGGAATTAAAAGTGAGATAATAAATCACTTACCTCGTGTCTGACTTGACTCGATCGTTCTTTAATATCCGAAAAAATAAAATAATGTTAATTTATTCTTTCTTAAGAACATTTTTCATGTTTATTATTCCTTTTATACCACTTATTACCATGTTATAAACATTATGTAATAATTTAAGTTATTAACGGTTGTTTCGTCGATATTTGGTATTTGAGTAAAAAATGAACACCATATAATTACTTGTTGTCCATGCCATCAACAATCCATTATCTCCAGAATGATATTAATGATACAGATATCATATAAATAATATATATCCAGTGTATATATATATATATAATTATAATAGTACATAACATTTGGAGATAATAAATGAAATGCACAGTTCATGGAGACAGTAAGATGTATGTATGCATGAACGCTACTTTCATTTCTATTTAATTTTTAATGGAATGAAAAGTTAATGATACATAGGTATATTATAATTACATTATAATATCATATTATATATATATGTTACATAATTTCATTAACTCCATCTTTATATATTCCATGTATGTCATGAACGAATCATATCACCTTGAGGGGGAGGTAGTCTGCACTTCCTAAAATGAAATTATCACGTTTATCCATTATGGAAAACATAAAGATATGCTATAAATGACAAATACCAAAGCACAAAAAAATAAACATAATATATATCATATATATATATATATATATAGTTCCATCATAATGGCCACCATGATAGGCGGTAGGAGATAATTGAACAATCATCATTTCGTGAGGCATTAGTTTTCCATCCACAGAAACATTATGTTCTTTACCCATTATATGGAGGTGTGTGTATGTGTAGTCAGAATAATTCTCATAACAACATAATAGTATATTTAGGATACTGTTTTTGTTATAAAATAAAAAAAATAAAAATAGTTTAGGGGGTTGGATAAGTAAAATAAAACAAAAGAACTTAAGAGAACGTGTTACCTTTAAATCGGGTAACTCCCTTTGGTTTGGACGAAAAGGGTTTCTAGAAGTGCTTTCTGAGTATGTTAAGGATTCTAAGATGAAGAGAGGGATATTGGGAGATTATTGGAGCAGAGTCAGTACAAGACAAAGGCTTGAGAAGTGTGGAAAATGGGTAGGAAGTGAGGGATTTTTTTAAGGGAGAAGAGGGGCTCTTTAAAAAAATTTGAATTAATTATTTTATTATGAACTCATCTTCAGTTTCAAAAGGTCAAATAATCATTAAATTCAAAGTTAAGATGACTCATGGTAGAAATAAAATCATCCAATAATAATTGTATAGGATTTGAATATTTTTTTAATATTTATAATCTTATCTATTTAAATCATTTATTAATGAGGTAAATATTGCATCATTATTGTGTCATAAATAATTTAATTTATTTTATGTCCAAAAATTATAAAAAAACCCCATGATGTAGGAAATCTTATTAAAATTCCAAAAAAAATTATAGTCTAAAATATAACTTAAATAACCCCATTTAAAAATTTATTTACTAAAAGATATTTGTTTGTGTCATTTTTGCCTTTACTTTAAATTAATTAATATAAAGAGTCATTATTACACCCATGTGGCTCCATGGGGTCCGAAATTTGACCCAAGGATGACCATGGTAGGATATGTATCAGCCAATAGGATTAGGACACATGTTACAGTAATTTAATATTATTATAATGTTATATTTTACGCTTATTTACTATATTTACCCTTTATCAAGGTAAATAAAATATTTATTAAAGTAAATATTTAAAATGTCTTAAAATAAAAATTACCTATTTACAAAATTAAGACTTACGGATTCAAAAGATTGAATCTATTTTTATAAATTAAAAACACAAAAGTTCCAGAAATTAATTTAAAATTAATTCTCGCTGTCAAAACAAAAATCCTCATTTTTAGAAATAATAACTATAAAAAGATTGACACTTGTTTATGTCCAATTTCAAATTGAAATTAATTACAATGTCCCACATTGGATTAAATGTTAAAAATATATTATAATTACACTTTAGAACAAATTAAAAAGATAATCTATCCATATAAATAAATTAAATTAAAGGGCACTTTTGAATTGAAATATAGCATTTTTCACTATTCATTAAAAATGAATTTTATCATAAAAATACCAAAAATTTACCAAAAGTAAATTTTGATGTCCTGAATCTAAATAAAAAATTTATATTGTCAAATAGAACATATGAAAGTGGAAAAAATTGTATTTAAAGAGGGTTCTCCCTTAAAAGGTGGTAAATCGACCTTTTAGTGAATATTAGAGTATTTATGCTTAAAATCGAATTCTTTACTTATTTTAAGCCTATAACATTTATTGGATAAATGTAAAAATATTCAAAAAAACATGTATAATAATATTTTAGTTAGTTATATTCATTTTCGCCAATACAACGGTTAGATGTTAACTACCATTTAAAATAATAATATTATAATATTAGTGTGCAATGTATGATTTCAAAGAAACATGTTTTTTCATATCGGGTACGCCATCGAACATAGCGTCCCATTTAAAGTAAAATTAACATTTAATTCACAAATATTAATAAATATTAAAATTTTCATGTTTTTTATTTACCTGGGATGTTATATCTTTCCCCCCTTTTGGGGATTTCATCCTCGCAAGTTTAAATATGGTCTTGGAAACATAATTAAAAGTCCCACATTGGAAAAGAGTCAGTAAAACTATCACTTTAAAAGAATGAAAGATAAGTAAAAAGGTCAACCAAGATAACCCATACTCAGATTCCATGTAGGAAAACATGGATATGGAAGAGATGAAAAATGGTCATGTTCTGGTGGAGAGTGAAAGAAAGTATGATTAGGAGAAATTTAATCACCAGAAAATCACTAACTTATTATGTGTTAAATGGTCTTTGATTGCCCAGTAGGAAATGTAAACCAACAAAGCTTTTTTATTATGTTTCTTTTCATAATTTTGAGGAATTCATTTACTACATAGAATAATAACATAATGAAATATACTTACCTTTAAGGAGAGTTTCATCCTTTAATAAGGTTCTACCAAAAACTAATATTTTCTCCAAAAATGAGTATTGAAAAATACTTGGTCACATAAAATGCATAAGAATAAAATTATAGATAATGAGATCATCCAAAAAAGAAGAACTATATATTTCCCTTGTCTTTATACATCCACTAAAACCAAAATGGTTAGTTTGAGATCATATAATCCCCAAAAAGGATAATCCTTAATAAAAATAAATACTACTCGCAATATCCAAAATCTGACCAAAAGTACCCAAAGTTCAAGAAAGACCATTCAATAAACAATTGCCCTTAAAATTTTCAAAAATATTCCAAACTAATATTGAATCCCAAAACATAGAAGGATTTGATCACAAATTCTTCTACAGTAAATATTAACATTTAACTTCAAAAACATAGACTACTCTTAAAGTCTCATACTAAAGCATAATTATCCAGATCACATATTCTCTATGATATTTTAATCACTATAGTCTCCCAGTACATACTAATGGTATTTTAAAAGGGCCATTTATTGAAAGTTTCAACTCAAACTCAGTTCGACTGTTTTATAAACATCATGTTTTATCAGATGTTTTGAAATTATATGTCATACATGATTATTTTCCAAAACTATTTTTCTGCGAACACCCTTATGACCCAAGTTGTACAAGTAGTATTTGGATGAAGGAAGAAAATTATTTGGAAGGATCTATAAATCATGTTTTCAATGTCTGGACCTTCTACCTACTTAAATTAAATGGATAATTCATATTGAGGATATTTTCGGGTTTTGAGTTTTAGAGAATTAGGTCATAACATTTACACAACAACATGAATATTACATGTAGACAATTCTACTCAGTATCCATTTTTTTCATAAAATAAAAACTCTTGAAAAAAAAGAGTCATTTCTAGTTCTATGTTTTAGACAGCATGACTTTTCCTTGATCCCATCATTAACGCTTATTCATCTTTAAGTCATATGGAAAATTTTTTAAAAACATGGGATAAGCATAAAAAATCTTAGTAAGGGATATAAAATAAGGAATGAAAACATTATCCCGTCAATAAATACAAAACATTGAAACCATACTTTTCATTCATAACATATCTACTAAAATCATAAGATTTATGAATAACACACAGAAATCATAAATTGTAAAGGAAATTTGTGGAATCTATATCAAACTTACATTGTAGTTATCACACCTACATAGGGAGTCAAATTTTGAATACCCATCACAGTATATTCCCTAAATCTCTTAGGACAAATATTCACGTTTACCTTTTTCAGGTTACACAATGATTTGGAGAGCTATCTCGGGATCACTCGCCCTAGGTTTATCACGGAACCACCCGTATACGTAAACAATACCCAATAGCCATAAAATATGCATAACCCATAAAACAAACGTAATGTATAGATAAAATTTCCCCATTATAATCACAATATATCATTTCAAAATATTGACAAAATCAAATTTTTTATCAAACCATTTTCAAAACCATTTAAAATATTAAATAAAAAGATTTTTGAATCAAAGTGTCCCATACCACTTTGAAGCTTTTGAAAGAAATTTAAATTTTAAAACATTCATGTGAATATGAATAAATCCTTAAAACTATTTTTAAAACTTGGACATTAATGTGACTGATTTAGAAGAATAAACATTTAAAACATTTAAAATGATATTTTAGTTAAATATTTTTTTAACAAAATGGGAGATCCTAGAATACAAATAATTTAGGAAAAAAAATAATCAGAACTTAATAATATCATGAGAATAAAGGTATTCATGATATAATATCCCAAAGGACAGTATATACACCATATAATAGTGAATTGGGGTATATCAACAATGAAGTCTCAATGGAAATGTAAATTGAGAGGAAATCCCTTATAAATAAGGTATCCTTAGATTAAGGATAAATCAATTACATAATTATGTGTGAAAAATATAAATACATCCTATATAAGTGGATATTAATTGTAAAACAATCAGGGGTTATTCACACATATTTACAGCACGACATAATCAAGAAGTAAATGTTTAACCCAAAAATTGAAATTGGGTTAAGAAGTTTTCTTACAGAAATTCGACAGCCTAATAGAATCACTTTAAAATTCCGAAAATAAGTTGATGAGAGAGAAGGATATATCATCACATGGAATTTTTTTTTACCTAAATTAGGATATATAAGTACATATCCAAACATAATAAGATGTAAATTAAAAGATATAACAAAATTAAGTCTCTTAAAAAGAGGAGGGTGAAAGGTTCCCATACCGATTTGGTAACATACAAAACATACACCCCATGAAATAAATATCACACAATGAATGTTTAAATACCCATAAATTAAATTATATTAGACAAATAATAAAATCAAGGGCAGTACATCCACCACACAAAGGGAAATATTGGATAATATAGCATGAATCTCACGGGAATAAAAAGTGAGTTGAAAACCCCTTACCACATTGTAATCAATCGAGTCGTATGAGTAAAAGTTAATAACCACCAATTGATTCATAGAATAATATAATTATAAATAGAATAATGATAATATATATCAAATGGCAGTATGAAATAAAACACATGCAATAAATAAGTGGTGAACAATAGAAATCTCATGGAATTAAAAGTGAGATTAGCAATCACATACCTCATGTCCAACTTGACTTGTATGTTCCTTGTTCTTCCTAAATAATAAACAAAAGTTAATTTATACTTGCTTAATAACCTTTATAATTTTTTTTATTACTTTTATATTAATTATTACCATGAAATAATAGTTAGTTAATTAATTGAGTTTATATCAGACATTTTGTCTTTGTTTAGAATTTAACTTAAAAATGAACTTGTTATAATTAAAATTTTTCCATGTGGTCAAAACTCCATTATCTCCAGAATGATATTAATGATTTAGATATCATATATATCATATATAAACTGTATATATATATATATAATAGTACATAACATTTGGAGATAAGATATGAAATACACCATTCATGTAGACGGTAAGTCGTACGTACGCATGAACACTACTTTCATTTCTATTTAATATTTATTGGAATGAAAACATAATGATACATTTTAGCTATCAAAGATACATAGGGATTCACATTTGGACTACCCATCATAGTATATTCCCTAAATCTCTTAGGAGAAACATCACGTTTACCTTTGTCACGTTACCCAATGATTTGGAGAGCTATCTCGGGTTCACCCTCCCTAGGTTTATCACGGAACCACCCGTATACTTAAACAATGACCAATATCCATAAAATATTCATAACCCATAAAACAAAAAATAATGTATAGATAACATTTACTCATTGAAATCACAATATATCATTTCAAAATATTGACAAAATCAAATTTTTTATCAAACCATTTTCAAAACCATTTAAAATATTAAATAAAAAGATTTTTGAATCAAAGTGTCCCATACCACTTTGAAGATTTTAAAAGAAATTTCAATTTAAAAACATTCATGTGAATATGAATAAATCCTTAAAACCATTTTTAAAACACGAACATTAATGTGACTGATTTAGAAGAATAAACATTTTTATCCTTAAGAACGATATTTTAGTTAAAGAGTTTTTTAATAAAATGGGACTTCCTAGAATACAAATAATTGAGGAATAAAATTAATCAGAACATAATAATATCATTAGAATAAAGGTATTAATGATATAATATTCCAAAGGACAGTATGTACACTATATAAGAGTGAATTGGTGCATATGAACAATGAAGTCTCAGTGGAAATTTAAATTGAGATGAAATACCTTATAAAGAAGGTATCGTTAAATTAAGAATAAATCAATTAAATAATTATGTGTAAAAAATATAAATACACCCAATATAATTGTATATTAAATTTAAAACAATCAGTGGTTATTCTCACATATTCATAGCATGACATAATCAAGAAGTAAATGTTTAACCCAAAAATTGAAGTTGGGTTAGGAAGTTTTCTTACTATAATTCGAAAGCCTAATAACATCACTTTAAAATTCAGAAAATACGTTGACGAGAGAGAAAAGGATATATCATCACATGGACAAAAAATGTACCTCAATTAGGATATATAATAACATATCCAAACATAATAAGATGTAAATTAAAAGACATAACAAAAAGAAGTTTTTTAAAAAGAGGAGGGTGAAAGGTTCCCTTACCGATTTGGTAACTTATGAAACATACACCCAATGAAAGATATATCACACAATGAATATGTAAATACCCAAAAATAAAATTTTATTATGCATATAATACAATCATGTGTAGTATATCCACCACAAAAAGGAAAATAATGGCTAATATATCATGAATCTCACGGGGAAAAAAGTGAGTTGAAAAACCCTTACCACATTGTAATCAATCGAGTCGTATGAGAAAAAGATAATAACCACCAAATGAATCACAGAATACAATTAATATAAATATCATCATGATAATATATATCATATGGAAGTACAAAATACACCATATGCAATAAACAATTGGTGAACAATGTAAATCTCACAGAATTAAAAGTGAGATAAGAAATCCCTTACCTCATGTCCAACTTGACTCGTATGTTTCTTATTCTTCCTGAATAATAAAATTTAGTTAATTTATACTTTCTTAATAAAATTTTTAATTTTTATTATTACTTTTATATCACTTATTACTTTTCAATTACAGTTAGTTAATTATTTGAGTTCATATCGGACATTTTGTCGATGTTCGGAATTTGAGTTAAAAATGAACTTGTTATAATTACAATTTATCCATGTGGTCAAAACCACCACTATATTTATAATTATATTAATGATTTAAATATAATATATATAATATATATCCAGTATATATATATATAATTGTACATAACATATGGCGATAAGAAATGAAATGCACCGTTCATGGAGATGGTAAGTCGTACGTACACATGAACACTACTTTCTTTTCTATTTAATATTTAATGAAATGAAAACATAATAATACATAGGTATATTATAATTATAGTATAATATCATATGATATATAAGTTACATAATTTCATTAACTCCATATTTACACATTCCATGTATGTCATGAAAAAATCATATCACCTTGAGGGGGAAGTAGTCTGCACTTCCTCAAATGAAATTATCATGTTTACATATATTGGAAAGCATAATGGTATATTTATAAATATAAAATAAAAAACAATATAGAAAAAAACATTATATATATCATATATAAATATAGTTCCATAATAATGGCCACCATAAGAGGTGGTAAGAGATAATTGAACAATCGTCGCTTCGTGAGCCGTTAGTTTTCCATCCATAGAAACAATATGTTCTTCACCCATTAGATGGAGATGTGTGTAAGTTATGTTAGAATACATCTCTTAAAAATATACTAGTATATTTATGATATGACTGTTGTTATAAAAGAAAATAATAAAAATATTTTAGGGGTTGGAGAAGTAAAATAAAACAAAATAATTTTAGAAAAACGGTTACCTTTAATTTGCATAACTTTATTTTGGTTTGAACCAAAAGAACTTCTTGAAGTGCCTTATGCCTGAGGTAAGGCTTAAAGGATGATGAGAGGGATTTTGGGAGCTTAATAGGGTAGAGTTTCTACGAGCCAAGGGTCTTGATTTTTGTGAGTAATGTGATAGATGTGAGGGGTTTTTATAAATGCGAGGAGGGACTCTTTAGGAATGTTTGAAACAATTATTTTATTATAAACTCATCTTCGGTTTCAAAAGGTCAAAAATTAGTAAATCGATGTTATGTTGACTCATGGTCGAAATAAAATCAACCACTACGAATTGGATAGGTTTTGGTTATTTTTTTAATATTTATAGTCTTATTTATTGAAATAATTTATTAATGAGGTAAATACTAAAACATTATTGTATAATAAATAATTTAATTTATTTGATGTCCAAAAATTATAAAAAAATACCATGATGTAGGAAAAAATTTAACTTTTTAATTAATATTTATAGTAAAAAAGATAACTTATATAACCACATGTAAAAGTTTATTTACTAAAAGATATTTGTTTATGTCATTTTTATCTTTACGTTAAATTAATTAATATAAAGTGTCATTATTACTTCAATGTGACTCTATGGGGCCCCAAATTGGACCCATGGGTGCCCACGGTTGGCTATGTATCATCCAATAAAATTATTAAACATGTTAGGGTAATTTATCATTATTATAATATTATATTTTACCCTTATTACTATATTTATCCTTTAATCAAGGTAAATAAAATATTTACTGAAGTAAATATTTAAAATGTCTAAAAATAAAAGTTAACAATTTACACAATTTAGACCTAATTATTTTTAATAAGGAATCCATTTTTCTAAATTCAAAACATAGAAGTGGCAGAAATTATTTTAAAATTAATTTCCACTGTCGAAACAAAAAGCTTGTTTTTCAGAAATAATAACTATCAAAAGATTGACACTTGTTTGTGTCTAATTTCAAAGTGAAATTAATTCCAATTACCCAAAATTAGATTAAAAGGTAAAAATATATTATAATTAAACGTTAGAACCAATTAAAAATCTAATCTAACCATATAAATAAATTACATAACAAGGCACTTTTGGATTAAAAAGCAGTATTTTTCAGTATTCATTAAAAAATTAATTTTATCATAAAAAACCGAAAATTTACCCAAAGTAAATTTTGATGCCCCAAATCTAAATAATAATTTATATTGTCAAATATAACATATATAAGTTTCAAAAACTAGATTTAAAGATGGTTCTCCATTAAAAGGCAGTAAATTGACCTTTTAGTGAATATTAGAGTATTTATGCTTAAAATCAAATTAATTACTCATTAGAAGCCTCTAACTTGTATTGGATAAATGTAAAAATATTAATAAAACATGTATAATAATATTTTAGTTAGTTATATTAATTAAATCTAATACAACAGCTAGGTGTTAACAACCATTTAAAATAATAATATTATATTTTTACTGTGCAACATCGGATTTCAAAGAAACCCATTCTTGCGTATCGAGTACGCAATCGAACATAGCATCCCTTTTAAATAATAATTAATATTTAGTTCACAAATATTAATAAATATGAAAATTTTAGTGTTCTTTATATACCTGGGATGTTAAATCCTTCCCGCCTTTTGGAAATTTCATCCTTGCAATTTTAAAACTGGGCTTGGAAACTTCATTTAAAGTCCCACATCGGAAAAGAGTCAGTAAAACTATCACTTTAAAAGAATGATATAGAAGTAAAAAGATCACCCAATATAACCCATACTCGGATTCCATATAGAAAAAAATGGATATGGAAGAGAGAACAAAAGATCATGTTCTGATGGAGAGTCGTAGAAAACATGATTAGGAGAAAGTTAACCACTATAAAATCACATGCATATAATGTTTTAAATGACCTTTTATTACCCAATAGGAAACGTAAACTAACAATGTTTTTTGTTTTAATTTCCTTTTCATAATTTTAGGAATTCATTTACTACATAGAATAGGAACATAAGAAAATATACTTACCTTTGAGTAGAGTTTCATCCTTTAATAATTTTCTACCAAAAACTAATATTGTCTCCAAAAAAATATTATTCAAAAAGGCTTAGTCACATCAAAAGCACAAGAGTCAACATCTAGAGAATCACATCATCCAAAAAACAAGAACTATATATTTCCCTTGTCTTTATACATCAACTAAAACCAAAATTGTTAGTATGACATCATATAATCCCCAAAAAGGATAATCCTTTATAAAAATAAATACTACACTTAATCTCCAAAATTCGACAAAAAGTACCCAAATTTCAATAAAGACCATTCAATACACAATTGTCATTAAAATTTTGAAAAATAATCCAGACTGAGATTGAAACCCAAAACATAGATGGATTTAATCACATAGTTTTCCACATTAAACATTAATATTTAACAAAAAAACATAGAGTACTCTTAAAGTCTTATACTGATGCATAATTAGCCAAATCACATATTCTCTATAATAAGTTAATCATTTGCATAAATAACCCAAATCACTATATGTCCACAAAAAAGTGTACTTCCAAAATAAAATTCCACCATTACTCCTCAATTGAAATACCAAAGCATTCTATTTTCCATAGGCATATAGTGTTTCCCCAAAATAGAGAACATCTTCCAAAATAACCATTATCAAGTAATCAGCAAATAATTTTCCTATATTAAATATATCTAATTATTAAAACATAAGATCCAGAAATCAACTTATTCTTAATCTATAAAATCATTTAACTAAAATGAATAAGTCATACTAACCAGGTACATCATGTAGTATAGTGGTAGGCGATAAATATCAATCACACTTTGTTTGTGGGTTCGATTCCAACAGCATTGTCCGACACAATGGGTTGTCACACGTTCTGCGTGTTTTCCTTTTTATAAAATTC
Source organism: Viscum album (assembly GCA_963277665.1). Classification (NCBI taxonomy): domain Eukaryota; kingdom Viridiplantae; phylum Streptophyta; class Magnoliopsida; order Santalales; family Viscaceae; genus Viscum; species Viscum album. The sequence goes on from OY728136.1 coordinate 1,299,264,985, forward strand.
ATAAATAACTTTAACACATTTTAACCTCAAAGGTTTTCTTATTCCTTTGATTTTTATCCCAACACATTAAGACCTAAACATCTTATATGTTGTCATTTGTTTCACCTCCATATAATAAAATAAAACTATTATAAAAATACATAACATCATACCTTGATCATAGTGTCTATATGGTTTCATCATCATCTTTTTCACGTACTTAAAAGTTCTAGGCATTGTAAAAATGATTTAGAGATCCTTCAAAATAATTTTCTTCTGTCTTCCAAATACACCTTGTACAACTTGGGTCATAAGGGTGTTCAAAGAAAAATAGTTTTGTAAAATAATCATGTATGATATATAATTTCAAAAAATCTGATAAAACATGATTTTTATAAAATAGTCGAACATATTTTGATTTTAAACAATCAATCAATGGTCATTTTTAATTACCATAAGTATCTGTTGGGAGACTATATTTTAAAATAAAATATAAATAGGCTGCTCAAGGGTCTCATTATTCAGTACCTTTTTCAAAATCATAATATGTTTCAAAATCTTGTGATAAGGTAAAATATTTGAAAATTCCTTGAAAATATTTACCTTTATTGAAAATATGAGAATATTGTGAAAATAGGATTTTATTAAATACAACCCATGATCCAAGATGATATCGGGGTACAGTGGATGTGTTTGATATCTCAAACAATTTCTTGTAAGTGATTTGTATGTTATAAAAACTTTCACAATCATCCGAACATGACTTTACAATAATTATTGCAAGCAAGTCATCATGAAGAGATTGGAATTTAATTTGAGATCCTGCTCCTTCCATTTGTAAAATACTTTACTTGATCTAAAAATGTTTCAAAAATAAGGATTTAACTTAAACAGTAGACATAGAGACTAACCATGTGTCCATCAAAAACTCATAATCCCTAAATTTATCTAAACCGACCTCTGATACAAACTATAAGGATTCATAATTAAACATTACATAATATTTATTAAATGGATAATTCACATTGAGGATCTTTTCAGGTTTATATTTTTATAGAATTAAGTCATAAAATTTACATAAAAAAATGAATATTACATGTAGTCAATTCTACACAGTATCCATTTTTTTCATAAAATAAAAACTCTTGAAAATAGATTCCTATCTAGTTCCATGTTTTAGACACCCTGAATTTTCATTGATCTCATCCTTGACCCTTATCCATCTTTAAGTCATGTGGAAATCATTTCAAAAACTTGGGATTTGCATAAAAATCTCAGTAAGGGATATAAAATAAGGAATGATAAAATTATCCCATCAATAAATACAACACAATGAAACCATACTTTTCTATAATAACATACCTCATGAAATTATATGATTTATGAATAACACACAGAAATCATAAATCATAAAGTTAACTTGTAGAATCTATATCAAACTTACATTATAGCTATCACAGATACATAGGGATTCACGTTTGGAATACCCATCACAATATATTCCCTAAATCTCTTAGGAGAAACATTCACGTTTACCTCTGTCACGTTACCCAATTCATTGGAGAACTATCTCGGGCTCACCCACCCTGGGTTTATCATGGAACCACCCATATACGTAAACAATTCCCAATAGCCATAACATATTCATAACCCATAAAACAAACATAATGGAAAGATAACATTTCCACATTGCAATCACAATATATCATTTCAAAATATTGACAAAATCAATGCTTTTATCAAACAATTTTTAAAACCATTTAAAATATTAAATAAAGAGATTTTTGAATCTAACTGTCCCATACCACTTTGAAGATATTAAAATAAATTTCAATTTCAAAACATTCATGTACATATGAATAAATACTTAAAACCATTTTTAAAACATGGACATTAAAGTGAACGATTTTGAAGAATAAACCTTTAAAACATTTAAAAATTATATTTTAGTTAAATATTTTTTTAACAAAATGAGAAATCCTAGAATACAAATAATTGAAGAATAAAATTTAATAAAAACTTAATAATATCATGAGAATAAATTTATTCATTTTATAATATGTCCATGAACATTATATGCACCATATAAGAGTGAATTGTTACATATCATCAATGAAGTCTCAATGGAAATGTAAATTGAGACGAAATCCCTTATAAAGAATGTATCCTTAAATTAAAGAAAAAATTAATTACATAAGTATGTGTGACAAATATAAATACACCCAATATATGTGGATACTAAGTGTAAAACAATCAGAGTTTATTCACACATATTCATATCACAACATAATGAAGAAGTATATGTTTAACAGAAAAATTGAAATTCGGTTAAGAAGTTTTCTTACAGAAATTCGACTACCAAACGACATCACTTTAAAATTTAGAAAATACGTTGATGAGAGAGAAAATTATATCTAATCACTTGGACATAAAATTTACATCAATAAGGATACATAAGAACATATCCCAATATAATAAGATGTAAATTAAAAGATATAACAAAAATAATTCTTCTAAAAAGAGGAGGGTGAAAGGTTCCCTTACCGAATTGGTAACTTATGAAACATACACCCAATGAAATAAATATCACACAAAGAATATGAAAATAACCATAAATTATATTATATTACACAAGGAATACAATCATGGTAAGTAAATCCAACACACAAAATGAAATAGTGGCTAATATATCATGAATCTCATGGGTATAAAAAGTGAGATAAAAAACCCTGACAATGTTGTAATCAGTCGAGTTGTATAAGAAGAAGTTAAAAACCACCAAATGGATCATATAATACCATGAATATGTATAGAATCCGGATAATATATATCAAATGTCAGTAAAAAACACATAATAAGCAATAAATAAGTGGTGGACAAGTGGAAATCTCACGGAATTAAAAGTGAGATAAGAAATCCCTTACCTCGTGTCCAACTTGGCTTTTATGTTCCTTGTTCTTCCTAAATAACGAATTTAAGTTAATTTATTCTTGATTTATAACCTTTTTAATGTTTATTATTAATTTTATATCACTTATTACCTTGTGATAACATTTAGTTAATTATTTGAGTTCATATCGGACATTTTGTCGATGATCGGAATTTGAGTTAAAAATGAACTTCTTATAATTACAATTTGTCAATGTGGTCAAAACACCATTATCTTCATAATGATATTAATTATTTAGATATCGTATATATATATTATATAATATATATATTATATATGTATATATTGATAATATTACATAACATTTGGAGATAAGAAATGAAATGCACCGTTCATAGAGACGGTAAGTTGTACGTACGCATGAACGCTACATTCATTTATATTTAATATTTAATGGAATGAATACTTAATGATACATAGGTATATTATAATTCCATTATAATATAATATGGTATATATGTCACATAATTTCATTAACTCAATATTTATACCTTCCATGTATGTCATGAACGAATCATATCATCTTGAGTGGGCGGTAGTCTGCACTTCTTCAAATGAAATTATCGCGTTTACACATAATGGAAATCATAAAGGTATGTTTGTAAATAAAAATTACAAAAGCATATAGAAAACAAAAACATAATATATATCATATATAAATACATTTCCATCATAGTGGCCACCATGAGAGGTGATAGGAGATAATTGAACAATCATTGCTTCATGAGGTGTTAGTTTTCCATCCATAAAAATAGTATGTTCTTCACTAATTAGATGGTGGTGTGTGTATGTTTATTTAAAATTAATCTTGTAACAACATCATTTTATATTGAGGATACTGGTATTGTTATAAAATAAAGTAATAAAAATATTTTAGGGGGTTGTAGAAGTAAAATCAAACAAAAAACATAAGAGAAGACGCTACCTTTAAATTGGGTAACTCCATTTGGTTTGAACCAAAAGGGTTTCTTGAAGTGCTTTCTGCATAAGGTATGGCATATAGGATGAGGAGAGGGATCTTTGGAGATTATTGGAGAAGAGTATGTATGATCCAAAGGCTTGATTAGTGTAATAAATGTGTAGGAAGTGAGGGCTTTTTATAAGGGAGAGGAGGGTCTCTTTAGGAAAGTTTGAAACAATTATATTATTCTGAACTCATCTTGAGTTTCAAAAGGTCAAATAATCATTAAAGACAAATTTAAGATGAATAATGGTTTAAATAAAATCATACAATAAGAATTGGACAGGTTATGGATATTTTTTTAATATTTATAATCATATTTATTTAAATAATTTATTAATGAGGTAAATATTGCATCATTATTGTGTAAAAAATAATTTATTTTATTTTATGTCTAAAAATTATAAAAAAATACAATGATTTTGAAATATTTTTCAATTTCCAATTAATATTTATAGTCAAAAAGTTAGCTTATATAACCCCATGTAAAAATTGATTTACTAAAAGATATTTTTATGTCTTTTTTGTATTTTCTTTAAATTAATAAATATAAATTGTCATTATTACTTCCATGTGGATCTATGGGGCCCAAAATTCGACCCAAGGATGACCATGGTCGGATATGTATCATAAAATAGGATTAGGACACCTGTTAGGGTAATTTAATATTATTATAATATTATATTTTATACTTATTTACTATATTTACCCTTTAATCATGGTAAATAAAATATTTGGAGAAGTAAATATTTAAAATGCCTAAAATTAAATTTACCTATTTAAATAATTTGTACCTAATTATTCCAAATAGGGAATCCATTTTTCTAAATTCAAAAAACAAAAATGATAGAAATTAATTTAAAATTAATTCTCGTTGTCCAAACAAAAAGCGTGTTTTTAAGAAGTAATAACTATCAAAAGATTGACACGTGTTTATGTCCAATTTCAAATTGATATTAATTACAATGTCCAAAAATGTATTAACTAGTAAAAATATATTCTAATTAAAATTTAAAAATAATTAAAAAGATAATATAACCATATAAATAAATTTGATTAAAAGAAAATTTTGAATTAAAATACAGTATTTTTCACTATTCATTAAAAAATGATCTTTATCGGAAAAATACCAAAAATTTACCCCAAGTAAATTTTGATGTCCCGAATCTAAAGAAGAATTTTATTTTGTCAATTACAACATATAATAATGTCCAAAACAAGATATAAATAGGTTTCAACATCAAAAGGCGGTAAATCGACCTTTTAAAGAATATTAGAGTACTTATGCTTAGATTCATACACATTAATAGCCTCTGACTTTTATTGGATAAATGTAATAACATTTTACAAACATGTATATTCATATTTTTGTTATTTCCATTTATTTCTGAAATTATAATGACTAGGTGTTAGATACCATTTTAAATAATAATATTATATTATTAGTGTGAAATATAAGATTTCATAGAAACATGTTGTTGCATATCAGGTACGCCATCGAACATAGCGCCCCCTTTATAGTAAAATTAATATTTAATTCATAAATATTAATAAATATGAAAAATTTCTTGTTCTTTATTTACCTGGGATATTAAATCATTCCCCCCTTTTGGGAATTGTGTCCTCGTAATTATAAAATTGTGCTCGAAAACATCATTTAATGTCCCACATAGGAAAAAGAGTCAACAAAACTATCACTTTAAATGAATTAAAAATAAACAAAAACGTTACCTAAGATAACCTATACTAGGTTTCCATGTAGGAAAACATATAAATGGAAGAGAAAACAAACCATCAAGTTTGGATGGAGAGTGATATTAAACATGATTATGAGAAAGTTAACCCCCAGAAAATCACTAACTTGTGATGTGTAAAGTGATCTTTGATAACCAAGTCGGAAATGTAATCTGACAATGTTTTTATTTTAAGTTCCTTTTCATAATTTGGGGAATTAAATTAATACATAGAATAAGAACATAAGAGAATATACTTACCTTCAAGTAGAGTTTCATCCTTTAAAAAGTTTCTACCAAAAACTAATATTTTCTTCAAGAAAAGATTATTCAAAAAGACTTGGTCACATCAAAAGCACAAGAATCAACTTCTAGAGAATCACATCATCCACAAAAGAATAAATATATATTTACCTTGTCGTTATACATAAACTAAAACCAAAATGGTTAGTAAGAGATCATATAATCCCCAAAAAGGATAATCCTTTATAAAAAAATACTACTCTTAATATCAAAAATTCGACAAAAAGTACCCAACATTCATGAAAGACCATTCAATACAAAATTGTCCTAAATTTTTTTCAAAATAATCCAATCTAATATTAAAACCCAAAACTATAAGGATTTAATCACATAGTCTTCCACAGTAAATATTAACATTTAACTCCAAAAACATAGACTACTCTTAAAGTCTCATACTAAAGAATAATTAGCCAAATCACATATTCTCTATGATAGGTTAATCTTTTCCATAAATAACCAAAATCATTATATGTCAACAAAAAAATGTTCTTCCAAAATAAAATTACACCATTACTCATAAATTGAAATCCCAAATTATTCTATTTTCTATAGGAATATAGTGTTTCCCCAAAATAGATAACATCTTCCAAAATAATCTTTATCAATTAATCACCAAATAATTTTCCTATATTAAGGATATCCATTTAATAAAACATAAATTCCCAAAATCAACTTATTCTTTATCCATAAAATCATTTAACTAAAAATAATAAGTCATACTAACCAGGGACATCACGTAGTCTAGTGGTAGGCGATAAATCCCAATCTTACTTTGGTTGTGGGTTCGATTCCCGCACCTTTGTCCGATGCAACGGGTTGTCACACGGTATGCATGTTTTACATTTTATAAAATCAAAAAATAACCCTAACATGTTTTAACCTCAAAGGTTTGCTTATCCCTTTCATTTTCATCCCAACACATTAAGACATCAATATCATATATATTGTCATTTTTTCACCTCCATATTATTAAATAAAACTATTACAAAAAGAAATAACATCATACCTTGATCATGGTGTCCATATTGTTTCATCATCATCTTCTTCACATAGGTATAAGGTCTAGGAATTTCCAAAATTATTTAGAAATCCTTTAAAATAATTTTCTTAGTTCATCCAAATACACCTAGTAAAACTTGGGTCATAAGGGTGTTCGTAGAAAAATAGTTTTGGATAATAATCATGTATGACATATAATTTCAAAACATCTGATAAAAATTCATTTTTATAAAATATTCAGTCTATGTCTATGTTGAAACTTCCAATTAGTGGTCCTTTTAAAATACCATAAGTATGTGCTGGGAGAATATATTTTAAAATTAAATATAAATTTTTTGCATATGGGTCTCCTTCTTCAAAACCTTTTTCAAAATCATAATATGTTACAAAATCCTGTGATAAGGTAAAATATTTGAAAATTCATTGAAAATATTTACCTTTCATGAAAATATGAGAATATTGTGAAAATATGATTTGATTAAATACAACCCATGATCCACGATGATATCGGGGTATAGTGGAGGTTTTTGATATCTCAATCAACTACTTTCAAGTGAGTTGTATGTTATAAATAGTTTCACAATCATACGAAAATGACTTTACAAATATTATTCCATGAAATTTATCGGGAAGAGATATGAATTTCATTGAGATCCTCCTCCTTCCATTTGTAACATAATTTCCTTGATCTGAAAAAGTTTCAAAAATAAGGATTTAACATAAATAGTAGACATAGAGATTAACCACATGTCAAATAAAAACTCATAACCCCTAAAGTTGTCTAAACCAACCTATGATACGAACTATAAGGACCCGTCCATAAACATTACATAATCTTGAATTAAAAGGATAATTCACTTTGAGGATCTTTTCAGGATTAGAGTTTTAGAGGATTATGTCATAACATTTACATAACAACATTAATATTACATGTAGAAAATTATACTCCGTATACATTTGTTTTATAAAATAAAAACTCTTTAAAAAAAGAGTCATGGTGTTGTTATAAAATAATGGAATAAAAAGAGTTTAGGGGGTTGTAGAAGTAAAATAAAACAAAAAAAATTAAGAGAAGACGTAACCTTTAAATCGGGTAACTCCCATTGGTTTAAAACAAAAGGGTTTCATGAAGGCCTTTCTACAGAAGGCATAACTTCTAGGATGAAGAGAGGGATCTTTGTATCTTATTGGAGTAGATTTTTTGTGAGCCAATGGCTTGATAATTGTCAGAAATGGGTAGGAAGTGAGGGATTTTTATAAGGGAGAGGAGGGGATCTTCAGGAAAGATTGAAACAATTATTTTATTATAAACTCATCTTCAGTTTCAAAAGGTCAACTAATCCTTAAAGTAAAATTTAAGATGACTCATAGTCTAAATAAAATAATCCAATAATGATTGGACTAGTTTTGTATATTGTTTTAATATTTATAATCTTATTTATTTAAATCAGTTATTAATGAGGTAAATATTGCATCATTATTGTGTCATAAACAATTTAATTTATTTGATGTTCAAAAATTATAAAAAAATACAATGATTTTGTAAGTCTTTTTAGATTTACAAATAATATTTATAGTAAAAAGGATAGCTTATATAACCCCATGTAAAAATTTATTTGCTAAAAGATATTTGTTTATGTCATTTTTGTGTTTACTTTAAATTAATTAATATAAAGTATCATTATTACTTCCATATGGCTCAATGGGGTCCTTAATTCAACCTAAGGATACTCATGGTCATCTATATATCATCCAATAGGATTATGACAAATGTTAGGATAATTTAATATTATTATAATATTATATTTTAACCTTATTGACAAAATTTACCCTTTAATCATGGTAAATAAAATATTTACTGAAGTAAATATTTAAAATGTCACAAAAATAAAAGTTACCTATTTAAAAAATTTATATCTACTAATTTAAAATATGAAATCCAATTTTATATATTGAAAACACAAATGTGGAAGAAATTAATTTAAAATTAATTCCTACTATCAAAACAAAAAGCGTGTTTTTAAGAAATAATTACTATCAAAAGATTGACACTTGTTTATTTCCAATTTCAATGTAAAATTAATTCCAATGTCCAAAATTGGATTAAATGGTAAAAATATATTCTAATTACACTTTAGAACCAATTAAAAAGATAATATAACCATATAAATAGATTAGATTAAAAGGCTTTTTGAATTAAAATACAGCATTTTCACTATTCATCAAAAAATGAACTTTATCAGAAAAATACCAAAAATTTACGCAAAGTAAATTTTTATGTCCCTAATCTAAATAAGAATTATATTTCATGAAATAAAACATATAAAAATGACCAAAACTAGATTTAAACTCGGTTCTCCCTCAAAAGGTGGTAAATCGACCTTTTAAAGAATATTATAGTATTTATGCTTAGATTCATTCACATTTATAGCCTCTATCATTTGTTGAATAAATGTAAAAATATTTAACAAATATGTATAGTCATATTTTATTTAGTTTTATTTATTATTTCCATTATAATGGCTAGGCATTAACTACCATTTAAAATACTAATATTATATTATTAGTGTGCAATGTAATATTTCAAAGAAACCCATTGTTGCATATTGGGTACGCCATTGAACATAGCATCCCCTTTAAAGTAAAATTATTATTTAATTCACAAATAATAATAAATATGAAAAATATCATGTTCTTTATTTACCTGGGATGTTACAGCCTTCCCCCCTTTTTGGAATTGAGTCCTCACAATTTTAAAATAGGGCTCGGAAACATCATTTAATGTCCAACATGGGAAAAAGAGTCAATAAAAATATCACTTTAAAAGAAAGAAAAAGAAACAAAAACGTTACATGAGAGACCTATACTAGAATTCCATGTAGGAAAACATGGATATGGAGGACAAAATAAGCCATCATATTCTGATGGAGTGTGATAGAAAACATGATTATGAGAAAGTTAACCACAAGAAAATCACAAACTTGTGATGTATTAAGCGGTTTTGATAACCTAGAAGGAAATGTAAAAAGAAAACGTTTTTTTTAAGTTCCTTTTCATAATTTTATGAATTCATTTACTACATAGAATAATAACATAAGAAAATATACTTACCTTCATGTAGAGTTTCATCCATTAATATGTTTCTACCAAAAACTAATATTTTCTACAAACAAAGATTATTCAAAAAGACTTGGTCATATCAAAATCACAAGAATCAACTTCTAGAGAATAATATCATCCACAAAAGAAGAAATATATATTTCCATTGTCTTTAGACATTAACTAAAACCAAAATGGTTTGTATGAGATCATATAATCCCCAAAAAGGATAATCCTTTATGAAAAGAAATATTAATCTTAATCTCTAAAATTCGACAAAAAAGTACCCAAAGTTCAAGAAAGACAATTAAATACACTATTGCACTTAAAATTGTTCAAAATAATCCAAACTAAGATTGAAACCCAAAACATAGAAGGATTTAATCACATAGTCTTTCACAGTAAATATTAACATTTAACTCCAAAAACATAGACTACTATTAAAGTCTCATACTGATGCATAATTAGCCAAATCACATATTCTCTGTGATAGATTAATCATTTCCATAAATAACCCAAATCACTATATGTCCACAAAAAAAATTTCTTCCAACACAAAATTCCACCATTACTCCTCAATTTAAATCCCAAAGTATTTTATTTTCCATAGTCATAGAGTGTTTCCCCAAAATAGAGAACATATTCCAAAATAACCTTTATCAATTAATCACCAAATCATTTTCCAATATTAAGGATATCCATTTAATAAAACACATGTTCCCAAAATCAACTTATTCTTGATCCATAAAATCATTTATCTAAAATGAATAAGTCATACTAAACAGGGACTTCACATAGTCTAGTAGTAGGCGATAAATCCCAATCGCACTATGGTTGTGGGTTCGATTCCCGCAGCTTTGTCCGACGAGACGGGTTGTCACACAGTCTGCATGATGTCCATTTTAGAAAATTCAAAAATAACCCTAACATGTTTACACCTCAAATGTTTTTTATCCCTTTCATTTTCATCCCAACACATTAAGACCTCTACATATTATATATTGTCATTTTTTTCACCTCTATATAATAAAAAAATCTATTCCAAAAAGAAAAAATGTCATATCTTGATCATGGTGTCTATATGGTTTCATCATTGTCCTATTCACATAGGTAGAAGGTCCAAGAATTTCAAAAATGATTTAGAGGTCCTTCAAAATAATTTTATTCCTTTATCAAAATACACCTTGTACAATTTGGGTCATAAGGGTGTTCGTAGAAAAATAGTTTTGGAAAATAATCATGCATGACATATAATTTCAAAAAATCTGATAAAACATTATTTTTCTAAAACAATTGAACTGAGTTTGAGTTGAAACATTCAATCAGTGGTCCTTTTAAAATACCATAAGTATGTGCTGGGAGACTATATATTAAAATCTGATATAAATAGGTTGTGCAAGGGTCTCCTTCTTCATCACCTTTTTCAAAATCATAATATGCTTCAAAATCTTATGATAAGGTAAAATATTTGAAAATTACTTGAAATTATTTACCTTTCTTGAAAATATGAGATTATTGTCAATATAGAATTTGATTAAATACAACCCCTGATCCATGATGATATCGGGGTATAGTGGAGGAGTTTGATATCTCAAAAAATTGTTTGCAAGTGAGTTGTATGTTATAAAAAGTTTCACAATCATCCGAATATGAATTTACAATAATTCTTTCAAGCAAGTCATCAGAAAGAGATAGGAATGTAATTTGAGATCCTCCTTCTTCCATTTGTAACATACTTTACTTGATCTGAAAAATTTTCAAAAATAAGGATTTAAATTAAAGAGTAGACATAGAGACTAACCATGTGTCAAAAAAACTCCTAATACCAAAATTTATCTAAACTGACCTCTGATACCAACTATAACAACTGGGTCCCTATGACAGCACAACCACCCCGCCTTAACATGGTCGTCGGGTCCTGGCCCACCAGGTACCACCAATTTCCCCGCAGACATGTGGTCCCCACCCTGGGGCCCACCCACATGCCTGAACGGTTCATATGACTAATGATAGTCCACACATGTCAACACATATCCATTCCAATGTGATTTTTCCTCACTTAAACACACCATGGAAAACTTCCCAGAAGGTCACCTATCCTAATCACTACTCCCGACCAAGCACATTTAACTGTGGAGTTCTAATTTGACAGGCTCCCGAAAAGGAAGGTGCACCTTGTTGACATGAATCATGTCATTTCATTATTTAACCCTCTATCATTTTGGGGTGTTACAATCCCCCCCCCACCCTCCTTTAGAGCACAACGTCCTCGTTGTGGTCCCTACATATCAACCCAGGTAGTTCACCGCAATTAAGGCTGGGTACCACCTCTGATACCAATTATAAGGACCCATCCTTAAACATTACATAATCTTGAATTAAATAGATAATTCACATTGAGTATCTTTTCAGGTTTAGAGTTTTAGAGAATTAGGTCATAAAATTTACATAACAACATGAATAATACATGTATACAATTCTACTCAGGATCCATTTTTTTCATAAAATAAATACTCCTAGAAAAAGGGACATATCTAGTTCCATGATTTAGACAGCATGACTATTCCTGGATCCCATCATTGACCCTTATTCAACTTTAAGTCCTGTGGAAAACATTCAAAAAACTTGGGATGAGCATAAAAAGCTCAGTAAGGGATATATAATAAGGAATGAAAACATTAGCCCATCAATAAATACAAAACAATGAAACCATACTTTTCTATTATAACATACCTCATGAAATCATAAGATTTATGAATAACACATAGAAATCATAAATCATAATGGTAACTTATGGAATACATATCAAAATTACATTTTAGATATCACATCTACATAAGGATTAACATTTGAAATACCCATCACAATATATTTCTTAAATCGTTTTGGAGAAACATTCATGTTTACGTCTGTCACGTTACCCAATGCATTAGAGAGCTATCTCAGGCTCACCCGCCCTAGGTTTATCCCAGAACCACCCCTATACGTAATCAATGCCCAATAGCCACAAAATATTCATAACCAATAAAACAAACATAATGGAAAGACAAAATTTATATATTGAAATCACAATATATCATTTTAAAATATTGACAAAATCAAAGCTTTTATCAAAACATTTTCAAAACTATTTAAAATTTTAAATAAAGAGATTATTGAATCAAAGTGTCCCATACCACTTTGAAGCTTTTGAAATAAATTTAAATTTCAAAACATTCATGTCCATATGAATAATTAAAATCATTTTTAAAACATGGACATTAATGTGAAAGATTCAGAATAATAAACCTTTAAAACATTTAAAATGATATTTTAGTTGAAGAGTTTTTAACAAAATGAGAGATCCTAGAATACAAATAATTGAAGAATAAAATTTAATCATTACTTAATAATATCATGATAATAAAGGTATTCATGATATAATATTCCAAAGTACTGTATATACACCATATAAGTGTGAATTGGTTCATATCAACAATGAAGTCTCAATGGAAATGTAAATTGAGACGAAATCCCTTATAAAGAAGGTATCCTTAGATTAAGGAAAAATCAGTTAAATAATTATGTGTGAAAAATATAAATACACCCATTATAAGTGGATATTATGTGTAAAACAATCTGAGGTTATTCAAACATATTCATAGCACGACATAATCAAGAATTATATGTTTAACCCAAAAATTGAAATTGGTTAAAGAATATTTCTTACCGAAATTCGACAGGCTAATAGCATCACTTTAAAATTTATAAAATAAGTTTATGAGAGCGAAAATGATATATCATCACTCTGACATAAAATTTACATCAATAAGGATATATAAGAACATATCCCAATATAATAAGATGTAAATTAAAATACATAACAAAAAGAATTCATTCAAAAAGAGGAGGGTGAAAGGTTCCCTTACCAATTAAGAAACTTACGAACATACACCCCATAAAAGAAATATCACACAATGAATATTTAAATACAGTAAAATTAATTTATATTACACAAATAATACATTCACGGGCAGTACATTCACTATATAAAAGGAAATAGTGGCTAATATAGCATTAATCTAATGGGAATAAAAAGTTAGAAGAAAAACCCTAACCACGTTGTAATCAATCGATTCATATAAGAAACATTTAACAACCACCAAATGAATCACAGAATACCATGAATATAAATGGAATGTTGATAATATATATAAAATGGAAGTACACAATACACCACATGCAATAAATAAGTGGTGAACAATGGAAATATCATGGAATTAAAAGTGAGATAAGAAATCCCTTACGTCATGTCCAACTTGACTCGTATGTTCCTTTTTCTTCATGAATAATAAACTTGAGTTAATTTACACTTGATTAATAACCTTTTTAAAATTTATTATTACTTTTATATAACTTATTAGCTTGAAATAACACTTAGTTAATTATTTGAGTTCATGTCGGACATTCTGTCGATGTTCAGAATTTGAGTTAAAAATTAACTTGTTATAATTACAATTTGTCTATGTGGTCAAAACTCCAGTATCCCCAGAGTGATGTTAATGATTTAGATATTATATATATAGTATATATCTAGTATACATATATATATATTTATAATAGTACATAACATTTGGAGACATGAAATGAAATTGCACCGTTCATGAAGATGGTAAGTCGTACGTACGCATGAACGCTACATTAATTTCTATTTAATATTTAATGGAATGAAAACGTAATGATACATAGGTATATTATAATTAAATTATAATATCATATGATATATATGTTGAATAATTTCATTAACTCTATCTTTATATGTTCCGTTTATTTCATGAACGAATCATATCACCTTGAGGGGGTGGTAGCTCGCACTTCCTAAATGAAATAATCGTGTTTATACAAATTGGAAGGTATAAAGGTATGTTTGTAAATAAAAATTACAAAAGCATAAAGAAAACATATACATAATATATATCATATATAAATATAGTGCCATCTTAATGGCCACCATGAGAGGTGGTGGGAGATAATTGAACATTCATCGCTTCGTGAGGTGTTAGTTTGTCATCCATATAAACAATACATTCTTCAACCATTACATGGGGGTGTGTGTATGTGTAGTTTTAATCCTTATCATAAAAATATCCTAGTATATTTAGGATAATTTTTTTATAAAATAAAGGAATAAAAAGAGTTTAGGGGGTTGGAGAAGTAAAATAAAACAAAATAACATAAGAGAAGATGTTACCTTTAAATCAGGTAACTCCCTTTGGTTTGAACTAAGAAGATTTCTTGAAGTGCTTTCTACCTATGTTAAGTCTTCTAGGATATATAGATGGATCTTGGGAGATTTTTGGAGTAGATTATTTATGATCCAAATATTGAGAAGTATGAGAAATGAGTAGGAAGTGAGGGTTTTTTATAAGGAAGATGAGGGGCTCTTTAGGAAAGTTTGAAACAATTATTTTATTATTAACTCATCTTCGGTTTCAAAAGGTCAAAAAATAATTAAAGTAGAATTAAAGATGGCTGAAGGTCTAAATAAAATAATTCAATAAGAATTGGACAGGTTTTGGATATTTTTTTAATATTAATAATTTTATTTATTTAAATCACTTATTAATGAGGTAAATACTGTACCATTATTGTGTCATAAATAATTTAATTTATTTGATGTCTAAAAATTATAAAAAAAATACCATGATGTAGGGAATATTTTTAGAATTTAAATTAATATTTATATTCTAAAAGATAACTTATATAAACCAATATAAAATTTGATTTACTAAAAGATATTTTTTTATGTCATTTTTTTCTTTACTTTAAATTAATTAATATAAAGTGTCATTATTACTCCCATATGGCTCCATGGGATCCCAAATTCTACCCAATGATATCCATGGTTGGATATGTATTAGGAAATAGGATTATAAAACATGTTAGTGTAATTTATAATTATTATAAAATTATATTTTACCCTTATTTACTATATTTACCCTTTAATCCTGGTAAATAAAATATTTACGGAAGTAAATATTTAAAATTTGTAAAAAAAAAGGTTACCTATTTACACAATTTCGAATAACTGATTCCAAATATGGAATCCATTTTTATAAATTCAAAACAAATTAGTGGAAGAAATTAATTAAAAATTAATTCCCACTATCAAAACCAAAAACGTGTATTTAAGAAATAATAACTATCAAAACATTGACACTTGTTTATGTCTAATTTCAAAGTGAAATTAAATCCAATGTCCAAAATTTGATTAACTAGTAGAAATATATTATAATTACACTTTACAACAAATTAAAAAGATAATATATGATATAAATAAATTAGATTAAAAGGCACTTATAATTAAAATACAGTATTTTTTACTATTCATTAAAAAAAGAACTTTATTAGAAAAATACAAAAAATTTACCCAAAGTAAATTTTGATGTCTCAAATCAAAAGAAGAATTTTATTTTGTCAAATAGAACATATAATAATGACCAAAACTAGATTTAAAGAGGGTTCACCATCAAAAGGAGTTAAATCGATCTTTTAAAGAATATTAGAGTATTTATGCTTAGATTCATTCACATTTATAGCCTCTAACTTTTATTGGATAAATGTAAAAACATTTAAAAAACATGTATAATTATATTTTTGTTAGTTTTATTTATTCCAGCCATTATAATGGCTAGGCGTTAACTATCGTTTATGATAATAATATTATATTATTAGTGTGCTGTGTAATATTTCAAAGAAACTCGTTGTTGCGTATTGGGTACGCAAACGAACATAGAATCCCCATTAATGTAAAATTAGTATTTAATACACAAATATTAATAAACATTCAAATGTATTATTCTTTATTTACTTGGGATGTTACATCCTTCCCCTCTTTTGGGAATTGCGTCCTTGCAATTTTTATTCACTTATCAAATAAGTGGGGATATTTATCCATCATAACATTTTCAGATTCCCATGTTGCCTCTTCAACGATATGGTTTTTCCAAAAATACTTTACCTGAAAAATTACCATATTCCACAACACATGCACTCTACAGTCAAGAATCTGGATTGGTTGTTCCTTATAGGAGAGATTCTCTTCCAATTGAACTGCCTCTGGGCTTAAAACATGAGATGGATCTGGCATATACTTTCTCAACATTAAAACATGAAAAACATTCTATACCTAAGATAATATTGGGGGTAAAGCAACTATGTATGAAAATTCTCCAACTTTTTCTAGGATTTCATAAGGTCCAAATTGTGTAAACAAGTAACTTTTATTTTTAGTCATTTTAAATATTTACTTCAGTAAATATTTTATTTACCATGACTAAAAGGTAAATATTGTAAATAAAGGTACAATATAATTTTTTAATAATAATAAATTAACCTAATATGTTTCCTAATCCAATTGGATGATACATATCTGACCATGGGCATTCTTGGGTCTAATTTGGGACCCCACGGAGCCACATGGCTGTAAAAATGGCACTTTATATTAATTAATTTAAATTAAAGATCAAAATGACATAAAAAATATCTTTTAGTAAATCAATATTTACATGGGGTTATATAATTTATCATTTCGACTCTAAATTTTTTTTGAAAGCTAAAAATATTTCCTACATCATGGTATTTTTTTATAACTTTTGGACATCAAATAAATTAAATTATTTATGACACAATAATGATGACATTTTTACCTCATTAATAAATGATTTAAATAAATAAGATTATAAATATTAAAACAATATCCAAAACCGTTCCAATTATTATTGGATGATTTTATTTCGACCATGAGTCATCTTAAATTCGACTTTAGTGATTTTTTGTCTTTTTGAAACTGGAGTTTAGTTTATAATAAAATAATTGTTTCAAACTTTCTTAAAGAGCCCCTCTTCTCCCCTATAAAAAGCCCTCACTTATAAATAATTAATCACACATCTCAAGAATATTCCTCATAAAACATTTTCTAAAATAATCTCCCAAGATCACTCTCTTCATCCTTGAATCCTTACCTTAGGCAGAAGGCACTTCAAGTAGTCATTTTGGTTCAAACCAAAGGGAGTTACCCAAATTAAAGGTAACAATTTCTCTTAAATTATTTCCTTTTATTTTACTTATCCAACCCATAAACTATTTTTATTACTTTATTTTATATCAAAAAAGTATCCTCAATATACTATGATGTTTTTATGGTAAGGATTAGAACTACACTTACACGCACTATCATCTAATGGGTGAAGAACATACTGTTTCTGTGGATGGAAAACTAACACCTCACGAAGTGATGATTATTCAATTATCACCAACCGCCTCTCACAGTGGCCATTATGATGGAACAGTATTTATATATGATATATATTAGGTTTTTTATATTCTTCTATAATTTTTATTTACAAACCTACCTGTATGCCTTCCAATATGTGTAAACACGATAATTTCATTTGGGGAAGTGCGGACTACCTCCCCCTCAAGGTGATATGATTCATTCATGACATACATAGATTGTATAAAGATATAGTTAATGAAATTATGTAACATATATATAATGTGATATTATATTGGAATTATAATATACCTATGTATCATTAAGTTTTCATTCCATTAAATATTAAATAGAAATGAATGTAGTGTTCATGCATACGTATGGCTTACCGTCTCCTTGAATGATGCATTTCATTTATTATCTCAAAATGTTATGTATTATTATATATATAATGGATATATATGATATATTTTATTTCTAAATCATTAATATCATTTTGGATATAATTTATTTTTGACCACATAGAAAAATTGTAATTATTACAAGTTCATCTTTAACTCAAATTCCGAACATCGACAAAATGTCTGATGTTAACTCAGATAATTAACTAAGTGTTATTGAAATGAAATAAGTGATAGAAAAGTAATAATAATTATTTAAAAGGTTATGAATCAAGTATAAATTAACTTATTTTTATTATTCAGTAAGAAAAAGGAACATACGAGTCAAGTTGGACACGAGGTAAGTGATTTTTTATCTCACTTTTAATTCCATGAAATTTCCATTATTCACCACTTATTTATTTCATGTGGTTTTTTTAGTACCAACATTTGATATATATTATAATTATTATATTTATAATCATGGTATTCTGTGATTCATTTGGTGGTTATTAACTTTTTCTCATATGACTTGATTGAATACAACATGGTAAGGGTTTTTCATCTCACTTTTTATTCCAGTGTGATTCATGATATATTAGCCACTATTTCCTTTTGTGTGGTGGATTTACTGCATGACTGTATTCTTTTTGTAATATACTTTAATTTATTGGTATTTACATATTCATCTTGTGATCTTTCTTTCATGGGGTGTATGTTTCGTAGGTTACCAAATAGGTAAGGGAACCTTTCAGCCTCCTCTTTTTAAAAGACTTCTTTTTGTTATGTCTTTTAATATAAATATTATTATGTTGGGATATATTATTATATATCCTTGTTGATGTAAATTTTATGTCTAAGTGATGAGTTATCCTTTTCTATCTCATCAACTTATTTTCATAATTTTAAAGTGACGTCGTTAGGCTGTCGAATTTCAATAAGAAAACTTCTTAACCCAATTTCAATTTTTAGGTTAAACATCTACTTCTTGATTATGTTGTGCTATGAATATGTGTGAATAACATCTGATTGTTTTACACTTAATATCCACTTATATTGGGTGTATTTATATTTTTCACACATAATTATGTAATTGATTAATCCTTAATATAAGGATACCTTCTTTATAAGGGATTTCGTCTTAGTTTACATTTCCATTGAGACATCATTGTTGATATGCACCAATTCAATCTTATATGGTGTATATATTGTCCTTTGGCATATTATATCATGAATATCTTTATTCTCATGATATTATTAAGTTTTTATTAAATGTTATTCCTTAATTATTTGTATTCTAGGATCTCTCATTTTGTTACAAACTCTTTAACTAAAATATCTTTTAAATGTTTTAAAGATTTATTCTTCTAAAAATTCCACATTAATGCCTATGTTTCAAAAATGGTTTTAAGTATTTATTGATATGGAAAATAATGTTTTAAAACTTAAATATCCTTCAATATATTCAAAGTGGTATGTGACACTTTGATTTAAAATCCTCTTTACTTAATATTTTAAATGGTTTTGAAAATGGTATGGTAAAAGCTTTGGTTTTTTCAATATTTTGAAATGATATATTGTGATTGTAATGTGGAAATGTTATCTTCCCATTATGTTTGTTTTATGGTTTATAAATATTTTATGGCTATTGTGAATTGTTTATGTATATGGGTGGTTCCGTGATAAACCTAGGGCGGGTGAGCCCGAGATAGATCTCCAATGCATTAGGTAACATGACGGAGGTAAATGTGAATGTTTCTCATAAGAGATTTAAGGAATATACTGTGATGGGTAGTCTAAATGTAACTCCCTACATAGTTGTGATAGCTATAATGTAATTATGATATGGATACCACAATTTACCTTTATTATTTATATTTTATATGTGTTATTCATAAATCTTATGATTTCATGCGGTCTGTTAAAGAGTTTATGTTATGTATGTAATGATAAACAAATGTTTTAATTATTTGTTTTATAACCCTTCCTGATATTTTTATGATTATACCAAGATTTGAAATGTTTTTCACAGGACTTAAAGATGAATAGGGTTAAGGATGGGATCAAGGAAAATTCATGCTCTCTAAAACATAGAAGTAGACATGACTCTTTTTTTCAAGAGTTTTTATTTTGTGAAAAAAATGGAAACTGAGTAGAAGTGTATAAATTGTAATCATTTGAGATTTAATAGTTTTGTCCTAATTCTCTAAAAATCTAAATCTGAAAATATCTTCAATGTGAATTTTTTATTTAATTCAATATAAAGTAATGTTTTAAGGTCAGGTCCTTATAGTTGGTATCATAGGTCGTTTTAGATAACTTTAAGAGTTATGGTATTGTTAAATTCATATCCATAAATTAATTTATGTTAATATTGAAATGATATAGCATTTATAGATTACCATGTTTCTTTGCCTAAGATATTTATGTGTTCAGAATGGTTTTCCGTAGAGAAAATAGGGCAACTATATTGGGACGACATCAGGAGGAAGACATCCTTCCAAATCAGCAACCTGAGATGGTCGGAATCAGAACTGAACAGTTTGTTGCTGTGATGGCACAGTTGACTCAGGCTATAAATGGTGGTGGTATCCATGCACTAGATTAGCCAAATCAACCACAGAGGAACATGTCACTAGTAGATCATTTTATGAGGCAACATCCCTCGTCATTTAAAGGATCATCTGACCTTGTGCTAGCATATGGGTGGATTAAAGCACTGTAGAAAATTTTTGATGTCATGGGGTGTTCAGAACAGCAAAAGGATAGTCTTGATGTTTTTTGTTTTGAAGGTGAAGCTGGTCAGTTATGGTCCATGGTAAAAAATATTAGGGATAATGGGGAGATTGATGCTGTTGATTGGGATGAATTCGAAGGTATGTTCCTTGAGAAATATTTTTCTAAGGTGGTTCGACTTAGTATGAAAAAATAGTTCCTATAATTGAGGTAGGAGGATGACTCAATGGTTGCTTATGAAGAAAAAAATCAATTGACTCGCAAGGTATGCTCCAAATTTCATACAAGATCTTGATAATAAAATCAACCATTTTACTCTGGATTAAAGCCAATGTATCGAAGGGTTTTAGCTTCTTATGAGTTCAAAAGTTATGAGAAAATTTTTCGTTGTGTGGATAAGGTGGAAATGGAGTTTTCCGATGATCAAGTGTCCTTTGAAAAACAACATAATAAGAGGTCGAGTTGGTAGACAAAAGATAAGAACCTTTCAAAACAGTATGATGGTAAGTAACATAAGTTTACGTTTTTTGAAAATTGTGGTAAAAATCATGTTGGGTAGTGTCTTTTGAATTCTAGTAAGTGCTACTGATGTGGAAAAATGGGACATAAGGCTCGTAATTGCACTGAAAAAGATCAAGGTAATTGTAAGACAAAATCTGATTTATAGTCAGTAAAATGTTTCAAGTGCAATGAAATGGGTCATTATCAAAATGAGTATCCAACGAAGAACTCAACTGAGGGAAAGCAGCCAGACTACAAGCAGAAAGAGGTGGAGAAATCCTTTGCAACTACTTCAGAATATGTTGGGCCATCGAATGAAGTAGTATGAGGTATACTGTTAGTTTGTTAAGATTCTGCCAATATTTTTTTTGATTTAGGGTCAACATATTCGTTCATTTATGATAAATTTTCTCGTAAATGGGGAATTCCATCTCATGATATGAATACGGAACTTATGGTAAAAACACATGGATGAAATGTGGGGGAAAACGAAATTATAAGAACCATCATGTCCTTGTTTTTGGGAAGAATTTGCCTGAAAATCTTATTTTTTTACCTCTAGTACAGTTTGATGTTATTTTGGGTATGGATTGGCTTTATGTTTATCATTATAAGATTGACTACAGAGCTAAATAGGTATTTTTTCTGAAATATTTTTAGTATGTGTACAAGAATGAACCCTTACTTTTGATAACATATCAGGAAGCTGAGAAAATAGTAAAATATGGAAATTAATGTTACCTTGCACATATTGTTAAAAATAGATGATGTGTAAAGATTGATGATGTTCCAGTGGTAAATGAGTACCTTGATGTTTTTTCTGATGAGTTTCCTGGTATTATACCCGATCAGGAAGTAGAATTTACTATTGACATAGTGCATGATGCTAAAAAAAATTCAAAACCCCCTTATCGAATGAATCAAATTAAACTTTTAGTGTTAAAGAATCAATTGTAGGAGTTATTCGATCAAGGTTCCATTCAACCTAGGACATCACCATGGGGTGATCCTGTCTTATTTGTTAAAAAAATATGGTTCAGTGACACTTTTAATTGATTATTGAGCACTGAATAACATCACTGTTAAGAACAAGTATCCTTTGCCTCATATTGATGATTTGTTTGATCAGATCCAGGGTGCTCAGTATTTTTCAAAGATTGATCTGAGTTTGGGGTACCATCAATTAAAATTAAAGGAAGAAGACATTCTGAGGACCATGTTTCGTACTAGATATGGCCATTATGAATTTGTATTTATGCCTTTTGGGTTAACCAATACACATACTGTATTCATGGATCTTATGAATAGAATTTTCCTTTAGTCCATGGATAAGTTTTGGGTTGTATTCATTGATGATATTTTGTTTTTTTCTAAAAGTAAAGAGGAGAATGAAATCAATTTAAGGGTTATCTTGAAAACCTTAAAAGGAAAGAAACTATATGGGTAATTTAGCAACTGTTAGTTTTGGTTACAAAAAAATTCATTCCTGGGTCACATTGTTTCAAAAAATGGAATAACTATTGATCCTTCTAAAACAAAAGTTGTTGAAAAATGGCCAAGACCCACCAATATAACTGAGATTCATAATTTTCATTGTTTGGAAGGTTATTACAGAAGGTTTCTTAAAAAAAATCAAGGTTATATAGTCCAATGACAAAGTTAACTCAAAAAAAAAGTTAATTTTATCTTGACAAAAGAATGTGATGATTGTTTTCAAAAACTGAAAAGAAGATTGGTGAATACTCCAGCTTTCGCACTGCCTTCCAGAAAGGGTGAGTTTGTTATCTATTGTGATGCTTCATTGAATGGACTTTGTTCTATCCTTATGCAGAATGATCAGGTAATTTCTTATGCATCACATCAGTTGAAATCTAATAAGTTAAATTACCCTACACATAATTTGGAATTAACTGCTATTGTTTTGGCTTTAAAATTTTGGAGGCATCATTTGAATGGAGTGAAATGTGAAATATATACTGACCACAAAGTTTTGAAGTATATATTCACTAAAAAAGAATTGAACATGAGACAGAGGAGATGTTTGGAATTAATCATGGATTATTATTTCACAATCCATTACCATCCCATAAAGGTAAATAAAGTGGTTGATGCTTCGAGTTGAAAAATTAATGCTTCACTAACCATGCTACATTTGGAATGAGATCCTTTAGTTTATGATTTAATGAACTTTGTCATAGAAATTGTTGGTGCAAGAAATTATTTTGTTTTTTTTTAAGTGTCAGTGGAATCATCTCTGTCATAAATAATTAAGCGAGCGTAGGAAGAAGACAGTGAGTAACAGAAAAAGGTAAAGTTGGTTCAAAAGGGTAATTTTTTTGAATTTGACACTGATAATGATTGTGTTTTGAGGTTTGGGAAAAGATTATGTGTGCCTTGTGATTCACAGTTGAAGAATGAGTTGTTATGGGAAGCTCAGAGTTCCCCGTTTTCAGTTCATCCTGGAAGTAATAAGATGTATAGGGATCTTTAGAAATATTACTGGTGGGATGGAATAAAAAGAGATTTTACTAATTTTACTATAAAGTGTTTGACTTGTCAGCAGTTTAATGTAGAGTGTAATTTACCTAAAGGGATGCTTCAGTCTTTACTAGTGCCAAAGTGGAAATGGGAAAATATATCCATGGACTTCGTTGTGGGATTACCAAAGACATCTAGAAGTAAAAAATGCAATCTGGGTTATTGTTGATCGATTGACTAAATCTGCTCATTTACTTCCAATTTGAGATACTTTTCTTCACTACTGGAATTAGAGGTATTTGCAACGGGATATTTACGATGGGATCCCGTCGCAAATAGGCTTTAGCGACGGGGCCTCCTCGCAAATTTCCCATTGCAAAAAACAAAGATTTAAATAATCCTACAATTATATACATTATATATATAAAAAACCTTATACAATGGACCTTCAAAAATTCTATTTGCGATGGGGCAGTTCCCAGTCGCAACTAATCCTTTGATTATATACATTATATATATAATAACCTTTTGTGATGTGCCCTTCACAAATAATATTTACGACGGGACCAACATCCTATCACAAATATTTTTAATTTAAAAATTATATTTAGATTATTTGTGACAGGATCTCGTCGCAAAAATCCTATTCGCAAATACTAAACATAATAAAAAATATATTTAATAAAATTACGATTAATGAAAAAAGTATATTAATATTATTAAAATAATAAAAAAATAAAAAAATATTATTACTAGTAAAATAAAAAAAATATTAAAAAATATAATACTGAAAAAATATATATTTAATAAAATTGGGATTAATAAGAAATTAATATTAATTTTATTACAATAATAAAAAATAAAAAATTATTACAATTCTAAATATTAAAAAAAATATATAAAAAATAGGAAAATGTTATTATTATTAGTAAAAAAAATTAAAAAATAGAATACTAATAATAAATAATAAAATATTTAAAATAAAATAATTTAAATTATGCAATATTTGTACCAATATAAAAGATAGAAACTATAAATAGTTCATATGACACTAAATATTAAATTCAAATGTTTTAACATAAAAAACAAATCACTGGGGGGTCGTTTTCTTGAGGAGGTGGAGGAGCTGTAGGAGATGGTGGAGGAAACTCCATCCCTAAACTACGAGTCACACAACACATGTACTCAATCTTCTTATGATGTTGTTACTACCATCGATGCATCTCATCCTCATAATGCTACTGCTACTACTGTTACTCCAGTTTTTGCCGAAAAATCTCTTCATGCTGCTTCTACAAACACTTTATAAGCTCAGACTGAGTTCGCATCGGCTCCTGATACTATGAGGCAGAAGATGATATCTCTCCACGAGATTCTCTCGAGTAGGACGCCGACATCGCAGTAATACCATAGTAAGTACCAGGAGTCAAATGAGATATGATACCAACTACTCGACCCTACTAAAAGCCATACTGCATTGCCTGCATCCATGCCGCCTCATCGAAATGGTGGGTACTGGTATGCTCAGTCATCTTGCCCTGACTCTCAGCCTATGTATGAGAGGTCACAGCCTCATATGACTCCTTCAATTCCAATTTGAAATTAAAATGGTGAAAATATTATCTGTTGTTAATTGTCAAACTGAAAAAAGTAATACTAACCACAATCTGATGTTGGCAATCACCTATAATCTCTCTAGTGGCTGGATCACTATACATCCTCTGATAAATGTCGAACTCTGTAATATCGGGATGCTCGACTTCCTACAAAAATAAAAAATAAACTGTTTATATTTAAATTTATATATAATATTTAAAATATATACTTACCTGATGCTCTCTATGCGTACTGAACATACGGCCACCAGCTCGATGCGTCACCTCTTGTCTCCCCCAGTTCTGCTTTCCCACTGAAGATCTCCTATGAAATCCACCACCCAACTAGTATAAACATAATCCACCCCAAACATGAGATGAAATGAACTCTGGTCGGTGGGCTCTACATGACTAATCAAATTCTATCACTCATGCTTTCTTAATGGATTTTCTACTCAAATTGTGCCAAAACTGACGGAAACGGTCACGCATAGACACCTGTCATGCCATGTGGATAGCGTCATGCGTGATATCATCAAATAAATACCATAAAACCTAAAAATAATTTATAATATCATGTTATTAATAAAATAAATTTCAAAATAAATATTCTTTATTTACGTACTAGCCAATGATCGAACATGTCACGTCACACATCAATGGGAATCTACTCCCATGTGATCCATGGATGATAAAAATAATTACCCAAGATATCTCTCCCCGGTCCAATAGATACATGCACAAAACTGTGAAAAAGTAATAAATAATAAAACAATTAGTATATATATAAATAAATTAATGAAATATAATTAAAATATATAGGTTACCATACCTCTGTGTTCATGGATCAAAACCAAGATATGGAAATTGCTTGGGGATAGTGTTAGGAATCATCAATCGTGCAAGACTGTGCCCCCTCTGTGTACCCCCTGAACCGTCAGTATGATGAGGGTCAGATGGTCCACAATCCCCCTCATCCAAAGGTATGTTAGCCTCCTGCAACTTGTGAAATATATTCGGATCCATCTGAAACACAAAATTATTGTCGTTGGAAGATAGTTGAAAATAACTATAATATATAGATATATATTAGTTATGATTATAACTAGAATTTAAGAGTGTCAATGTCCATCTTCATCCTCATCTCCATAGCTATCCATGTTAATGTCTTCATCACCCTCCCCAGCATCATCAATATCAATTTGAGTTTCAATTTCATCATCTCTTATCATTTCAAATTCATTTGTAACATCATTAACATCTTCATCATCATAGATCCTTAATTATGGAGTTTCACCATTGATATTCACGTCTCCTTGTGAAAATGATGGATTTTGAGCAATCTCTTGAAAAATTTCAGTTCCTTCCACTTCAGCGAAACCCCATTCAGTTTGAGTAAACTGATTTTCTTGAGATTTCATTTTTATTATGCTCCACCAATCACTCAAGTCTCTTGAAGTAGCATAGTACTTTGAATAATAAATTTGATGTTCTAGTTAAGCCAGTAAAAATGGTTCATTTACAGCAAGAAGACTTTTATATTTAATAATGATGATTCCATGAGTCATGTGAACATGCAACCCTCTCTCATTATCCAACCACTAACATTTAAACATCTTTATATAATTCTGTCCTAGATAACACAGCTCAAAAATTTCATCCAAAATTCCTTAAAAGTCAACTTTAGTTTCTCTATGATGCAATCCTCACAATAAAATTCTATTGTTCATTGTTTTTTTTTGATTCCCCATATGCACGTGTATGAAATCAAAAACCATTAACCACAAATGAATTATGAGATTTAACCATTCTGGATAGTGGGTTACATAATATACAAAGTCTCTTATCAATTCTATCACCATGTTGAGACTCCCGCAAATTTTTTAAAACATTTCTTAATATGATAAATAATAAACGGAATTGATATTAAACCATCAATAATTTATGTTACCAGTTTTTGAAACCATTGAGAAATTATTTTTTGTCTGCGTTCATTAAGACCAACTACTGTAATTTGTGGAAGTTTATTCTTGATATGATTATCATATAACCTAAAAATAAAATAAGTTTACATACTGAAACATAAATTATATAATATGTGATAGAATCACTCACAGTAAAAATGATGTCATTTCTTCACAGTTGAGTAGAACATATGTATGAGCACTTTGATGTTCATCATCTGAAAGCCATCGTGCATGAACTCCACTGAAACCAAGATTTGGATGATTAAAAACTGATAATTGATTATCCATTTAATCATTAACATTCCCCTCATTTCATCCCATTCGATTGTGTTTTTAGGGATATTGAGATTCAAAATAATGAGAGCAGAAAAAAGCAAGTTCCACTTACAAATAAGCTTCAGCAATTGAGCCTTCAACTGATGCTTTGTTACGTACTTTTTTCTTCAATTTCTACATGCATATCTCGAATGGGTATATCCATCGAAACTGTACTGGACCTCCATATTTATCTTCATATGGAAATTGTAATATAATATGTTCCATTGAGTCAAATACATCTGGTGGAAAGATTTTTTCCAGTTTACATATAATTACAGTAACATCTTCTTCCAGTTTGTTTAGCACGTCATAGTCTGTTTTCGCTGCACAAATATTTCAAAAAAAATATGATATGTTTGTTATTGAATCCCAAATCATATAATTCAACAAAACTCTTTATCAAATTGGCATAAGTCTTTCCATTACAACATGACGGTCGTGACTTTTTAATCCGGTAATGTAACCATTCTTAACACATCTTCCCAAATTGGATGCATAGCCATCTGGAAGTCTCAAATCTGCAATCCACTGACAAAATAGTAAGTGAATATCTTTGGACAGTGTATAAGCTTATTTTGGATTCATTAACCTTTGTGATCTGACATTTTCAAATAGTTCAAGTTCTGGTAGCCTGCAAATTTGGGCAAGATCTAATCGTGATTTTACATTGTCTTTGGTCTTACCTAGTGTATCCAAAACTGTATCAAATAAATTATCAAAACAATTCTTCTCAATATGCATGACATCAAACATGCGGAGGACCAAAAAATCATACCAATATGGAAGTTCCCGAAAATGCTTCATTTTATCCAATTATGTTATTTCCCATTGCTATGAATTTTCTGTTGGTTTAATGATGGCCCAAATGTGATGGGAGGTAATGAAAATACAACTGATTTTAACTCTGTACCAGAGATCATTTGTTGAGGTTCATCCCTTTCTATTGTACCTTTTCTGAAATGAAATTTGTTCCTCCTAAAAGGATGATCGGTTGGAAGAAATCTGCAGTGACAGTCAAAATAGAAAGGTTTTTTTCCATTGATGAGCATAAAGACTTTTTTGTCTTTCATACAGTAAGGACAAGATTTTGGACCATGTTTACTCTAGCCAGATAAAATTCCATATGCTGTAAAGTCACTAATAATCCACATCAATGAAACTTTTATTATAAAATTTTGTTTCGCAGCAACATCATATGTACTAACACCATCACTCCACAATTCATTTAACTCATCAATAAATGGTTTCAAATAAACATCAATATTCTTTTTTGAATGTCCTAGAATTAATAAGGCCAAAACGATATAGGGCTCCTTCATCAACATCTATGGAGGTAAATTGTACAGAGTTATAATGACAGGACAACATGAATACTGACTACCATAAGAACCAAAAGGATAGAAACTGTCATTAGAAATTAATCGTACGTTTCAGGCATCTAATGCAAAAGACGGATGGAGACGGTCAAAATGATTCAATGAATCTCCATCAGATGGAAGATTCAAGCTTTTATCTATTGAAATCTTGGTTTTGTGTCATGACATCATTGACATTGTGTTCTGAGACATATATAAACACTGCAACCTGGGTGTAAGGGGTAAATATCTCAACTGTTTTACTAGAATCGATCCAGACTTCCCAGGTTGAGCTTCTTTATACCTTGATTTCCTACATGTGGGACAACAATCCATCGAATCATTTTCACTAGAATATAAGATGCAATCATTTGGACATGCATGAATCTTCCGATAACTAAGGCCCAGATTACGAACCAACCTCTTTCTCTTATAGTAATTTGTAGGCAACACATTTCCTTCAGGTAACAGTGTTTTAACTAATGAAAATATCTGATCAAAATAGTTTTTTGAAATTGCATTATCTAATTTAATATCCATAAATTTGTTAACTGCTTCTAATTTGATTATCTTGCAACCAGGATATAACGCATCCTCAACAGACCTCAACAACTCATAAAATTTAGATGGTGCCAACTTAGGAGTTAAATCAATATCATCTTGAGTTTCAGTTTGCTGAAGAGATGGACCTGAAATATCATGTACTAAATTTTAAAACTGTGATGGATCCAGAATCAAGTTATTAGTATCTTCTCTAGAACTACGTTCTCCGTGTTGATACCAAAAAACATAATCTGGTTGAAAAAAAACTGCAAGATATGTCCCCTAACCTTGTAAATGTGTCAAACGTTCTCAGAGAACATTTTTTACAAGGACAATCTATTGTGCCTTATGAAACATATTCTGGTTTTGATGATGAAAATTATAATAAATCTTCAACACCCTCAATATATACAGGATATAAACCAGAACCATTTGGATTTCTAAGATGATTTATCCAAGCACGATCATCTAATAATGATTGTTGTCGACTTCCTCGTTCCATATTTTTCTAAAAAATATAAAATCATTACTATTTCTGAATAATTTGAAATTATAAAGACAAATAATTACAAAAACTTCTTAATAATTACCATTACTTACAGGCGACACAATTTCCTGTGGATTGACGGCTCATGTTTTGTTCGATGCCTCATTTACTTGAAATATTCTCACATAGAAATCACAATGAAGAATCTAATTGAAGGTACTCATATTCATTCTCGTATGCACGAGAATGAATATGTGTACCTCTGAGCAGATTCTTGATTTTGATTTCTGTGTGAGAAAGTTGCAAATAAATGAGCTGTCGGACAAAAGATCCCCCTTTTCAATGATGAATCATCTTCTTGAAATTGTCCCTGCTTGAACACATTATGAAAAATGTGGTCCTATGAATGCATATTCAAACTCGTGCATACGAGCTTAGATATGCATACATAGAAGCATACTTTTCATAATGTTTTGAGTCGGTCGAAGCTTAAAGAAGAAGATTCATGAAGAAAAGGAGTGTCATCAATCCACTAGAAATTGTGCCAAGTTATTACAAGTTATTACAACTTATTAAAATTGATTTTCTTCCTAATTATTACTATTTCTTACTAATTGTTGGTAATTTTTACTAATTGTTAATATTTCATACTAATTGTTTCTCTTTATTACTATTTATTATTATTTATTACTATGTTTTACTATTTATTACTATTTATTACTATTTATTACTATTTATTACTATTTATTACAATTTATGACTATTTATTAGTATTTATTACTATTTATAACTATTTATTACTATTTATTACTATTTATTACTATTTATTACTATTTACTACTAATTATTACTAAATATTACTAATTATTACTAATTATTACTATTTATTACTATTTATTACTATTTATTACTATTTATTACTATTTATTACAATTTATTACTAATTTTTACTAATTATTACTAATTATTACTAATTATTACTAATTATTACTATTTATTACTAATTATTACAAATTACAACTAATTATTCCTAATTATTACAAATTAATACAAATAATTACTAATAATTAATATTTATTACTATTTATTAAGATTTATTACCATTTATTATTATTTATTACTATTTATTACTATTTATTACTAATTATTACTAATTATTACTGATTTTAACTAATTATTACTAATTATAACTGATCATTACTAATTAATACTAATTATTCCTAATTATTCCCAATTATTCCCAATTATTCCTATTTATTCATATTTATTACTATTTATTACTATTTATTACTATTTATTACTATTTATTACTATTTATTACTAATTATTACTATTTGTTACTATTTATTACCATTTATTACAAATTATTACCAATTATTACAAATTATTACTAATTATTACTTATTATTAGTAATTAGTTTTAATTATTACTAATTATTACTAATTATTCCAATTTATTCTTATTTATTCCTATTTATTCTTATTTTTTACTATTGTTTTACTATTTTTTGCTATTTTTTACTATTTTTTACTATTTATTACTAATTATTACTATTTTTTACTAATTCTTACTATTTATTACAATTTATTACTAATTATTACTATTTATTACTAATTGTTACTAATTATAACTAATTATTACTAATTATTACTATTTATTACTATTTATTACTAATTATTACTAAATATTACTAATTATTACTAATTATAACTAATTATTTCTAATTATTACTAATTATTACTATTTATTTCTATTTGTTCCTATTTATTGCTATTTGTTCCTATTTATTACTATTTGTTACAAATTATTACTATTTGTTACAAATTATTACTATTTATTACAAATTATAACTATTTGTTACTAATTATTACTAATTATTACTAATTATTACTAATTATTACTAATTATTACTAATTATTACTAATTATTACTAATTATTACTATCTATTACTAATTATCACTAATATTTACTATTTGTTACTATTTATTCCTATTTATTACTATTTATAACTATTTATTACTAATTATTTCTAATTATTACTAATGATTTCTAATTATTATTAATTATTACTATTTATAACTATTTATTGCTAATTATTACTATTTATTTCTATTTATTGTTAGTTATTGCTATTTTATCCTATTTATTGCTAATTATTACTATTTATTTCTATTTATCCATATTTATTATTATTTATTCCTAATAATTTTAATTTATTAGTATTTATTACTAATTACTACTATTTAGTACTATTTATTACTAATTACTACTATTTATTACTAATTACTACTACTTGTTACTAATTAATACAATTTATTAAAAATTATTCCTATTTATTACTAATTACTCTTATTTATTCCTATTTATTACTAATTATTACTAATTATTACTAATTATTACTATTTATTACTATTTAGTACTATTTATTACTATTTATTCATATTTATTTCTAATTATTACTATTTATTTCTATTTATTGCTAATTATTGCTATTTATTCCTATTTATTGTTAATTATTACAATTTATTACTATTTATTCCTATTTATTCTTAATTATTTCTATTTAGTACTATTTATTACTAATTGCTACTATTTATTACTAATTACTACTATTTATTACTAATTAGTACAATTTATTACTAATTATTACTAATTATTCCTATTTATTGCTAATTATTCCTATTTTTCCTAATTATTACTAATTATTACTATTTATTCCTAATTATTACTATTTATTCATAATTATTACTATTTATTCCTAATTATTACTATTTATTCCTAATTATTACTATTTATTTCTAATTACTACTAATTCGTACTAATTACGTGTATTTATTACTCTTTATTACTATTTATTACTAAAATATAGATAACAAAACAATTTAAATCTAATTTAATTACAAATAATCAACAATAATTAAAATTAACACAAAAAAATTAAATAAATACTAAATTAAAAAAATATATATAAATACCTTTAAACTTGATATCTGATTGATGTAAGCGCCATCACAAGTTCTCCGTAAAAAAAATTAACTGAGAGAAATTTTCATTCTAAAATGCGAGTTTGGAGAGGGAGAGAAAATGAGAAATGAGAGGAAGAGAAAGAAAAATGGAGGGGGGTATATATAGGCTATATTATTTGCGACATGACTATATGTGACGGGCTTACCGTCGCAAAAGGTACTTTTTGCGATGGGCCTCGTCGCAAATAAGTTTTCCAGCATTAATTGTTATCGGTGGTTAAAAGGGTATTTACGACGGGCACCGTCGCCAAAGGTGACCTGCCGACACACCTTTGGCGATGGGACAATATCCCGTCGCGAAAACGCATTTACCGCCACCGGTATTTGCGACAAGACTCAACACAAATACCCTCCGACCGACACACTATTTGCGACGGGGGGATCTCCCCGTCACAAATAAACTTCCCACGCTTTGCTGCGCATCCCGCCCCAAAGCGCGCATTACCTTTTGCGACGGGACAAACCCCCCGTCGCAAATAACCCCTTGGATGGAAAATTTGCGATGTGATTAGTTCCCGTCACAAATACCCCTTCGCAAAAGACTGTTTTTCCCATAGCGTCTCTAGATCAACTTTCTCAGTTGTATGTTAAAGAGATATTCAGGTTGCATGGTGTTCGCCTCTCCATTTTATCTAATCATGATCCCAGAAATGCTTTTAACTTTTGGAAAGGCTATCAGAAGTCGTTGGGTACTGAATTAAATTTTAGTACAGCTCTTCATCCTCAATCAGATGGGTAGTCAGAACGAACAATTCAAACCATTGAGGATATGCTACGAGCTTGTTCACTGGATTACCTGGGAAGTTAGGACCAACATATTTCTTTGGTTGAATTTTCATATAATAACAATTTTCATTCTAATATGCATGTCTCCATTTGAGGCATTATATGGAAAGTGTTGTTGAGCTATAGCTTTTTGGGATGAAGTAGGTGAAAGAAAGCTGATTGGACCAGAATTGGTAGAAGAGATGGTAGAAAAAGTTCAGTTGTTTCATAATAAAATGAGAACAGCTCAGAGCAGGCATAAAAGTTATGCAGATAACCGGAGGAGGATCTATCTTTCGAGATAGGTGATCATGTCTTTCTCAATGATTCTCCATTGAAAAGGGTGATGTGTTTTGGTAAGAAGGGAAAGTTGAGTCTGAGGTTAATTGGACCTTATGAAATATTAGAAAAGTTGGAGCACTTGCATACAAAGTGGCTTTACACCCAAGTTTATCTCAGGTATATAATGTTTTTCATTTTTCAATGTTGAGAAAGTATATGCCAAATCTATCTCATGTTTTAAGCCCAGAGGTAGTTCAGTTGGAAGACAATCTCTCCTATGAGGAACAACCAGTCCAGATTCTTGACCGTAGAGAGCATGTGTTGGGAAAATGTTTATTTTTCAAGTGAAGGTTTTGTGGAAAAACTATATGGTTGAAGAGGCAACGTGGGAATCTGAAAATGTTATGAGGGTAAATACCCCCACTTATTTGATAAGTGAATAAAAATTGTGAGTACGCAATTCCCAAAAGGGGGGAAGGATGTAACATCCCATGTAAATAAAGAATAATACATTTGAATGTTTATTAATATTGGTGAATTAAATATTAATTTTACTTTAAAGGGGATGCTATGTTCGATAGCGTACCGAATACGCAACTGTGAGTTTCTTTGAAATCTTACGTTGCACACTAATAATATAATATTTTTATTTTTAATGGTAGTTAACGTCTAGACATTGTATCGGCGTGAATGAATAGAACTAAATACAATATGATTATACGTGTTTGTTAAATGTTTTTACATTTATCTAATAAAAGTTAGAGGCATAAAATATGAATGAATCTAAGCATAAATACTCTTATATTATTTAAAAGGTCGACTTACTGCCTTTTGATGGAGAACCCTCTTTAAATCTATTTTTGGTCATTTTTTGTTCTATTTGACAAAATAAAATTCTTCTTTAGATTTGGGACATCAAAATTTACTTTGGGAAAATTTTTGTTATTTCCTGATAAAGTTCATTTTTTAATGAATAGTGAAAAATACTGTATTTTAATTCAAAAATGACTTTTAATATAATTTATTTATATGGTCAGATTATCTTTTTAATTGGTTATAAAGTGTAATAAGAATATATTTTTACTATTAAATTCAATGTTGGACATTGGAATTAATTTTACTTTGAAATTGGACATAAACAGGTGTCAATCTTTTGATAGTTATTATTTCATAAAAACAAGCTTTTTTTTACAGCGGGAATTAATTTTAAATTAATTTATACCACTTCTGTGTTATGAATTTTGAAAAATGGATTCCTTATTTGGAATCAGTAAGTCCAAATTTTGTAAATAGGTAACTTTTATTTGTAGACATTTTAAATATTTAATTAAGTAAATATTTTATCTACTATGATTAAAAGGTAAATATAGTTAATAAGGGTAAAATATTATATTATAATAGTAATAAATTACCGTAACATGTGTCTTAATCCTATTGGCTGATACATATCCGACCATGGGCATCCTTGGGTCAAATTTAGGACCCCATGGAGCCACATGGGAGTAATAATGACACTTTATATTAATTAATTTAAAGTAAAGACAAAAATGACATAAACAAATATCTTTTAGTAAAACAATTTTTACATCGGGTAATATAAGTTATCTTTTTTACTATAAATATTCATTGAAAATATATAAATATTTCCTACATCATGGTATTTTTTATATAATTTTTGGACATTAAATAAATTAAATTATTTAGGACACAATAATGATACAGTATTTACCACCTTAATAAATGATTTAAATAAATAATATTATAAATATTAAAGCAACATCAAAAACCTATCCAATTATTATTCTATTATTTCATTTCGATCATTATTCATCTTAACTTCTAATTTAATGATTTTTTGACCTTTTGAAACTGAAGATGAGTTTGTAATAAAATAATCGTTTCAAACTTTCCTAAAGAGACTGTCCTCTTCCTTATAAAAAGCCCTCAATTTATACACATTTCTCACAATTCTCACACCATTTTCTCGTACCACCTATGCTCCAATAAGCTCCCAAGATCCCTCTCTTCATCCTAGAAGCCTTACCTTAGGTAGAAATCACTTCAAGAAACACATTCGGTGCAAACCAAAGGGAGGTACCCGATTTAAAGGTAACGTCTTCTCTTAAGTTTTTTTGTTTTATTTTACTTCTGCAACCCTGTAAACTCTTATTATTCCTTTATATTATAGAAACACCAGTATCCTCAATATACTGGGATGTTGTTATGATAATTATTTGAACTACACATACACACACCTCTATCTAATGGGTAAAGAACATAATGTTTCTGTAGATGACAAACTAACGCCTCACGAAATGATGATTGTTCAATTAACTCCTACCGCATCTCATGGTGGCCATTATGATGAAACTATATTTATATATGATATATATTATGTTTATGTTTTCTTTATACTTATTTATTTTTCATTTATATCATACCTTTATGATTTCCATAATGGGTAAACACGATAATTTAATTTTAGGAAGTGCGGACTACCGCTCCCTCAAAGTGATATGACTCGTTAATGCCTTATGTGGGATGTATAAAGGAAGGAGATAATGATATTATAAATTATATTATACTGTAATTATAATATATTTATGTATCATTATTTTTTACTTCCATTAAAATATTAATTAGAAATGGAAGTAGCGTTCATGCGTACGAACGGCTTACCGTCTCCATGAACGGTGCATTTCATTTATTATCTCCAAATGTTATGC
The DNA here is from genome assembly GCA_963277665.1 of Viscum album. Lineage (NCBI taxonomy): Eukaryota > Viridiplantae > Streptophyta > Magnoliopsida > Santalales > Viscaceae > Viscum > Viscum album. The sequence continues at coordinate 1,299,302,424 of OY728136.1, forward strand.
ACTATTATAAATACATTTATATACCTGATATATATGATTTACATGATATATAAATCATGAATATCATTCTTGAGATAATGGATTTTTGGCGACATGGGCAACTTTTAATTATAAGGTGTTCAGTTTTACTCAAGTACCAAATATCGATGAAACAACCGTTAATAACTTAAATAATTACATAATGTTTATAACATGGTAATAAGTGATATTAAAGGAATAATAAACTTGAAAATTGTTCTTAATAAATTATAAATTAGCATTAGTTTATTATTCAGGAGATTAAAGAATGATCGAGTCAAGTCGGACACGAGGTAAGGGAACTTCTTAACCCAATTTTTGTTCTTTGGCTTAATCATCTACATTTTTATTATGTCATGTTATAATTATTTGAGAAATGAATTTTGATATCTTCTCTTGTATTTATACATTTTTTATATGTATTTATAGTTAAAAATCATAATTGAGCTATTTTATTTACAAATTTATATTTGTAAGGGACTTCGTCTCAATCTCCTTTCATTGAAGCATATTTTGTTTTATTCTCAACTTTCTTTTATACGGTGTATAAAAACCATTGACTTTTAATTTCATTCAAAGGAATTTTTTTTCTAAGAGTCGTTTTACTAAATGACAAAAAAAGAATGTTTCTTTTTAACGTAATTGGTGACAACGACCTTTTCCGCCGCCGCGAGTATTATTTGATCTTTGGATTCCTTAACAAGCTATAATGTTTTTAAAATAAAAATAAATACTATATACTTTTTTATGTATTTTGGTATTGAAAATGGTATTGATAATGGATTTTTTATGTCAATATATTTAAATGATATATTTTGATTAAAATTTGGAAATGTTATCTTTCCATTATTTTTGTTGTATGTGTTATGAATATGTTATAGTTTTTGGGAATTTTTTACCCATACGGGTGGTTCCACGATAAATCTAGGGCTGGTGAGCCCGAGATATCTCTCCAATGCATTGGGTAACATGACTGAGGTAAATGTGAATGTTTCTCCTAATAGATTAAGAGAATATTATTTGTTGGGTATTACAATGTAACTCCCTATGTAGATGTGATAGCTGCAAAGTAAGTATGATATGGATGCCACAACTTACCTTTATTATTTCTGATTATAATGAGTTATTCATAAATCTTATGTTTTCATGAGGTCAATAAAAGAGTTTATGTTTTTTATGTATTGATGTAGTAATGATTTCATTCTTATTTTATAACCCTTACCTGGCTTTTTATGCTCATCAAAAGTCATGAAATGTTATTTATAGGACATAAAGATGAATAGGTTCAAGGTTGTGATCAAGGAAAAGTCATGCATTCTAAAGCATGGAACTAGACATGACTCTTTTTTCAAGAGTTTTTATTTTATGAAAAAAAATTAAAATGAGTAGAAGTGTCTACTTTGTAATCTTTTGACATGTAATAGTTATGTTCTAATTCCCTAAAACTCTAAACCTGAAAATATTCTCAATGTGAATTATTTGATTAATTCAAGATTATGTAATGCCATAAGGCCGGGTCCTTGTAGTTGGTATCAGAGGTCGTTTTAGGCAACTTTAGGATTAAAAGTTTTTGTTTGACACATTGTTAGTCTCCATGTATACTCATTAAGTAAAATCCTTATTTTTTAAACATTTTCAGATCAAGGAAAGTATGTTACAAATGGAAGGAGGATGATCTCAAACAACATTCATATCTCTTCTTAATGACATGCTTGCAATAATTATTGTAAGGTCATGTTCATATGATTGTGAAACATTTTATAACATGCAACTCACTTGTAAGAAATTGTTTGAGATATCAAACACCACCACTGTACCCTGACATCATCATGGATCATGGGTTGAATTTATTCAAATCCAATTTTAACAATATTCTCATATTTTTAAGAAAGGTAAATATTTTCAAGGAATTTTCAAATATTTTACCTTATCACAAGATTTTGAAGCATATTATGATTTTAAAAAAGGTACAGAAGAAGGAGACCCTTGCACAACCTATTTATATTTGATTTTAAAATATACTTTCCCAATACATACTAATGGTATTTTAAAAGTAACACCGATTGAATGCTTCAACTCAAACTTAGTCCGGGTGTTTTATAAAAATCAAGTTTTATCAGATGTTTTGAAATTATATGTCATACATGATTATTTTACAAAACTATTTTTCTGCGAACAACTATATGACCCAAGTTGTACAAGGTGTATTTGGATGAAGGAAGAAAATGATTTTGAAGAATCTCTAAATCATTTTCCCAATGCCTGGACCTTCTACCTACATGAACAAGATGATGATGAAACCACATGGACACAATGATCAAGGTATGATGTTATTTCTTTTTTGAATAGTTTTATTTTATTATATGGAGGTGAAAAAATTACAATATAAAAGATGTTGAGGTCTTAATGTGTTGCGATTAAAATAAATGGTATAAGAAAACCTTTGAGGTTAAAACATGTTAGGGTTACTTTTGAATTTTATAAAAAGGACAACATGCACACTGTGTGACAACCCATCGCATCGGACAAAGTTGTTATAATTGAACCCATAACCAAAGTTTGATTGGGATTTATCACCTAACACTAGACTACATGAAGTCCCTGGTTTGTATGACTTATTCTTTTTAATTAAATGAATTTATGGTTCAAGACTAACTTGATTTTTGGAACTTATGTTTTATTTAATTAATATATTTAATATAAGAAAATGATTTGGTGATTAATTGATAAAGGTTATTATGGAATATGTTCCCTATTTTGTGGAATCACTATATGCCTATGGAAAACAGAATACTTTTGGATTTAAATTGAGGAGTAATTGTGGAAATTTATTTTGGAAGAATATCTGTTTTTATTGGGGACATATAGAGATTTGGGATGTAACACCCCAGGTAAATAAAGAATATGACATTTTCATATTTATCTATATTTGTGAATAAAATATTAATATTACTTTAGAGGGGACACTATGCACGATGGCGTACCCAATACGCAACAATGAGTTTCTTGGGAATCTTGCGTTGCACTCTAATAATAAAATAATATTATTTTAAATGGTAGTTAACGCCTAGCCGTTGTAATGGCAGGAATGAACAGAACTAACTAAAAAATGATTATATATGTTTGTCAAGTATTTTTACTCTTTACAATAATTGTTATAGGATTAAAAATGCGAATGAATCCAATTTTAAGCATAAACATTCCAATATTCTTTAAAAGGTCGATTAACCGCCTTTTGATGGAGAACCTCTTTTAAATCCACTTTTCAGCAATTTTATGTGTTATATTTGACAAAATAAAATTATTCTTTAGAATCAGGACATCAAATTTTACTTTCTGTAAATTTTTGGTATTTTTCCGAAAAAGTTCAATTTTTAATGAATAGTGAAAAATGTTGTATTTTAATTCAAAACCCCTTTTTAATCTAATTTATTTATATGATTAGATTATCTTTTGAATTGGTTTTAAAGTGAAATTAGAATATATTTTTACCATTTAATGAAATAGTGGTCATTGGAATTAATTTCACTTTGAAATTTGACTTAAACTAGTGTCAATCTTTTGATATATATTGTTTCATAAAAACATGCTATTTGTTCTGACAACGGGAATTAATTATTAAATTAATTAATGTAACTTATATGTTATGAATTTTGTAAAATAGACATCATTTTTGAATTTGGAATATCAAATATATCTTAGGGTAAATTTTTGGTAATTTTCTGAAAAACTTCAATTTTTGATGAATAGTGAAACCACTAAGTGGTACATATAAAAACTGATTTTCCGTTTAAATGAAATTTTTCCACCTTTGTGTTTTGAATTTCAAAAATCCGACATACATGGTTGTCATTAAGAATTAAAATGTGGTTCAATGGGATTAGAATAATTTTTTGGTGAATAGTAACTTATTAAGTTTGTAATCGTGATTAGAAGTAATTAGTGTAGTTTAAGGTAAAAATAATCTTTTAATAATATGAAATGAAATTTACACTTGTCCTACCCTTATTTGATGTCTCATGGACTACCAAGACAATACATGGGTCAACATCGGGACCCCATGGAGCCACTTTGGTTGGAAAATGGCATTAATACCTTTTTATTTAATGTTAAAATTAAAATGACACAAACATGAGATGTTTTACTAAAACAATTTTTACCTAGGGTTATACAAGTCAGATGTTTGACTATAAATTGTCATTGTAAAGATAAAAAGATTTACTACAACATAGTAGTTTTTTTATAATTTTTATACATTAAATAAATTAAATTATTTATGACATCATGATGATGCAGCGATGACCTCATTATTTAACGATTTAAATAAAATGGAAAGATAATGTAAAATCTAAGACCTAAAAATTTCCAAAACCTATTATATGAGTGGATTTAGAACCCTTATCACCTTATACTCTAAACACATCAATTTAGTACCATTAAAATTCGAAACGCATTCTAAAATAAAGTAAAATTTCTTTACTTTCCAAGAGTGCCCCTCCTCTCCTCTTATAAAAGGCCACCACCTCTACCTCCTTACCCACACTTCCAAAGCCTTTGGATCAGAAAAACCCTGACCATTTTGTCTCTCCACATCTCTATATAACTTTTAGAAGCCTCACTTTGGGCATAAGTCATCCCAAGGAAGCCTTTGAGCTCAAACCAAAGGGAGTTACCCGATTCTAAGGTAATGTCTTCACTTGTGTCCTTTTGTTTTATTTTGCTTCTCCAACCCACTAAACTCTTTTTTTTCATTTATTATGTTAAAAATACAGTATCTTTAATATACTAGGATGTTTTAATTATAATTATTCGAGTTAAACTTACACACACCTACATCTAATGGTTAAAGAACATACTGTTTCTGTGGATGGTGAATTTCTGCCTCACAAAACGATGATTGTTCAACATTCTTCTAACACCTTCGAAGGTGTCCATTAAGATGACACTATATTTATATATGATATATAATATGTTTATGTTTTACTTAAGCTTCTGTATTTTTCATTTATGGCATACCTTTATGGTTTCCATTATGGGTAAACGTGATATCTTCATTTAAGGAAGTGCGGACTACCGCCCCCTCAAAGTGATTTGATTTGTTAATACCATATGTGGTACGTATAAAGGATATATTTAATGATATTATATATGATACCATAATGGAATTAAAATACTATTATATATCATTATGTTTTAATTCCATTAAATATGAAATAGAAATGAAAGTAGCGTTCATGCGTACGTACGGCTTACCATCTCCATGAACGGTACATTTCATTTCTTATCTCAAAATGTTATGCACTATTATAAGTACATATATATAATGGATATATATGTAATATATTACATCTAAATTATGGATATCATTCTGGAATTATAACATATATATATATATATATCTCATTTTTTTTAATTACATTAATATGACAAAAAATGAAAGTAGTGTTCATGCGTACATACGGCCTACCGTCTCCATGAACGGTGCTTTTAATTTTTGTCTCCAAATGCTATGGAATAGTATAAAATGAATATATACTGAATATATATAATATTTAAAACATCAATACTATTCTGGATATGATATACCTATAACTACATCGAAAATTATTTTCCAACAAGTTCAATTTTTGACTCATGTACCTAACATCGACAAAAACGTCTGATATGAACTCATATTATTAACCAATTATTATAACATTAAAATATGTGATATGAACTGAATAATAATCTTTATATTAGGTCCTTAAGCAATTATAAATTGACCAAAGTTTATTATTTAGGAATATAAATAAACGAACAAGACATGTTGGACTTGAGGTAAGGGATCCTACTCCTCTCTTTCTTTTTAAGTACACTCTTTTATGTCATTCCTTTTAAGCTCATATTTCTTATGATTGGGATGTTATTTTATATTAATCTTACTGTAATATTTATGTTCATATTATGAGAGACCATATTTTCTCTCATCAATCCATTTTGGAAGTTTTGGGTGGCGCCATTTCGTTGCCAAATTTTCGTAAGAGATCTAACCTCTCTCTTTCTTTTTAAGTACTCTCCTTTATGTCACTTATTTTAAGCTCCTATTTTTTATTTAGGGGGATGTTATTTTATATTCCTCTTTATTTAAACTTTATGTTAATATGATGAGAGACTCTATTTGGTCTCATCAATCTTTTTTTAAAAGTTTTAAGTGGCACTGTTAGGCTGCCGAGTTTTCATAAGGGATTTTTCATCTCACTTTTATTCCCATCAGATTTATGCTACATTGGCCACAATTTCCTTTGATTGGTGTATGTACTGCCAATTATTTTACTCATTGTGTAATATAATTTCATTTATGAGTATTTACATCAATGTTTTATTGTCCTTCTTTCACGGGGTGTATGTTTCGAAAGATACCCATGTCGGTAAGGGAACCATTCACCCTCATCTTTTTAAAAGACTTATTTTGTTATGTATTTTAATTCACATACTATTATGTTGGGATATGTTATTATATATCCTTATTGATGTGAATTTTATGACCAAGTGATTAGATACCCTTTTTATCTCTCATCAACTCTTTTTCTGAATTTTGAAGTGACGTCGTTAGGCTGTCGAATTTTTTCAAGGGAACTTCTTAACCCAAATTTAATTCTTTGGGATAAACTTGTACTCCTTGAATATGTCATTCTATGAATATGTGTGAATAACCTCTGATTGTTTTACACTTAATACCCACTTATATTTCGTGTATTAATTTGTCACACATAATTATGTTATTGATTTATCCTTAATCCAAGGATACCGTCTTTGTATGGGACTTCGTCTCAATATCCTTTCATTGAGGTATATTTTGTTTTATACACAACCTTATTTTATACGATGTATAAACCCCTTTGACTTTTACGTTTATTCAAAAGGAATCTTTTTTATATGAAGCGTTTTACAAAACGACAAAAGGGAATGTTTTTGTCATACGTATGCGGCGACAATGACTTCTTCGCCGCCGTGACCATTATTTGAGTTTCAGCTTCCTCAACAAGCCATACCTTCTTTTTAAAAGAAAAATAAATTACATGTTTTACTTTTATTTTGTTTTGGTATTGGAAATGTTTTTCATGAGGTTTTTTATATCAATGTGTTTTATTGATATCTTGTGATTGAAATGTGGAAATGTTATGTTTCCTTTATGCATGTATTATGTGGTACGATTATGTTATGGTTCTTGGGCATTGTTATAAAGACGGGTGGTTCTATGATAAACTAAGGGCGGGTGAGCCTGATATATCTCTCCAATGCATTGGGTAATGTGAAGGAGTGAAACATTAAGGTTTCTCCGAAGAGATTTAGGGAATATACTGTGGTGGGTATTCCAAACGTAACCAAGAGGGTTACTCCCTACATAAGAATGTTATGAATGCCTCAAGTTACCTTTTATGTCTTATGATTTCTATGATTTATTCATGATTTGATGAGGTATGTTAAAGTGCCTATGTTTTATGGGTAAAGTATGATTTCATTCTTATGTATATATGAACTCATGTTTCCTTTCCATATTTTTTATAACCATTACTGAGCTTTTTATGATCATCCCAAGTTTTTTTTTGAAATGTTTTTCACAGGTCAAGGGAAAGGTACATGATATGAGGATAGTGTCAAGGAAGTGTCAAGAAAGAATCCATGTTTTATTTTAAATATGTTTCTGTTGATGGGAAAAAATGAAAACTATCTTTTATGTAACCACATTGTTTAAATGTGGAATGTAATGCAAGTTTATGATCTAATTCTCTAAAACTCTAAACCTGAAAAGATCCTCAATGTGTAATGTTGTATTAACTCAAGATTAAGTAAGGTTTAAGGCTCAGGCCTTATAGTTGGTATCAAAGGTCGGTTTAGATAACTTTAGAGGTTAAGGTATTCTTTAAGCATAAGTGACATTACCATATTAGCTAGGATTTTAGAAAGAGTCATAGTTTTTTGATAAAGTGAATGAGTAAGTATATATTAGTGTTTATCTTCCTCATTAGTACATGATGGTTATGTTGATATACTCACACTGACCTTTTTGGTTTTAGTAAATGGATGGATCTTGCAGGAACCAAAGTGACAATGGGTTTGAAGGAAACTGTGGTGGTTCTCTGATTAAGAGACTGGATGAAATGGGGGATTCAATGAGGAATCTCATGGTTGTTCCAAACCAACTATCAAGGAGTCATGATCAACCACTTCAACCTTGGTGAGTTCTCTAATGCATCATGTATGAGATGGCCAACTCGATGTGGAAGTTCAGGTAATAATTATTAAGGTAACCATTAGGGTTTATATGATCCTTACTTTTTAGGTAATTATGGGTTACTCTATGATATGATGGAAAATGAATGGAATGAGATAAACTTGAGGTTAAAATATGTTATGATCATTTTTGAATATTTTATCTCATTTTGGGGAATGTTTTAAGAATTATATAGTTTTGTAAAAAGGACAACACGCAGACCTTGTGACAACCCGTCGCGTCGGACAAAGCTGTGGGAATCGAACCTACAACCAAAGTGTGACTGGTATTTATCGCCTACCACTGGACTACGTGAAGTCCTTGGTTATTTTGACTGATTCTTTTTAGTTAGATTATTTTATGAATTAAGAGTAAGCTGATTTTGGGTTATCTATGGAAATGATTAACCTATCATGGAGGATATGTGATTTGGTTAATTTCTTTTCAATACGAGATATTAAGAGCAACTGATGTTGTTTGGAGATAAATGTTACGATTTAACATGGAAGACTATGTGACTAAATCCTTCAAATATTTGGGTTTCAATCTTAGTTTGGTTTACATTGAAGAATTTTATGGACAATTTGTTTATCGAATGGTCCTCAGTGAACTTTGGGTTTTGTTGGACAAATTTTGGAGATTAAGAATAGATTTTCTTTTTATAAAGGGTTATCCTTTTCTGGATTATCTGATCTTGTTCTAACCTTTTTGGTTTTGGTTTTGGTTAAAGTATAAATACATGGGAAGTATATAGTTCTCTTTTCTGGATTAGGTGATCCTCTAGAAGTTGATTATAGTACTCTTAATGTGAATAAGTCTTCCTAAATACTCGTCTTTTGGGGAAAGTATGAGTTTGTGTATGAAATCTAGTAAAAGTTGAAAGTCAACATGAAAAGTAAGTAGGTTTCCTTAAGATCAAAAATAAATTCCTCAATGAAGAGTAACTTAAAACAAAAATGTTGTCTGTTAACTTTTCCTACTGGGGAATCGAATATCGTTTAACCCATCACAAGTTTGTGATTTTCTTATGGTTAAATTTCTTCTAGACATGTTTACTATCACTCTCCATCAGAACATGACCCTTTGTTTTTTCCTCCATGTCCATATTTTCATACTTTGAATCCTAGTATGGGTTAACTCAGGTGACCTTTGTACTTATCTTTCTTTATTTTAAAGTGATTGTTTTACTAAATCTTGTTCCGATGTGGGATTTTCAATGAAGTTTTCAAGCCCAATTTTTAAAAATTGCGAGGATGCAATTCCCAAAAGGGGGGAAGGATGTAACACCCCAGGTAATTAAAGAATATGACATTTTCATATTTATCCATATTTTTGAATAAAATATTAATATTACTTTAAAGGGGACGGTATGTGTAGAGACCCGAAGCTTGACGTACATGAACATTACATTACTTTTGCGGAATACTTAGTACATAACAAAAACACACACACAAGGATCGTAATAGTTTAGTGTCTTTGGAAACTCGGAACGTAAACTTCTAATTGTGGTGGAAGATCTTCAACATCTCCCATAAAGATCTTCCTTTTTTTTTACCTAAAAACCTTTCTTTATATCCTGGGGAAAATAAAACATAAAAGGGTGAGCTCAAATGCTCAGTAAGGGTATACAAAAGAAAAATCAATCACATCATATTCATAAGAACATAACTTTTGGAAATCTTAACCTGCAAAAGAGAGCATAATTTCATAACATGGGATAAATCATAGTAGTGAAATGAAATCATAACATAAAACATTACTCATTGTGGCATACACACATAATCATAGAGAATCATTTCTTGTTAGTCAAGACTCATTGCCAAGACTATCTTAGTGGACAAAGTCCCTTTCTGAATCGAGTAATCCTCGTTTCAGTCCTGTTTCACTGAACCGGTATAACCTACCATTCCAGCCATGTCTATCTCATGAGATATAAAATCTTTACCCAATGCATTGGAGGGAGATATAGGTCCCACCCATCTCTTAATTAATCCTTTCTTATGTGTGCCACAAAATCATAAATCATACATCATTGCATAACCCATGTAATAAAAATGGGATTCTTAAACATGACATCATAAAACCATTCATATAAGATAAAGGAATTCATAAACATAATTCCATAACAACATAGTCAAATAAATGTAAAAATATGGATAGAAACAGAACCCTTTATTGTCTTATATGGAAAATAATTTTGATAAAACACTTGAATTTAATTCTTGAGGAAAATATCCTTTCTTCTTCAAAATCAATTTCTTTTCACAAAACGTCATGAAATTTTAAAAGAAAGATATTTTATTGAAAATAGTCATGAAATATTTTGGAGGAAGATTCATGAAAATAAGGCTTTATAAAACAGTATAAATCCGTTCGTGCCGTATATGTTAAAAAAAACATTCTTCGTACTTTTGTCGGAAAAGTCAAAAAGTACCTCGTATGGAAAAACGACAAAAGATTCCTTTCATATTCTTTACTAAAGACTCACCTAAGGGTAAAATTGGATTTAAACTATTGCAAGTGGATGGAAACAATATTACATATTTAGGGAACATGTATGTGGATGATAAAATACACCCCAGTAAATACTTACGAATAAACAATCTCGGATAAAAATGAGATTGTGATATTTCCCTTACCTTAGGTCCGACTTGCTTTGTAAGTGTCTGAACCTCCTGTATAATGATTTAAATCATGTTATTGACTTATTACAGAATCATATTCATTGTTATGATATCATATATGGTTCACTTATGACATTATATTACCCGTTCTTTTGTAAATTCCTTGTTAAAGAAGCGTTTTGGGTAAAATCGTTTCATTTATCTTAGGTGTTTTGACTTGTTGTTCTTGACATCATTATTACTTATATATTGATTTACTTACTTCCAGAATATAAAATATGATTTATATATCATATATATTCCGTATATATATATATATATAATAGGTATATAAATAAAATGAAAAACACCGTTCATGGAGACGGTAGTCCGTACGTACGCATGAACGCTGTTTTCCTTTCCTTATTGTCTTGAAATGGAAGTAAGTAGATGACATACATATGTATATATATAAATAAATCCAGTAGCTTTATAATGTCATATATTTCATTATTATTTCTTATATATACATTATAATCATTCTTAAATTGTTAACATGGAGAATGAATCTCATCGCGTCGTGGAGACGGTAGTCCGTACGTACGCACGAGCGATGATATCATTTCTATAAATATTGAATTGAATTGGAGTGGATTATACAATATATCAGAATCAATATGATGTTGTAATAACTATGTATAGTTATTCTTTACACCATTATACCCATCCATGTAAGGTGGTGGTGGAAAATAGATTACACCACGGCGTGGAGACGGTATTCCGTACGTACGCACGCGCGGTGATTTCTTTTTCCGTAGGATGGATAGATGGTGAAATAGGGTTGTTTCATACTTATAATAACATATCAGTATATGAGTGATACTTATGTTATTACTTCATAATGAAACAACCTAAGAAGAAGAAGTGGAAGAAGAAATAAAGATGAAAGAATTGGTAACGGTAATTACCTCTTCTTTGAAGCGCCTTTTGGAGACCTCCTCTTAGGGAACTAAAATTGGTCTTTGAGTAAGACCAGAACCTCTGGGATGTTGCTAGGGAAGTGGAGAAGAGATTTTGGCAGGGGTTGGCCGAGATTGAGTGCTCAAATTGGTGTGAGGAGGAGGGGGAGGAGGTGTCCTTTTATAAGGGAGGAGAGGGGCACCTTAGGAATATCTCAAAATATTATTTTATATTAAAGTCAAAATCGGTTTATAATGGTTCCAAAGGGTCTTATTTCGAAGCTAAAGTTGGTATGGGTCTAAATCCTATCAACCAATAGGATTTAGACAAGTTTAGGGTATTATTTTAACCTTATCAATTAGATTTAACTCTAAGTTAAATAATTTAACTTTTACCGTGTCTTTTTGTTTTCTTTCACTATATGGTTAATAAACTTACTATAACATGCCAAACGAACCCCAAATTGTATATTATTAATACATATATCCTTATCTAAGTCATTTGGCCGAACCTTATATTTTTAGGAATAAAATAACAATTAGTAATATAATATTTGATTTAAAAACTATTTTGTGTCAATTTTGACACTATTTGATATATGATTTTTGTGAAAGTCATAACAGAATTATATGTTCAAACCAAGTTGATTAAATCATCACTAATATATCATAGTAACCTATAAAATTAGTGGAATTCATAAAAAGTCTTAAATTACATTTATTTTGGTATTTATATTATCAATTATTTCAATATTTCATTAATAAGATAATTACTGCATCATCTTTGTGTCATAAATAAATTATATTATTTGATGTCTAAAAATTACAAATAAAATACCATCATGTAGGAAATCTTTTTAGCTTTCTAATGAATATTTATAGTCTAATTTATCTTATGTATAACCCCATATTAAAAATGATTTACTTATTAAACTTTGATTTTAACTATTTTAACCCTTCTTTAAATAAATTAATAATAAATGTCCTAATCTAATCCAAGTGGGCCTAAGTGGTCATATGTTATTCCTAAGTTTGTTTTTGGTCGAATTACACTTGTCCAATAGAATTAGGACACGTGTTAGGGTAATATTAATATCATATTTACCCTTAGTTACCCTATTTACTATTAACCGCGGTAAAAAAAGTAAAAAGTTACTATTCACCAAAAAATTATTTTCATCTCATTGAACCACATTTTAGTCCTTGATATTAACCGTGTCTCTCGGATTTTCGAAATTGCATTCACAGAAGCGGTAAAATTAAGTTTTATGCAAAATTCAGTTTTTATCCTACCACTTAGTAGTTTCACTATTCATCAAAAATTGATGTTTTTCAGAACAATGCCAAAATTTCATCCCAAGCTATATTTCATATTCCGAATTCAAAAATGAATTATATTTTACCAAATTCATAACATAATAGTTGCATTAATTAATTTTATAATTAAATCCCGCTGTTAAAACAAATAGCGTGTTTTTTTTAAGAAACAATATCTATCAAAAGATTGACACTTGTTTATGTCTAGTTTAAATGTGAAACTACATCCAATGACCAACATTGTATTAAATTGTAAAAATATGTTCTAAATATACTTTAAAACCACTCAAATTAATGATTTATCACTATTAATTATTTCGATTAAAAAAGTTGTTTTTAATTATAATTTAGTAATTTGCACTATTCATCAGAATATGAAAGTTATCTGAAAAGTACCAAAATTTCACCTTAGGCTAAATTCGATACTCCGAATCCAAAAATAAAGTTCATTTTGAAAAATAAGATTTACTGGATTTCAAAAAGTGGTTATTACTATTCATAACGGGTAGTTTTAATAATATTTTTATAGCATATCGTTGTTTAGTGAAACTCGGTATTGCGTACTACACACGCTATCGAGGAAGGCCGCGATTGCGTGTAATGCAAGGCAAGTCAAGGATGTGTGTTGTGCAAGATCCTTTTGGTGTAGCGTATAACACAAGACATTAGTGAAATAAAAAAGAATATTTTTCATAAAATCTCGGGTTGTTACATTCTACCCCCCTTAAAATGAATTTCGCCCTCGAAATTCGTCGGGGTTATAAATGGTTTTCTATTCGAAAGTTTCTTTAATAGAAACCCACATCATAAAAGGGAATACCAAAACTTGGCTTTAAAAACTAAAGTATGAAATGTAACGATTACCCAAATAAACTAATCACTGGGTTTCCACATAGGTGAAAATATGGATATGGAAGAGAAATCTAACCATCATGTTCTGATGGAGAGTGGTAGAGAACATGGCTATGGAAAAGCCAGTAATCACAAATCCATAAATTTGTGACGATCTAAGGTACCATCTGATTCATCAGGTATAAGAGAACTAGGACAACATTTTTGGTTTTCAAGATCATTTCCCTAAAGTTAAAGAATTTGAATTAGAATAAATACTTACTTTATTTTGGTACAATCTCACTGTTGTTCGTGCCTTTAACAATTTCCACTTCATCTCTTAAATAAACGAAGTTGAATTTGTTATTCGTGAAGTGTTAGCAGATCATGTGATAGAATGACGGGTCATTCCATCTGTTTCAAACAAAAGGTTAGCAAAATTATATACATAAGTCGATCTATAGTGAGATTAATCACATATGGTTTCTAAAATGGACTTATACTTCATATATCATACTGCTTAATATGATAAAACTAGTTTCTACTAAACAGGGACTTCCTTTAGGCCAGTGGTAGGCGATAAAGGCCAGTCGCACTTCAGTTGTGGGTTCGATTCCCACAGCCTTGTCCGACGCGATGGGCTGTCGCCCGTCCTGCAGGTTGTCCTTTTTCTAAAACTATATTACTATAACATCCCATCAATAATATCGAAAATCTCCTATCCTTAAACAATACTAACTTATGTCCAACATAATCCAGTCTAATCTTTAGGCTTATACATAATACTGCAGTCCACTCTCATAATATAGTGACATCGATTACCAGAGATTTAATACTGTCGTTGATCCCCACATATCATAAGATATGTCTTGTTGGTCACATTCCAAACATTCAAAGTCCTTAATCGTGTATTCTCTTGAATACCTTAGTGAAAACATGAGTGCAGTTAAAAGTTAACACTTTCCACATACCAAAATCCTCAAAATTCTATATACTCAAACCATGATATCACTTAGTCCTTATATCAATCATGAGCTCATGAATACTGTCAAATATTTCATTTTATCATTTTCCCTTCATTATGCGCATATCATCTTTTTTTCCAAAAATACCTCAATCACTTCGAATACCACATTAGAGCAATACATAAATATTTCAATACACCATAAAAGTACCTCAATAACATTATTCTTGAATACCAATACATAAACACTTCAGTCCATCCACTTCAATGACTGTCCTGGAATAAGTCCTTCCTTGATTTAGAAGTATCTTTTTAGGTCAGGGCATTGAGTTGGGTAATGCCCATGTTCTCCACAAATAAGACATTGAATTCCATAACAATCTGTCACTCTATGACCCTTTTCTCCACACAAATAACATCGGTCCCTCCATTTCAGGTATTCCTCAAGGTTCTTCTTCCCTTCTTTAGAAATCTCAATCTTCCTTTCTTTATGCTCCTCAACATGCGAACATGCATAATAGTTTATCTTCCTCTTCTTTGATGAATTAGTCATACCACTAAATTTCACCTTGTTAATCATATATCGTGATGACTGATTCGGCATAATCACAATATCTTTATCTCTAGGCATCACACAATTTTGTTGCTCATAGTCACAAATTTGTCCATTGGATTCAATGTTAACCGAATTCCTTCTGGTTCCCTCCATTAAATAAAACACAAAAAGAATTTTGTGAGAGGCGAAATCATGCTAGGGAAGACAACATAGTAAAGGGGGAGCACCCTCAATATCTAACATATTAGGTTAAATTCTATGATCGTTAGCATAATTCTAGGACTATAACCTATACGTATACTTAACCTTATTGACATCCCTAGACATACCTTAGAAATATCTCTAGGGTTCTCACTAACGTTTTCGCATCCTAGTTTCCAAAGGTTGACTAAACCTTTCCTCTGATACCAACTGTAGAGACCCGAAGCTTGACGTACATGAACATTACATTACTTTTGCGGAATACTTAGTACATAACAAAAACACACACACAAGGATCGTAATAGTTTAGTGTCTTTGGAAACTCGGAACGTAAACTTCTAATTGTGGTGGAAGATCTTCAACATCTCCCATAAAGATCTTCCTTTTTTTTTACCTAAAAACCTTTCTTTATATCCTGGGGAAAATAAAACATAAAAGGGTGAGCTCAAATGCTCAGTAAGGGTATACAAAAGAAAAATCAATCACATCATATTCATAAGAACATAACTTTTGGAAATCTTAACCTGCAAAAGAGAGCATAATTTCATAACATGGGATAAATCATAGTAGTGAAATGAAATCATAACATAAAACATTACTCATTGTGGCATACACACATAATCATAGAGAATCATTTCTTGTTAGTCAAGACTCATTTCCAAGACTATCTTAGTGGACAAAGTCCCTTTCTGAATCGAGTAATCCTCGTTTCAGTCCTGTTTCACTGAAACGGTATAACCTACCATTCCAGCCATGTCTATCTCATGAGATATAAAATCTTTACCCAATGCATTGGAGGGAGATATAGGTCCCACCCATCTCTTAATGAATCCTTTCTTATGTGTGCCACAAAATCATAAATCATACATCATTGCATAACCCATGTAATAAAAATGGGATTCTTAAACATGACATCATAAAACCATTCATATAAGATAAAGGAATTCATAAACATAATTCCATCACAACATAGTCAAATCAATGTAAAAATATGGATAGAAACAGAACCCTTTATTGTCTTATATGGAAAATAATTTTGATAAAACACTTGAATTGAATTCTTGAGGAAAATATCCTTTCTTCTTCAAAATCAATTTCTTTTCACAAAACGTCATGAAATTTTAAAAGAAAGAGATTTTATTGAAAATAGTCATGAAATATTTTGGAGGAAGATTCATGAAAATAAGGCTTTATAAAACAGTATAAATCCGTTCGTGCCGTATAAGTTAAAAAAAACATTCTTCGTACTTTTGTCGGAAAAGTCAAAAAGTACCTCGTACGGAAAAACGACAAAAGATTCCTTTCATATTCTTTACTAAAGACTCACCTAAGGGTAAAATTGGATTTAAACTATTGCAAGTGGATGGAAACAATATTACATATTGAGGGAACATGGATGTGGATGATAAAATACACCCCAGTAAATACTTACGAATAAACAATCTCGGATAAAAATGAGATTGTGATATTTCCCTTACCTTAGGTCCGACTTGCTTTGTAAGTGTCTGAACCTCCTGTATAATGATTTAAATCATGTTATTGACTTATTACAGAATCATATTCATTGTTATGATATCATATATGGTTCACTTATGACATTATATTACCCGTTCTTTTGTAAATTCCATGTTAAAGAAGCGTTTTGGGTAAAATCGTTTCATTTATCTTAGGTGTTTTGACTTGTTGTTATTGACATCATTATTACTTATATCATGATTTACTTACTTCCAGAATATAAAATATGATTTATATATCATATATATTCAGTATATATATATATAATAGGTAGATAAATAAAATGAAAAACACCGTTCATGGAGACGGTAGTCCGTACGTACGCATGAACGTTGTTTTCCTTTCCTTATTGTCTTGAAATGGAAGTAAGTAGATGACATACATATGTATATATATACATAAATACAGTATCTTTATAATGTCATATATTTCATTATTATTTCTTATATATATACATTATAATCATTCTTAAATTGTTAACATGGAGAATGAATCTCATCGCGTCGTGGAGACGGTAGTCCGTACGTACGCACGAGCGATGATATCATTTCTATAAATATTGAATTGAATTGGAGTGTATTATACAATATATCAGAATCAATATGATGTTGTAATAACTATGTATAGTTATTCTTTACACCATTATACCCATCCATGTAAGGTGGTGGTGGAAAATAGATTACACCACGGCGTGGAGACGGTATTCCGTACGTACGCACGCGCGGTGATTTCTTTTTCCGTAGGATGGATAGATGGTGAAATAGGGTTGTTTCATACTTATAATAACATATCAGTATATGAGTGATACTGATGTTATTACTTCATAATGAAACAACCTAAGAAGAAGAAGTGGAAGAAGAAATAAAGATGAAAGAATTGGTAACGGTAATTACCTCTTCTTTGAAGCGCCTTTTGGAGACCTCCTCTTAGGGAACTAAAATTGGTCTTTGAGTAAGACCAGAACCTCTAGGATGTTGCTAGGGAAGTGGAGAATAGATTTTGGCAGGGGTTGGCCGAGATTGAGTGCTCAAATTGGTGTGAGGAGGAGGGGGAGGAGGTGTCCTTTTATAAGGGAGGAGAGGGGCACCTTAGGAATATCTCAAAATATTATTTTATATTAAAGTCAAAATCGGTTTATAATGGTTCCAAAGGGTCTTATTTCGAAGCTAAAGTGGGGATGGGTCGAAATCCTATCAACCAATAGGATTTAGACAAGTTTAGGGTATTATTTTAACCTTATCAATTAGATTTAACTCTAAGTTAAATAATTTAACTTTTACCGTGTCTTTTTGTTTTCTTTCACTATATGGTTAATAAACTTACTATAACATGCCAAACGAACCCCAAATTGTATATTATTAATACATATATCCTTATCTAAGTCATTTGGCCGAACCTTAGATTTTTAGGAATAAAATAACAATTAGTAATATAATATTTGATTTAAAAACTATTTTGTGTCAATTTTGACACTATTTGATATATGATTTTTGTGAAAGTCATAACAGAATTATATGTTCAAACCAAGTTGATTACATCATCATTAATATATCATAGTAACCTATAAAATTATTGTAATTCATAAAAAGTCTTAAATTACATTTATTTTGGTATTTATATTATCAATTATGTCAATATTTCATTAATAAGATAATTACTGCATCATCTTTGTGTCATAAATAAATTATATTATTTGATGTCTAAAAATTACAAATAAAATACCATCATGTAGGAAATCTTTTTAGCTTTCTAATGAATATTTATAGTCGAATTTATCTTATGTATAACCCCATATTAAAAATGATTTACTTATTAAACTTTGATTTTAACTATTTTAACCCTTCTTTAAATAAATTAATAATAAATGTCCTAATCTAATCCAAGTGGGCCTAAGTGGTCATATTTTATTCCTAAGTTTGTTTTTGGTCGAATTACACTTGTCCAATAGAATTAGGACACGTGTTAGGGTAATATTAATATCATATTTACCCTTAGTTACCCTATTTACTATTAACCGCGGTAAAAAAAGTAAAAAGTTACTATTCACCAAAAAATTATTTTCATCTCATTGAACCACATTTTAGTCCTTGATATTAACCGTGTCTCTCGGATTTTTGAAATTCCATTCACAGAAGCGGTAAAATTAAGTTTTATGCAAAATTCAGTTTTTAACCTACCACTTAGTAGTTTCACTATTCATCAAAAATTGATGTTTTTCAGAACAATGCCAAAATTTCATCCCAAGCTATATTTCATATTCCGAATTCAAAAATGAAGTCTATTTTACCAAATTCATAACATAATAGTTGCATTAATTAATTTTATAATTAAATCCCGCTGTTAAAACAAATAGCGTGTTTTTTTTTAAGAAACAATATCTATCAAAAGATTGACACTTGTTTATGTCTAGTTTAAATGTGAAACTACATCCAATGACCAACATTGTATTAAATTGTAAAAATATGTTCTAAATATACTTTAAAACCACTCAAATTAATGATTTATCACTATTAATTATTTCGATTAAAAAAGTTGCTTTTAATTATAATTTAGTAATTTGCACTATTCATCAGAATATGAAAGTTATCCGAAAAGTACCAAAATTTCACCTTAGGCTAAATTCGATACTCCGAATCCAAAAATAAAGTTCATTTTGAAAAATAAGATTTACTGGATTTCAAAAAGTGGTTATTACTATTCATAACGGCTAGTTTTAATAATATTTTTATAGCATATCGTTGTTTAGTGAAACTCGGTATTGCGTACTACACACGCTATCGAGGAAGGCCGCGATTGCGTGTAATGAAAGGCAAGTCAAGGATGTGTGTTGTGCAAGATCCTTTTGGTGTAGCGTACAACACAAGACATTAGTGAAATAAAAAAGAATATTTTTCATAAAATCTCGGGCTGTTACAGTATGCATGATAGCGTACCCAATACGCAACAATGAGTTTCTTGGGAATCTTGCGTTGCACTCTAATAATAAAATAATATTATTTTAAATGGTAGTTAACGCCTAGCCGTTGTAATGGCGGGAATGAATAGAACTAACTAAAAAATGATTATATATGTTTGTCAAATATTTTTACTCTTTACAATAAATGTTATAGGATTAAAAATGCGAATGAATCCAATTTTAAGCGTAAACATTCCAACATTCTTTAAAAGGTCGATTAACTGCCTTTTGATGGAGAACCTCTTTCAAATACACTTTTCAGCAATTTTATGTGTTATATTTGAAAAAATAAAATTCTCCTTTACAATCGGGACATCAAAATTTACTTTGTGTAAATTTTTTATATTTTTCCGAAAAAGTTCAATTTTTAATGAATAGTGAAAAATGTTGTATTTTAATTCAAAACCCCTTTTTAATCTAATTTATTTATATGATTAGATTATCTTTTGAATTGGTTTTAAATTGAAATTAGAATATATTTTTACCATTTAATCAAATAGTGGTCATTGGAATTAATTTCACTTTGAAATTTGACTTAAACTAGTGTCAATCTTTTGATATATATTGTTTCATAAAAACACGCTATTTGTTTTGAAAACGGGAATTAATTATTAAATTAATTAATGTAACTTATACGTTATGAATTTTGTAAAATAGACATCACTTTTGAATTTGGAATATCAAATATAGCTTAGGGTGATTTTTTGGTAATTTTCTGAAAAACTTCAATTTTTGATGAATAGTGAAACCACTAAGTGGTACTTATAAAAACTGATTTTCCGTTTAAATGAAATTTTTCCACCTTTGTGTTTTGAATTTAAAAAATCTGACATACATGGTTGTCATTAAGAAGTAAAATGTGGTTCAATGGGATTAGAATAATTTTTTAGGGAATAGTAACTTATTAAGTTTTTAATCGCAATTAGAGGTAATTAGTGTAGTTTAAGGTAAAAATAATCTTTTAATAATATGAAATGTACTTCACACATGTCCTACCCTTATTGGATGTCTCATGGCTGACCAATAAAATCCATGGGTCAACTTGGGGACCCAATGGATCCACTTTGGTTGGAAAATGACATTAATACCTTTTTATTTAATGTTAAAATTAAAATGACACAAACATGATATGTTTTACTAAAAAAAATTTTACGTGGGGTTATACAAGTCAGATTTTTGACTATAAATAATAATTGGAAATATAAAAAGATTTCCTACATCATAATATTTTTTTAAAAAAATTTATACATTAAATAAATTAAATTATTTATGACATCATGATGATGTAGCGATGACCTCATTATTTAACAATTTAAATAAAATAGAAAGATAATGTAAAATCTAAGACCTACACATGTCCAAAACCTATTGGATGGGTGGATTTAGAACACTTATCACCTTATACTAGAAACACATCAATGTGGTACCATTAAAATCCGAAACTCATCCTAAAATAAAGTATCATTTCTTTACTTTCCAAGAGTGCCCCTCCTCTCCTCTTATAAAAGGCCCCCACCTCTACCTCCTTACCCACACTTCCAAAGCCTTTGGCTCGGCCAACCCCTACCTGTTTTGTATCTCCACATCTTTATATAACTCTTAGAAGCCTCACTTTGGGCAGAAGTCTTCCCAAGGAAGCCTTTGTGCTCAAACCAAAGGGAGTTACCCAATTTTAAGGTAATGTATTCACTTGTGTCCTTTTGTTTTATTTTTCTTCTCCAACCCCCTAAACTCTTTTTTTTCATTTATTTTGTTAAAAATACAGTATCTTCAATATACTAGTATGTTTTTATAAGACGGATTCGAGCTACACTTACACACACCTACATCTAATGGTTAAAGAACATATTGTTTCTGTGGATGGCGAATTTATGCCTCACAAAACAATGATTGTTCAACATTCTTCTAACACCTTCAAATGTGTCCATTAAGATGACATTATATTTATATATGATATATAATATTTTTATGTTTTACTTAAGCTTCTGTATTTTTCATTTATGTCATACATTTATGGTTTCCATTATGGGTAAACGTGATATCTTCATTTAAGGAAGTGCGGACTACCGCCCCCTCAAAGTGATTTGATTCGTTAATACCATATGTGGTACGTATAAAGGATATATTTAATGGTATTATATATGATACCATACTGTAATTAAAATAATATTATATATAATTATGATTTAATTCCATTAAATATGAAAAAGAAATGGAAGTAGCGTTCATGTGTACGTACGTCTTACCGTCTCAATGAATGGTACATTTCATTTCTTATCTCAAAATGTTATGCACTATTATAAGTACATATATATAATGGATATATATGTAATATATTACATATAAATGATGTATATAATTCTGTAATTATAACATATATATATATATATCTCTCGTTTTGTTTTAATTACATTAATATGACAAAAAATGAAAGTAGCGTTCATGCGTACGTATGGCCTACCGTCTCCATGAACGGTGCTTTTAATTTTTATCTCCAAATGCTATGGAATAGTATAAAATGAATATATACTGGATATATATGATATTTAAAACATCAATACTATTCTGGATATGATATACCTATAACTACATGGAAAATTATTTTCCAACAAGTTCAATTTTTGACTCATGTACCAAACATCGACAAAAACGTCTGATATGAACTCATATTATTAACCAATTATTATAACATTAAAATATGTGATATGAACTGAATAATAATATTTATATGAGTTCATTAAGAAATTATAAATTGACCAAAGTATATTATTCAAGAATATAAAGAAACGAACAAGACATGTTGGACTTGAGGTAAGGGATCCTACTCCTATCACTACTGGAAATCCTAGTTTTACCAACGGTTATATCCCAACGGTTTACTAAACCGTTGGGAATAGCCATCTATACCAATGGTTCTCAGAAACCGTTGGTATA
Source organism: Viscum album (assembly GCA_963277665.1). Taxonomy (NCBI): domain Eukaryota; kingdom Viridiplantae; phylum Streptophyta; class Magnoliopsida; order Santalales; family Viscaceae; genus Viscum; species Viscum album. The sequence continues at coordinate 1,299,325,532 of OY728136.1, forward strand.
GATGGTTTTATAGACAGTTTTACCAATGGTTCATTACAACCGTTGGTATAGAGGAGTTTTTACCAACAGTTCAATGAGAACCGTTGGTAAAAGTTGGATTTCGGTTTCCTTTTACCAACGGTTCAATAGAACCGTTGGTAAAGGTTTGGGCTGAATGTATATACCAACGATTTTTAAAAACCGTTGGTAAAAATTTCCCTCAAATTGGTAGTAGCCCGTTCTCTCCCCCATTCACGATCCAGAGCCCTAAATGGGAGCTATCGGTGATTTTTGAGGTGGTTCTGGTTCTCTTCCTCCATCCCATCCAAGGTGAGTTATTTTCTTTAACTTTCAGTTTTTATTTTCGATTTTGATGTGTATATGTTTCTCTTTAGGATGAGACCAATTTCTATTCTCATATTCCCACCCAATTTATGTTCCATCCCTATTTATGTTTTGGTTCTTTATTAAATTCCATGCATATTCCAGCCCATATTGATTGCATTAGATGGTTGTCTAATTTTTTGATGTGCCTTTCATGTTTCATTACCAAGAAATTTTTATTATATGTTATAAAATTCAATCGCATGTTTAGTTTTAACATTCATAGTTACTTTATTATCTTGTGTCAATAATTTATATTAATAATCTTTTCATATATTCCATCGTTGAGTGTTTTTACTTGTGCAATAGAATTCCAAGCTCATGTTACTTCATAGTGATTATTTAGATTTCAAAGTGTTTTATTTTTCATGTTAAATTTATTAAAAAGTTTTGGGGACTAATTAAAGTTATTAGATTCCAATTTCCATGCTTCTATGCTTGTTATGAATTAAATGAAATATGATGGTTGTAATTAAATGAAATTCAATGTTCAATTTTTATCATGTATGGGTGATTAATAAATTGGAATGTGATGAACCATATAATTGAACCATTGTTGATGCAAATTATATACCAATAGGTTATTGAATAAAAGTTATTCTTGTGAATTTCGTTACATCATAGATAAAATGGTTGTGGTTATATGAGAGATACCTCTGATGGTTCTTTGATCATTGTTTTATGGAGAATGAATGGTTTAGGTCCGGTATTAATAGTAGCTTCCAGTGAGACCATTTTAGTATAAGGGGAAATGAGCTTATGATCTACAAGGGGGTGATTGAGTTGGTAGAGACCAAACATTGTTTGTTCCTTGTGTTCAAGAACCATAAATAGAGTGTTCCAATTAGGTGGTCATCAGTAAAGTTGTAGGTAAGATTTCCAAGTCCTGTTTCATGAAGTTGAATATGTGGTGTTATAGTGGTTTTGGATTTTTTGAGGTACTCTTAGTGTATTATAAACCCTCATTTGTTCCATATTCATTTAAATTGATTTAATATCATTTTTTTCACGCACACCATTATATCCTCTCAAACTATATTTAGAGTGTATTTTCATTCATATGGTGTTAAATATTTTAGTAAATGTCCATACTAGCTTCTTTTATGTGTTTTAGGGGTTTAGACTAATGACAGGGCTGCATGATTATTGTGGGGGTATTCTTTTCATATAAATATACCTATACACCCCGACCCCCTTGGACAACCTGACCACCCCCATGGACAGCCCGCCCACCTGGACACCCCGACCCCCCTAGACATCCCCCCACCCCCTGGACACCTCCGACCCCCCGGATGGCCCCACCACCCCCTAGACACCCTGCACCCCCCCTGGATATGCCACACCCCCCTTGGACAGTCCCGCCACTCCCATGATCCTCATCCTACTCCTCATCCTGATCTACTTGAAGAAGTTAAAGTATAAAACTCATATACTCCCAACAAGACCCTTAAGGATTATGTATTCCTTGATCCACTTCCAATATCTTACTGGTCAATCCTTGAATATAGGAATTATAAATTTTGTATCTTATTTTCTTATATACACTGTATTTTTTTGTATTTCTTAATATGATTCTCATATTGAGTAATGTGCCAGTTATGCTTTTATATAGAGTAAAAAATTGTCATTTACATAAATATTTTTTTGATTAAACTTTAATATTATTGAATTTATTTGAAATGACTTATTGCGATTTTTTTACAGAATGGATAGAAGTTGGATGTACGAAACTGATCGGATTTCAACCGATTTTAAAAATAATTTGAACAGCTTTCTAGATTTTGCATTTGACAAGGCTTCAGATAATGGTCTCATACACTGCCCATGTTTTAATTGTGTTAGAAGACCTTGGTTGAGCCGTGAAGTAGTTAGCTATCATATAACCAAATATGGCTTCCAAACAAACTATTATGTGTGGTATCACAATGGAGAGAAAATGGAATCTAAAAATGTTGATGATCCAAATGATAGGACTGAATTAGAGAGTTTGATATATGATCGGTTTCCATTTATTCGACATCATGAGAAGGAAAGGATGTCCATCCAACAAGATTTCGATACAAGCACACATGATGCGTCCAATGAAAATGATGATGTTGATAGGGTGAAAAAATTGAATGATGTTGCGACGACTCCAGTATATCGGCAATGTGATAAAATGAAAAAGTTGGAATTTTTAATCCAATTGTTTCATGGGAAAACTATGTATGGGATTTCAAATACTGCAATTGATTACATTCTTACCTTCTTGAAGGACTTACTTCCAGTTGATGCAGATATTCTCTCAAACCACTATATGGCATGGAAGTTGGTTGATGAACTTGGATTCTCAAAAAAAAATTCATGCATGCCCGAATGATTGCAGCTTATTTTGGGAGGAAACTGCTGAAAGAAATGATTGTATAAAATGCAGAACCTCCCGATGGAAGCCAAAAGATGATGGAACACCATCTCGTGTGCCACAAAAAGTAATGTGGCACTTTCCATTGATCCCCAGATTACAGAACCTTTTCATGTCTGATGAAATATCCATAAAAATGTGATGGCATGACACCGAGAGAAAAAAGAATAATGAAGAGTTGGTTCACCCTGCAGATGGATTTGCATGGCAGAGATTTGATGCTCGATATCCTGAATTTGCAGCCGACATGCGTAATTCGAGACTGGGTCTTTCATGTGACAGTTTTAATCCATTTGGGCAGATGCTTACTTCGCACAGCACATGGTCGGTTTTCATACACATTTATAACCTTCCCCCTTGGTTGTGTATGAAAAAGCCTTACACTTTCTTGAGTATACTGATATCTGGCCCTTCTGATCCCGGAAATGATATAGATGTATACATGCATCCTTTAATAAAAGAGTTGAAACTTCTTTGGGATGTGGGTGTGCCCACATACAATTCATGTTCGAAAGAAATATTTCAGATGTGTGCTGCACTTATGTGGACTATCAATGATCTTCCTGCTTATGCAATGATGTCTGGATAGAGCATAAAAGGAAAATTGTCATATCCTGTTTTTATAAAGAATACTCGATCGAGAAGACTGAAATATCGTCATAGTTTTAGTTTTATGGGACATCGACGATTCTTTCCAATGAACCATCCATATAGAAACAATCATCGAAGATTTGACAATACCATGGAGAATAACTATCCACCTCAGCGTATGTCTGGAACTAATGTTCTTAATGAATTGAAAGATTTCAGTTATTCATTTGGGAAGAGTGTAATGAAATCTAGAAAGAGGAAAAATGTTTCCAATGATACCTGTTACAATTGGAAGAAGAAGAGTATATTCTTTGAGTTTTCATATTAGTCAACCAACTTGTTATGTCATTGCTTAGACGTAATGCACATTGAAAATAATATATGTGAAGTGTTTCTTTCGATTCTTCTAAATGTCAAGGGGAAGACAAAAGATGATTTACGATCTCGACGTGACTTGGTAGATTGGGGGATCATACCAGAATTGCATCCTGTCTGTATCAGTGAAAATAAATGGAAAGTTCCATGTGCTTCTTATGTGATGACTCCTACAGAAAAAAATCAATTTCTGTAAGTTCTAGAGACTATTAAAGTTCCTGATGGCTATTCAAGAAATATATCAAAACGGGTCAACAGAAAAGAGTTGAAGTTGAAATCTTTGAAGACTCATGATTATCACGTCCTTTTGCATGAGTTGATTCCAATAGAAATCCATCATATCTTGTCCAATAATGTTAGAGTCTCAGTTATTCGGTTGTGCTATTTGTTTAGAGATCTTTGTGCTAAGAGGTTGTCCAAATCCCTCATGAAAAAATTGTTGGCATAGACACCATTAATTTTGTGTGAGTTAGAGAAAATATTCCCTCCATCATTTTTTACAAGCATGTTGCATCTGACTATCCATCTTCCGACCGAAATACTTCTTGGAGGACCCGTTGCTTTCTGTTGGATGTATCCAACTGAAAGAAACATGTGCACATTGAAATCATATGTTCGGGACAGGAATTATCCCGAAGGTTCTATTGTGAACGGTTAATTGGCTCAAGAATGTATGGATTTCTACTCAATGTATTTTTCTGATCATACTACGAGAATAAACAGACCAATGAGAAATGAAGAAGAACAATATGGGAAAATTGAACCCATTTTTTCATCACTTCCTCAGACAGGAGGAATTCCGGGATCATATACATTGACAACATTAAGCCTTGAAGAGCGAGAGATGGCACATCGCACAGTGTTGTTCAATTGTGATTTGTTCGATGAGTATATCAAGTAAGTTAATTGTACATGTATCTCTTATCTTATCTCTTGTAATTTTAAATATTTGTTAAACTATTATTATTTTTATCTACAGGGAACATAAAGAATTGATATATAGAAAGCATCGTTCTTTATCTTTGAGAAAGAAGGAGACTTTGCATAGCAAAGGGTTTTCTGCTTGGTTGAAATTGAAGGTAAAAATATTTCTGTAATAACTAAATAAAAATAATATTTAATTAAGTTTACTATTTGTTTATATTTCAGGTATCGAGTTTGCCTACAGACTCTGTTTCTGAGGAAATAAGAGCTTTGGCTTTTGGTCCTAATACCATGGTTCGTGCTTGTAAATCACTTGTGATCAATGGATACAAATTTATTATCACTGAACGAGCAAGAAACATGAGAACACAGCATAATGGTGTTATGCTAACTTCCACAACAGACTGTTATGCCAGTTCATCGGACACTATACCTCATTCTGAAAATGTTGCTTATTATGGTGTCGTGGAGAAAATAATAATTTTGGATTATTACTCGCATGGTCGAGTCACGATGATGAAATGTCAATGGTTTGATTCAATGACAAGGCAAGGCAACTTTATTGATGATTGTGGATTTCGAGTTATTGACATGACTCGCACTCTTGCCACCGATGAAACATGTTTATTGGCATCAATGGTGAAACAAGTTTTTTATGTCAAAGATCATCGTCATCCTAAATTTGGTGTAATTATTGAAGTAAATCCCAGACATGTTTTTGATGATGGTGATGATGAATTTGACACTATCCCTACTGCAATTAGAAGCAATCCGTTTATTACTTATGATGACCCCAACAGCTCAATTGTCAGAGTTGATTGTGAACCCGAAGTTGTGGTGGGAAATATATAGAATCATACAGTCGTGTTCTCACCTACATGTTTCACCTACATCATTCAGAGTGTGTATCCTAGTACTTACCTTCATAACACCATAAATCTTCTGTTTCATTATGTTCTTTTTATCATAATGGTTTTTCTATATTTTGTTTTTTGGGTTACACATTAGTTATCTGTTTCTAATTACTTCCATATTTGTTTTCATTGTAGGAAATGACACCCATTGAAGAGAGGTGGTGAAAAAAGATGACAGATAATAATCGTCGCATGGTACAAATGGGTGTTCCTCCACTCATCCCTGTTGTGATTATTTTATTTCAAATATAAATATTTCAATAACTTATAATATCATGTGTTTACTTTTTTGTCAAACTTTTTTTCAGGATCCACCCCCTAGACGACAGATATCTGATGAGGAGCCTGATATTTCTCCCAGTAGAGAGGTTGGTGGTAGGAGGGGGGGTGTCAGAGATGGACGATCATCTAGTGGTCCCGGTACTGAGGTCGGTGGTACGAGGGCTCGTGGGGAGAGAGTTAGACAACCCACTACCACAGACGTATATTCTACGCCCTATTTTGATCCTGGCGTGTCTTCAGGGACATATAAGATATTTAGACCTCCGATGTTTACACTACCAGCTGGCCAGACGTCTATGCCATCATCTTTTTCTTCTGGTTCATTATCTTCAGGCTATTATATTCCACCTTCTTCGACTCCTGCTGCGACACAGTATGTGGCTGAGGAGCATACACTGAGGGACACTCCACCTGTACAGGATATTCGTTCAACTTCTACACCCATTGATCTGACTACCACAGGTATATTTATATAACTCTATCAAATTTTTATACCAAAATTTATTTTTATTATAACTTTTATTGATATTATTTTTCTTTAATAACATATTCATCTATAGATAGGAGGCGGGGGAGGGGGCGTACTCGCTTGCGTGCGGTATGGAACAGCCAGACATAGTTGATGGTTGAATACAATGTTGATGGACAAATGATTGAGAAATCTAGGCAGCAATGTCGGGGGTTTTTGGTGATGCTAGCCAAATACTCCGATATCATTCCGGTCAGCCCTCTCTCTTGGAGACATATACCACCCGAAGTCAACGATAACGCGTGGGCACAAATATGGGTAAAAAATCTATTGGATTTAATGTAGTATATTTTTGTATTTAAATGAACTAATAAATTTGGTTTCAGCTTCGGTTTAACTTCCCTGATGGTGAAGGTGCATGACCAGCGCGTTTAAAAGAGCTAGGAGAGCTTTAGAGAGCTTATAAGCATGAGCTGTATGTTGGCTGGTGTGATAGAGTGGGCACGGAGTTAGAGACATTACCTATCGTGGATGACTGCCCGATAGAGCAATATCTCCAAATGATTACCCATTGGGCGACTGCCAAATTTAAGGTATTAATCTCATTTGAGTTATTTAAATGAGAGTTTTCATATTTTGCATTAATATAATATTATTAATTATTAATCATTATTTAGGAATCTTCTGAAAAAAAACAAAAAAAAACATTGATTCAAAGCAATACCTCCACACTTTGGGGCGCACAACTATGGCAGATCATGAGAGGCAGCAGGTACGATATAGTTGTTTATAATTTTTCTTTAGGACTTTCCCTTTTTAGTGGATCCTACTTAAATTATGTGATTTATTGAATAATGAATATATGATTATACTTTCACTTTATATTGTTTCAATGTCATTACAGAAGCACAAAATGAATATTGAAGGACGTATCCCTCGAGCAAAATTGTTTTGCTCGAGTAGAAGAAAAAAAGATGGAACTGTGGTAAATGAACCGACCCAAGAGAAGATTATAAGTTTTAATTTGTTTATTTCAAAGTTTAATATCTAATTTGAAATTTAATAATCTATTAATATTTTTTACAGGCTGCTTTAGAGGCTCTTGATTCCCAGGAGCCTGACAATTTTGGTCCACACGATCATTTATATCAGGTTTTGGGAGATGAGCACTCTGGTCGAGTACGCTGCCGACCTGGTAAGAATATAGTCCCAACGAGGTATTGGTCGTCTCCAGGTATCCATTATAGTACCACTGAGTTGGAACAGTTCAAGGATCATGCAAGATAGTATGATAAAAGGGTCACAGAGTTGGAAGTATAGTTTCAAACAAGAGACAGAGAATTTATGAAACTGATGAAAGCATTATCTTCATCACTTCCACTAGAGGCTAGTGCGGCTTGTCAGACATTTATGTCGTCGATGGGTGCATCATCCAATGCACCAGGCAGTAGCTCTAGTGGCGATCGAGATGATGATGTTCCTGGTGATGACGAGGATGCTGAAGAGGAAGAGGACGAGGATGAGGATGTGGACGAGGGCGAGGATAGGGCCGAGGGCGAGGATGGGGCTGAGGGTGAGGATGATGCCGAGGACGAGGATGAGGCCGACGATGAGCATGGGGATGATGATGAGGACAATGACAAGGACAGGGATGGCGGCGAGGATGAGGCTGATGATGATAGTGGTGATGGTGATGATGATCAGAGGCAGATTGATCCATTACATTTTTGAATTCTATATAACTCTTTATTTTTGAACATGTTTTTCCACTTTGGGGTTTTCCTCTACTTCATAGGGACGTTGCATTTGGATTCTGTTTTTTTCACTTGATTCTTATTGTATGATTAGTCTACTACCTAGACCTTTAGTATTCCTTGGTACTGTGATACTCATTTTTCTATTTTTTTTACTTAGCTTTCTTATATAGCCATATATTTCATGTTTATGCATGTGGAAAATGATATGGAAAATGTGCTTTGAAGTAGTGGCTGGCACCACTCAAAGTGTCTAACTTTTATTTGAAATGGACAGGATTTTAAGTGAAAACAACAACTGGCATACGGAAAACAGACCAAACGCATTCGAATTCTGTTTAAACTATAGGACAACGATCCATGGGTCATATGTGACGTGTACGAGTCAACCCCGCCTCAATATGAGGTCCGGTGTGGCCGGTACCACTCAAAGTGTCTTTCTTTTGTTTAAAATGGATGCGCTTTTAAGTAAAAAAACCACATACAGAAAACGGACCAAAGGCATTCAAATACTATTGATAATTTAGAACATGTATCCATGGGTCATTTGTGGTGTGTAGGAGTCAACCCTGCCTCAATCCAAGGCGTGGTGTGGCCGGCACCACTCAAAGTGTCTAACTTTTATTGGAAATGGACAGGATTTTAAGTGAAAACAACAACTGGCATACGGAAAACAGACCAAACGCATTCGGATTCTGTTTAAACTATAGGAAAATGATCCATGGGTCATATGTAATGTTTATGAGTCAACCCCGCCTCAATCTGAGGGCTGGTGTGGCTGGTACCACTCAAAATGTCTTTCTTTTGTTTAAAATGGATGTGCTTTTAAGTAAAAAAAACCACATACGGAAAATGGGCTAAACGCATTCGGATACTGTTGATACTTTAGGACATGTATCCATGGGTCATATGTGACGTGTACGAGTCAACCTTGCCTCAATCTAAGGCGCGGTGTGGCCGGCACCACTCAAAGTGTCTAACTTTTATTTGAAATGGACAGGATTTTAAGTGAAAATAACAACTAGCATACAGAAAACAGACCAAACGTATTCATATTCTGTTTAAACTACAGGAAAACGATCCATGGGTCATATGTGACGTGTACGAGTCAACCCCGCCTCAATCCGAGGGCCAGTTTGGCCGGTACCACTCAAAGTGTATTTCTTTTGTTTAAAATGGATGCACTTTTAAGTAAAAAAAACCACATACGGAAAACAGACCAAAGGCATTCAAATACATTTGATACTTTAGGACATGTATCCATGCATCATTTGTGGCGTGTAGGAGTCAACCCCGCCTCAATCTGAGATGCGGTGTGGCCGGCACCACTCAAAGTGTCTAACTTTTATTTGAAATGGACAGGATTTTAAGTGAAAACAACAACTGGCATACGGAAAACAGACCAAACGCATTTGGATTCTGTTTAAACTATATGAAAATGATCCATGGGTCATATGTGACATGTACGAGTCAACCCCGCCTCAATCTAAGGGTCGGTGTGGTCGGTACAACTCAAAGTGTCTTTCTTTTGTTTAAAATGTATGCGCTTTTAAGTAAAAAAAACCACATACGAAAAACGTACCAAAGGCATTCAGATACTGTTGATACTTTAGGACATGTATCCATGGGTCATTTGTGCCGTGTAGGAGTCAACCCCGCCTCAATCTGAGGCACGGTGTGGCCGGCACCACTCAAAGTGTCTAACTTTTATTTGAAATGGACAGGATTTTAAGTGAAAACAACAACTGGCATACAGAAAACAGACCAAATGCATTCGGATTCTGTTTAAACTATAGTAAAACGATCCATGGGTCATATGTGATGTGTACGAGTCAACCCCACCTCAATCCGAGGTCTGGTGTGGCCGGTACCACTCAAAATGTCTTTCTTTTGTTTAAAATGGATGCGCTTTTAAGTAAAAAAAACCACATATGGAAAATGGACCAAATGCATTTGGATACTGTTGATACTTTAGGACATGTATCCATGGGTCATATGTGATGTGTACGAGTCAACCCCGACTCAATCCGAGGCGCGGTGCGGTCGGCACTACTCAAAGTGTCTAACTTTTATTTGAAATGGACAGGATTTTAAGTGAAAACAACAACTGGCATACGGAAAATATACCAAACGCATTCGGATTCTATTTAAACTATAGGAAAACGATCCATGGGTCATATGTGACGTGTACGAGTCAACCTTGCCTCAATTCGAGGGCCGGTGTGGCCGGTACCACTCAAAGTGTCTTTCTTTTGTTTAAAATGGATACGCTTTTAAGTAAAAAAACCACATACGGAAAATGGACCAAAGGCATTCAGATACTGTTGATACTTTACGACATGTATCCATGGGTCATTTGTGGCATGTAGGAGTCAACCCCACATCAATCTGAGGCGTGGTGTGGCCGAAACCACTCAAAGTGTCTAACTTTTATTTGAAATGGACAGGATTTAAAGTGAAAACAACAACTGGCATACGGAAAATAGATCAAATGAATTTGGATTCTGTTTAAACTATAGGAAAAGGATCCATGGGTCATATGTGACGTTTACGAGTCAAACCCGCCTCAATCTGAGGTCCGGTGTGGCCGGTACCACTCAAAGTGTCTTTCTTTTGTTTAAAATGGATGCGCTTTTAAGTAAAAAAAACCACATACGGAAAACGGACCAAAGGAATTCGGATATTGTTCATACATTAGGACATGTATCCACGGGTCATTTGTGACATGTATGAGTCAACCCCGCCTTAATTCGAGGTGCGGTGTGGCCGACACCACTGAAAGTGTCTAACTTTTCTTTGAAATGGACAACAGTTTAAGTAAAAACAACAACTGACATACGGAAAACCAACCAAACCCATTCGGATTCTGTTGAAACTGTAGGAAAATGATCCATGTGTCATTTTTGACATGTATGAGTCAACCCCGCCACAATCCGAGGCAAGGTGTGGCCGACACCACTCAAAGTGTCTAACTTTTCTTTGAAATGGACAACAGTTTAAGTAAAAACAACAAATAACATACGGAAAACCGACCAAAGGCATTCAGATTCTATTGAAACTTTAGGAAAACAATCCATGTGTCATATGTGACATGTACGAGTCAATCCTGCCTCAATCCGAGGGCCATTGTGGCCGGCGCCACTCAAAGTGTGTCACTTTTCTTTGAAATGGACAACATTTTAAGTTAAAAAACAACTGTCATACAGAAAACGGACCAAAGGCATTCAGATACTGTTGATACTTAAGGACATGTATCCATGGGTCATTTGTGACGTATAGGAGTCAACCCCGCCTCAATTAGAGGGCCGGTGTGGCTGGTACCACTCAAAATGTCTTTGTTTTGTTTAAAATGGATGCGCTTTTAAGTAAAAAAAACCACATACGGAAAACTGACCAAACGCATTCGGATTCTGTTGAAACTTTAGGAAAACGATCCATGGGCCATTTGTGATGTGTAGGAATCAACCCCGCCTCATTCCGAGGCGAGGTGTGGGCGGCACCACTCAAAGTGTCTAACTATTTTTTGAAATGGACAACAGTTTAAGTAAAAACAACAACTGACATACAGAAAACAGACCAAACACATTCAGATACTATTGATACTTTAGTACAAGGATCTATGGGATATTTGTGATGTGTACGACTCAACCCTGCCTCAATCCGAGGCATGGTGTGGTCGGTATCACTCAATGTGTATTTCTTTTGTTTAAAATGGATACGCTTTTATGTAAAAACAATTGGCATACAGGAAACTAACCAAACGCATTCGGATTGTGTTGATACTTTAGGAAAACGATCCATGGGTCATTTTTGACGTGTACGAGTCAACTCTTCCTCAATCTGAGGCGCGGTGTGGATGACACCACTCAAAGTCTCTCTTTTGTTTCAAAAGGAAATCATTTTAAGTGAATACAACAGAAATTTACACTCATCAACGATAGTCGCAAACTATTTTTCATGAGTTGGGTAGTTTCACTAATGGGGTCATAAGTGACGAGACTCCTAAGAAAATACCTTTTCACCATATATTATAAACAATACAAGTTCAATGAAAAATTCATCACAAATCATTACATACCCAAACCTAGGATCACAAAAAAAGGGATTTTAGCCAATTTGAAATTATTATTCAACTCTAATAGATATTTATCAAACTATTCTACCTATTAGAATTTGATGGGGAGGTGTGCTGGTTGGGGGGTTGTGCATGGGTGAGGTGAATTACCACCGGATGATTGTTGTCATATGTGTTTTTTGGGCTATTTTCGGTGTTTTTTATACTATTTGAAATATGTATGTTGTTTTTGTGATATTTTTTATACAGGTGTATAGTGGAGAGTATATTGAGGGCTGTTGTGCAATGTTTTTTTATGCATGTGTGCAAGTGGATGGTAGGGCTACTGGAGGGCTTCTGGGGGGCTGCTATGTAGAAGCTCTGGCAAAGGTCATACCAACGATTTAGAACCGTTGGTATATCTTTTTCTAGAATTCTAGAAAAGGCTATCCCAATGGTTTAGAACCATTGGTATATCCTTTTCCAGAATTCTGGAAATCTTATACCAATGGTTCAAAACCGTTGGGACATCTTTTTCTGGGGAATCTTATACCAACGGTTCTGAACCGTTTGTATAGCCTCTTCCAGAATTCTGGAAAAAGATATACCAACGGTTCTGAACCGTTGGTATAAGTTTTTCCAAAATTCTGGAACACCTATACCAACGGTTTAAGTGAAACCGTTGGTATAGGGCTTTCCTCACGGATTACTAGCCAACGGTTTTCCAGAAGGTAAGACTTCTAGGATAAAGAGAGGGATCTTGGTATCTTATTGGAGTAGATTTTTTGTGAGCCAATGGCTTGATAATTGTCAGAAATGGGTAAGAAGTGAGGGATTTTTATAAGGGAGAGGAGGGGATCTTTAGGAAATTTTGAAACAATTATTTTATTATAAACTCATCTTCATTTTAAATAGGTCAACTAATCCTTAAAGTAAAATTTAAGATGACTTGTAGTCTAAATAAAATAATCCAATAATGATTGGACTAGTTTTGGATATTGTTTTAATATTTATAATCTTATTTATTTAAATAATTTATTAATGAGGTAAATATTGCATCATTATTGTGTCATAAAAAATTTAATTTATTTGATGTTCAAAAATTATAAAAAAATACAATGATTTTTTAAGTCTTTTTATATTTAAAAATAATATTTATAGTAAAAAAGATAGCTTATATAACCCCATGTAAAAATTTATTTGCTAAAAGATATTTGTTTATGTCATTTTTGTGTTTACTTTAAATTAATTAATATAAAGTTTCATTATTACTTCCATGTGGCTCAATGGGGTCCTTAATTCGACCTAAGGATACTCATGGTCATCTATATATCATACAATAGGATTACGAAAAATTTTAGGATAATTTAATATTATTATAATATTATATTTTAACCTTATTGACAAAATTTACCCTTTAATCATGGTAAATAAAATATTTACTGAAGTAAATATTTAAAATGTCACAAAAATAAAAGTTACCTATTTACAAAATTTGTATCTACTAATTTCAAATATGAAATCCAATTTTATAAATTGAAAACACAAATGTGGAAGAAATTAATTTAAAATTAATTCCTACTATCAAAACAAAAAGCATGTTTTTAAGAAATAATTACTATCAAAAGATTGACACTTGTTTATTTCCAATTTCAATGTGAAATTAATTCCAATGTCCAAAATTGGATAAATGGTAAAAATATATTCTAATTATACTTTAGAACCAATTAAAAAGATAATATAACCATATATATAGATTAGATTAAAAGGCTCTTTTGAATTAAAATACAGCATTTTTCACTATTCATCAAAAAATGAACTTTATCAGAAAAAAACCAAAAATTTACCCAAAGTAAATTTTTATGTCCCTAATCTAAATAAGAATTATATTTCATGAAATAAAACATATAAAAATGACCAAAACTAGATTTAAACTCGGTTCTCCCTCAAAAGGCGGTAAATCGACCTTTTAAAGAATATTATAGTATTTATGCTTAGATTCATTCACATTTATAGCCTCTATCATTTATTGAATAAATGTAAAAATATTTAACAAACATGTATAGTCATATTTTATTTAGTTTTATTTATTCTTTCCATTATAATGGCTAGGCATTAACTACCATTTAAAATACTAATATTATATTATTAGTGTGCAATGTAATATTTCAAAGAAACCCATTGTTGCATATTGGGTACGCCATTTAACATAGCATTCCCTTTAAAGTAAAATTATTATTTAATTCACAAATAATAATAAATATGAAAAATATCATGTTCTTTATTTACCTGGGATGTTACAGCCTTCTCCCCTTTTTGGAATTGAGTCCTCGCAATTTTAAAATAGGGCTCGGAAACATCATTTAATGTCCAACATGGGAAAAAGAGTCAATAAAAATATCACTTTAAAAGAAAGAAAAAGAAACAAAAACGTTACATGAGAGACCTATACTAGGATTCCATATAAGAAAACATGGATATGGAGGACAAAACAAACCATCATATTCTGATGGAGAGTGATAGAAAACATGATTATGAGAAAGTTAACCACCAGAAAATCACAAACTTGTGATGTGTTAAGCGGTTTTGATAACCCAGTAGGAAATGTAAACAGACAACATTTTTGTTTTAAGTTCCTTTTCATAATTTTATGAATTCATTTACTACATAGAATAAGAACATAAGAAAATATACTTACCTTCATGTAGAGTTTCATCCTTTAATAATTTTCTACCAAAAACTAATATTTTCTCCAAATAAAGATTATTCAAAAAGACTTGTTCATATCAAAATCACAAGAATCAACTTTTAGAGAATAATATCATCCACAAAATAAGAAATATATATTTCTATTGTCTTCAGACATTAACTAAAACCAAAATGGTTTGTATGAGATCATATAATCCCCAAAAAGGATAATCCTTTATGAAAAGAAATACTAATCTTAATCTCTAAAATTCGACAAAAAAGTAACCAAAGTTCAAGAAAGACAATTAAATACACAATTGTACTTAAAATTGTTCAAAATAATCCAAACTAAGATTGAAACCCAAAACATAGAAGGATTTAATCACATATTCTTTCACTGTAAATATTAACATTTAACTCCAAAAACATAGACTACTATTAAAGTCTCATACTGATTAATAATTAGCCAAATCACATATTCTCTGTAATAGATTAATCATTTCCATAAATAACCCAAATCACTATATGTCCACAAAAAAAATTTCTTCCAAAACAAAATTCCACCATTACTCCTCAATTGAAATCCCAAAGTATTTTATTTTCCATAGTCATAGAGTGTTTCCCCAAAATAGAGAACACATTCCAAAATAACCTTTATCAATTAATCACCAAATCATTTTCCTATATTAAGGATATCCATTTAATAAAACACATGTTCCCAAAATCAACTTATTATTGATCCATAAAATCATTTATCTAAAAATAATAAGTCATACTAAACAGGGACTTCACATAGTCTAGTGGTAGGCGATAAATCCCAATCGCATTATGGTTGTGGGTTCGATTCCCATAGCTTTGTCCGACGAGACGGGTTGTCACACAGTCTGCGTGATGTCCATTTTAGAAAATTCAAAAATAACCCTAATATTTTTACACCTCAAATGTTTTTTATCCATTTCATTTTCATCCCAACACATTAATACCTCTATATAATATATATTGTCATTTTTTTCACCTTCATGTAATAAAATAAATCTATTCCAAAAAGAAAAAATGTCAAACCTTGATCATGGTGTCTATATGGTTTCATCATTGTCCTGTTCACATAGGTAGAAGGTCCAGGAATTTCAAAATTGATTTAGAGGTCCTTCAAAATCATTTTATTCCTTTATCAAAATACACCTTGTACAACTTGGGTCATAAGGGTGTTCATAGAAAAATATTTTTGGAAAATAATCATGCATGACATATAATTTCAAAAAATATGATAAAAAATGATTTTTCTAAAACAATTAAACTGATTTTGAGTTGAAACATTCAATTAGTGGTCCTTTTAAAATACCATAAGTATGTGCTGGGAGACTATATTTTAAAATCTAATATAAATAGGTTGTGCAAGGGTCTTCTTCTTCATCACATTTTTCAAAATCAGGATATGCTTCAAAATCTTGTGATAAGGTAAAATATTTGAAAATTCCTTCAAAGTTTTTACCTTTCTTGAAAATATGAGATTATTGTGAATATAGGATTTGATTAAATACAACCCATGATCCATGATGATATCGGGGTATAGTGGAGGTGTTTGATATCTCAAAAAATTGTTTGCAAGTGAGTTGTATGTTATAAAAAGTTTCACAATCATCCGAATATGACTTTACAATAATTCTTTCAAGCAAGTCATCAGGAAGAGATAGGAATGTAATTTGAGATCCTCCTTAGTCCATTTGTAACATACTTTACTTGATCTGAAAAAGTTTCAAAAATAAGGATTCAACTTAAAGAGTAGACATAGAGACTAACCATGTGTCAAAAAAACTCCTAATACCAAAATTTATCTAAACCGACCTCTGATACCAACTATAACAACTGGGTCCCTATGACAGCACAACCACCCTGCCTTAACATGGTCGTCGGGTCCTGGCCCACCGGGTACCACCAATTGCCCCGCAGACATGTGGTCCCCACCCTGGGGCCCACCCACATGCCTGAACGGTTCATATGACTAATGATAGTCCACACAGGCCAACACATCTCCATTCCAATGTGCTTTTTCCTCACTTGAACACACCATGTAATACTTCCCATAAGGTCACCTATCCTAATCACTACTCCTGACCAAGCACATTTAACTGTGGAGTTCTAATTTGACAGGCTCCCGAAAAGGAAGGTGCACCTTGTTGACATGAATCATGTCATTTCGTCATTTAACCCTCTATCATTTTGGGGTGTTACAATCCCCCCCCCACCCTCCTTTAGAGCACAACGTCCTCATTGTGGGACCTACATATCAACCCAGGTAGTGCACTGCAATTAAGGCTGGGTACCACCTCTAATAACAATTATAAGGACCCATCCTTAAACATTACATAATCTTTAATTAAATAGATAATTCACATTGAGTATCGTTTCAGGTTTAGAGTTTTAGAGAATTAGTTCATAAAATTTACATAACAACATGAATATTACATGTAGACAATTCTACTCAGTATCCATTTTTTTCATAAAATAAATACTCCTAAAAAAAGGGACATATCTAGTTCCATGATTTAGACAGCATGACTATTCCTGGATCCCATCATTGACCCTTATTCATCTTTAAGTCCTGTGGAAAACATTTAAAAAACTTGGGATGAGCATAAAAATCTTAGTAAGGGATATGTAATAAGGAATGAAAACATTAGCCCATCAATAAAAACAAAACAATGAAACTATACTTTTCTATTATAACATAACTCATGAAATCATAAGATTTATGAATAACACAAAGAAATCATAAATCATAATGGTAACTTATGGAATTCAAATCAAAAATACATTGTAGCTATCACATATACATAAGGATTAACATTTGAAATACCCATAACAATATATTTCCTAAATCTATTAGGAGAAACATTCATGTTTACCTCCGTCACATTACCCAATGCATTAGAGAGCTATCTCAGGCTCACCCGCCCTAGGTTTATCACAGAACCACCCTTATACGTAAAAAATGCCCAATAGCCACAAAATATTCATAACAAATAAAACAAACATAATGTAAAGACAAAATTTCTATATTGCAATCACAATATATCATTTCAAAATATTGACAAAATCAAAGATTTTATCAAACCATTTTCAAAACTATTTAAAATATTAAATAAAGAGATTATTGAATCAAAGTGTCCCATACCACTTTGAAGCTTTTGAAATAAATTTAAATTTCAAAACATTCATGTCCTTATGAATAATTAAAATCATTTTTAAAACATGGACATTAATGTGAAAGATTCAGAATAATAAACCTTTAAAACATTTAAAATGATATTTTAGTTGAAGAGTTTTTAACAAAATGAGAGATCCTAGAATACAAATAATTGAAGAATAAAATTTAATCATTACTTAATAATATCATGAGAATAAAGGTATTCATGATATAATATGCCAAAGTACTGTATATACACCATATAAGTGTGAATTGGTTCATATCAACAATAAAGTCTCAATGGAAATGGAAATTGAGACAAAATCCCTTATAAAGAAGGTATCCTTAGATTAAGGATAAATCAGTTACATAATTATGTGTGAAAAATATAAATACACCCATTATAAGTGGATATTATGTGTAAAACAATATGAGGTTATTCAAACATATTCATAGCACGACATAATCAAGAATTATATGTTTAACCCAAAAATTGAAATTGGTTAAAGAAGATTTCTTACTGAAATTCGACAGGCTAACAGCATCACTTTAAAATTTATAAAATAAGTTTATGAGAGAGAAAAGGATATCTCATCACTCTGACATAAAATTTACATCAATAAGGATATATAAGAACATATCCCAATATAATAAGATGTAAATTAAAATTCATAACAAAAAGAAGTCTTTCAAAAAGAGGAGGGTGAAAGGTTCCCTTACCAATTAGGAAACTTACGAACATACACCCCATAAAAGAAATATCTCACAATGAATATTTAAATACAGTAGAATTAATTTATATTACACAAATAATACATTCACGGGCAGTACATTCACTATATAAAAGGAAATAGTGGCTAATATAGAATTAATCTAATGGGAATAAAAAGTTAGAAGAAAAACCCTAACCACGTTGTAATCAATCGATTCATATGAGAAACATTTAACAACCACAAAATGAATCACTGAATACCATGAATATAAATAGAATGTTGATAATATATATAAAATGTAAGTACACAATACACCACATTCAATAAATAAGTGGTGAACAATGGAAATATCACGGAATTAAAAGTGAGATAAGAAATCCCTTACGTCGTGTCCAACTTGACTCGTATGTTCCTTTTTCTTAATCAATAATAAACTTGAGTTAATTTAAACTTGATGCATAACCTTTTTAAAATTTATTATTACTTTTAAGTAACTTATTAGATTTAAATAACACTTAGTTAATTATTTGAGTTCATGTCGGACATTTTTTCGATGTTCAGAATTTGAGTTAAAAATTAACTTGTTATAATTACAATTTGTCTATGTGGTCAAAACTCCATTATCCCCAGAGTGATGTTAATGATTTAGATATTATATATATCGTATATATCTAGTATATATATATATATATATTTATAATATTACATAACATTTGGAGACATGAAATGAAATTGCACCGTTCATGAAGATGGTAAGTCGTACGTACGCATGAACGCTACATTAATTTCTATTTAATATTTAATGGAATGAAAACATAATGATACATAGGTATATTATAATTCCATTATAATATAATATGATATATATGTTAAATAATTCCATTAACTCTATCTTTATATGTTCCATTTATGTCATGAACAAATCATATCACCTTGAGGGGGCGGTAGTTCGTACTTCCTAAATGAAATAATCGTGTTTAGACAAATTGGAAGGCATAAAGGTACGTTTGTAAATAAAAATTACAGAAGCATAAAGAAAACATATACATAATATATATCATATATAAATACAGTGCCATCTTAATGTCCACCATGAGAGGTTGTGGGAGATAATTGAACAATCATCACTTCGTGAGGCGTTAATTTTCCATCCATATAAACAGTACATTCTTCAACCATTACATGGGGGTGTGTGTATGTGTAGTTTGAATCCTTATCATAAAAATATCCTAGTATATTTAGGATAGTTTTTTAATAAAATAAAGGAATAAAAAGAGTTTAGGGGGTTGGAGAAGTAAAATAAAACAAAATAACTTAAGAGAAGATGTTACCTTTAAATTAGGTAACTCTCTTTGGTTTGAACCAAGAAGATTTATTGAAGTGCTTTCTACCTATGTTAAGTCTTCTAGAATATATAGATGGATCTTGGGAGATTGTTGGAGTAGATTATTTATGATCCAAAGGATTGAGAAGTATGATAAATGAGTAGGAAGTGAGGGTTTTTTATAAGAAAGAGGAGGGGCTCTTTAGGAAAGTTTGAAATAATTATTTTATTATTAACTCATCTTCGGTTTCAAAAGGTCAAAAAATTATTAAAGTAGAATTCAAGATTACTGAAGGTCTAAATAAAATAATTCAATAAGAATTGGACATGTTTTGGATATTTTTTTAATATTTATAATTTTATTTATTTAAATCACTTATTAATGAGGTAAATACTATATCATTATTGTGTCATAAATAATTTAATTTATTTGATGTCCAAAAATTATAAAAAAAATACCATGATGTAGGGAATATTTTTAGAGTTTAAATTAATATTTATAGTCTAAAAGATAACTTATATAACCCAATATAAAATTTGATTTACTAAAAGATATTTTTTTATGTCATTTTTGTCTTTACTTTAAATTAATTAATATAAAGTGTCATTATTACTCCCATGTGGATCCATGGGATCCCAAATTCTACCCAATGATATACATGGTTGGATATGTATTAGGAAATAGTATTATAAAACATGTTAGTGTACTTTATAATTATTATAATATTATATTTTACCCTTATTTACTATATTTACCCTTTAATCCTGGTAAATAAAATATTTACGGAAGTAAATATTTAAAATTTCTAAAAAAAAAGGTTACCTATTTACACAATTTAGACTAACTAATTCCAAATATGGAATCCATTTTTATAAATTCAAAACAAATAAGTGGAAGAAATTAATTAAAAATTAATTCCCACTATCAAAACCAAAAACGTGTATTTAAGAAATAATAACTATCAAAACATTGACTCTTGTTTATGTCCAATTTCAAAGTGAAATTAAATCCAATGTCCAAAATTGGATTAACTAGTAGAAATATATTATAATTACACTTTACAACAAATTAAAAATATAATATATGATATAAATAAATTATATTAAAAGGCACTTATAATTAAAATACAGTATTTTTCACTATTCATTAAAAAAAGAACTTTATCAGAAAAATACAAAAAATTTACCCAAAGTAAATTTTGATGTCTCAAATATAAATAAGAATTTCATTTTGTCAAATATAAAATATAAAAATGACCAAAACTAGATTTAAAGAGGGTTCACCATCAAAAGGCGTTAAATCGATCTTTTAAAGAATATTAGAGTATTTATGCTTAGATTCATTCACATTTATAGCCTCTAACTTTTATTGGATAAATGTAAAATCATTTAAAAAACATGTATAATTATATTTTTGTTAGTTTTATTTATTCCATCCATTATAATGGCTAGGCGTTAACTATCGTTTATGATAATAATATTATATTATTAGTGTGTTGTGTAAGATTTCAAAGAAACCTGTTGTTGTGTATTGGGTACGCAATCGAACATAGCATCCCCATTAATGTAAAATTAGTATTTAATTCACAAATATTAATAAATATTCAAATGTATTATTCTTTATTTACTTTGGATGTTACATCCTTCCCCTCTTTTGGGAATTGCGTCCTTGCAATTTTTATTCACTTATCAAATAAGTGGGGATATTTATCCATCATAACATTTTCAGATTTCCACGTTGCCTCTTCAATGATATGGTTTTTCCAAAAAGACTTTACCTAAAAAATTACCATATTCCACAACACATGCACTCTACGGTCAAGAATCTGGATTGGTTGTTCTTTATAGGAGATATTCTCTTCCAATTGAACTACCTCTAGGCTTAAAACATGAGATGGATCTGGCATATACTTTCTCAACATTGAAACATGAAAAACATTCTGTACCTAAGATAATATTGGGGGTAAAGCAACTATGTATGAAAATTCTCCAACTTTTTCTTGGATTTCATAAGGTCCAAATTGTGTAAACAGGTAACTTTTATTTTTAGTCATTTTAAATATTTACTTCAGTAAATATTTTATTTACCATGACTAAAAGGTAAATATTGTAAATAAAGGTACAATATGATTTTATAATAATATTAAGTTAACCTAATATGTTTCCTAATCCTTTTGGATGATACATATCTGATCATGGGCATTCTTGGGTCTAATTTGGGACCCCATGGAGCCACATGGCTGTAAAAATGGCACTTTATATTAATTAATTTAAATTAAAGAACAAAATGACATAAACAAATATCTTTTAGTAAATCAATATTTACATGGGGTTATATAATTTATCATTTTGACTATAAATTTTTTTGGAAAGCTAAAAATATTTCCTACATCATGGTATTTTTTATAACTTTTGGACATCAAATAAATTAAATTATTTATGACACAATAATGATGAAATTTTTACCTCATTAATAAATGATTTAAATAAATAAGATTATAAATATTAAAACAATATCCAAAACCATTCCAATTATTATTGGATGATTTTATTTCGACCATGAGTCATCTTAACTTCAACTTTAATGATTTTTTGTCTTTTTGAAACTGGAGATTAGTTTATAATAAAATAATTGTTTCAAACATTATTAAAGAGCCCCTTTTCTCCCCTATAAAAAGCCCTCACTTATAAATAATTAATCACACATCTCAAGCATTTTCCTCATAAAACATTTTCTATAATAATCTCCCAAGATCACTCTCTTCATCCTTGAAGCCTTACCTTAGGCATAAGGCACTTTAAGTAGTCCTTTTGGTTCAAACCAAAGGGAGTTACCCAAATTAAAGGTAACAATTTCTCTTAAATTCTTTCCTTTTATTTTACTTCTCTAACCCATAAACTATTTTTATTACTTTATTTTATATCAAAAAAGTATCCTCAATATACTATGATGTTTTTATGATAAGGATTCGAACTACACTTACACACACCATCATCTAATGGGTGAAGAACATACTGTTTCTGTGGATGGAAAACTAACACCTCACGAAGTGATGATTATTCAATTATCTCCAACCGCCTCTCACAGTGGCCATTATGATGGAACTGTATTTATATATGATATATATTAGGTTTTTTATATTCTTCTGTAATTTTTATTTACAAACCTACCTGTATGCCTTCCAATATGTGTAAACGCGATAATTTCATTTGAGGAAGTGCGGACTACCTCCCCCTCAAGGTGATATGATTCGTTCATGACATACATAGATTGTATAAAGATATAGTTAATGAAATTATGTAACATATATATAATATGATATTATATTGGAATTATAATATACCTATGTATCATTAAGTTTTCATTCCATTAAATATTAAATAGAAATGAATGTAGTGTTCATGCATACGTATGGCTTACCGTCTCCTTGAATGATGCATTTCAATTATTGTCTCCAAATGTTATGTATTATTATATATATATAATGGATATATATGATATATTTTATTTCTAAATCATTAATATAATTTTGGATATAATTTAGTTTTGACCACATAGAAAAATTGTAATTATTACAAGTTCATCTTTAACTCAAATTCTGAACATCGACAAAATGTCCGATGTGAACTCAGATAATTAACTAAGTGTTATTGAAAGGAAATAAGTGATAGAAAAGTAATAATAATTATTTAAAAGGTTATTAATCAAGTATAAATTAACTTATTTTTATTATTCAGTAAGAAAAAGGAACATACGAGTCAAGTTGGACACGAGGTAAGTGATTTTTTATCTCACTTTTAATTCCATGAAATTTCCATTATTCACCGCTTATTTATTTCATGTGGTTTTTTTGGTACCAACATTTGATATATATTATAATTATTATATTTATAATCATGGTATTCTGTGATTCATTTGGTGGTTATTAACTTTTTCTCATACGACTTGATTGAATACAACATGGTAAGGGGTTTTCATCTCACTTTTTATTCCAGTGTGATTCATGATATATTAGCCACTATTTCCTTTTGTGTGGTGGATTTACTGCATGATTGTATTCTTTGTGTAATATACTTTAATTTATTGGTATTTACATATTCATCATGTGATCTTTCTTTCATGGGGTTTATGTTTCGTAGGTTACCAAATCGGTAAGGGAACCTTTCAGCCTCCTCTTTTTAAAAGACTTATTTTTGTTATGTCTTTTAATATAAATATTATTATGTTGGGATATGTTCTTATATATCCTTGTTGATGTAAATTTTATGTCTAAGTGATGAGTTATCCTTTTCTATCTCATCAACTTATTTTCATAATTTTAAAGTGACGTCGTTAGGCTATCGAATTTCAGTAAGAAAACTTCTTAACCCAATTTCAATTTTTAGGTTAAACATCTACTTCTTGATTATGTCGTGCTATGAATATGTGTGAATAACATCTGATTTTTTTACACTTAATATCCACTTATATTGGGTGTATTTATATTTTTCACACATAATTATGTAATTGATTAATCCTTAATCTAAGGATACCTTCTTTATAAGGGATTTTTTCTTAGTTTACATTTCCATTGAGACATCATTGTTGATATGCACCAATTCACTCTTATATGGTTTATATACTGTCCTTTGGCATATTATATCATGAATATCTTTATTCTCATGATATTATTAAGTTTTGATTAAATTTTAGTCCTTAATTATTTGTATTCTAGGATCTCTCATTTTGTTACAAACTATTTAACTAAAATATCTTTTAAATGTTTTAAATATTTATTCGTCTAAAAATTCCACATTAATGTCTATGTTTCAAAAATGGTTTTAAGGATTTATTGATATGGAAATTAATGTTTTAAAACTTAAATATCCTTCAAAATCTTCAAAGTGGTATGTGACACTTTGATTTAAAATCCTCTTTACTTAATATTTTAAATGGTTTTGAAAATGGTTTGGTAAAAGCTTTGATTTTTTCAATATTTTGAAATGATATATTGTGATTGCAATGTGGAAATTTTATCTTCCCATTATGTTTGTTTTATGGTTTATGAATATGTTATGGATATTGTGAATTGTTTATGTATATGGGTGGTTCCGTGATAAACCTAGGGTGGGTGAGCCTGAGATAGATCTCCAATGCATTAGGTAACATGACGGAGGTTAATGTGAATGTTTCTCCTAAGAGATTTATGGAATATACTGTGATGGGTAATCTAAATGTAACTCCCTACACAGTTGTGATAGATATAATGTAATTATGATATGGATACCACAATTTACCTTTATTATTTATATTTTATATGTGTTTTTCATAAATCTTATGATTTCATGCGGTATGTTAAAGAGTTTATGTTATGTATGTAATGATAAACAAATGTTTTAATTATTTGTTTTATAACCCTTCCTGATCTTTTTATGATTATACCAAGATTGAAATGTTTTTCATAGGACTTAAAGATGAATAGGGTTAAGGATGGGATCAAGGAAAATTCATGCTCTCTAAAACATGGAAGTAAACATGACTCTTTTTTTCAAGTGTTTTTATTTTGTGAAAAAAATGGAAACTGAGTAGAAGTGTCTAAATTGTAATCATTTGAGATTTAATAGTTTTGTCCTAATTCTCTAAAAATCTAAATATGAAAATATCTTCGATGTGAATTTTTAATTTAATTCAATATTAAGTAATGTTTTAAGGTTAGGTCCTTATAGTTGGTATCATAGGTCGTTTTAGATAACTTTAGGAGTTATGGTATTGTTAAATTCATATCCATAAATTAATTTATGTTAATATTGAAATGATATAGAATTTATAGATTACCATGTTTCTTTTCCTAAGATATTTATGTGTTCAGAATGGTTTTCCGTAGAGAAAATAGGGCAACTATGTTGGGACGACATCAGGAGGAATACATCCTTCCAAATCAGCAACCTGAGATGGTTGGAATCGGAACTGAAGAGTTTGTTGCTGTGATGGCATAGTTGACTCAGGCTATATATGGTGGTGGTATCCATGCACGAGATTAGCCAGATCAACCACAGGGGAACATGTCACTAGTAGATCATTTTATGAGGCAACATCCCCCATCATTTAAAGGATCATCTAACCTTGTGCTAGTATATGGGTGGATTAAAGCACTGTAGAAAATTTTTGATGTCATGGGGTGTTCAGAACTACAAAAGGATAGTCTTGATGTTTTTTGTTTTGAAGGTGAAGCTGATCAGTTGTGGTACATGGTGAAAAATATTAGGGATAATGGGGAGATTGATGTTGTTGATTGGGATGAATTCGAAGGTATGTTCCTTGAGAAATATTTTTCTAAGGTGGTTTGACTTAGGATGGAAAAACAATTCCTAGAATTGAGGCAGGAGGATGACTCAATGGTTTCTTATGAAGAAAAAATCAATCGACTCACAAGGTATGCTCCAAATTTCATACAAGATCTTGATAATAAAATCAACTGTTTTACTCTGGATTAAATCCAATGTATCGAAGGGGTTTAGCTTCTTATGAGTTCAAAAGTTATGAGAAAATTTTTCGTTGTGTGGATAAGGTGGAAATGAAGTTTTCCGATGATCAAGTGTCCTTTGAAAAATAACATAATAAGAGGTCGAGGTGGTAGACAAAAGATAAGAACTTTTCAAAAAAGTATGATGGTAAGAAACATAAGTTTACGTTTTTTGAAAATTGTGGTAAAAATCATGTTGGGTAATGTCTTTTGAATTCTAGTAAGTGCTACTGATGTGGAAAAATGGGACATAAGGCTCATAATTGCACTGAAAAAGATCAAGGTAATTGTAAGACAAAATCTGATTTATAGTCAGTAAAATGTTTCAAGTGAAATGAAATGGGTCATTATGAAAATGTGTATCCAACGAAGAACTCAACTAAGGGAAAGCAGCCATACTACAAGCAGAAAGAGGTGAGGAAATACTTTTCAACTACTTCAGAAGATGTTGGGCCATCGAATGAAGTAGTATGAGGTACACTGTTAGTTTATTAAGATTATGCCAATATATTTTTTGATTTAGGGTCAACATATTCGTTTATTTAAGATAAATTTTCTAGTAAATGGGGAATTCCATCTCATGATATGAATATGGAACTTATGGTAAAAACACCTGGATGAAATGTGGGGGAAAACGAAATTATAAGAACCATCATGTCCTTGTTTGTGGGAAGAATCTACCTGAAAATCTTATTTTTTTACCTCAAGTACAGTTTGATGTTATTTTGGGTATGGATTGGATTTATTTTTATCATTATAAGATTGACTATAGAGCTAAATAGGTATGTTTTCAGAAATTTTTTTAGTATGTGTACAAGAATGAACCCTTACTTTTGATAACATATCAGGAAGCTGAGAAAATAGTAAAATATGGAAATTAATGTTACCTTGCACATATTGTTAAAAATAGATGATGTGTAATGATTAATGATGTTCTAGTGGTAAATGAGTACCTTGATGTTTTTTCTGATGAGTTTCCTGGTATTATATCCGATCAGGAAGTATAATTTACTATTGACATAGTGCATGATGCTAAAAAAAAATCAAAACCCCCTTATAGAATGAATAAAATTGAACTTTTAGTGTTAAAGAATCAATTGTAGGAGTTATTCGATCAAGGTTCCATTCAACCTAGGACATCACCATGGGGTGATCCTGTCTTATTTGTTAAAAAAAATATAGTTCAGTGAGACTTTTCATTGATTATTGAGCACTGAATAACATCACTGTTGAGAACAAGTATCCTTTGCCTCATATCGATGATTTGTTTGATCAGCTCCAGGGAGCTCAGTATTTTTCAAAGATTGATCTGAGGTTGGGGTACCATCAATTGAAATTAAAGGAAGAATACATTCTAAGGACCGTGTTTCATACTAGATATGGCCATTATGAATTTGTATTTATGCCTTTTGGGTTAACCAATACACATATTGTATTCATGGATCTTATGAATAGACTTTTCCTTTAGTTCATGGATAAGTTTTGGGTTGTATTCATTGATGATATTTTGTTTTTTTCTAAAATTAAAGAGGAGAATGAAATCCATTTAAGGGTTGTCTTGCAAACCTTAAAAGGAAAGAAACTCTATGGGTAATTTAGCAACTGTTAGTTTTGGTTACAAAAAATTTCATTCCTGGGTCACATTGTTTCAAAAAATGGAATAACTATTGATCCTTCTAAAATAAAATTTGTTGAAAAATGGCCAAGACCCACCAATATAACCGAGATTCATAGTTTTCATTGTTTGGAAGGTTATTACCTAAGTTTTCTTAAAAAAATCATGGTTATATAGTCCAATGACAAAGTTAACTCAAAAAAAAGTTAAGTCTATCTTGAAAAAAGAATGTGATGATTGTTTTCAAGAACTAAAAAGAAGATTGGTGAATACTCCAGCTTTCGCACTTCCTTCCAGAAAGGGTGATTTTGTTATCTATTATGATGCTTCATTGAATGGACTTTGTTATATCCTTATGCGGAATGATCAGGTAATTACTTATGCTTCACATCAGTTGAAATCTAATGAGTTAAATTACCCTACACATAATTTGGAATTAACTGTTGTTGTTTTGGATTTAAAATTTTGGAGGCATCATTTGAATGGAGTGAAATGTGAAATATATACTGACCAAAAAGTTTTGAAGTATATATTCACTAAAAAAAATTGAACATGAGACAGAGGAGATGTTTGGAATTAATCATGGATTATTATTTCACAATCCATTACCATCCCGGAAAGGTAAATAAAGTGGTTGATGCTTCGAGTTGAAAAATTAATGCTTCACTAACCATGCTACATTTGGAACGAGATCCTTTAGTCTATGATTTAATGAACTTTGGCATAGAAATTTTTGGTGCAAGAAATTATTTTGTTTTGTTTTAAGTGTTAGTGGAATCATCTCTGTCAGAAAGAATTAAGAGAGTGCAGGAAGAAGACAGTGAGTTACAGAAAAATGTAAAGTTGGTTCAAAAGGGTAAGTTTTTTGAATTTGACATTGATAATGATTGTGTTTTGAGGTTTGGGAAAAGATTATGTGTACCTTGTGATTCACAGTTGAAGAATGAGTTGTTATGGGAAGCTCAGAGTTCCCCGTTTTCAGTTCATCCTGGAAGTAATAAGATGTATAGGGATCTTTGGAAATATTACTGGTGGGATGGAATAAAAAGAGATATTACTGATTTTACTATAAAGTGTTTGACTTGTCAGCAGTTTAATGTAGAGTGTAATTTACCTAAAGGGATGCTTCAGTCTTTACTAGTGCCAAAGTGGAAATGGGAAAATATATCCATGGACTTCGTTGTGGGATTACCAAAGACATCTAGAAGTAAAAAATGCAATCTGGGTTATTGTTGATCGATTGACTAAATCTGCTCATTTCCTTCCAATTTGAGATACTTTTCTTCACTACTGGAATTAGAGGTATTTGCAACGGGATATTTATGATGGGAACCCGTTGCAAATAGGCTTTAGCGACGGGGCCTCATCGCAAATTTCCCATTGCAGAAAACAAAGTTTTAAATAATCCTTCAATTATATACATTATATATATAAAAAACCTTATACAATGGACCTTCACAAATTCTATTTGTGATGGGGCAGTTCCCCGTCGTAACTAATCCTTCGATTATATACATTATATATATAATAACCTTTTGTGATGCGCCCTTCACAAATAATATTTACGACGGGACCGACATCCTATCACAAATATTATTAATTTAAAAATTATATTTAGATTATTTGCGACAGGATCTCGTCGCACAAATACTCTTCGCAAATAATAAACATAATAAAAAATATATTTAATAAAATTACGATTAATGAAAAAAGTATATTAATATTATTAAAATAATAAAAAAAATAAAAAAATATTATTACTAGTAAAATAAAAATATATTAAAAAATATAATACTGAAAAAATATATATTTAATAAAATTAGGATTAATAATAAATTAATATTAATTTTATTACAATAATAAAAAATAAAAAATTATTACAATTCTCAGTATTTACAAAAAAATATAAAGAAATAGGAAAATGTTATTATTATTAGTAAAAAAAATTAAAAAATAGAATACTAATAATAAATAATAAAATATTTAAAATAAAATGATTTAAATTATGCAATATTTGTACCAATATAAAAGACAGAAACTATAAATAGTTCAAGTGACACTAAATATTAAATTCAAATGTTTTAACATAAAAAAAATCATTAGTGGGTCGTTTTCTGGAGGAGGTGGAGGAGCTGTAGGAGATGGTGGAGGAAACTTTATCCCTAAACTACGAGTCACACGACACATGTACTAAATCTTCTTATGATGTTGTTGCTACCATCGATGCATCTCCTCCTCATAATGCTACTGTTACTACTATTATTGTAGCTGTTGCCGAAAAATCTCTTCATGCTGCTTCTACAAACACTTTATAAGCTCAGACTGAGTTCGCATCGGCTCCTGATACTATGAGGCAGAAGATGATGTCTCACCACGAGCTCCTCTCGAGTTGGATGCTGACATCGCAGTAGTACCATAGTAAGTACCAGGAGTCAAATGAGATATGATACCAACTACTCGGCCCTACTAAAATCCATACTGTGTTGCCTGCATCCATACCGCCTCATCGAAATGGTGGGTACTGGTCTTCTCAGTCATCTTGCCCTGACTCTCAGCCTATGTATGAGAGGTCGCAGCCTCATATGACTCCTTCAATTCCAATTTGAAATTAAAATGGTGAAAATATTATATGTTGTTAATTGTCAAACTGAAAAAAGTAATACTAACCACAATCTGATGTTGGCAATCACCTCTAATCTCTCCAGTGGCTGGATCACTATACATCCTCTGATAAATGTCGAACTCTGTAATATCGGGATGCTCGACTTCCTACAAAAATATAAAATAAACTGTTTATAGTTAAATTTATATATAATATTTAAAATATATACTTACATGATGCTCTCTATGCGTACTGAACGTATGGCCACCAACTCGATGTGTCACCTCCTGTCTCCCCCGGTTCTAGTGTCCCACTGAAGATCTCCTATGAAATCCACCACCCAACTAGTATAAATATAATCCACCCCAAACATGATATGAAATGAACTTTGGTCGGTGGGCTCTACATGACTAATCAAATTCTATCACTCATGCTTTCTTAATGGATTTTCTACTCAAATTGTGCCAAAACTGACGGAAACGGTCACGCATAAACATCTGTCATGCCACGTGGATAGCGTCATGTGTGATATCATCAAATAGATACCATAAACCGTAAAAATAATTTATAATATCATGTTATTAATAAAATAAATTTCAAAATAAATATTCTTTATTTACGTACTAGCCAATGATCGAACATGTCACGTCACACATCAATGGGAATCTACTCCCATGTGATCCACGGCTGATAAAAATAATTACCCAAGATATCGCTCCCCGGTCCAATAGCTACATGCACAAAACTGTGAAAAAGTAATAAATAATCAAACAATTAGTATCTATATAAATAAATTAATGAAAGATAATTAAAATATATAGGTTACCATACCTCTTTGTTCATGGATCAAAACCAAGATATGGAAATTGATTGGGGATAGTGTTAGGAATCATCAATCGCGCAAGACTGTGCCCCCTCTGTGTACCCCCTGAACTGTCAGTATGATGAGGGTCATATGGTCCATAATCCCCTCATCCAAAGGTATGTTAGCCTCCTATAACTTTTGAAATATATTAGGATCCATCTGAAACACAAAATTACTATCGTTGGCAGATAGTTGAAAATAACTATTATATATAGATATATATTAGTTATGATTATAACTAGTATTTAAGAGTTTCAATGTCCATCTTCATCCTCATCTCCATAGCTATCCATGTTAATGTCTTCATCGCCCTCCCCAGCATCATCAATATCAATTTGAGTTTCAATTTCATCATCTCTTATCATTTCAAATTCATTTGTAACATCATTAACATCTTCATTATCATAGATCCTTAATTATGGAGTGTCACCATTGATATTCACGTCTCCTTGTGAAAAAGAAGGATTTTGAGCAGTCTCTTGAAAAATTTCAATTCCTTCCACTTCAGCGAAACCCTATTCAGTTTGAGTAAACTGATTTTCTTAAGATTTAATTTTTATTATGCTCCACCAATCACTCAAGTCTCTTGAAGTAGCATAGTACTTTGTATAATAAATTTGATGTTCTAGTTAAGCCAGTAAAAATGGTTCATTTATAGAAAGAAGACTTTTATATTTAATAACGATGATTCCATGAGTCATATGAACATGCAACCCTCTCTCATTATCCAACCACCAACATTTAAACATCTTTATGTAATTTTGTCCTAGATAACACAGCTCAAAAATTTCATCCAGAATTCCATAAAAGTCAACTTTAGTTTCTCTGTGATGCAATCCTCACAATAAAATTCTATTGTTCATTTTTTTTTATTCCCCATATTCACGTGTATGAAATCAAAAACCATTAACCACAAATGAATTATGAGATTTAACCATTATGGATGGTGGGTTACATAATATACACAGTCACTTATCAATTTTATCACCATGTTGAGACACCTGCAATTTTTAAAAAAAATTCTTAATATGATAAATAATAAACGGAATTTATATTAAACCATCAATAATTTATGTTACCAGTTTTTGAAACCATTGAGAAATTATTTTTTGTCTGCGTTCTTTAAGACCAACTGTTGTAATTTGTGGAATTTTCTTCTTGATATGATTATCATATAACCTAAAAATAAAATAAGTTTACATACTGAAACATAAATTATATAATATGTGTTAGAATCACTCACAGTACAAATGATGTCATTTCTTCACAGTTGAGTAGAACATATGTATGAGCACTTTGATGTTCATCATCTGAAAACCATCGTGCATAAACTCCACCGAAACCAAGATTTGGCTGATTAAAAACTGATAATTGATTATCCATTTCATCATTAACATTCCCCTAATTTCATCCCATGCAATTGTGTTTTGAGGAATATTGAGATTCAAAATAATGAGAGCAGAAAAAAGCAAGTTCCACTTGTAAATAAGCTTCAGCAATTGAGCCTTCAACTGATGCTTTGTTACGTACTTTTTTCTTCAATTTCTACATGCATATCTCGAATGGGTATATCCGTCGAAACTATACTGGACCTCCATATTTATCTTCAAATGGAAATTGTAATATCATATGTTCCATTGAGTCAAAGAAAGCTGGTGGAAAGATTTTTTTCCAGTTTACATATAATTACAACAACATCTTCTTCCAGTTTGTTTAGCACATCGTAGTCTGTTTTTGCTGCACAAATGTTTCAAAAAAAATATGATATGTTTTTTATTGAATCCCAAATCATATAATTCAACAAAACTCTTTATCCAATCGATATAAGTCTTTCCATTACAACATGACGGTCATGACTTTTTAATCCGGTAATGTAACCATTCTTAACACTTCTGCCCAAATTGGATGCATAGCCATCTGGAAGTCTCAAATATGCAATCCACTGACAACATATTAATTGAATATCTTTGGACAGTGTATAAGCTTATTTTGGATTCATTAACATTTGTGATCTGACATTTTCAAATAGTTCAAGTTCTGATAGCCTGCAAATTTGGGCAAGATCTAATCATGACTTTACATTATCTTTGGTCTTACCTAGTGTATCCAAAACTGTATCAAATAAATTATCAAAACAGTTCTTCTCAATATGCATGACATCAAAAATGTGGAGGACCAAAAAATCATACCCATATGGAAGATCCCAAAAATGCTTCATTTTATCCAATTATGTTATTTCCCATTGCTATGAATTTTCTGTTGGTTTAATGATGGACCAAATGTGACGGGAGGTTATGAAAATACAACTGATTTTAACTCTGTACCTGAGATCATTTGTTGAGGTTCATCCCTTTCAATTGTACCTTTTCTGAAATGAAATTTTTTCCTCCTAAAAGGATGATCGGTTGGAAGAAATTTGCAGTGACAGTCAAAATAGAAAGGTTTTTTTCCATTTATGAGCATAAAGACTTTTTTGTCTTTCATACAGTAAGGAAAAGATTTTGGACCATGTGTAATCTAGCTAGATAAAATTCCATATGCTGGAAAGTCACTAATAATCCACATCAATGCAACTTTTATTATGAAATTTTGTTTCGCAGCAACATCATATGTACTAACACCATCACTCCACAATTCATTTAACTCATCAATGAATGGTTTCAAATAAACATCAATATTCTTTTTTGGATGTCCTAGAATTAATAAGGTCAAAACGATATAGGGCTCCTTCATCAACATCCATGGAGGTAAATTGTACAGAGTTATAATGACAGGCCAACATGAATACTGACTACCATAAGAACCAAAAGGATAGAAACTTTCATTAGAAATTAATCGTACGTTTCAGGAATCTAATGCAAAAGACGGATGCAGACGGTCAAAATGATTCAATGAATCTCCATTAGATGGAAGATTCAAGCTTTTATCTATTGAAATCTTGGTTTTGTGTCATGTCATGACCCGTCCTCGGGGCCCGTGCCGTGACAACCCCATGCCCGCCTTCCATAGGCCAGGGGCTGGCGACTAGCACCAAGGCGTAAATCCCAACAAAAAGGGAAGGCATTGCCTTTGAAAAGTAAACAAGCACCACAAAGTAAGCAAGCGGAAAAGTAAACACTAAGTAAAAACGGTAACAAGCTGTGCTGGAAGTAAAAGGGGCCGGAAATACAAGCCCAACTGTAAAGTACAACTGAAAGGGGAAAAACAGCAACTGTAAAGAAAATCTGCAGCGTCGAGCCATCCTCTGGAAGTCCCACCTGAAAGGTGGGTACAGATAGCCTCCACAACTCCTCGGTCCAGCCATCCGGTCCGAGCACGTCCCGCCCAGTGGTCCTCCTCCAAGTACCGTCCTGCTCCGTACGCCTCCACCACGGTCAGTGCTATCCATCGTCTGCAACCAACACCACG
Source organism: Viscum album (assembly GCA_963277665.1). Taxonomy (NCBI): domain Eukaryota; kingdom Viridiplantae; phylum Streptophyta; class Magnoliopsida; order Santalales; family Viscaceae; genus Viscum; species Viscum album. Next base: position 1,299,360,564 of record OY728136.1, read on the forward strand.
AAGTGCGGGCATAGCCCGTGCATGGTTGAGTATAAGCTACTCAGTAGGGACCCCGAGACCCCCGAAGGTCTCCCGAAATCCACAAAGGATAATCCACAAGGGAAAGATACAATCACGAAGTAACATCTAACACGGCTTAGGTATATGCCCATACATATACCTAAGTCATCAATTCCCGTTCGGCTCCAACGTCTGAGCCCAAGCACAACCCAGTCCACACAGGAAAGCAAACGTAGACCCACACAGGATAGCTCAACACAATCCATAAAGGAGAGTAAACAGTAAATCCACACAGGATAGCTCAACACAATCCACAGAGGAGAGTAAATAGTAAATCCACACAGGATAGCCCAACACAATCCACAAAGGAGAGTAAACAGAAAATCCACACAGGATAGCTCAACACAATCCACAAAGGAGAGTAAACATTAAATCCACTCACGATAGCTCAACACAATCCACAAAGGAGAGTAAACAGTAAATCCACACAGGATAGCTCAACACAATCCACAAAGGATGGTAAATAGTAAATCCACTCAGGATATCTCAACACAATCCACAAAGGAGAGTAAACAGTAAATCCACATAGGATAGCTCAACACAATCCACAAAGGAGAGTAAACAGAAGATTCAGCTCACACAGGTATACTTCTTCAGATGACGATAAAGACGATCACTGATCCATCTAAGTCATCGGACCCACGAAGGATCGATAGGTAACTGACCCCCGCAATGACCCACACAGGATCGGGCCCACACAGGACCTGTAGGCGCTGGCTCACACAGAACCACTGAGCGCTGACCCACACAGGATCGGACCCACACAGGATCGGGCTCACACAGGACTTGTAGCACTGATCCACGTAGGATCGCTGAGTGTTGTAGTCATTGTAGTCCACTGAGGATCTCTGCACAGTCGTCGTCACAGTCCACTGAGGATCTCTGCACGGTCGTCGCCGCAGTCCACTGAGGATATCTGCACGGTCGTCGCCGCAGTCCACTGAGGATCTCTGCACGGTCGTCGCTGTCGAAGTAGCAGTCACAGCCAGCTCTAAGGTTCCCGCACACAGCAAGCTCGTTCGGGAGGGTCCGCTCCACGAGCCGAGAGGTTGATACATCAACTGACACAAAGTCCGAAGTTGGTGTATCCAAAAGTTCCATATCGGCAACAGGAACTCAACGTCACAGACGGCGCGTCGATCGGACGCCCGTTCTGAGAGTTATTGGCTTTTTCATCCCAGGGGCCCGGTTGGTTTTTAAGGAAAAACCAACCCGACCGTACTCCACCTGCATCCAAACCTCGGGCAGAGTATGCCAAAAGATCCATCTCACAAAGAGGAATTCAACGAAGCTGACGGCACGTCAATCGGACGTTCGTAGCTCTAGATATGAGTGTTTCCGCTCCGAAGGCCCGGTTGGTTTCGTGTACGAACCAACCCGGCCGAACTCAAAGTGTTCCAAAACCTTGAGTGCGATAAACCGAAATGACCGTCTCGATCCAAGGATCGATTTGTCGCTGACGGCGAGTCGTTTGGAGGCCCGCAGCTCAAGTTACGAGCATTTGAACGAAGACCGTCCGAAGACGGGGGTCCGGGCCCGGGCCTACCCAGCCCAACCCGGTCCGCCCCGGCCCGACCCGGTCTGACCCAGTCGGACCAGTCTGGCTCGGCCGGCCCGGCTCGGCTCGGCCGAGCGACCGAGCGGCCGACGCGGGAGGAAGCCGCCGCCCCGCGTGACACCCCCGCGGCACCGGCGGGGTGTCGGCCAGACACTCGGGGGGGCACCGCGTGACACCCCCGCGGCACCCGCGGGGTGTCGGCCAGACACTCGGGGGGCGCCACGTGACACCCCCGCGGCACCCGCGGGGTGTCGGCCAGACACTTGGGGGGCGCCGCGTGACATCCCCATGGCACCTGCGGGGTGCCGCCCTGGACACCCGGGGTTATCGCGTGACAACCCCGCGGCACCTGCGGGGTGCCGCCCTGGACACCCGGGGTTGTCGCGTGACAACCCCGCGGCACCCGCGGGGTGCCGCCCTGGACACCTGGGGGGCGACACCGCCTCCGGCCGCCAGAGTCGCTCCGGTGGCCCGTTTTCCTTCCTGTCTGCGCCGTTGCTCTTCCCGGGACTCGTCCTTCACTGCAGAAACATAAAACATCCATTGCAGCACGTTCCGTCGTCGCTCGTCAAATCCGCACAAAACGAAGAACGGCGGAGGGTCGTCGGGTCGTGTTCATTTGGCCCGCACCCTCCGCGTTAGAAAAAAAACAACGCGAGAAAATGTTCAACACATGAACCGAAAATTTTAATAAAATAAAATTGTTCATTCGAAAACGGTTCTTTAATTTTTAAAGAACGTTCACGGGAATATAAAGAGGGGTATTCCAAAATATAAAACCCCTACCTCGTTGGTCGTCATCATACGCACGTCCTTCGCGGAATTGCTCGTCGCGGGAGGTGGAGATCGTCGCATCGTCGCGGAAGGGCGTCGCGTCGTCGTGGAAGGGCGTCGCGTCGTCGCGGAAGGGCGTCGCGTCGTCGCGGAACACGGCGTTGAGTCGGCGAACTCAACGGACCATGAAACAGCAGATTTAATTTAATTAATTGAATCCGTGTTTTGGTAAAGAACCATGAAGGAGATAAAAAGGAATGTTCGAGACTCTTACCTCAAGCAGCCGATCGAAGATCCGTCGCGGAGGAAGAGACGTCGCAGAAGAACGTTGTTGGCGTTGCGGATCACGGCGTCACGTCGTCGATTCCGGGTTCGGCGTTCTTCGCGTTCTTCGCGTTCTTCGCGTTCTTCGCGTTCTTCGCGAAGGAGGATGAAGGTTCAAGGATCCTCTCTCAACGAGTAATCCTCCAAAAGAAAATAGAGGTTGGTCTTATTTTATTATTATGCCAACAAACGAAAACGGGTAAGAAACGACCCATTAATTCGTTGAATTAATTCAACGAAAGAAACAACTCATTTAATTTACGAAATAAACCGCCCAATTAAATGGTCTGTTAAGAATTTAGAAAACGCGTCAGTTGACCTTCATAAAGACGGGTTTTCGCGGGTGCGTTTCTTAGCGGAAAGAAACGGCGGGGCTCGTGCGGGCCCCACCTCACAAATATCCTACCGAGGGGGTAGGATATTTTCTGGATAGCATCTTATCCAGATCAACTCAGTTTAAGCCGCTTTTAAGTGGCTTCAAGTGGCTTCCAAGTAGCTTGAGTGAAATAAAATAAAGTTGTCGTAAAATTATTTTATTTCTTAACTTTAAGCCCGAAAATTAAAAACCACACCCGAGAAAACGCAACTCCGGAAGAGGCGTTTCTAAGAGAATACCGGCGCTACGATTTCATCGGTGCCCTCAGAATTCGATTCCGGGCACCGGTTCAAAAGTTAGAAAAACCCGCTCGTCCGTTCACTGAACGTACCCGAGCCAAACTTCGGAAAATGATTCCGGGCACACCGGGCCTCGGAATCCGGTGCCGTCAGAAGCTGCGCTCTTGTAAAATTCCAAAGAAAATTAAGAAAAAAAATTCCTTGAAATTTACAGGTCTTTACATTACTCCCACCACAGGGCTTTACGTCCCCGTAAAGCTTCAACGCAAACTAGGGATACAAAGGCGGTACTGAGCACGCAACTGAGCCTCCCGCTCCCATGTGCTCCCTGGAGGTTCCCGTGCTGCCATCTGATGCGCACAAGAGGAATCAATCGCCCACATAGGACCCGCTCTTGTCGATCCTCTATCTCCACCGGGACCTCCGCAAAAGTCGCCCCATCATCCATGTCTATCTCCCCATGGTCAATGATGTGCGTCGGGTCGTGCACGTATCTCCTCAGTTGAGATACGTGGAAGACGTCGTGCACCCGGTGCAACTGAGGTGGCAGAGCCAGGCGACAAACCACCTCGTCAAATCTCGCAAACCACGTCGAGGTAAGACCCGCAAGAAGACGTGGTCGCCATCCTCGAACTCTAGTGGCCTCCGCCTCCTGTCAGCATAAGACTTCTGCCGGCTCTGAGCTGTACTCATCGCTCCTGGATGACCTGGACCTTCCCTGTCGTGGCCTGGACTATCCCCCGGTCCCACAAGAGCTGCTAAGATTTCTTCTTTGCCGATAAGAGAAATCTGGTCCCATCCCCTGGATGAACCACATTCTTTGCCTAATACAGTCAATCCCGACATGGATGATACTAATCCATACCAAGGATGACGTCGTAAGGCCTCGACGCTACTAGCAAGAGATCCAACCGTTACTCTCGCCTCCAAGGGTTGAGTCACACTGTCGGCATCAGTGTGTGGTAACTGGGTCTCCTCCATTAGATGTCTCACAAGTGAGGGTCAAGTCAACAGTCAAACTGGAACCTCTTAGTAACAACACAAAAGAGGACAGGAATGAAAACATCACAAAGGTATGCGTCTTTTATTATTGCAGCTCATAACACAAGGGTGCTATATAATAGCAACAAGGAACTAGAAGTACAAAGGACGTATCCACTAGTTCCGCTCCTGTCCATCTGCTCCCAGAGCTCCATGATCGAAGACATCAGCTTCCTGAAGCTGAGCTCTCCCATGTCCACCAACTCCCTGCGGTCGGGGTGGACCTCCTGGTGGTGGTGGTGGCAGAGCCTCAAAGCGTCGCCCACCACCGGCTGCTTGGCTAGCTCCTCCGCCACGTCCGCCTCCTCCCTGCGGACCGCCATGGTCGACCCTCTACCTCTGCCTGGGCGGCCCCTCCACCGTCTTCTGCTCCTCGGTACGGCGGGTCGGGCAGTCACGAGCCATGTGGCCCTGCCCGCCGCACGAGTAGCACTGCCTGCCTCTCAGAAGGCTGGCTCCGCGCTGTGTGCCCCGCACTGCTGAGCCACTGTCCCGAGGTCGTCTGCCGGAACCCTGAGTCATCCGTCGGCTACCTTCTGCCGAAGACTCCGCTACCTGCCACCCTGCGGTAGGTCTCGATGTGGACTCCGCCAGAAAGCTCTCAATCAGAAGGGCTCTCTCCAGCACTCCTGCCTGGGTCGGGATGCTGAGGGAGATCAGGGAGGCCCTGATCTCATGCCTCAGTCCCTGCTCGAAGGTCCGGGCCCGAAAGAACGGGTCCCGTACCATATCTGTTGAGTAGCGAGAAAGGTCGGTGAACCTCGCCGCGTACTGGGCGACCGTCAAGCTGACCTGCCGTAGCTGAAGAAGCTCCTGGATGCGTACCGCACGGAGGGTGGCTGGGAAGAACTCGGAGCGGAAGATGCTCTCAAAGTCCGTCCAGAGGAGTGATGCCTCGTCGTGCACCTGGAGTATCAAGCTCCACCATTTGCCTGTTGTCGCGTGCAGTAGGCTCGCCGAAAGGATCACCATGAGGTCTGCTGGTGTCCTCACTAGCCTGAAAACCCGGACGACCACCTCCATCCAGTCCTCGGCTACCTGGGGGTCCGTCTCCCCACGGAACCTGGGTGGTCGCTGGCGCTGGAACTCGTGCAGAGCTCCGAGGCGTCGTGCATCGTCAGCGATCGGCGCTGGAAGCATCGGGGGCTCGGCGGGTAAAGGTACCGCCAGTGCCTCCGCTGTCAACGGGCCCTGTACCGAGGCCTCGTCGCTCGGCGGGCTGTCGTCGTGCTCTACTCTCGGAACCCTAGCTGGCTGCCGTCGTGGGGCCATCCTGAAAAGGAAACAAGTGCACCACGGTCCGAACAGTATACCTGGTGAGCTGACACAAGTAATCACAAAGAAAACTTGAAACACACATGCAATCAATGTTTTCGTGCATTAAGTCAGAAATCAGAAGTCAGGGTCCTGGTGTACGGATACGTCGGCCGCCGCACCAACACTGGACTCCCTGGACTGATAACCACACTCAATACGCTAAACACTTTTGCTTCACATAGAAGAAAGATCAAAGTCCGCGGTAGAACTGACCACCTCTGATACCAATTTGTCACGACCCGTCCTCGGGGCCCGTGCCGTGACAACCCCAAGCCCGCCTTCCATAGGCCAGGGGCTGGCGACTAGCACCAAGGCGTAAATCCCAACAAAAAGGGAAGGCATTGCCTTTGAAAAATAAACAAGCACCACAGAGTAAGCAAGCGGAAAAGTAAACACTAAGTAAAAATGGTAACAAGCTGTGCTGGAAGTAAAAGGGGCCGGAAATACAAGCCCAACTGTAAAGTACAACTGAAAGGGAAAAAACAACAACTGTAAAGAAAAGCCGCAGCGTCGAGCCGTCCTCTGGAAGTCCCACCTGAAGGGGGGGTAGAGATAGCCTCCATAGCTCCTCGGTCCAACCGTCCGCTCCGAGCATGTCCCGCCCAGTGGTCCTCCTCCAGGTACCGTCCTGCTCCGCACGCCTCCACCACGGTCAGTGTTGTCCGTCGTCTTCAACCAACACCACGAAGTGCGGGCATAGCCCGTGCAGGGGTGAGTATAAGCTACTCAGTAGGGACCCCGAGACCCCCGAAGGTCTCCCGAAATCCACAAAGGATAATCCACAAGGGAAAGATACAATCACGAAGTAACATCTGACACGGCTTAGGTATATTCCCATACATATACCTAAGTCATCAATTCCCGTTCGGCTCCAACGTCCAAGCCCAAGAACAACCCAGTCCACACAGGAAAGAAAACGTATACCCACACAGGATAGCTCAACACAATCCACAAAGGAGAGTAAACAGTAAATCCACACAGGATAGCTCAACACTATCCACAGAGGAGAGTAAATGGTAAATCCACACAGGATAGCCCAACACAATCCACAAAGGAGAGTAAACAGTAAATCCACACAGGATAGCTCAACACAATCCACAAAGGAGAGTAAACAGTAAATCCACTCAGGATAGCTCAACACAATCCACAAAGGAGAGTAAACAGTAAATCCACACAGGATAGCTCAACATAATCCAAAAAGGAGAGTAAATAATAAATCCACTCAGGATAGCTCAACACAATCCACAAAAAAGAGTAAACAGTAAATCCACACAGGATAGCTCAACAAAATACACAAAGGAGAGTAAACAGAAGATTCAGCTCACACAGGTATACTTCTTTGGATGACGATAAAGATGATCACTGATCCATCTAAGTCGTCGGACCCACGAAGGATCGATAGGTAACTAACCCCCGAAATGACCCACACAGGATCGGGCCCACACAGGACCTGTAGGCGCTGGCTCACACAGAACCGCTGAGCGCTGACCCACACAGGATCGGACCCACACAGGATCGGGCCCACACAGGACCGGGCCCACACAGGACCTGTAGCACTGATCCACGTAGGATCGCTGAGTGTTGTAGTCGTCGCAGTCCACTGAGGATCTCTACACAGTCGTCGCCGCAGTCCACTGAGGATCTCTGCACGGTCTTCGCCGCAGTCCACTGAGGATCTCTGCACGGTCGTCGCTGCAGTCCACTGAGGATCTATGCATGGTCGTCGCTGTCGAAGTAGCAGTCGCAGCCAGCTCTAGGGTTCCCGCACACAGCAAGCTCGTTCGGGAGGGTCCGCTCCACGAGCCGAGAGGTTGATACATCAACTGACACAAAGTCCGAAGTTGATGTATACAAAAGTTCTGTATCGGCAACAGGAACTCAACGCCGCAGACGGCGCGTCGATCGGACGCCCGGTCTGAGAGTTATTGGCTTTTTCGTCCCAGGGGCCCGGTTGATTTTTAAGGAAAAACCAACCTGACTGTACTCCACCTGCGTCCAAACCTCAGGCGGAGTGTGCCAAAAGATCCGTCTCAAAAAGAGGAATTCAACGAAGCTGACGGCACGTCAATCGGACGTCCGTAGCTCTAGATATGAGTGTTTCCTCTCCGAAGGCCCGGTTGGTTTCGTGTACGAACCAACCCGGCCGAACTCAAAGTGTTCCAAAACCTTGAGTGCGATAAACCGAAACGACCGTCTCGATCCAAGGATCGCGTTGCCGCTGACGGCGAGTCGTTTGGAGGCCCGCAGCTCAAGTTACGAGCATTTGAACGAAGACCGTCCGAAGACGGGGGTTCGGGCCCGGGCCTACCCGGCCCGACCCGGTCCGACCCGGCCCGACCCGGTCCAACCCGGTCGGACCGGTCTCGCTCAGCCAGCCCGGCTCGGCTCGGCCGAGCGACCGAGCGGCCGACGCGGGAGGGAGCCACCGCCCCGCATGACACCCCCGCGGCACCCGCGGGGTGTCGGCCAGACACTCGGGGGGCGCCGCGTGACAACCCCGCGGCACCCGCGGGGTGCCGCCCTGGACACCCGGGGGGCGTCGCCGCCTCCGGCCGCCGCCGCCGCCGCGCCGCCGCCGGCTTCCGCGGGCCGCCGGAGTCGCTCTGGTGCCCCGTTTTCCTTCCCGTCTGCGCCGTTGCTCTTCCCGGGACTCGTCCTTCACTACGGAAACATAAAACATCCGTTGCGGCACGTTCCGTCGTCGCCCGTCAAATCCGCACAAAACTAAGAACGGCGGAGGGTCTTCGGGTCGTGTTCGTTTGGCCCGCACCCTCCACGTTAGAAAAAAAACAACGGGAGAAAATGTTCAACACATGAACCGACAATTTTAATAAAATAAAATTGTTCATTCGAAAATGGTTCTTTAATTTTTAAAGAACGTTCACGGGAATATAAAGAGGTGTATTCCAAAATATAAAATCCCTACCTCGTTGGTCGTCGTCGTACGCACGTCCTTCGCGGAATTGCTCGTCGCGGGAGGTGGAGATCGTCGCGTCGTCGCGGAAGGGCGTTGCGTCGTCGCGGAACACGGCGTTGAGTCGGCGAACTCAACGGACCATGAAACAACATATTTAATTTAATTAATTAATTCCGTGTTTTGGTAAAGAACCATGAAGGAGATAAAAAGGAAGGTCCGAGACTCCTACCTCAAGCAGCCGATCGAAGATCCGTTGCGGAGGAAGAGACGTCGCAGAAGAACGTAGTTGGCGTCGCGGATCACGGCGTCGCGTCGTCGATTTTCGGGTTCGGCGTTCTTCGCATTCTTCGCGTTCTTCTCGTTCTTCGCGAAGGAGGATGAAGGTTCAAGGATCCTCTCTCAACGAGTAATCCTCCAAAAGAAAAGAGAGGTTGGTCTTATTTTATTATTATTCCAACAAACGAAAACGGGTAAGAAACGACCCATTAATTCGTTGAATTAATTCAACGAATGAAACAGCTCATTTAATTTACGAAATAAACCGCCCAATTAAATGGTCTGTTAAGAATTTAGAAAACGCGTCAGTTGACTTTCATAAAGACAGGTTTTCGCGGGTGTGTTTCTTAGCGGAAAGAAACGGCGGGGCTCGTGTGGGCCCCACCTCACAAATATCCTACCGAGGGGGTAGGATATTTTCTGGATAGCATCCCATCCAGATTAACTCAGTTTAAGCCGCTTTTAAGTGGCTTCAAGTGGCTTCCAAGTGGCTTAAGTGAAATAAAATAAAGTTGTCGTAAAATTATTTTATTTCTTAACTTTAAGCCCGAAAATTAAAAACCACACCTGAGAAAACGCAACTCCGGAAGAGGCGTTTCTAAGTGAATACCGGCGCTGCGATTTCATCGGTGCCCTCAGAATTCGATTCCGGGCACTGGTTCAAAAGTTAGAAAAACCCGCTCGTCCGTTCACTGAACGTACCCGAGCCAAACTTCGGAAAATGATTCTGGGCACACCGGGCCTCGGAATCCGGTGCCGTCAGAAGCTGCGCTCTTGTAAAATTCCAAAGAAAATTAAGAAAAAAAAATTCCTTGAAATTTATGGGTCTTTACATGCCATGACATTATTGACATTGTGTTCTGAGACATATATAAACACTGCAACCTGGGTGTAAGGGGTAAATATCTCAACTTTTTTACTGGAATCGATCCAGACTTCCCAGGTTGAGCTTCTTTATACCTTGATTTCCCACATGTGGGACAAAAATCCAACGAATCATTTTCACTAGAATATAAGATGCAATCATTTGGACATGCATGAATCTTCCGATAACTAAGGCCCATATTACAAACCAACCTCTTTCTCTTATAGTAATTTGTAGGCAACACATTTCCTTCAGGTAACAGTGTTTTAACTAATGAAAATATCTGATCAAAATAGTTGTTTGAAATTGCATTATCTAATTTAATATCCATAAATTTTTTAACCGCTTCTAATTTGATTATCTTGCAACCAGGATATAATGCATCCTCAACAGACCTCAACAACTCATAAAATTTAGATGGTTCCAACTCAGGAGTTAAATCAATATCATCTTGAGTTTCAGTTTGCTGAACAGATGGACCGGAAATATCATGTACTAAATTTTAAAACTGTGATGGATCCAGAATCAAGTTATTAGTATCTTCTCTGGAACTACGTTCTCTGTGTTGATACTAAAAAACATAATCTAGTTGAAAAAAAACTGCAAGAGATGTCCCCTAACCTTGTTAAATGTGTCAAACGTTCTCAGAGCACATTTTTTACAAGTACAATCTATTGTGCCTTGTGAAACATATTTTGTTTTTGATGATGCAAATGATAATAAATCTTCAACACCCTCAATATATACAGGATATAAACCAGAACCATTTGGATTTCTAAGATGATTTATCCAAGCACGATCATCTAATAATGATTGGTGTCGACTTCCTCGTTCCATATTTTTCTAAAAAATATAAAATCACTACTATTTATGAATAATTTAAAATTATAAAGATAAATAATTACAAAAACTTCTTAATAATTACCATTACTTACAGGCGACACAATTTCCTGTGGATTGACGGCTCATGTTTTGTTCATCGCCTCATTTACTTGAAATATTCTCACATAGAAATCACAATGAAGAATCTAATTGAAGGTACTCATATTCGTTCTCATATGCATGAGAATGAATATGTGTACCTCTGAGCAGATTCTTGATTTTGATTTCTATGTGAGAAAGTTGCAAACAAATGAGATGTCGGACAAAAGATCCCACTTTCCAATGATGAATCATCTTCTTGAAATTGTCACTGCTTGAACACATTATGAAAAATGTGGTCCTATGAATGCATATTGAAACTCGTGCATACGATCTTAGATATGCATACATAAAAGCATACTTTTCATAATGTTTTGAGTCGGTCGAAGCTTAAAGAAGAAGATTCATGAAGAAAAAGAGTTTCATCAATCCACTGGAAATTGTGCCAAGTTATTACAAGTTATTACAATTTATTAAAATTGATTTTCTTCCTAATTGTTACTATTTCTTACTAATTGTTGGTAATTGTTACTAATTGTTACTATTTCTTACTAATTGTTTCTCTTTATTACTATTTATTACTATTTATTACTATTTATTACTATTTATTACTACTTATTACTATTTATAACTATTTATTACAATTTATGACTATTTATTACTATTTATTACTATTTATAACTATTTATTACTATTTATTACTATTTATTGCTATTTATTACTATTTATTACTAATTATTACTAAATATTACTAATTATTACTAATTATTACTATTTATTACTATTTATTACTATTTATTACTATTTATTACTATTTATTACTATTTATTACTAATTTTTACTAATTATTACTAATTATTACTAATTATTAGTAATTATTACTAATTATTACTAATTATTACGAATTACAACTAATTATTCCTAATTATTACAAATTAATACAAATAATTACTAATAATTAATATTTATTACTATTCATTAATATTTATTACTATTTATTAAGATTTATTACCATTTATTATTATTTATTCCTATTTATTACTATTTATTACTATTTATTACTAATTATTGCTGATTTTAACTAATTATTACTAATTATAAATGATCATTACTAATTAATACTAATTATTCCTAATTATTCCCAATTATTCCCAATTATTCCTATTTATTCTAATTTATTACTATTTATTACTATTTATTACTATTTATTACTAATTATTACTAATTATTACTAATTATTACTATTTTTTACTATTTATTACCATTTATTACAAATTATTACCAATTATTACAAATTATTACTAATTATTACTTATTATTAGTAATTATTTCTAATTATTACTAATTATTACTAATTATTACTAATTATAACAAATTATTCCAATTTATTCTTATTTATTCCTATTTATTCTTATTTTTTACTATTTTTTTCTATTTTTTGCTATTTTTTACTATTTATTACTATTTATTACTAATTATTACTATTTTGTACTAATTATTACTATTTATTACAATTTATTACTAATTATTACTATTTATTACTAATTGTTACTAATTATTACTAATTATTACTATTTATTACTATTTATTACTAATTATTACGAAATATTACTAATTATTACTAATTATAACTAATTATTTCTAATTATTACTAATTATTACTATTTATTTCTATTTGTTCCTATTTATTGCCATTTGTTCCTATTTATTACTATTTGTTACAAATTATTACTATTTGTTACAAATTATTACTATTTATTACAAATTATAACTATTTGTTACAAATTATTACTAATTATTACTAATTATTAATAATTATTAGTAATTATTACTAATTATTACTAATTATTACTATCTATTACTAATTATTACTAATTATTACTATTTGTTACTATTTATTCCTATTTATTACTATTTATAACTATTTATTACTAATTATTTCTAATTATTACTAATGATTTCTAATTATTATTAATTATTACTATTTATAACTATTTATTGCTAATTATTACTATTTATTTCTATTTATTGCTAGTTATTTCTATTTTATCCTATTTATTGCTAATTATTACTATTTATTCCTATTTATCCCTATTTATTATTATTTATTCCTAATAATTTTTATTTATTACTATTTATTACTAATTACTACTATTTAGTACTATTTATTACTAATTACTACTATTTATTACTAATTACTACTACTTGTGACTAATTAGTACAATTTATTAAAAATTATTCCTATTTATTACTAATTACTCTTATTTATTCCTATTTATTACTAATTATTACTAATTATTACTAATTATTACTAATTATTACTATTTATTACTATTTAGTACTATTTATTACTATTTATTCATATTTATTTCTAATTATTACTATTTATTTCTATTTATTGCTAATTATTGCTATTTATTCCTATTTATTGTTAATTATTACAATTTATTACTATTTATTCCTATTTATTCTTAATTATTTCTATTTAGTACTATTTATTACTAATTGCTACTATTTATTACTAATTACTACTATTTATTACTAATTAGTACAATTTATTACTAATTATTACTAATTATTCCTATTTATTGCTAATTATTCCTATTTTTCCTAATTATTACTAATTATTACTATTTATTCCTAATTATTACTATTTATTCATAATTATTACTATTTATTCCTAATTATTACTATTTATTCCTAATTATTACTATTTATTTCTAATTACTACTAATTCGTACTAATTACGTGTATTTATTACTCTTTATTACTATTTATTACTAAAATATAGATAACAAAACAATTTAAATCTAATTTAATTACAACTAATCAACAATAATTAAAATTAACACAAAAAAATTAAATAAATACTAAATTAAAAAAATATATAAATACCTTTAAACTTGATCTCCGATTGATGTAAGCGCCATCACAAGTTCTCCGTAAAAAAAATTAAATGAGAGAAATTTTCATTCTAAAATTCGAGTTTAGAGAGGGAGATAAAACGAGAAATGAGAGGAAGAGAAAGAAAAATGGAGGGGTATATATAGGCTAGATTATTTGCGACATGACTATTTGTGACGGGCTTACCGTCGCAAAAGGTACTTTTTGCGATGGGCCTCGTCGCAAATAAGTTTTCCAGCATTAATTGTTATCGGGGGTTAAAAGGGTATTTGCGATGGGCACCGTCGCCAAAGGTGACCTGCCGACACACCTTTTGCGATGGGACAACATCCCGTTGGGAAAACGCATTTACCGCCACCGGTATTTGCGACAAGACTCATCCCAAATACCCTCCGACCGACACACTATTTGCGACGGGGGGATCCCCCCATCCCAAATAAACATCCCACGCTTTGCTGCGCATCCCGCCCCAAAGCGTACATTACCTTTTGCGACGGGACAAACCCCCCGTCGCAAATAACCCCTGGAATGGAAAATTTGTGATGTGATTAGTTCCCGTCGCAAATACCCCGTCCCAAAAGACTGTTTTTCCCATAGCGTCTCTAGATCAACTTTCTCAGTTGTATATTAAAGAGATATTCAGGTTGCATGGTGTTCGCCTCTCCATTTTATCTAATCGTGATCCCAAAAATGCTTTTAACTTTTGGAAAGGCTTTCAGAAGTCGTTGGGTACTGAATTAAATTTTAGTACAGCTCTTCATCCTCAATCAGATGGGCAGTCAGAATGAACAATTCAAACCATTGAGGATGTGCTACGAGCTTGTTCACTAGATTACCTGGGAAGTTAGGACCAACATATTTCTTTGGTTGAATTTTCATATAATAACAATTTTCATTCTAATATGCATGTCTCCATTTGAGGCATTATATGGAAAGTGTTGTTGAGATATAGCTTTTTGGGATGAAGTAGGTGAAAGAAAGCTGATGGGACCAGAATTGGTAGAAGAGATGGTAGAAAAAGTTCAGTTGTTTCAGAATAAAATGAGAACAGCTCAGAGCGGGCATAAAAGTTATGCAGATAACCGGAGGAAGGATCTATCTTTCGAGATAGGTGATCATGTCTTTCTCAATGATTCTCCATTGAAAAGTGTGATGTGTTTTAGTAAGAAGGGAAAGTTGAGTCTGAGGTTAATTGGACGTTATGAAATATTAAAGAAAGTTGGAGCACTTGCATACAAAGTGGCTTTACACCCAAGTTTATCTCAGGTATATAATGTTTTTCATGTTTCAATGTTGAGAAAGTATATGCCAAATCTATCTCATGTTTTAAGCCCACAGGTAGTTTAGTTGGAAGAGAATCTCTCCTATGAGGAACAACCAGTCCAGATTCTTGACCGTAGAGAGCATGTGTTGGGAAAATGTTAATTTTTCAGGTGAAGGTTTTGTGGAAAAACCATGTGGTTGAAGAGGCAACGTGGGAATCTGAAAATGTTATGAGGGGTAAGTACCCCCACTTATTTGATAAGTAAATAAAAATTGCGAGGATGCAATTCCCAAAAGGGGGGAAGGATGTAACATCCCATGTAAATAAAGAATAATACATTTGAATGTTTATTAATATTGGTGAATTAAATATTAATTTTACTTTAAAGGGGATGCTATGTTCGATAGCGTACCGAATACGCAACTGTGAGTTTCTTTGAAATCTTACGTTGCACACTAATAATATAATAGTTTTATTTTTAATGGTAGTTAACGTCTAGCCATTGTATCGGCGTGAATGAATAGAACTAAATACAATATGATTATACATGTTTGTTAAATTTTTTTACATTTATCTAATAAAAGTTAGAGGCATAAAATATGAATGAATCTAAGCATAAATACTCTTATATTATTTAAAAGGTCGACTTACTGCCTTTTGATGGAGAACCCTCTTTAAATCTATTTTTGGTCATTTTTTTGTTCTATTTGACAAAATAAAATTCTTCTTTAGATTTGGGACATCAAAATTTACTTTGGGAAAATTTTTGGTATTTTCCTGATAAAGTTCATCTTTTAATGAATAGTGAAAAATACTGTATTTTAATTCAAAAATGACTTTTAATATAATTTATTTATATGGTCAGATTATCTTTTTAATTGGTTCTAAAGTGTAATTAGAATATATTCTTACTAGTCAGTCCAATTTTGGACATTGGAATTAATTTTACTTTGAAATTGGACATAAACAGGTGTCAATCTTTTGATAGTTATTATTTCATAAAAACAAGCTTTTTTTTTACAGCGGAAATTAATTTTAAATTAATTTATACCACTTCTGTGTTCTGAATTTTGAAAAATGGATTCCATATTTGGAATTTGTAAGTCCAAATTGTGTAAATAGGTAACTTTTATTTGTAGACATTTTAAATATTTACTTAAGTAAATATTTTATTTACTATGATTAAAAGGTAAATATAGTTAATAAGGGTAAAATATTATATTATAATAATAATAAATTACCGTAACGTGTGTCTTAATCCTATTGGCTGATACATATCTGACCATGGGAATCCTTGGGTCAAATTTAGGATCCCATGGAGCCACATGGGAGTAATAATGACACTTTATATTAATTAATTTAAAGTAAAGACAAAAATGACATAAACAAATATCTTTTAGTAAAACAATTTTTACATGGGGTAATATAAGTTATCTTTTTTACTATAAATATTCATTGAAAATATATAAATATTTCCTACATCATGGTTTTTTTTATATAATTTTTGGACATTGAATAAATTAAATTATTTATGACACAATAATGATACAGTATTTACCACCTTAATAAATGATTTAAATAAATAATATTATAAATATTAAAGCAACATCAAAAACCTGTCCAATTATTATTCGATGATTTCATTTCGATCATTATTCATCTTAAATTCTAATTTAATGATTTTTTGACCTTTTTAAACTGAAGATGAGTTTGTAATAAAATAATTATTTCAAACTTTCCTAAAGAGACTCTCCTCTTCCTTATAAAAAGCCCTCAATTTCTACACATTTCTCACAATCCTCACACCATTTTCTCGTACCACCTATGCTCCAATAAGCTCCCAATATCCCTTTCTTCATCCTAGAATCCTTACCTTAGGTAGAAAGCACTTCAAGAAACCCATTTGGTGCAAACCAAAGGGAGTTACCCGATTTAAAGGTAACGTCTTCTCTTAAGTTTTTTTGTTTTATTTTACTTCTTCAACCCTGTAAACTCTTATTATTCCTTTATATTATAGAAACACCAGTATCCTCAATATACTAGGATGTTTTTATGATAATTATTTGAACTACACATACACACACCTCTATCTAATGGGTAAAGAACATAATGTTTCTGTAGATGACAAACTAACGCCTCACGAAACGATGATTGTTCAATTAACTCCTACCGCATCTCATGGTGGCCATTATGATGAAACTATATTTATATATGATATATATTATTTTTATGTTTTCTTTATACTTATTTATTTTTCATTTATTCCATAATGGGTAAACACGATAATTTAATTTTAGGAAGTGTGGACTACCGCTCCCTCAAAGTGATATGACTCGTTAATGCCTTATGTGGGATGTATAAAGGATGGAGATAATGATATTATAAATGATATTATACTGTAATTATAATATATCTATGTATCATTATTTTTTACTTCCATTACAATATTAATTAGAAATGGAAGTAGCGTTCATGCGTACGAACGGCTTACCGTCTCCATGAACGGTGCATTTCATTTATTATATCCAAATGTTATGCACTATTATAAATACATTTATATACCTGATATATATGATGTACATGATATCTAAATCATGAATATAATTCTTGAGATAATGGATTTTTGGTTACATGGGCAACTTGTAATTATAAGGTGTTCAGTTTTACTCAAGTACCAAATATCGACGAAACAACCGTTAATAACTTAAATAATTACATAATGTTTATAACATGGTAATAAGTGATATTAAAGGAATAATAAACTTGAAAATTTTTCTTAAGAAATTATAAATTAGCATTAGTTTATTATTCAGGAGATTAAAGAACGATCGAGTCAAGTCGGACACGAGGTAAGGGAACTTCTTAACCCAATTTTTGTTCTTTGGCTTAATCATCTACTTTTTTATTATGTCATGTTATAATTATGTGAGAAATGAATTTTGATATCTTCTCTTGTATTTATACATTTTTTATATGTATTTATTGTTAAAAATCATAATTGAGCTATTTTATTTACAAATTCATATTTGTAAGGGACTTCGTCTCAATCTCCTTTCATTGAAGCATATTTTGTTTTATTCTCAACCTTCTTTTATACGGTGTATAAAAACCATTGAATTTTAATTTCATTCAAAGGAAATTTTTTTCTAAGAGGCGTTTTACTAAATGACAAAAAAAGAATGTTTCTTTTTAACGTAATTGGTGACAACGACCTTTTCCGCCGCCGTGAGTATTATTTGATCTTTGGATTCCTTAACAAGCTGTAATGTTTTTAAAAGGAAAATAAATACTATATACTTTTTTATGTATTTTGGTATTGAAAATGTTATTGATAGTGGATTTTTTATGTCAATATATTTAAATGATATATTGTGATTAAAATTTGGAAATGTTATCTTTCCATTATTTTTGTTGTATGTGTTATGAATATGTTATAGTTTTTGGGAATTGTTTACCCATACGGGTGGTTCCATGATAAATCTAGGGCTGGTGAGCCCGAGATATCTCTCCAATGCATTGGGTAACATGACTGAGGTAAATGTGAATGTTTCTCCTAATATATTTAGAGAATATAATCTGTTGGGTATTACAATGTAACTCCCTATGTAGATGTGATAACTGCAATGTAAGTATGATATGGATGCCACAAGTTACCTTTATTATTTCTGATTACTATGAGTTATTCATAAATCTTATGTTTTCATGAGGTCAATAAAAGAGTTTATGTTTTTTATATATTGATGTACTAATGCTTTCATTCTTATTTTATAA
Source organism: Viscum album (assembly GCA_963277665.1). Lineage (NCBI taxonomy): Eukaryota > Viridiplantae > Streptophyta > Magnoliopsida > Santalales > Viscaceae > Viscum > Viscum album. The sequence goes on from OY728136.1 coordinate 1,299,379,171, forward strand.
CCCTTGCCTGGCTTTTTATGCTCATCAAAAGTCATGAAATGTTATCTATAGGACATAAAGATGAATAGGTTCAAGGTTGTGATCAAGGAAAAGTCATGATTTCTAAAGCATGGAACTAGACATGACTCTTTTTTCAAGAGTTTTTATTTTATGAAAAAAAAGTAAAATGAGTAGAAGTGTCTACTTTGTAATCTTTTGACATGTATTAGTTATGTCCTAATTCCCTAAAACTCTAAACCTGAAAATATTCTCAATGTGAATTATTTGATTAATTCAAGATTATGTAATGTCATAAGGTCGGGTCCTTGTAGTTGGTATCAGAGGTCGTTTTAGGCAACTTTAGGATTAAAAGTTTTTGTTTGACACATTGTTAGTCTCCATGTATACTCATTAAGTTAAATCCTTATTTTTGAAACATTTTCAGATCAAGGAAAGTATGTTACAAATGGAAGGAGGATGGTCTCAAACAACATTCATATCTCTTCTTAATGACATGCTTGCAATAATTATTGTAAAGTCATGTTCGTATGATTGTGAAACATTTTCTAACATGCAACTCACTTGTAAGAAATTGTTTGAGATATCAAACACCACCACTGTACCCTGACATCATCATGGATCATGGGTTGAATTTATTCAAATCCAATTTTCACATTATTCTCATATTTTTAAGAAAGGTAAATATTTTCAAGGAATTTTCAAATATTTTACCTTATCACAAGATTTTGAAGCATATTATGATTTTAAAAAAGGTACAGAAGAAGGAGACCCTTGCACAACCTATTTATATTTTATTTTAAAATATACTTTCCCAATATATACTAATGGTATTTTAAAAGGAACACTGATTGAATGCTTCAACTCAAACTTAGTCCGGCTGTTTTATAAAAATCAAGTTTTATCAGATGTTTTGAAATTATATGTCATACATGATTATTTTACAAAACTATTTTTCTGCGAACAACCATATGACCCAAGTTGTACAAGGTGTATTTGGATGAAGGAAGAAAATGATTTTTAATAATCTCTAAATCATTTTCCCAATGCCTGGACCTTCTACCTACATGAACAAGATGATGATGAAACCACATGGACACAATGATCAAGGTATGATGTTATTTATTTTTTGAATAGTTTTATTTTATTATATGGAGGTGAAAAAATGACAATATAAAAGATGTTTAGGTCTTAATGTATTGCGATTAAAATGAATGGTATAAGAAAACCTTTGAGGTTAAAACATGTTAGGGTTACTTTTGAATTTTATAAAAAGGATAACATGCACATTGTGTGACAACCCATCGTGTCAGACAAAGCTGTGAGAATCGAACCCACAACCAAAGTGCGATTGGGATTTATCACCTAACACTAGACTACTTGAAGTCCCTGGTTTGTATGACTTATTCTTTTTAATTAAATGAATTTATGGTTCAAGAATAAGTTGATTTTTGGAAATTATGTTTTATTTAATGAATATATTTAATATAAGAAAATGATTTGGTGATTAATTGATAAAGTTTATTATGGAATATGTTCTCTATTTTGGGGAATCGCTCTATGCCTATGGAAAAAAGAATACTTTTGGATTTAAATTGAGGAGTAATTGTGGAAATTTATTTTGGAAGAATATCTGTTTTTATTGGGGACATATAGAGATTTGGGATGTAACACCACAGGTAAATAAAGAATATGACATTTTCATATTTATCTATATTTGTGAATAAAATATTAATATTACTTTAAAGGGGACGCTATGCACGATGGCGTACCCAATACGCAACAATGAGTTTCTTGGGAATCTTGCGTTGCACTCTAATAATAAAATAATATTATTTTAAATGGTAGTTAACGCCAAGCCGTTGTAATGGCAGGAATGAACAGAACTAACTAAAAAATGAATATATATGTTTGTCAAATATTTTTACTCTTTACAATAATTTTTATAGGATTAAAAATGCGAATGAATCCAATTTTAAGCGTAAACATTCCAATATTCTTTAAAAGGTCGATTAACCGCCTTTTGATGGAGAACCTCTATTAAATCCACTTTTTGGTAATTTTATGTGTTATATTTGACAAAATAAAATTATTCTTTAGAATCTGGACATCAAAATTTACTTTGTGTAAATTTTTGGTATTTTTCTGAAAAAGTTCAATTTTTAATGAATAGTGAAAAATGTTGTATTTTAATTCAAAACCCCTTTTTAATCTAATTTATTTATATGATTAGATTATCTTTTGAATTGGTTTTAAAGTGAAATTATAATATATATTTACCATTTAATGAAATAGTGGTCATTGGAATTAATTTCACTCTGAAATTTGACTTAAACTAGTGTTAATCTTTTGATATATATTGTTTCATAAAAACACACTATTTGTTCTAACAACGGGAATTAATTATTAAATTAATTAATGTAACTTATATGTTATGAATTTTTTAAAATAGACATCATTTTTGAATTTGGAATATCAAATATAGCTTAGGGTGAATTTTTGGTAATTTTCTGAAAAACTTCAATTTTTGATGAATAGTGAAACAACTAAGTGGTACTTATAAAAACTGATTTTCCGTTTAAATGAAATTTTGCCACCTTTGTGTTTTGAATTTCAAAAATCCGATATACATGGTTGTCATTAAGAAGTAAAATGTGGTTCAATGGGATTAGAATAATTTTTTGGTGAATAGTAACTTATTAAGTTTTTAATCACGATTAGAGGTAATTAGTGTAGTTTAAGGTAAAAATAATATTTTAATAATATGAAATGAACTTTACACATGTCCTACCCTTATTGGATGTATCATGGCCTACCAAGAAAATACATGGGTCAACTTGGGGACCCCATGGAGCCACTTTGGTTTGAAAATGGCATTAATACCTTTTTATTTAATGTTAAAATTAAAATGACACAAACATGAGATGTTTTACTAAAACAATTTTTACCTGGGGTTATACAAGTCAGATTTTTGACTATAAATAGTAATTGGAAAGATAAAAATATTTCCTACATCATATTAGTTTTTTTATAATTTTTAGACATTAAATAAATTAAATTATTTATGACATCATGATGATGCAGCGATGACCTCATTATTTAACGATTTAAATAAAATGGAAAGATAATGTAAAATATAAGACCTACACATGTCCAAAACCTATTGGATGCGTGGATTTAGAACCCTTATCACCTTATACTCAAAAAAAATCAATGTGGTACCATAAAAATCCGAAACTCATTCTAAAATAAAGTAACATTTCTCTACTTTCCAAGAGTGCCCCTCCTCTCCTCTTATAAAAGGCCACCACCTCTACCTCCTTACCCACACATCCAAAGCCTTTGGCTCAGAAAAACCCTGCCCATTTTGTCTCTACACATCCTTATATAACTCTTATAAGCCTAACTTTGGGTATAAGTCTTCCCAAGGAAGCCTTTGAGCTCAAACCAAAGGGAGTTACCCGATTTTAAGGTAATGTCTTCACTTGTGTCCTTTTGTTTTATTTTGCTTCTCCAACCCCCTAAACTCTTTTTTTTCATTTATTTTGTTAAAAATACAGTATCTTAAATATACTAGGATGTTGTTATAAGAATTATTCGAGCTACACTTACACACACCTACATCTAATGGTTAAAGAACATACTGTTTCTGTGGATGGCGAATTTCTGCCTCACGAAACGATGATTGTTCAACATTCTTCTAACACCTTCGAAGGTGGCCATTAAGATGAAACTATATTTATATATGATATATAATATGTTTATGTTTTACTTAAGCTTCTGTATTTTTCATTTATGGAAAACCTTTATGGTTTCCATTATGGGTAAACGCGATATCTTCATTTAAGGAAGTGCGGACTACCGCCCCCTCAAAGTGATTTGATTCGTTAATACCATATGTGGTATGTATAAAGGATATATTTAATGATATTCTATATGATACCATACTGTAATTAAAATAATATTATATATCATTATGTTTTAATTCCATTAAATATGAAATAGAAATGAAAGTAGCGTTCATGCGTACGTACGGCTTACCGTCTCCATGAACGGTACATTTCATTTCTTATCACAAAATGTTATGCACTATTATAAGTACATATATATAATGGATATATATGTAATATATTACATCTAAATTATGGATATAATTATGGAATTATAACATATATATATATATATATATCTCATTTTGTTTTAATTACATTAATATGACAAAAAATGAAAGTAGCGTTCATGCGTACGTACGGCCTACCGTCTCCATGAACGGTGCTTTTAATTTTTATCTCCAAATGCTACAGAATAGTATAAAATGAATATATACTGGATATATATGATATTTAAAACATAAATACTATTCTGGATATGATGTACCTATAACTACAAGGAAAATTATTTTCCAACAAGTTCAATTTTTGACTCATGTACCAAACATCGACAAAAACATCTGATATGAACTCATATTATTAACCAATTATTATAACATTAAAATATTTGATATGAACTGAATAATAATCTTTATATGAGGTCCTTAAGAAATTATAAATTTACCAAAGTTTATTATTTAGGAATATAAAGAAACAAACAAGACATGTTGGACTTGAGGTAAGGGATCATACTCCTCTCCTTCTTTTTAAGTACACTCTTTTATGTCATTCCTTTTAAGCTCATATTTATTATGATTGGGATGTTATTTTATATTAATCCTACTGTAATATTTATGTTCATATGATGAGAGACCCTATTTTCTCTCATCAATCCATTTTAGAAGTTTTGAGTGGCGCCATTAGGCTGCCGAATTTTCGTAAGAGATCTAACCTCTCTCTTTCTTTTTAAGCACTCTCATTTATGTCACTTATTTTAATCTCCTATTTGTTATTTTGGGGGATGTTATTTTATATTCATCTTTCTTTAAACTTTATGTTAATATGATGAGAGACCGTATTTGATCTCATCAGTCTTTTTATAGAAGTTTTAAGTGGTGCTGTTAGGCTGCCGAGTTTTCGTAAGGGATTTTTCATCTCACTTTTATTCCTGTGAGATTTATGCTACATTGGACACAATTTCCTTTGATTGGTGTATGTACTACCCATTATTTTAATAATTATGTAATATACTTTCATTTATGATTATTTACATCAATGTTGTATTGTCCTTCTTTCATGGGGTGTATGTTTCGAAAGATACCCATGTCGGTAAGGGAACCATTCACCCTCCTCTTTTTAAAAGACTTATTTTGTTATGTATTTTAATTCACATACTATTATGTTGGGATATTTTCTTATATATACTTATTGATGTAAATTTTATGACCAAGTGATGAGATACCCTTTTTATCTCTCATCAACTCTTTTTCTGAATTTTGAAGTGACGTCATTATACTGTCAAATTTTTGCAAGGGAACTTCTTAACCCAAATTTAATTCTTTGGGATAAACTTGTACTCCTTGAATATGTCATTCTATGAATATGTGTGAATAACCACTGATTTTTTTACACTTAATATCAACTTATATTTCGTGTATTAATTTGTCACACATAATTATATAATTGATTTATCCTTAATCCAAGGATATCGTCTTTGTATGGGACTTCGTCTCAATCTCCTTTCACTGAGGCATATTTTTTTTTATACACAACCTTATTTTATACGGTGTATAAACCCCTTTGACTTTTACGTTTATTCAAAATGAATCTTTTTTATACAAATCATTTTACAAAATGACAAAAGGGAATGTTTTTGTCATACGTATGCGGCGACAACGACTTCTCCGCCGCCGTGACCATTATTTGAGTTTCGGCTTCCTCAACAAGCCATACCTTCTTTTTAAAAGAAAAATAAATACCATGTTTTACTTTTATTTTATTTTGGTATTGGAAATGTTTTTCATGAGGTTTTTTATATCAATGTGTTTTATTGATATCTTGTGATTGAAATGTGGAAATGTTATGTTTCCTTTATACATGTATTATGTGGTATGATTATGTTATGGTTCTTGGGCATTGTTATGAAGACGGGTGGTTCTGTGATAAACTAAGGGCGGATGAGCCCGATATAGCTCTCTAATGCATTGGGTAAAGTAAATGAGTGAAACATTAAGGTTTCTCCGAAGAGATTTAAGGAATATACTGTGGTGGGTATTCCAAACGTAACCAAGAGGGTTACCCCCTACATAAGAATGTTATGAATGCCTCAAGTTACCTTTTATGTCTTATGATTTCTATGATTTATTCATGATTTGATGAGGTATGTTAAAGTGCCTATGTTTTATGGGTAAAGTATGATTTCATTCTTATGTATATATGAACTCATGTTTCCTTTCCATATTTTTTATAACCCTTACTGAGCTTTTTATGCTCATCACAAGTTTTTTTTTTTGAAATGTTTTTCACAGGTCAAGGGAAAGGTACATGATATGATGATAGTTTCAAGTAAGTGTCAAGAAAGAATCCATGTTTTATTTTAAATATGTTTCTGTTGATGGGAAAAAATGAAAACTATCTTTTATGTAACCACATTGTTTAAATGTGGAATGTAATGCAAGTTTATGATCTAATTCTATAAAACTCTAAACCTGAAAAGATCCTAAATGTGTAATCTTGTATTAACTCAAGATTAAGTAAGGTTTAAGGCTGGGGCCTTATAGTTGGTATCAATGGTCAGTTTAGATAACTTTAGAGGTTAGGGTATTATTTAAGCATAAGTGACATTACCATATTAGCTAGGATTTTAGAAAGAGTCATAGTTTTTTGATAAAGTGAATGAGTAAGTATATCTTAGTGTTTATCTTCCTCATTAGTACATGATGGTTATATTGATATACTCACACTGACCTTTTTGGTTTTAGTAAATGGATGGATCTAGCAGGCACCAAAGTGACAATGGGTTTGAAGGAAACTGTTGTGGTTCTCTGATTAAGAGACTGGATGAAATGGGGGATTCAATGAGGAATCTCATGGTTGTTCTAAACCAACTATCAAGGAGTCATGATCAACTACTTCAACCTTGGTGAGTTCTCTAATGCATCATGTATCAGATGGCCAACTCAATGTGGAAGTTCAAGTAATAATTATTAAGGTAACCATTAGGGTTTATATGATCCTTACTTTTTAGGTAATTATGGGTTACTCTATGATATGATGGAAAATGAATGGAATGAGATAAACTTGAGGTTAAAATATGTTATGATAATTTTTGAAGATTTTATCTCATTTTGGGGAATGTTTTAAGAATTATATAGTTTTGGAAAAAGGACAACACACAGACCGTGTGACAACCCGTCACGTCGGACAAAGCTGTGGGAATCGAACCCACAACCAAAGTGCGACTGGTATTTATCTCCTACCACTGGACTACATGAAGTCCCTGGTTAGTTTGACTGATTATTTTTAGTTAGATGATTTTATGAATTAAGAGTAAGCTGATTTTTGGTTATCTATGGAAATGATTAACCTATCATGGAGGATATGTGATTTGGTTAATTTCTTTTCAATACGAGACATTAAGAGCAATTGGTGTTGTTTGGAGATAAATGTTACGATTTAACTTGGAAGACTATGTGACTAAATCCTTCAAATATTTGGGTTTCAATCTTAGTTTGGTTTACTTTGAAGAATTTTATGGACAATTTTTTTATCGAATGGTCCTCAGTGAACTTTGGGTTTTTCTGGACAAATTTTGGAGATTAAGAATAGATTTTCTTTTTATAAAGGGTTATCCTTTTCTAGATTATCTGATCTTGTTCTAACCTTTTTGGTTTTGGTTTTGGTTAAAGTATAAATACATGGGAAGTATATAGTTCTATTTTCTGGATTAGGTGATCCTCTAGAAGTTGATTATAGTACTCTTAATGTGAACAAGTCTTCCTAAATACTCGTATTTTGGGGAAAGTATGAGTTTGTGTAAGAAATCTAGTAAAAGTTGAAAGTCAACATGACAAGTAAGTATGTTTCCTTAAGATCAAAAATAAATTACTCAATGAAGAGTAACTTAAAACAAAAAATTTGTCTGTTAACTTTTCCTACTGGGGAATCAAATATCATTTAACCCATCACATGTTTGTGATTTTTTTATGGTTAACTTTCTTCTAGACATGTTTACTATCACTCTTCATCAGAACATGACCCTTTGTTTTTTCCTACATGTCCATATTTTCATACTTTGAATCCTATTATGGGTTAACTCGGGTGACCTTTGTACTTATCTTTCTTCATTTTAAAGTGATTGTTTTACTGACTCTTGTTCTGATGTGGGATTTTCAATGAAGTTTCCAAGCCCAATTTTTAAAAATTGCGAGGACGCAATTCCCAAAAGGGGGGAAGGATGTAACACCCCAGGTAAATAAATAATATGACATTTTCATATTTATCCATATTTGTGAATAAAATATTAATATTACTTTAAAGGGGACGTTATGCACGATAGCGTACCCAATACGCAACAATGAGTTTCTTGGGAATCTTACATTGCACTCTAATAATAAAATAATATTATTTTAAATGGTAGTTAACGCCTAGCCGTTGTAATGGAGGGAATGAATAGAAATAACTAAAAAATGATTATATATGTTTTTCAAATATTTTTACTCTTTACAATAAATGTTATAGGATTAAAAATGCGAATGAATCCAATTTTAAGCGTAAACATTCCAATATTCTTTAAAAGGTCGATTAACCGCCTTTTGATGGAGAACCTCTTTCAAATCCACTTTTCGGAAATTTTATGTGTTATATTTGACAAAATAAAATTATTCTTTAGAATCGGGACATCAAAATTTACTTTGTGTAAATTTTTGGTATTTTTCTGAAAAAGTTCAATTTTTAATGAATAGTGAAAAATGTTGTATTTTAATTCAAAACCCCTTTTTAATCTAATTTATTTACATGATTATATTATCTTTTGAATTGGTTTTAAAGTGAAATTAGAATATATTTTTACCATTTAATGATATAGTGGTCATTGGAATTAATTTCACTTTGAAATTTGACTTAAACTAGTGTCAATCTTTTGATATATATTGTTTCATAAAAACACGCTATTTGTTCTAACAACGGCAATTAATTATTAAATTAATTAATGTAAATTATATTTTATGAATTTTTTAAAATAGACATCACTTTTTAATTCGGAATATCAAATATATCTTAGGGTGAATTTTTGGTAATTTTCTGAAAAACTTCAATTTTTGATGAATAGTGAAACCACTAAGTGGTACTTATAAAAACTGATTTTCCGTTTAAATGAAAATTTTCCACCTTTGTGTTTTGAATTTCAAAAATCCTACATACATTTTTGTCATTAATAAGTAAAATGTGGTTCAATGGGATTAGAATAATTTTTTGGGGAATAGTAACTTATTAAGTTTTTAATCGCGATTAGAGGTAATTAGTGTAGTTTAAGGTAAAAATAATCTTTTAATAATATGAAATGAACTTTACACATGTCCTACCCTTATTTGATGTCTCATGGCCGACCAATAAAATCCATGGGTCAACTTGGGTACCCCATGGAGTTACTTTGGTTGGAAAATGATATTAATACCTTTTTATTTAATGTTAAAATTAAAATGACACAAACATGAGATGTTTTACTAAAACAATTTTTACGTGGGGTTATACAAGTCAGATTTTTGACTATAAATAGTCATTGGAAATATAAAAATATTTCCTACATCATAATATTTTTTTTTATAATTTTTAGACATTAAATAAATTAAATTATTTATGACATCATCATGATGCAGCGATGACCTCATTATTTAACGATTTAAATAAAATGGAAAGATAATGTAAAATCTAAGACCTACATATGTCCAAAACCTATTGGATGGGTGGATTTCGAACCCTTATCACCTTATACTATAAAAACATCAATGTGGTACCATTAAAATACGAAACTCATTCTAAAATAATGTATCATTTCTTTACTTTCCACGAGTGCCCCTCCTCTCCTCTTGTAAAGGCCCCCACCTCTACCTCCTTACCCACACTTCCAAAGCCTTTGGCTCGGCCAAACCCTGCCCGCTTTGTCTCTCCACATCCCTATATAACTCTTAGAAGCCTCAGTTTTGGCATAAGTCTTCCCAATGAATCCTTTGAGCTCAAACCAAAGGGAGTTACCCGATTTTAAGGTAATGTCTTCACTTGGGTCCTTTTGTTTTATTTTGCTTCTCCAACCCCCTAATCTCTTTTTTTCATTTATTTTGTTAAAAATACAGTATCTTCAATATACTAGTATGTTTTTATAAGAAGGATTCGAGCTACACTTACACACACCTACATCTAATGGTTAAAGAACATATTGTTTCTGTGGATGGCGAATTTCTGCCTCACAAAACGATGATTGTTCAACATTCTTCTAACACCTTCAAAGTTGTCCATTAAGATGACACTATATTTATATATGATATATAATATTTTTATGTTTTACTTAAGCTTCCATATTTTTCATTTATGGCATACCTTTATGGTTTCCATTATGGGTAAACGCTATATCTTCATTTAAGGAAGTGCGGACTACCGCCCCCTCAAAGTGATTTGATTCATTAATACCATATGTGGTACGTATAAAGGATATATTTAATGATATTATATATGATACCATACTGAAATTAAAATACTATTATATATCACTATGTTTTAATTCCACTAAATATGAAATAGAAATGGAAGTAGTGTTCATGCGTACTTACGGCTTACCGTCTCCATGAATGGTACATTTCATTTCTTATCTCAAAATGTTATGCACTATTATAAGTACATATATATAATGGATATATATGTAATATATTACATCTAAATGATGTATATAATTATGGAATTATAACATATATATATATATATATATATATATCTCATTTTGTTTTAATTACATTAATATGACAAAAAATGAAAGTAGCGTTCATGCGTACGTATGGCCTACCGTCTCCATGAACGGTGCTTTTAATTTTTATCTCCAAATGCTATGGAATAGTATAAAATGAATATATACTGGATATATATGATATTTAAAACATCAATACTATTCTGGATATGATGTACCTATTACTACATGGAAAATTATTTTCCAACAAGTTCAATTTTTGACTCATGTACCAAACATCGACAAAAACGTCTGATATGAACTCATATTATTAACCAATTATTATAACATTAAAATATGTGATATTAACTGAATAATAATCTTTATATGAGTTCCTTAAGCAATTATAAATTGAACAATGTTTATTATTCAGGAATATAAAGAAACGAACAAGACATGTTGGACTTGAGGTAAGGGATCCTACTCCTCTCTTTCTTTTTAAGTACACTCTTTTATGTCATTCCTTTTAAGTTAATATTTATTATGATTGGGATGTTCTTTTATATTACTCCTACTATAATATTTATTTTCATATGATGAGAGACCCTATTTTCTCTCATCAATCCATTTTGGAAGTTTTGAGTGGCGCCGTTAGGCTGCCGAATTTTCGTAAGAGATCTAACCTCTCTATTTCTTTTTAAGTACTCTCCTTTATGTCACTTCTTTTAAGCTCATATTTGTTATGTTGTGGGTGTTCTTTTATATTCCTCTTTCTGTAAAATTTATGTTAATATGATGAGAGAGCCTATTTTATCTCATCAATCTTTTTTTAAAAGTTTTAAGTGGCGCTGTTAGGCTGTCGAGTTTTCGTAAGGGATTTTTCATATCACTTTTATTCTCGTGAGATTTATGCTACATTGGCCACAATTTCATTTGATTGGTGTATGTACTGCCCATTATTTTACTCATTTTGTAATATAATTTCATTTATTAGTATTTACATCAATTTTGTATTGTCCTTCTTTCACGGGGTGTATGTTTTGAAAGATACCCATGTCGGTAAGGGAACCATTCACCCTCCTCTATTTAAAAGACTTATTTTGTTATGTCTTTTAACTAACATACTATTATGTTGGGATATGTTCTTATATATCCTTATTGATGTAAATTTTATGACCAAGTTATGATATACCCTTTTTATCTCTCATCAACTCTTTTTCTGAATTTTGAAGTGACACCGTTAGGCTGTCGAATTTTTGCAAGGGAACTTCTTAACCCAAATTTAATTCTTTGGGATAAACTTGTACTCCTTGAATATGTCGTTCTATGAATATGTTTGAATAACCTATGATTGTTTTACACTTAATATCCACTTATATTTTGTGTATTAATTTGTCACACATAATTATGTAATTGATTTATCCTTAATCCAAGGATATCGTCTTTGTATGGGACTTCGTCTCAATCTCCTTTCATTGAGGCATATTTTGTTTTATACACAACCTTCTTTTATACGGTGTATAAACCCCTTTGACTTTTACGTTTATTCAAAGGGAATCTTTTTTATATGAAGCGTTTTACAAAACAACAAAAGGGAATGTTTTTGTCATACATATGCGGCGACAACGACTTCTCAGCCGCCGTGACCATTATTTGAGTTTCGGCTTCCTCAACAAGCCATACCATATTTTTAAAAGAAAAATAAATACCATGTTTTACTTTTCTTTTATTTTGGTATTGGGAATGGTTTTCATGAGGTTTTTTATATCAATGTGTTTTATTGATATCTTGTGATTGAAATGTGAAAATGTTATGTTTCCTTTATGCATGTATTATGTGGTATGATTATGTTATGGTTCTTGGGCATTGTTATGAAGACGGGTGGTTCCGTGATAAACTAAGTGCGGGTGAGCCCGATATATCTCTTCAATGCATTGGGTAACATAAAGGAGTGGAACATTAAGGTTTCTCCGAAGAGATTTAGGGAATATACTGTGGTGGGTATTCCAAACGTAACCAAGAGGGTTACTCCCTACGTAAGAATGTTATGAATGCCTCAAGTTACCTTTTATGTCTTATGATTTCTATGATTTATTCATGATTTGATGAGGTATGTTAAAGTGCCTGTGTTTTATGGGTAAAGTATGATTTCATTCTTATGTATATATTAACTCATGTTTCCTTTCCATATTTTTTATAACCCTTACTGAGCTTTTTATGCTCATCCCAAGTTTTTTTTTGAAATGTTTTTCAGAGGTAAAGGGAAAGGTACATGATATGATGATAGTGTCAAGAAAGTGTCAAGAAACAATCCATGTTTTATTTTAAATATGTTTCCGTTGATGGGAACAAATGAAAACTATCTTTTATGTAACCACGTTGTTTAAATGTGGAATGTAATGCAATTTTATGATCTAATTCTCTAAAACTCTGAACCTGAAAAGATCATAAATGTGTAATCTTGTATTAACTCAAGATTAAGTAAGGTTTCAGGTTGGGGACTTATATGGGATATTTATAGAAATGATTAACCTTTCGAGGAGAATATGTGATTTGGATAATTATGCTTCAGTATGAGACTTTAAGGGTAGTCTATGTTTTTGGAGTTAAATGTTAATATCAACTGTGGAAGACTATGTGATTAAATCCTTCTATGTTTTGGGTTTCAATCATAGTTTGGATTATTTTGAAAAAATTTAAGGAAAATTTTGTATTTAATGGTCTTTCTTAAACTTTGGGTAATTTTTGTCAAATTTTGGAGATTAAGAGTAGTATTTATTTTTATAAAGGACTATCCTTTTTGGGGATTATATGATCTGGTACTAACCATTTTGGTTTTAGTTGATGTCTAAATACAACTAAAATATGTAGTTCTTCTTTTGTGGATGATGTGATTCTCTAGAAGTTGATTCTTGTGATTTGGATTTAAACAATTTTTTTTGAATAATATTTTTTTGGATAAAAGATTAGTATTTGTTAAAAACTTATTAAAGTATGAACCTCTATAAGAAGGTAAGTATGTTTTTTTGTTCTTATTATATGTAGTAAATTAATTCCTAAAATTTTGAAAAGGAACTTAAAACAAAAACTTTTTCAGTTGAAATTTCCTACTAGGTTATCAAAGACCACTTAACACATCCCAAGTTTGTGATTTTATGGTGGTCAAATTTCTCCTAATCATATTTTCTATCAATCGTAATCAGAATATGATGATTTGTTTTCTCTTCCATATCCATATTTTATTACCTGGAATCCTAGTATAGGATATCTCAGGTAACATTTGTGTTTGTTTTTCTTTCTTTTAATGTGATAGTTTCATTGACTCTTTTTCCCATTTGAGACATTAAATGATGTTTCAGAGCCCAATTCTAAAATTGTGAGGACGCAATTCACAAAAGGGGGGAAGGATATAACATCCAGGTAAATAAAGAACAAGAAATTTTTCATATTTATTAATATTAGTGAATTAAATATTAATTTTACTTTAAAGGGGATGCTATGTTCTATGGCTTACCCGATATGCAACAATGGGTTTTTTTAAAATCATACATTGCACACTAATAATATAATATTATTATTTTAAATGTTAGTTAAATCCTAGTCATTATAATGGTGGGAATAAATATAACTAACAAAAATATGATTATACATGTTTGTTAAATGTTTTTACATTTATCCAATAAAAGTTAGAGGCTATAAATGTGAATGAATCTAAGCATAAATACTCTAATATTCTTTAAAAGTTCGATTTACCGCCTTTTGATGGAGAACCCTATTTAAATATATTTTTGGTCATTTTTATATGTTATATTTGACAAAATAAAATTCTTATTTAGATTCGGTACATCAATATTTCTTTTGGGTAAATTTTTGGTATTTTTCTGATAGAGTTTATTTTTTAATGAATAGTGAAAAATACTATATTTTAATTCAAAAGTTCCTTTTAATATAATTTATTTATATGGTTAGATTATATTTTTAATTGGTTTTAAAGTTTAATTAGAATATATTTTTACAAATTAATCCAATTTTTGTCATTGTAATTAATTTCACATTGAAATTGGACATAAACAATAGTCAATCTTTTGATAGTTATTATTTCTAAAAAACACGCTTTTTGTTTTGAAAGTGGAAATTAATTTTAAATTAATTTCTTCAACTTAATTGTTTTAAATTTAGAAAAATGGAATCCATATTTGGAATCAGTAGTTCCAAACTGTCAAAATATGTCACTTTTATTTTTAGACATTTTAATTATTTACTTCAGTAAACATTTTATTTACCATGATTAAATGGGAAATATAGTAAATGTAAAATATAATGTTATAATAATATTAAATTACCCTAAAATGTTTCCTAATCCTATTGGATGATAAATATCCAACCATGGTAATCCTTGGGTTGAATTTGGGACCCCATGGTGCCACATGGGAGTAATAATGACACTTTATATTAATTAATTTAAAGTAAAGACAAAAATGACATAAACAAATATCTTTTCGTAAATAAATTTTTAAATGGGTCCATATAAGTTATTTTTCAACTATAAATATTATTTAGATAGATAAAAATATTTCCTACATCATGGTATCTTTTGTATAATTTTTGTACATCATATAAATTAAATTATTTAGGGCATAATAATGATGCAATATTTAACTCATTAATAAATGATTTAAATAAATAAGATTATAAATATTAAAACAATAGAAAAAACCTGTCCAATTCTAATTGGATGATTTTATTCCGACCATGAGTCATCTTAAATTTTACTTTATCAATTAATTGACCTTTTGAAACTGAAGATGAGTTTATAATAAAATAATTGTTTCAAACATTCTTAAAGAACTCTCCTCTTCCTTATAAAAAGCCATCACTTCCTACCCATTTCTCACACTACTCAAGCCTTTGGCTTGTAAAAAATATACTCCAATAATCTCCCAAGATCCCTCTCTTTATCTTAAAGCCTTAACTTAGGAAGAATAAACTTCAAGAAACCCTTTTTTGTTCAAACCAAAGTGAGTTACCTTATTTAAAGGTAACATCTTCTCTTAAGCTCTTTTGTTTTATTTTACATCTCCAACCCCCTAAACTCTTTTTTCCTTTATTTTTTTAACTAAAATAGAATACTCAATATACTATTATGTTGTTATGATATGGATTCAAACTACACTTACACACACCTTCATTTAATGGGTGAAGAACATTCTGTTTCTGTGGATAGAAAACTAACGCCTCACGAAGCGATGATTGTTCAATTATCTCCTACCACCTCTCATGGTGGCCATTATGATGGAACTGTATTTATATATGATATATATTATGTTTTTTATTTATATATTCTTCTATTATTTTTATTTAAAAACATACCTTTATTCTTTCCAATATGTGTAAACACGATAATTTCATTTGAGGAAGTGCAGGCTACTGCCCTCTCTAGGTGATATGATTCGTTCATGACATACATGGAACTTATAAAGATGGAGTTAATGAAATAATGTAACATATATAAAATATTATATTATACTGTAATTATCATATACATACGTATCATTAATTTTTCAATCCATTAAATATTAAATAGAAATGAAAGTTGTATTCATGAATACGTACGGCTTACCGTCTCCGTGAATGGTGCATTTCATTTCATATCTCCAAATGTTATGAACTATAATATATTTATTTATATATACACTAGATATATATGATATCTAAAAAATTTATATCATTTTGGATATAATGGAGTTTTGACCACATGGACAAATTGTAATTATAACAAGATCATTTTAAACTCAAATTCTGAACATTGACAAAATGTCTGATATGCACTCAAATAATTAAATAACTATTATTACAAGGTAATAAGTGATATAAAAGGAATAATAAAAATTAAAAAAATTATGAATCAAGTAGAAATTAACTTAATTTTAATATTCAGGAATAACAAGGAATATACGAGTCAAGTTGTACATGAGGTAAGGGATTTCTTATCTCAGTTTTAATTCCGTGAGATTTCCATTGTTCACCACTTATTTATTGCCTGTGGTTTATTTTGTACTGAAATTTGATATATATTATAATTATTATAATTATATTCATAGTATAATATGATTCATTTGGTGGTTATTAACTTTTTCTTATACGAATCGATTGATTACAACTTTATAAGGGTTTTTCATCTCACTTTTTATTCCCATGAGATTCATGATATATTAAACACTATTTCCTTTTGTGTAGTGGATGTACTTCCCATTATTGCATTATTTGTGTAATATAATTTAATTTATAGGTATTTACATATACATTGTGTGATCTTTCTTTCATGTAGTGTATGTTTCATAGGTTACCAAATCAGTAAGGGAACCTTTCACCCTCCTCTTTTTAAAAGACTTCTTTTTGTTATGACTTTTAACTTACATCTTATTATGTTGGGATATGTTATTATATATCCTTATTGATGTAAACTTTATGTCCATGTGATGACATATCATTTTCTCTCTCATAAACTTATTTTCTGAATTTTAAAGTGATGTCGTTAGGCTGTCGAATTTCTATAAGAAAACTTCTTATCCCAGTGTCAATTTTTGGGTTAAACATCTACTTCTTAATTATGTCGTGCTATGAATATAAGTGAATAACCTATGATTTTATTACAAATAATATCCACTTATATAGGGTGTATTTATATTTTTCACACATAATTATGTAATTGATTTATCCTTAATCTAAGGATACATTCTTTATAAGGGATTTCGTCTCAATTTCCATTTCCATTGAGACTTCATTGTTGATATACACAAATTCACTCTTATATGGTGTATATAGTGTACTTTGGCATATTATATCATGAATACCTTTATTCTCATGATATTATTATGTACCGATTAAATGTTATTCCTCAATTATTTGTATTCTAGGATCTCTCATTTTGTTAAAAAACTCTTTAACTAAAATAACATTTTAAATGTTTTAAAGGTTTATTATTATAAATCCTTTACATTAATGTCCTTGTTTTAAGAATGGTTTAAAGGATTTATTCTTATGGAAATTAATGTTTTGAAATTGAAATTTCTTTCAAAAGCATCAAATTGGTATGGGACACTTTGATTCAAAAATCTTTTTATTTAATATTTTAAATGGTTTTGAAAATGGTTTGATAAAATCCTTGATTTTGTCAATATTTTGAAATTATATATTGTGATTGCAAGGTGGAAATGTTATCTTTACATTATGTTTTTTTATGGGTTATGAATATTTTATGGATATTGGGAATTGTTTACATATATGGGTGGTTCCGTGATAAACCTAAGGCAGGTGAGCCCGAGATAGCTCTCCAATGTAGTGGGTAACATGATGGAGGAAAATGTTAATTTTTCTCCTAATAGATTTAGGGAATATACTGTGATGGGTATTCCAAATGTGACTCCCTATGTAGCTATGATAGCTACAATGTAATTTTGATATGGATTACACAAGTTACATTTATGATTTATGATTTTTGTGTGTTATTCATAAATCTTATGATTTTATGAGGTATGTTATGATTGAAAAGTATGGTTCCATTGTTTTGTATTTATTGATGGGATAATGTTTTCATTACTTATTTTATATCCCTTACTAATATTTTCATACTCATCCCATGTTTTTGAAATGTTTTCCATAGGACCTAAAGATGAATAAGGGTCAAGGATGTGATCAAGGAAAATTCATGCTCTCTAAAACATGGAACAGGACATGACTCATTTTTTCAAGAGTTTTTATCATTTGAAAAAAATGGATAATGAGTATAATTGTCAACATGTAATATTCATGATGTTATGTAAATGTTATGACCTAATTATATAAAAATATAAACCTGAAAATATTCTCAATGTGAATTATCCATTTAATTCAAGATTATGTAATGTTTAAGGGAGGGTCATTATAGTTGGTATCAGAGGACGGTTCAGACAACTGTAGTGATTAAGAGTTTTTGTTTGACACATGGTTAGTCTCTAAGTCTACGCTTTAAGTTAAATCCTTATTTTTGAAACTTTTTCAGATCAAGGAAAGTATTTTACAAATGGCAGGAGGAGGATATCAAACGACATTCCTATCTTTTACGGATGACTTGCTTGCAATAATTATTGTAAAGTCATGTTCGGATTATTGTGAAACTTTTTCTAACGTACAACTCACATGCAAGCAATTGTTTGAGATATCAAACACCTCCACTGTACCCCGATATCATCTTGGATCATGGGTTGTATTTAATCAAATTTTATTTTCACAATATTCTCATAGTTTCTAGAAAGATAAATATTTTCAAGGAATTTTCAAATATTTTACCTTATCACGTGATTTTGAAGTATATTATCATTTTGAAAAGGCTGATAAATAAAGAGACCCTTGCACAACCTATTTATATTGGATTTTAAATAATAGTCTCCCAGTACATACTTTTGGTATTTTAAAAGGACCGCTGATTGAATGTTTCAACTCAAACTTAGTCCGACTGTTTTATTAAAATCAAGTTTTATCTGATGTTTTGAAATTATATGTCATACATGATTATTTTCCAAAACTATTTTTCTTCAACAACCCTTATGACCCAAGTTGTACAAGGTGTATTTGGATGAAGAAATAAAATGATTTTTAAGGATCTATAAATCAATTTTGCAATTCCTAGACCTTCTACCTACGCGAACATGATGACGATGAAACCATATGAACACCATGATCGAGGTATGATGTAATTTCTTTTTGGAATAGTTTTATTTTATTATATGAAGGTTAAAAAAATGACAATATATAGGATGTTGAGGTCTTAATTTGGTAGTATGAAAATGAAAGGGATAAGAAAACTATTGAGGTTAAAACATGTTAGGGTTATTTTTTAATTTTATGAAAAGGACAACACGCAGACCGTGTGACAACCCATCGCGTCTGACAAAGCTATGGGAATCGAACCCAAAACCAAAATGTGATTCGGATTTATCGCCTACCACTAGGCTATGTGAAGTCTCGGGTTAGTATGACTTATTTTTTTTAGTTAAATGATTTTATGGATCATGAATAAGTTGATTTTGGGAGTTATTGTTTTATTAAATGGATATCCTTAATATAGGAAAATGATTTGGAGATTAATTGATAATGGTTATTTTGGAAGATGTTCTCTATTTTGGGAAACACTATATGCCTATGTAAAATAGAATACTTTGGGATTTCAATTGAGGAGTAGTGGTGGAATTTAATTTTGAAAGAACATTTTTTTGTGGACATATAGTGATTTGGGTTTTTTATGGAAATGATTAACCTATTATAGAGAATATGGGATTTGTCTAATTATGCTTCAATATGAGACTTTATGCATATTTTATGTTTTTGGAGTTAAATGTTAATATTTACTATGGAAGACTATGTGATTAAATCCTTCTAAGTTTTGGGTTTCAATCTTAGTTTGGATTATTTTGAAATTTTGTAAGGACAATTGTGTATTGAATGGTCTTTCTTGAACTTGGGGTACTTTTTGTCGAATTTTAGAGATTAAGAGTAGTATTTATTTTTATAAAGGATTTTCCTTTTTGGGGATTATATGATCTCGTACTAACCATTTTGGTTTTAGTTTATATCTAAAGGCAAGGGAAATATATAGTTCTTCCTTTTTGGAGGATGTGATTCTCTTGAAGTTGATTCTTGTGCTTTTTTTGTGACCAAGTCTTTTTTAATAAACTTGGTTTGGAGAAAAGATTAGTTTTTGATAGAAACTTATTAAAGGATGAAGCTCTACATGAAGGTAAGTATGTTTTATTATGTTCTTATTCTTTGTAGTAAATGAATTCCTAAAATTATGAAAAGAAACATGAAACAAAAACATTTTCAGTTTACGTTTTCTACTAAGTTATCAAAGACCGCTTAACACATCAGAAGTTTGTGATTTTCCGGTGGTTAACTTTCTCCTAATCATATTTTCTTTCAATCTCCATCAGAACATGATGGTTTGTTTTCTCTTCCATATCTATGTTTTTCTACATGGAATCCTAGTATAGGTTATCTCATGCAATGTTTGTGTTTCTTTTTCTTTCTTTTAAAGTGATAGTTTTATTGACTCTTTTTCTCAAGTGGGACATTAAATGATGTTTTCGAGGCCAATTTAAAAATTGCAAGGACATAATTCCAAAAATGGGGGAAGGATGTAACATCCATGGTAAATAAAGAACATGGCATTTTTCATATTTATTAATATTTGTGAATTAAATATAAATTTTACTTTAAAGGGGATGTTATGTTCGATGGTGTACTCGATATGCAACAACGAGTTTCTTGTAAATCTTACGTTGCACACTAATAATATAATATTATTATTTTAAATGGTAGTTAATGTCTAACCGTTATAATGGAGGGAATGAATAGAACTAAAAAATATATGATTATACATGTTTGTTAAAAGTTTTTATAGTAATCCAATAAATTTTTGAGGTTATAAATGTGAATGAATCAAAGCATAAATACTCAAATATTCTTTAAAATGTCGATTTAACACCTTTTGATGAAGAACCCTATTTAAATCTAGTTTTGGTCATTTTTATATGTTATATTTGAAAAAATAAAATTCTTATTTAGACTCGGGACATCAAAATTTACTTTGGGTAAATTATTTATATTTTTATGATAAAGTTCATTTTTTTAATGAATAGTGAAAAATACTGTATTTTAATTCAAAAGTGCCTTTTAATATAATTTATTTATATCTTTAGATTATCTTTTTAATTGGCTCTAAAGTTTAATTATAATATATTTTTTACATTTAATCCAATTTTGGACATTGGAATTAATTTCACTTTGAAATTGGACATAAACAAGTGTCAATCTTTTGATTCTTATTATTTCTTAAAAACACGCTTTTTGTTTTGACAACGGGAATTAATTTTTAATTAATTTATGAAACTTCTGTGTTTTGAATTTTGAAAAATGGATTCTATATTTAGAATAATTAGGTCAAAATTTTGTAAATAGGTCACTTTTATTTTTAGACATTTTAAATATTTACTTCAGTAAATATTTTATTTACCATGATTAAGGGTAAATATAGTAAATAAGGGTAAAATATAATATTATAACAATATTAAATTACCCTAACATGTATTTTAATACTATTGGATGATAACTAGCCGACCATGGGAATCCTTGGGATGAATTTGGGTCCCCATGGAGCCACATGGGAGTAATAATGACACTTTATATTAATTAATTTAAAGTAAAGGTAAAAATGACATAAACAAATATCTTTTAGTAAATTAATTTTAACATGGGGTTATATAAGTTACCATTTCAAAAATAAATATTATTTGGAAATATAAAAATATTTCCTAAATCAAGGTATTTTTTAATAATTTTTGGACACCAAATAAATTAAATTATTTATGACACAATAATGATACAATATTTACCTCATTAATAAATGATTTAAATAAATAAGATTATAAATATTAAAAAATATCCCAAACCTATCCAATTATTATTGGATAATTTTATTTCGACCATAAGTCATCTTAACATGGACTTTAACGATTATTTGACCTTTTTAAACTGATGATGAGTTTATAATAAAATAATTGTTTCAAACATTCCTTAAGAGCCCCTCCTCTCCCTTATAAAAATCCCTCACTTCCTTCCCGATTCTCATAGTTATAAAGCCTTTTTCTCTTACAAAATATTCTCCAATAAGCTCCCAAGATCACTATATTCATCTTATAAGCCTTACCTTAGGTAGAAAGCACTTCAAGGAACACTTTTAGTTCAAACCAAAGGGAGTTACCCGATTTAAAGGTAACGTATTCTCTTTAGTTCTTTTGTTTTATTTTACTTTTACAACCCCGTAAACTCTTTTTATTAATTTATTTTATAACAAAACCAGTATCCTCATTATACTATGATGTTTTTATGAGAATTATTCGAACTATACTTACGCACACCTCTATCTAATGGGTGAAGAACATACTATTTATGTGGATGGAAAACTAACACCTCACGAAACGATGATTGTTCAATTATCTCCTACCGCCTCTCATGGTGGCCATTATGGTGGAACGGTATTTATATATGATATATATTATGTTATTGTTTTCTATATTCTTATGTAATTTTTATTTACAAACATAACTTTATGCTTTCTAATATGTGTAAACATGATAATTTCATTTGAGAAAGTGCGGACAACCGCCCCCCTTAATGTGATATGATTCGTTCATGACATATATGGAACATATAAAATTAGAGTTAATGAGATTATGTAACATATATATCATATTATATTATACTTTAATTATAATATACCTATGTATCATTAAATTTTCATTCCATTAAATATTAAATAGAAATGAAAGTAGTGTTTATACGTACGTACGGCTTACCGTCTCCAGGAATGGTGCATTTCATTTCTTATCTACAAATGTTATGTAAATTTATATATATATATATATATATACTGTATATATATGATATATATGATATATAAATAACTAATATAGTTCTGGAGATAATGGAGTTTTGACCACACTGAAAAATTGTTATTTTAACAAGTTCATTTTTAACTCAAATTCTGTACAATGACAAAATGTCCGATATGAACTCAAATAATTAACTAACTATTAATGAAAGGTAATAAGTGATATAAAATTAATAATAAAAATTAAAAAGGTTATGAAGTAAGTATAAAATATCTTAAGTTTATTATTCAGGAATAAAAAGGAACAGACGAGTCAAGTTGGACACGAGGTAAGTGACTTCTTATCTCACTTCTAATTCTGTGAGATTTCCATTATTCACCACTTATTTATTGCATGTGGTGTATTTTTTACTGGAATTTGAAATATATTATAATGATTCTATTTATATTCATGGTATTCTGTGATTCAATAGGTGGTTATTAACGTTTTCTCATACGACTCGATTGATTACAACGTTGTAAGGGTTTTTCATCTCACTTTTTATTCCCGTAA
This sequence comes from Viscum album, assembly GCA_963277665.1. Taxonomy (NCBI): domain Eukaryota; kingdom Viridiplantae; phylum Streptophyta; class Magnoliopsida; order Santalales; family Viscaceae; genus Viscum; species Viscum album. The sequence continues at coordinate 1,299,402,951 of OY728136.1, forward strand.
GATTCATGCTATATTAGCCACTATTTCCTTTTGTGTGGTGGATGTACAGCCCATGATTTTATTATTTGTGTAATATACATTAATTTATGGGTATTTAAATATTCATTGTGTGATATTTCTTTCTTGGGGTGTATGTTTCATAAGTTACCAAATCGGTAAGGGAACCTTTCACCCTCTTCTTTTTAAAGACTTCTTTTTGTTATGTGTTTCAATTTACATATTATTATTTTGGGATATGTTCTTATATATCCTTATTGATGTAAATTTTATGTCCAAGTGATGATATATCCTTTTCTCTCTCATCAACTTCTTATCTCCATGTATGTCATGAACGAATCATATCACCTTGAGGGGGCGGTAGTCCGCACTTCCTCAAATGAAATTATCATGTCTACACATATTTGAAACAGAAAGGTATGTTTTTAAATAAAACTTATAGAATCATATAGAAAACAAATACATAATATATATCATATATAAATATAGTTCCATCATAATGGCCACCATGAGAGGCGGTATGAGATAATTGAACAATCATCACTTCGTGAGGAGTTAGTTTTCCATCATCAGAAACAATATGTTCTTCACCCAATAGATGGAGGTGTGTGTAATTTTAGTTTAAATAATTCTCATAAAAACAACCTAGTATAATTATGATACTGGTTTTGTTATAAAATAAAGGAATAAAAAGATTTTAGGGGTTGGAGAAGTAAAATAATTCAAAAGAACTTAAGAGAAGACATTACCTATAAATTGGGTAACTCCATTTGGTTTGAACCAAAAGGGTTTCTTGATGTGCTTTATGCCTAAGGTAAGTCTTCTAGGATAAATATAGGGACCTTGGGAGATTATTGGAGCAGAGTTTGTATGACGAAAAGGCTTGAGTAGTGTGAGAATTGTGTATGAGGTGAGGAATTTTTATAAGGGAGAGGAGGGGCTCTTTTGGAAAGTTTCAAGTAATTATTTTATTATAAAATCATCTTCGGTATAAAAAGGTCAACTAATCATTAAAGTATAAGTTAAGATAACTCATTGTCTAAATAAAATTATCCAATAATAATTTTATAGGTTTTGGATATTGATTTAATATTTATAATATTATTTATTTAAATCATTTATTAATGAGGTAAATATTGCATCATTATTGTGTCATAAATAATTTATTATATTTAATGTGAAAAATTATAAAACAAATACCATAATGTAGGAAATACTTTTATCTTTCTAATTAATATTTATAGCTAAAAATATAACTTATATAACCCCATTTAAAAATTTATTAAGCAAAAGATATTTGTTTATGTCATTTTTGTCTTTACTTTAAATTAATTAATATAAAGTGTAATTATTACTCTCATGTGGCTTTATTGGGTCCTTAATTAGACCTAAGGATTCCCATGGTTAGATATGTATCAACCAATAAGATTAGGACACATGTTAGGGTAATTTAATATTATTATAATATTATATTTTACCCTTATTTATTATATTTTCCCTTCAATCATGGTAAATAAAATATTTACTGAAGTAAATATTTAAAATGTCTAAAAATAAAATTTACCTATTTACAAAATTTGGACATACTGATTCAAAATATGGAATCCATTTTTTTATATTCAAAACATAGAAGTGGATAAAATTAATTTAAAATTAATTCCCACTGTCAAAACAAAAATCGTGTTTTTAAGATATAATAACTATCAAAACATTGACCCTTTTTTATGTCCAATTTCAAAGTGAAATTAAATCCTATGTCCAACATTTGATTAACTGGTAAAAATATATTCTAATTTCACACAAATAATATAATATTATAATTTTAAATGGTAGTGAACACCTAGCCATTGTATCAGTGGGAATGAATAGAACTAACTACAATATGATTATACATGTTTGTTAAATGTTTTTACATTAATCTAATAAAATTTAGAGGCTTAAAATGTGAATGAATCAAAGCATAAATACTCTAATATTCTTTAAAAGATTGATTTACAACCTTTTGATAGCGAACCCTATTTAAATATAGTTTTGGTCATTTTTATATGTTCTATTGGACAAAATAAAATTCTTATTTAGATTAGGGGCATAAAAATTTACTTTGGGTAAATGTTTGGTATTTTTATGATAAAGTTCATTTTTTAATGAATACCGAAAAATACTGTTTTTTTTTTAAAGTTTATTTTAATATAATTTATTTATACGGTTAGATTATCTTTTTAATTGGTTCTAAACTGTAATTAGAATATATTTTTACTATTTAATACAATATTGGAAATTGGAATAAATTTCACTTTGAAATTGGACATAAACAAGTGTCAATCTTTTGATAGTTATTATTTCCTAAAAATACTCTTTTTATTTTGACAACAGGAATTAATTTTAAATTAATTTCTAATAATTTTGTGTTTTGTATTTAGAAAAATGGATTCCATATTCGGAATCAGTAGTTCCAAATTGTGTAAATGGGTAACTTTTATTTTTAGAAATTTTAAATATTTACTTCAGTAAATATTTTATTTACAATGCTTAAAAGGTAAATATATTAAATAATGGTAAAATATAATATTATAATAATATTAAATTACCCTAACATGTTTCCTAATGTAACGCCCCGACCCCATTTACCCAGAGTCGGTGCATTACTTCGTAACATTGGCATGATCACAAGAAAGATCAAATCTCGAAAGACCGATTGGTTTAGTAGCCTTGGAAACACTAGATATATTCATAAGTTTTACATTACATCATAAAATGAAAAACTACTACAACAACATAATGTTTCCACAATCCACACTATTAACCCCTCATAAAATCCCTGCAGGTCATTCATAACTTACTTCTTCACATCCTGGGAAAAATAAAATATAGAAAAGGGGTGAGCTCAAATGCCCAGTAAGGATAACAATATAGCGGAAACTTTCATAAATAAGAATAAACATTTAAGGCAATGTATAACTAAAACAAAAGCCTTTTAAATATGAACTTTCAACATGGTATGGCATAAATAAAATGAAATAATGCCATTTACTTATTCACATGGATATTCTACTAATCGAATAATCACATGCAAAAATCAATAACCACTTTCATAATGTTGGAATGCATAATGCCAGACTATCATAACCACATAGCCAAGGCCTCGTGCCAAGATTGCAAATAAAATTTTGTCAAGGCTTTGTGCCAAGACACTAGTTTGTCTCATGAGACCTACCGATGCATCGAGGAGCTATAGCGGGCTCCACCCGTCACTTACTAAGTCCAATGCATTCCCATATGAAAAGGTTTAAACATAACATAAACATTCGTATTAAAACTAGCATACGAAATGTCAATAATTTCACCATAAACTATGAATGGTATAAAAATAGCACATCCACAGTCAAACATATCACAAAACCTTCAATACAATATAGAAGTTTTGTATCACAATAGATCAAATTCAAATAAGCGTAAAATCCATCAAATGATGTTGACATAGATGAAATCAAAATTCTTTTTAAAGAAATATCTCTTTTTATTTTGAAATCATTTAAGATCCATATAAAATAAAAAAAATTCTTTGAAAATATTCTTATAAGCTTGTAAGGGAAGTTTTGAAGATTTTATAACGGCGGAAATTAGCCGCACCCGCCGTATAAGTTAAAAAAAACATTCTTACCTTAATTCTGTCGAAAAGGTTAAAAAAGACCTTATTTTGAAAATGACCGAAAGATTCCTTTATAAACCACTTATAAAAGTCAAAAAGGGTATAAATTACTTTAACTCATATTCTAGTAAATAGTAAAAATGTTTTGAAATGCATTTTTAAGAAACATGGATGTGGATGATAAAGAGACCCCAGTAGATTATTACGTATAAACAACCTTGGATAATGAAGAGGTTGTAAAGTAAACCCTTACCTTGTACTTTTCCTTGGTTGGGGTAGGTTAACCTCCTGTATAATGGTGAAATAGTTGTTATTAAATTATATAAGAATCATATATATTAATATGATATCATATATGATCTTTTAACATTGATTTGTTAATAATATCTTAGAATTATCGTCGTTTCGGGAGTTAACTTACTCATTTTCTTTTATATGTTTTGTTACATAAGCCATGGTTGTTGTATCTTATTCATATCCATAATGATATCCAGTCCTTAAACATTATTTTTAAATCATCAAATGATAATTATACTAGAATGGATACGATGGAGAATGAATCTCATCGCGTTCGTGGAGACGGTAGTCCGTACGTACGCACGAGCGACAATATCATTCTTTTGATATTAAAATAATATATAAATGGATGGTATATCATATATAAAGAATCATTAACATGTTATATTTATTATTTACATGAGTTACACATCATTATTATACCCATCCAAATAATATTATATTGAATAACAATTACACCACGACGTGGAGACGGTAAGCCGTACGTACGCACGTATGGTGACATGTTATTAAAAGGGTGGATAGAATACTGAATATGATTGTACCATATTTATAATAAAATCACAGTATATGTGAGATACTGGAGTTATTATTTTAGAATGGTAAGAACAAAGGAAGAAGAAGTGGAAGAAGAAATGAACTTGGAGAAGGGTGGTGAAATCATTACCTCTTCTTCGGGTTCTTCCTTTTGATTTGATCAAAAGGGCTCCTTAGGTTGGCTTTCTGATAAAACTAAGGCCTCTAGGTTGTAGTGAGGGATGTTGGGAGAGTATTTGGGCAGAGTTTGGCCGAGCCAAAAGGCTTTGAAGGTGTGAAGAAATGAGAAGGAGGAGTGCCCTTTTATAAGAGGGGTGAGGGGCACCTTTGGAAAAGTTAGAAATATTAATTTATAATAAATTCATATTCGGTTTCTAAAGGCTCCAAAGTTGATTATTCAAAGGTTAAGGTGGGGATAGGTCGAAAACCACTCAACCAATAGAATTTAGACAGGTTTGGGTACTTATATTAACCTTATCTTTAAGTATTAACTCTAAGTTAAATAGTTTCACTTTTACAATGTCTCTTTGTATTTTTATATAATATGGTTAATAAACTTACTATATACATCCAAGAGACCTCCAAGTGGTCCATTAATGATTAACCTATCATGATATAAGTCTCTTGGCCGAACCTTAGATTTTTAGGAATTTAATATCAATTAATAATATAATATTTGTTTTAAGAACTCTTTTATGTCAATTTTGACACTATTCAATAGTTGATTTTTTTGAAACTCATAACAGATTGATTACTTCGAAAAAAGTCAATCCAATCAATCCTAATATATCATATTATCCTATAAAATTATTTTAATTCATTAAAAGTTTCATATTATATTTATTTGGGTATTTATAATATCAATTATTTTAATTTTTCACTATTATAGTAATTACTGCATCATCATTGTGTCATATATAAAATACATTATTTAATGTCTAAAAATTATAACTAAAATCTCATTATATAGGAAATCTTTTTATCTTTCTAATGAATATTTATAATCTAAAATCCAACATATATAACCCTATGTAACAATTGTTTTCCTAAAAGATATATGCTTGTGTCATTTTTGTATTCATTTTAACTAAATTAAAATAAAGTGTCATTATCACTTACAAGTGGATCCATGGGGTCCCAAAATAGACCCAAAGATTCCCATGGTCGACCATGTATCAACCAATAGGGTTAAGACACGTTTTAGGGTAATTTAGTATTATTATAATATTATTTTTTAACCCTTATTTACCGGATTTACCCTTAACCATGGTAAATAAAATATTTACCGCAGTAATTATTCAATATGTCTAAAAATAAAAGTTAGCTATTTACACAATTTGAACATCCTGATTCCAAATATGGAATCCATTTTTCTAAATTCAAAACACAGAAGTGGCAGAAATTAATTTAAAATTAATTCCCGCTGTCAAAACAAAAAGCGTGTTTTTAAGAGATAATAACTATCAAAAGATTGATACTTGTTTATGTTCGGTTTAATTGTAAAATTATGTATAATGACCAAAATTATATTAAATTGTAAAAATATATTCTAAATATACTTTAAAACCACTCAAATTCATAATTTATCACTATTAATTATTTTGATTAAAAAAGTTGTTTTTAATTAAAATTTAGTAATTTTCACTATTCATCAAAATATGAAAGTTATCCGAAAAGTACCAAAATTTCACCTTAGGCTAAATTCGATATTCCGAATCCAAAAATGAATTCCATTTAAAAATATAAAATATATATAATTTCAAAATTTAGGCATTACTATTCATAACGGCTAGTTTGATTGGTTACGGTGTGTTAGAACTCGGTGTTGCGTACAACACACGCTAGCGTACCGTGGAAGCTTAGGATGTTTCATTTTAAATTTTTGATGTCCCCATTTAGTCAAAAAGTTTAAAATATAGTATCTAAAAAGGGTTCACTATTAAAATTTGGTAAAAGTGAAATACTGAAAATGAATTTGTTCTTACATTATGTCTAAGAAACTCATAATATGGATTCTAAAATTATAAGGTTTATATAAAGTTTAAAATTTAATTGACACTATTCATAACCTCTTTTGAACAGCTTGTTTGGTAAGTCATGGTGCGATTGAACTTGGTGTTGTGTGTAGTGAAAGTTATTGAATTATTTTGAAGAAATAACACACTATAAAATCTTGGGGTGTTACATTCTCCCCTCCTTCAATAAATTGCGTCCTCGCAATTTGAAATTGTTCTTCGAAAATAAAAGGATGAAAATAGAAAATATCTTTGTGGGAAAACCCACATCGGAAATTGGGTTACTAAAATTTAGTCTTAATATGAGGAAAAGAGAAATGAAAGGATCACCACCAAATTATGATCTCTATTAGGAGAACATTGGTGGCAATTATAGACATATAATTGGAGGAAAAACGTAAATATTTATAGGTAGTGATTGAGGTCATCAATCACAAACAAGTATAAAATTGAGGTCCTTAAACTCATCAATCTATGATGATTTGAAGTACCATCAGTTCAACAAAACATAGGGTATTAGGATAACACATTTTTTACGTTTCAAAATATCCTAGTTGAAATCCCACATCGAAAAATGAATTAATGAGGCCTCTATTTAAAATAAAGAGTCGAAAGTATGAAGATTACCGAAAATAACACATACTAGGGTTCCATGTAGTAAAATATGGATATGGAAGAAAAATCTAACCATCAATTACCTAATGGAGAGTGGTAGAGAACATGGCTATGAAAAGACCAACAATCCCAAAGCCATAAATTAGTGATGATTTAAGGTACCATCTAGGAAAACATTTTTGTTCTAATTTTCTTTTCTTAATATTGAGGAATTTTTTTATGAGATTGGATAAGATCATATAGAGATATACTTACTTTATAATTAGAGTTTTATCCATTAATAAATTTCTACCACATACTCATCTTTCACTCTAAAAGATAATAGAATGTAAAAAAAAATCTATTTACACTATTCGTATAGGGTACCAAAATAAACGAATTTATAATTCATCTAAAAGATCTTTTAATAAAAACTACATTATTTAATCCAGGACATCTCGTGGGCCAGTGGTAGGTGATACACCCTTGTCTCCCTTCGGTTGCAGGTTCAAGTCTCGCAGCCTTGCCGGACGCGACGGGTTGCCGCCCGACCTCCGGGTTTTCCTTTTATGGTAATCCAAAATAATCCAAACTAGAACTATCCAAAATACTTCTATCCAAACTCACAGTCCAACATTTATAAGGAAGGTAAACATAATATAGATCCTTTTTACCCCGTAATAGCATATGAATACCTTCATCATGTATTACCATATTCTTTATTGATTACATTCATGCTCCCTTATTCCATATAGAATGCTGGATATACTTCATTAATCCAAAAATGGTTTAAACCCCAACAATGATGGAATATACAAATCATTAATCAGTTCCAAGGTAGTCAAGAATATCCAATATAATTTATCCAAAACAATCACATATTATTCCAAAATCACTACCTCAGTATCAGAACTATATTATGATTTATCATTCTCTCAACCATATATTTTCCAAAAAGTTATCCTGTTATTGAGTCACTTTTCTTTGTTCCACACAATCTCAAGTCCTTAATGAAATAGTACTGCAGTACAATCCTTATATACTCCATAATTATTATAACAAGTACATTGTTGATACAACACTCAATTGACATAATCAACATAAGAACTCTAATCATTCCTCTTCATCTGTGGTAGTATCATAACTTGATTATTATCCAATAGCATCATTTGTGTCATAGTCTGATGACTGGGACATAGGTTCGCGTAGTGTCCAAACTCCTTGCAAATGAAGCATTGTACATTTGAAACCATTTTCTTACCCTTGCAGTCACGTACTTTGTGCCCTTTTCCTCCACACTTATAACAAACTCCCATTCCTTTCAGGCAAGTTCCAGGGTGTTTCTTTCCATAGTTACCACACATGGGAAAATTCTTCTTTTCCCTCTTCCCTTTATCCATCTTTCTCTCTTCCATCCTTTTCTTCTCTTGCTTCCCTTCAAAGCCATATGACTCAGTAAACTCTTTACTTATCTTATCAACACATGATATTATTTCTTCATATGTTGATAATACATGAGAGACTATTTCTCTTGTAAATTTTGGCTTAAGACCATAAAATATATGATCCTTCTTTCTCTTTGTATCATGTGCATTGATAGAGTTCTCATTCCTTCTACTGGGCGCCATTTCTAAACAATGGCATACACTAGATCAGTTTATAAATCAAAATACATAATCCCATACTTATAAAACACTTAACATAAATTGAACTATTTATGGATATAATCCATAATCATAAAAATGTTTTCTTTGAGGAAGTATATACTCACAAACCCTTCATAATTATTTGTAAAGAAAATGAGAGTTATCCTAAGCATATCCCCCGGGAGTGTCGTAACCAAGAGTGCAGCAAGGCCCGTTGTCGTGCACCAGTTCCCGTTCGAGTCTAGCTCAAAGCGGTGTTTTCGGGTTTTACCCCTAGGTACATCTGTGCCAGAGCCGCCTCTACCTGCTCGTATCCAGACAGGGATGTATTGCTCGGAAAACTCACAAAATCTCTACAATACCAAAATTCTAGGAAGTTCTTCTATACTAATCTTCAAAGTTCATCTTAGGTCTACGTGCTCTAATTAGAGTTTATCTAAATCTAGCTTCCAAGGTTTGTACTAAACTTCCTCTGATACCAACTGTAACGCCCCGACCCCATTTACCCAGAGTCGGTGCATTACTTCGTAACATTGGCATGATCACAAGAAAGATCAAATCTCGAAAGACCGATTGGTTTAGTAGCCTTGGAAACACTAGATATATTCATAAGTTTTACATTACATCATAAAATGAAAAACTACTACAACAACATAATGTTTCCACAATCCACACTATTAACCCCTCATAAAATCCCTGCAGGTCATTCATAACTTACTTCTTCACATCCTGGGAAAAATAAAATATAGAAAAGGGGTGAGCTCAAATGCCCAGTAAGGATAACAATATAGCGGAAACTTTCATAAATAAGAATAAACATTTAAGGCAATGTATAACTAAAAAAAAGCCTTTTAAATATGAACTTTCAACATGGTATGGCATAAATAAAATGAAATAATGCCATTTACTTATTCACATGGATATTCTACTAATCGAATAATCACATGCAAAAATCAATAACCACTTTCATAATGTTGGAATGCATAATGCCAGACTATCATAACCACATAGCCAAGGCCTCGTGCCAAGACTACAAATAAAATTTTGTCAAGGCCTTGTGCCAAGACACTAGTTTGTCTCATGAGACCTACCGATGCATCGAGGAGCTATAGCGGGCTCCACCCGTCACTTACTAAGTCCAATGCATTCCCATATGAAAAGGTTTAAACATAACATAAACATTCGTATTAAAACTAGCATACGAAATGTCAATAATTTCACCATAAACTATGAATGGTATAAAAATAGCACATCCACAGTCAAACATATCACAAAACCTTCAATACAATATAGAAGTTTTGTATCACAATAGATCAAATTCAAATAAGCGTAAAATCCATCAAAGGATGTTGACATAGATGAAATCAAAATTCTTTTTAAAGAAATATCTCTTTTTATTTTGAAATCATTTAAGATCCATATAAAATAAAAAATTTTCTTTGAAAATATTCTTATAAGCTTGTAAGGGAAGTTTTGAAGATTTTATAACGGCGGAAATTAGCCGCACCCGCCGTATAATTTAAAAAAAACATTCTTACCTTAATTCTGTCGAAAAGGTTAAAAAAGACCTTGTTTTGAAAATGACCGAAAGATTCCTTTATAAACCACTTATAAAAGTCAAAAAGGGTATAAATGACTTTAACTCATATTCTAGTAAATAGTAAAAATGTTTTGAAATGCATTTTTAAGAAACATGGATGTGGATGATAAAGAGACCCTAGTAGATTATTACATATAAACAACCTTGGATAATGAAGAGGTTGTAAAGTAAACCCTTACCTTGTACTTTTCCTTGGTTGGGGTAGGTTAACCTCCTGTATAATGGTGAAATAGTTGTTATTAAATTATACAAGAATCATATATATTAATATGATATCATATATGATCTTTTAACATTGATTTGTTAATAATATCTTAGAATTATCGTCGTTTCGGGAGTTAACTTACTCATTTTCTTTTATATGTTTTGTTACATAAGCCATGGTTGTTGTATCTTATTCATATCCAGAATGATATCCAGTCCTTAAACATTATTTTTAAATCATCAAATGATAATTATACTTGAATGGATACGATGGAGAATGAATCTCATCGCGTTCGTGGAGACGGTAGTCCGTACGTACGCACGAGCGACAATATCATTCTTTTGATATTAAAATAATATATAAATGGATGGTATATCATATATACAGAATCATTAACATGTTATATTTATTATTTACATGAGTTGCACATCATTATTATACCCATCCAAATAATATTATATTGAATAACAATTACACCACGACGTGGAGACGGTAAGCCGTACGTACGCACCTATGGTGACATGTTATTAAAAGGGTGGATAGAATACTGAATATGATTGTACCATATTTATAATAACATCACAGTATATGTGAGATACTGGAGATATTATTTTAGAATGGTAAGAACAAAGGAAGAAGAAGTGGAAGAAGAAATGAACTTGGAGAAGGGTGGTGAAATCATTACCTCTTCTTCGGGTTCTTCCTTTTGATTTGATCAAAAGGGATCCTTAGGTTGGCTTTCTGATCAAAATAAGGCCTCTAGGTTGTAGTGAGGGATGTTGGGAGAGTATTTGGGCAGAGTTTGGCCGAGACAAAAGGCTTTGAAGGTGTGAAGAAATGAGAAGGAGGAGTGCCCTTTTATAAGAGGGGTGAGGGGCACCTTTGGAAAAGTTAGAAATATTAATTTATAATAAATACATATTCGGTTTCTAAAGGCTCCAAAGTTGATTATTCAAAGGTTAAGGTGGGGATAGGTCGAAAACCACTCAACCAATAGAATTTAGACAGGTTTGGGTACTTATATTAACCTTATCTTTAAGTATTAATTCTAAGTTAATTAGTTTCACTTTTACAATGTCTCTTTGTATTTTTATATAATATGGTTAATAAACTTACTATATACATCAAAGAGACCCCCAAGTGGTCCATTAATGATTAACCTATCATGATATAAGTCTCTTGGCCGAACCTTAGATTTTTAGGAATTTAATATCAATTAATAATATAATATTTGTTTTAAGAACTCTTTTATGTCAATTTTGACACTATTCAATAGTTGATTTTTTTGAAACTCATAAAAGATTGATTACTTCGAACAAAGTCAATCCAATCAATCCTAATATATCATATTATCCTATAAAATTAGTTTAATTCATTAAAAGTTTCATATTATATTTATTTGGGTATTTATAATATCAATTATTTTAATTTTTCACTATTATAGTAATTACTGCATCATCATTGTGTCATATATAAAATACATTATTTAATGTCTAAAAATTATAAATAAAATATCATTATATAGGAAATCTTTTTATCTTTCTAATGAATATTTATAATATAAAATCCAACATATATAACCCTATGTAACAATTGTTTTCCTAAAAGATATATGCTTGTGTCATTTTTGTATTCATTTTAACTAAATTAAAATAAAGTGTCATTATCACTTACAAGTGGATCCATGGGGTCCCAAAATAGACCCAAAGATTTCCATGGTCGACCATGTATCAACCAATAGGGTTAAGACACGTTTTAGGGTAATTTAGTATTATTATAACATTATTTTTTAACCCTTATTTACCGGATTTACCCTTAACCCTGGTAAATAAAATATTTACTGCAGTAATTATTCAATATGTCTAAAAATAAAAGTTAGCTATTTACACAATTTGAACATCCTGATTCCAAATATGGAATCCATTTTTCTAAATTCAAAACACAGAAGTGGCAGAAATTAATTTAAAATTAATTCCCGCTGTCAAAACAAAAAGCGTGTTTTTAAGAGATAATAACTATCAAAAGATTGACCCTTGTTTATGTTCGGTTTAATTGTAAAATTATGTCTAATGACCAACATTATATTAAATTGTAAAAATATATTCTAAATATACTTTAAAACCACTCAAATTCATAATTTATCACTATTAATTATTTTGATTAAAAAAGTTGTTTTTAATTAAAATTTAGTAATTTTCACTATTCATCAAAATATGAAAGTTATCCGAAAAAGTACCAAAATTTCACCTTAGGCTAAATTCGATATTCCGAATCCAAAAATGAAGTCCATTTAAAAATATAAAATATATATAATTTCAAAATTTAGGTATTACTATTCATAACGGCTAGTTTGATTGGTTACGGTGTGTTAGAACTCGATGTTGCGTACAACACACGCTAGCGTACCGTGGAAGCTTGGGATGTTTCATTTTAAATTTTTGATGTCCCCATTTAGTCAAAAAGTTTAAAATATAGTATCTAAAAAGGGTTCACTATTAAAATTTGGTAAAAGTGAAATACTGAAAATGAATTTGTTCTTACATTATGTCTAAGAAACTCATAATATGGATTCTAAAATTATAAGGTTTATATAAAGTTTAAAATTTAGTTGACACTATTCATAACCTCTTTTGAACAGCTTGTTTGGTAAGTCATGGTGCGATTGAACTTGGTGTTGCGTGTAGTGAAAGTTATTGAATTATTTTGAAGAAATAACACACTATAAAATCTTGGGGTGTTACACCTAATCATATTGGATGATACATTTCCGAACATGGGCATCCTTGGGTCGAATTTGGGGCCCCATGGAGCCACATGGGAGTAATAATGACACTTTATATTAATTAATTTAAAGAAAAAACAAAAATGACAAAAACAAGTATCTTTTAGTAAATAAATTTTTACATGGGGTTATATAAGTTATATTTTCAACTATAAAAATTCATTGGTAAGAAAATATGATTTTCTATATCATGGTATTTTTTATTATTATTTTTGGACATCAAATACATTAAATTATTTGTCACAATAATGATACAATATTTACCTCATTAATAAATGATTTAAATAAATAAGATTATAAATATTAAAAAAATATCCAAAACATGTCCAATTATTATAGGATGATTTTTTTTCTACCATGAGTCATCTTAACTTTTACTTTAATGATTATTTGACCTTTTGAAACCTAATATGAGTTTAAAATAAAATGATTTTTTCAAACATTCTTAAAGATCCCCTCTCTTCCTTGTAAAATCCCTCAATTACTACCCATTTCCCACACTTCTCAAGCCTTTTTCTCATAAAAATGATACTCAAATAATCCCCCAAGATACCTCTCTTCATCCTAGAAGTCTTACCTTAGGCATAAAGGACTTCAAGAAACCCTTTTGGTTCAAACCAAAGGGAGTTACTCGATTTAAAGGTAACATCTTTTCTTCAGTTGTTTTGTTTTATTTTACTTCTCCAACCCCCTAAAATCATTTTAATCTTTTATTTTATAACAACAACAGTATCGTCAATATACTATAATTTTTTTATGTGAATTATTCTAGTTACACATACACACACCTCCATCTAATGGGTGAAGAATATACTGTTTCTGTGAATGGAAAACTAACGCCTCACAAAGCGATGATTGTTCAATTATCTCCAACCACCTCTCATGGGGGCCATTAAGATGGAAATGTATTTATATATGATATATATTATGTTTATGTTTTCTTTATTCTTCTTTATTTTTATTTATATCATACCATTATGGTTTCCATAGTGGGTAAACATGATAATTTCATTTGAGGATGTGCGGACTACCGCCCCCTCAAAATGATATGAATCGTTAATGCCATATGTGGGATGTATAAAGGATATAGTTAATGGAAATATATATGATATTATAATGTAATTATAATATACCTAGGTATTATTATGTTTTTATTCAATTGTAGTATGAAATAGAAATGAAAGTAGCGTTCATGCGTACGTACGACTTACCATCTCAATGAAAGGTGCATGTAATTTATTATCTCCAAATGGTATGTACTATTATAAATACATATATATACTGAATATATATGATTTATATGATATCTAAATCATGAATATCATTCTTGAGATAATGGATTGTTGACTACATGGATAACTTTTAATTATAAGGTGTTCATTTTTACTCAAGTACCAAATATCGACGAAACAATCGTTAATAACATAAATGATTACATAATGTTTATAACATGGTAATAAGTGATATAAAAGTAATAATAAACTTGAAAAAGATTTTTAATCAAGTAGAAATTAACTTTAGTTTATTATTCAAGAGATTAAAGAACGATTGGGTTAAGTCAGACACGAGGTAAGGGACTTCATCTCAATCCCCTTTAATTGAGGCATATTTTGTTTTATCCTCAACATTATTTTATACGGTGTATAAATACCTTTTAATTTTCATTTCATTCAAATATAATCTTTTCCAACGAGGCGTTTTACTTAAAGACAAAAAAGGAATGTTTCTTTTTTACATAAGCGGTGATAACGACCATTTCTTCCGCTGTGAGTATTATTTGATCTTTGGCTTCTATAACTAGCCGAAATGTTTTTAAAAGAAAAATAAATACCATATACTCTTTTATATATTTTGGTATTGAATATGGTTTTCATAATGTATTTTTTATGTCAATATATTTAAATGATATATTATTATTGGAATGTAGAAATGTTATCTTTCCATTATGTTTATTTTATGTGTTATGAACATTTTATGGTTCTTGGGAATTGTTTACGTATATAGGTGGTTCTGTGATAAAACTAGGTTGGGTGTGCCAGAGATAGATCTCCAATTTATTGGGTAACATGAAAGAGGTAAACGTGAATGTTTCTCCTAAGAGATTTAGGGAATATACTATTATGGGTATTCCAAATGTTACTCCCTATCTAGCAGTGATAACTACAATGTAAGTATGATATGGATGCCACAAGTTACCTTTATGATTTATGTTTTTCAAGAAAAAGTCATTGTATAGTGAAAACCATGCCCATTTCTCTATCAAGGGTGTAACGAACCCGGTGGGCCTAAAGTCCAACGAACTCAGCCACGCCCGAGCCCAGCCCTCTGGCAGATAGAAGACCCCCACCCTCAGGCAGATAACAGGCCCCCACCTCAGACCGGCCCAGATAACACATGGCAGGAACTGTCCCCTGCCTGGAGAGGATTTAATATGCCTCCCCCGCAACTCGAACCCGTGACCACAGGCTTAAAGTCCAACCGGGAAGCGTTACGAGTACCACTGGGCCAATGGCTCTTGTCACGAACCAGCCCGGGTCGACCCTGAATTGGTCACCCGAGCCGGTTCATGGCAAGTCCCGAGGGGCATTATCGATCCCCCCGGGATGGAAACTAGTGTCGGGCATTGAAATTTTAATCATTGGGAATGATTTCAGCCTAAACCAAAAACAGGATCAAAAGAAAGAATATAACTAAACAAAACAGACCACACTAACAACAGAAACAAAACTACGTCACAAACATACCTCCACGTGACCTCATGGTCACCACCCAACTAAACACCAGCGTCGCTCCGTCGCTGAGCGACTCAAACCAGGAAAAACATGAACACAAGGAACCTGCAACTGAAATGGTAAAAGATAGGCGTGAGCACAGAAAGTACTCAGTAGGTGAGCCCAACAACAAATCCCAAATCACCGCCAGTAAATAAAGAATCTACATTTTCCAGGTTTTAACTACAATGTATAAAAGTAAGCTTTCACAATGTTTCACTTGAAAATCAAAACACGAGTCATTACCCTTACTTTTTTTTTCAAAAGTTGAATTTCTTTTCATTGGTGCTAAATTCGTTCTAAAAGAGAAAGAGGTGTTACATTTTCAAATTTACACAAGAGAATAACGCATTTTCATTTGAAAGCCATTTTCACAAAGTAACCAGTATAAGTTGTAAAGAAAAAAAACTAAAAGTAAACAAGCAGGGAAAATCAAGTAACCATGGGTGATCCTAAACATCCCTAGAAAACCCCTCGACATACTCGGGTTCAGACTACCTGCCGGCATGGTACTCCATAGTCAATAACCAACTGGTCTCCCTAACAGCCAACCAGTGGCACACCCCACAAGGCCTTACCTACCAAGGGGGGACTAACCCGTCTAATCGGGGTTAGCCAGCAACCGTCACTCGATTCTCTAAAAGACGCCCAAGAACCCACGGTAGTTTTAATAATACTATGTAAGTGGGAGTCCCTCGCACGCGTGATTCACCTCACCATACTTGCCAACCCATTACACGGACACCGCTACACGACAACCCTGAAAGGTAAGTCCCCCTATAGAGATGCCCCATAAGTATTTATATATATATATATACGCATAATCACTTCACATTCCAAAAAGTGCCAACCGGGCCTCAGAAACCATGTAATACCAAAACATTTCCAACAGACGCAACACACGCCATCACGTTGAAAACTAGTACACACTTAGAACCTTATTTAAGAAACTCAAATCAGCATTTAGAAGTGAGACACGTCGGTGTCACAAGTAAAACCATTCTCCAAAATCCTAATGCATGCCACTTTTATCAAGATCCAAACGAGCCTTTAATATTTTTTTTTTGGGAACGCTGTTTCTCAAATGAAATCCAAAATTTTATTCACGTGTCAAAGGAAAACATTTTTTCAACATCAAAAGCTCCACACTTGATGTTTCCAAAAACAAGTTTAAAGGCCAAACGATCATTTTCTCTATTCAATGTTTTAAGAGAACACCAATTCCATAAACAATCCACTTTCCATTTTACACACACCAAAACCATTTCCAATCACACCTAAACATGTCTCGCACATTTCAAAAAGAACTTATTTATCCATCTCACTAGAAAACCACACAATTAAGTCCAAGAAAAACGCTTCCAGTGCAATGCAAGAATTAAACAGATTTCATTTTCAGCAGGTCACTGCATTAAGAATACTATTTAATACTACGTTAAATTTACTAAAATTAAATAAAAAGGCAAGGAATAAATAAATTATAAAGTTAAAGGTAAGTGCAGTGGGAGAAAAGCTACCTTGAAATCGCCATCCGAACTCGACGAAGGAACACGCTTCGCGCAGGCGCGTACGCACACGCAAGCCGACGATCACTGCATCGCGGAATCATTCTGCCAATGCGCTACAACAAACACGGAACACTTAAAATAGATCAAATGTCATAAATATAAATACAAACATATAACCAACACGAGATCACCTCGGCGCAGGGGTGTCCCCGACCAACGGAGGCACGCGCCAGCTGAAGACCGCAACATTGCGGAATTATCCCGCCAACGCGCTGCAACAAACACCAAAACATCAAAGTAGAAGACCACAGATATAAAAATAGACTCAACCAGAGATCATCCACAAAAGACTACCTCGGTGCAGACGCACTCGACCGTCGGGGTCGCGCGCCAGTAAAAGGGGCGGCGCGCACCGGCAGGGAGACCGCCGGAGGTCGCGCGCTAATTATCAAGTGTGTCACTGCCCGGTGCAGGCTAGTGGTGGCTGTCCGGATTGCGAAAAGCCAGTACGCGGCTTGACTAAGGTGTGGCAAAGCCGGCCGGAGCGCCGGAAAAGGCCGGGGGATGCTGGCAGGCAGTGCCGGAGCGAAGCAGGGTTGCCGGCAAGGATGTGGAATGCCGGCGGGGTCGTCAGAATAGGGCAGGGGACGTCGGAATAACTCCTGACAGTGGAGGCAGGTCATTCGAGAGCCAGGGGTGCGCCGGAGCGCCGTAAAAAAAGGCCGGGAAGTGGCTGGAGGGTTGGTCGGGATGCTGGAATGGGCGGCGGAGGTCGCTGGCCAGAGCGGGGCTCGCCGGAGGTGCTGGCCGACGACGGGGTCTCGCCGGAAGGGCTGGAAGGTGCGCCGGAAGGGGGCCGAGGGCCGCTGGCCGGTAGGGGGGCCCACCGGAGGTCAGTCGGAGGTCGCCGGAAAAAGGGCAGGGGCAGCGCGGCGAGTTCGCGTGAGGTTCGGGGGTCGCGCGGTGGTGGCTGGGTGAGCGGAAGCCGGAGGGAGGGGAGGCCGGCGGTCGGGCTTGCGGAGGAGGCAGGGGCAAGGCGGGCCGGCAGGCGAACTGGTGGAGGCGGTAGGGGCAAGGCGACAGGAATCCGGGGTCGGGACGACGGCTGGGCGCGGTGGGACGGTGAGCGGGGCGCGGTGGTCGGGAGGGCCGGAGGTCGGTCGGGACTCAGGGAGGAGACCGGTGGAGGCCGGGGGGTCGCGCGGAGGCCGGGCGCCGGAGGGTGCGGGAGCAGGGCGCCGGGCGAAGTGAGGCTGGGAGAGGGGAGGGGGAGCCGCGCGGGGAAGAGAGAGAGAAGCGGGGGGAGGATGTGGGAGAGAGGGGGGGAATTAGGGTTAGAAAAAAAATATATATATATATATATATATATATATATATCTAAACAAATAATAATACTAATAATAATAATAATAATAATAACAAAATACTATAATCATAATAATAAAATAAAAATACTATACTAATAATAATATTGAAAGATAGTATAAGTAATTAAATAAAACAAATCCTAAAAATAATAAAACTTTATAATAATAATAAAACATTATAATAATAATAATAATAATAATAATAATAATAAAATGTCAACATAAAAATTTTAATATTTAAAATGTCGGGTGAACACACGGTCACCCGAGCTGAACGCACAGTCACCGCTAACGATGCGGTGACTGCGCACCGGCGCGAAACCGCCAACACAATTAAACTTCGAAAAATTTAAATCGGGACCAAGAAAGAAGGAAAAAAAGGACATCTGCGGTTAGGGTGTGACAATTCTCTCCACCACAGACACTTTCTGCCCCCAGAAAGTCACCAAGCCAAAAGTCGGTCAAGATTCAGGTCTATGCCCAAATGGAACTAAAGGAACCGAAGAGGACTGAGAATCTCAGGATGACCTTAGTCTACACAGGTCACACCCGACCGATTCAAGAGAGAACTGAAGTCCGAGATTGAGGGGAGAATACGAAGGGGTTCTCCCCACCAGAAGAACTCAACTAGTTCGAAAATTTTAACACTCCAAACATACTACCATAAGGGGGGGTTAGTTCCAGTGCAGGGACTCATAACCGATCCAAGACGACTCCTATAACACGATTAAAACAACACCTTCGTCAAATGTTGAACCCTCGACTAGAGTCAACAAACTTCAACACCAGGTATAACCCACAGAAAATACTTAACCAGACATTAAGTCAGAAACATGACCCACATAAATCCACGAAACATAACTACATCCGACAAGCATAACTAAACCAAGGTCAACCTACACAAAGTTCTAACACACTTTACGAAAGACACACAATTTGCAAGATCACATCAACACAAACAAGATTGTTTGGATTTTAATTGAACAAATTCATCATTACTTCATAGCAGGACAATGTACTTACAACGATGTTGAAACTTTAATAGTAGATAAGAAAATATGAAAATATTTCTAATTTTTCCATCGCCAACATGGAACAAAACCTGGACCAAAGCTTCATAGCCTTGGGAACTCCTGACTATGCGCGAGCTTCACCCCGAGACCTATGGCTGGGGCTCTGATGGCTGAAGCATCTTCTGCCTCACAACCAGGTACTGACATTCTCCCATCACGGCTTCCTCTTCAAGCGACGCTTCCTGCAAAACATCTCCAGATGACCCAGATAGCCGCATCGAT
Organism: Viscum album; assembly: GCA_963277665.1. Classification (NCBI taxonomy): domain Eukaryota; kingdom Viridiplantae; phylum Streptophyta; class Magnoliopsida; order Santalales; family Viscaceae; genus Viscum; species Viscum album. Next base: position 1,299,423,214 of record OY728136.1, read on the forward strand.
GACACGTCTTCAGAGGGTTGCGACAAGACGTCTTTAAATGCCCGAAACGACCACACTGATAGCATACCATTGAACGATCTGATGAACTGGAAGCTGGGACCAAGGGGGATAACTCCTGAGGAACATGTATCTCTGGCGTATTTTCCACACCAGAGGGGGAACTCTTATGAACAACCGGGGATGATGGAGTACTAACCAACTGTGTTCCGGAAACCAACTCATCCAAAAATGCTTCCTCCACCAGCTTTTCAAAATGATGGTCTTTAGAAGGGAGGACTCACTCCTTGATCTCTGGATGAAGACCCCTGGTGAAAAGAGAGGCCTTCATGAGATCATGCGATGCTACCTTTGGGGAAAAGGAAATTAGTTCCTTGAAATGGTCAACATATGCCTTCACCGTCCGTTGGCCTTGTTGAATATGCACAAGCTCCCTCTTTTTCTCCAGCTTCACTTCCTCAGGTACAAACCATTGGATGAAAACGATTTTAAATACATCCCACGTCATCCCAACTTATGTTGATGTTGGGGTAACCATCTTCCACCGGTCCAGAGTTGGACCCTCAAACAACTCCATAATTGCACGAACCTTAACATTATCGGAAGTTCCCAACGTTCTAAAGATACACACCACTTATTCAAGACACTCTACTGCTTCTAACGGGCCTCGATCACCACGAAGAATAGGCAACGTCCGAGAAGGACCAGAAACCGGGCATGACTCATCAGAATCCTTAGAGACCTTTCTGGGTGGCATTTCCTAAGCGACATATAAAACACAAAGCCAATACCAATATCAAACCAAAGCAACATCAATAAAAGTGCCTTCATCAAAAACAGTCAGCACAAAGACCAAACAAACAAAAACACAACCCAAAATAAAATCTCCTTTTTAAAATCCCCTTTTTATTTTAGACTTTAAAACCACCCTCTTTCAAAACTACTTTCCAAAAACAATCCACTTTCCAACCAAAAACTTTCCAAAACTGTTTCCCCTTTAAAACCAATTTAGAAAATAAGGTCAAGCCTTTAATTTCAAATACACACCCTGGTAATCTCATGAACCGTTGCACATGTCTTCATCCACTGTCCAATAATACTCGCACCAACACGAATTTTTTTCCATGCATTCTCACACATGTGAAAACGTTCATAAAGAGGACCTGGGGTTTCATCCTGAACCATTCTCGACCAACTCCAAGAAATAACGAATTTGAAATTCAAGAGATTTCAGTTTTAAAACCCATTTCATACATTTAAAGTCTTTTAAAAGAAACCAGTCCAATTTTTCAAAAACCTTTTTCATTTCCAACAATGTACTTACACAGACCAAAACAAAAACATCATCCAAATTTGCATCAACCACTAGAGTGAGGGACTAGTAGTCACGCTCAACCTGGAGACATGGTAGTGGGCCATGTCCCAAGTCAGCATCTACCACTAGGAGGAATTCAAACCGTGTACTCAGACTCCACATGGGTCACTACTCCATGTGAAATCATGATGTAATGTCGGCTTGCCTCCGTTGTCATCTCTCAATCCAAGACAAACCAGAAAGAGACAAGGACACAATTCCCGAACTACCCCTGGTGACTCGAGGTGCGGGACGGGTGAGGGTTCATGACGTCCTTCCCATACCTACCTCTCGAGTCCCGACAGTTCTAATTTCCACCTACTAGACAACCCAAATAACAAGAACCTCCTCTGATACCATTTTATCACGAACCAGCCCAGGTCGACCCTAAACCGGTCACCCGAGCCGGTCCGCGGCAAGTCCCGAGGGGCGTTCCCGATCCCCCCGGGATGGCAACTAGTTCCGGGCATTGAAATTTTAATCGTTGGGAACGATTTCAGCCCAAACCAAAAATAGGATCAAAAGAAAGAATATAACTAAACAAAACATACCACACTAACAACAGAAACAAAACTACGTCACAAACATACCTCCATGTGACCTCACGGTCACCACCCAACTAAACACCAGCGTCACTCTGTCACTGAGCGACTCAAACCAGGAAAAACTGAACACAAGTAACCTACAACTGAAATGGTAAAAGATAGGCGTGAGCACAGAAAGTACTCAGTAGGTGAGCCCAACAACAAATCCCAAAGCACTGACAGTAAATAAAGAATCTACATATTCCAGGTTTTAACTACAATGTATAAAAGTAAGCTTTCACAGTGTTTCACTTGAAAATCAAAACACGAGTCATTACCCCTACTTTTTTTTTCAAAAGTTGAATTTCTTTTCATTGGTGCTAAATTCGTTCTAAAAGAGAAAGAGGTGTTACATTTTCAAATTTACACAAGAGAATAACACATTTTCATTTGAAATCCATTTTCACAAAGTAACCAGTATAAGCTGTAAAGAAAAAAAACTGAAAGTAAACAAGAAGGGAAAATCAAGTAACAATGGGTGATCCTAAACATCCCTAGAAAACCCCTGGACGTACTCGGGTTCAGACTACCTTCCGGCATGGTACTCCATAGTCAATAACCAACTGGCTGCCCTAACAGCCAACCAGTGGCACACCCCACAAGGCCTTACCTACCAAGGGGGGACTAACTCGTCTAATCGGGGTTAGCCAGCAATCGTCACTCGATTCTCGAAAAGATGCCTAGGAATCCACGGTAGTTTTAATAATACTGTGTAAGTGGGAGGCCCTCGCATGCGTGACTCACCTCACCGCACTTTCCAACCCCTTACACGGACACTGCTACACGACAACCCTCAAAGGGAAGTCCCCCTGTAGAGATGCCCCATAAGTATTTATATATATATATACACATAATCACTTCACATTACAAAAAGTGCCAACCGGGCCTCAGAAACCATGTAATACCAAAACATTTCCAATAGACGCAACACACGCCATCATGTTGAAAACCAGTACACACTTAGAACCTTATTTAAGAAACTCAAATCATCATTTTAGAACTAAAACACATCAGTGTCACAAGTAAAACCATTCTCCAAAATCATAATGCATGCCACTTTTATCATGAGCCAAACGAGCCTTTAATCATTTTTTTTTGGGAACGATGTTTCTCAAATGAAATCCAAAATTTTATTCATGTGTCAAAGGAAAACATTTTTTCAACATCAAAAGCTCCACACTTGATGTTTCCAAAAACAAGTTTAAAGGCCAAACGAGCATTTTCTCTATTCAATGTTTTAAGAGAACACCAATTCCATAAACAATACACTTTCCATTTTACACACACCAAAACCATTTCCAATCACACCTCAACATGTCTCGCACATTTCAAAAAGAACTCATTTATCCATATCACTAGAAAACCACACAATTAAGTCCAAGAAAAACGCTTCCAGTGCAATGCAAGAATTAAACAGATTTCATTTTCAGCAGGTCACCGCATTAAGAATACTATTTAATACTACTTTAAATTTACTGAAATTAAATAAAAAGGCAAGGAATAAATAAATTCTAAAGTTAAAGGTAAGTGCAGTGGGAGAAAACCTACCTTGAAATCATCATCCGAACTCGACGAAGGAACACGCTTTGCGCCGGCGCGTACGCACACGCAAGCCGACGATCACTGCATCGCGGAATCATTCCGCCAACGCGCTACAACAAACACGGAACACTTAAAATAGCTCAAATGTCATAAATATAAATACAAACATATAACCAACACGAGATCACCTCGGCGCAGGGGTGTGCCCGACCAACGGAGGCACGCGCCAGCTGAAGACCGTAATGTTGCGGAATTATCCCGCCGACGCGCTGCAACAAACACCAAAACATCAAAGCAGTAGACCACAGATATAAAAATAGACTCAACCAGAGATCAGCCACAAAAGACTACCTCGGTGCAGATGCGCTCGACCGCCGGGGTCGCGCGCCAGTAAAAGGGGTGGCGCGCACCAGCAGGGAGACCGCCGGAGGTCGCGCGCTGATTATCAAGTGCACCGCTGCCCGGTGCAAGATGGTGGTGGCTGGCCGGACCGCGAAAATCTAGTACGCGGCTTGCCGAAGGTGTGACAGAGCCGGCCGGAGCGTCGGAGAAAGGCTGGGGGATGCTGGAAGGCGGTGCCGGAGCGAAGCAGGGTTGCCGGCAGGGATGTGGAACACCGGCGGGGTCACCGGAATAGGGCAGGGGACGTTGGAATAACTCCAGACAGTGGAGGCGGGTCGTTCAGAAGCCAGGGGTGCACCGGAGCGCCGGAAAAAAAGGTCGGGAAGTGGCCGGAGGGTTGGCCGGGATGCCGGAACGGGCGGCGGAGGTCACTGGCTGGATCGGGGCTCGCCGGAGGTGCTGGTCGATGACGGGGTCTCGCCGGAAGGGCTGGTAGGTGCGCCAGAAGGGGGTCGAGGGCCGCTGGCCGGTAGGGGGGCTCGCCGGAGGTTAGTCGGAGGTCTCCGGAAAAAGGGCAGGGGCAGCGCGGCGAGTTTTCGTGAGGGTCGGGGGTCGCGCGGTGGTGGCCGGGTGAGCGGAATCCGGAGGGAGGGGAGGCCGGCGATCGGGTTTGCGGAGGAGGCAGGGGAAAGGGGGGCCGGCGGGCGGACTGGTGGAGGCGGCAGGGGCAAGGCGACAGGAATCCGGGGCCAGAACGGCAACTAGGCACGACGGGACGGCAAGCGGGGCGCGGCGGTTGGGAGGGCCGGAGGTCGGTCGGGACGCAGGGAGGAGACCGGCGGAGGCTGGGGGGTTGCACGGAGGTCGGGCGCCGGAGGGTGCGGGAGCAGGGCGCCGGGCGGAGTGAGGCTGGGAGAGGGGAGGGGGAGCCGCGCGGGGAAGAGAGAGAAGGGGGGGCTGCGAGAGAGAGGGGGGAATTAGGGTTAGAAAAAAAATATATATATATATATATATATATCTAAACAAATAATAATACTAATAATAATAATAATAATAATAACAAAATACTATAATCATAATAATAAAATAAAAATACTATACTAATAATAATATTGAAAGATAGTATAAGTAATTAAATAAAACAAATCCTAAAAATAATAAAACTTTATAATAATAATAAAATCTTATAATAATAATAATAATAATAATAATAATAAAATGTCAACATAAAAATTTAAATATTTAAAACGCCGGGTGAACACACGGTCACCCGGGATGAACGTACGGTCACTGCTAACGATGCGGTGACCGCGCACCGGCGCGAAACCGCCAACACAATTAAACTTCGAAAAATTTAAACCGGGACGAAGAAAGAAGGAAAAAAATGGACATCTGCGGTCAGGGTGTGACAAAGGGTATTCCCCATTATTCACATTTACTGATTGTTTAAAGAGTTTCATGTATGTATTCCACATTATTTATGGGGGAATTAAAGACTATGTTAAATGATTCAATGTTTTTTATGATCCATGTGGCACACTTATGCATGAAATGAAATATTTAAGAAGGGTGTGCCCTGATAGTTCTCCAATGCATTGGGTAATGTATAGTATCATGATACATCATGTGCAATGGGTGTTTACTCATGCTAATTAAAGTGCAATGAGGGTTTACTCATGCTTCATGTGCAATGAGGGTTTACTTATTCTCCATGTGCAATGATCCTTGGATCATGCTAATTCCATGTTAAGTGTTGTTTCCACATTTATATTTTATGATTATCATGATTTAACATGCCTTTATGTTTATATTTTTCTTTTTCTCTATTGATAAGAGTATTGACAAACATGTATTTTATTTTTCATGTTATTCCCTGATTATTCTCTTATAGGGCTTTATAGCTTACATTTTCTTATGTGTGTCCTCAGGTTATCCCATGCAATGCTAAGTACGAGGGAATGTAGTGGTCATGTAAAGAATTTGTTTAATAAAGATGTTTTATTTCATGTTTTAAGTTGTTACGTAATGATCCTAATCCCCAAAGATGCTACACCTCTCAATCTTCTTGTTGTATCAAGTGAAGTTTATGTAATAAATTATGCTTAACTGTGTAATAACTATAAGGTTTATCATAGTTATTATCAGAGGATAGGTTTATTTATTTTTGGGATTAGGATTAGAAAACCCTAGTAAAGACAAATATATAAGACTAAGTATAATAAAAACATCTATAAGATTTTTTGAGTATTGAGTATGTGGTTTATCAAGCAAATACATCCCTTTCTGGATAGGATCGCGTAGAGGCGGCTCTGGCACAGATGTATCCTAGGGGTAAAACCCGAAAACACCGCTTTGACGTAGAATTGAATGGGAACTGGTGCACGAAAATAGGACTTGCTACACTCTTGGTTACAACACTCTTGAGTGATATGCTTTGGTAACGTCACAAGCTTAGTATGAACCATTTTTAAGGGAAAAAAATTCCCTAAGAATATATGTTAGAAATTAGATCATGGATAACATAGACTGAAGCCAATAGATTCATATGTTAAGGAAATAAAAGTTATTTATAGGTCATCAGTTTTGTCCATGGATTACCCTTTATGTGTTACCCCTAACTTTCCTTTTATTCCATCCAATGGTCAGTAATAGTACTTGGGCTAACAACCCATGTGAAGATCAATGTGATGACTGTATTAATGATATGCCCAATCCAATGAGAGTGGGAATCACAAACTGTGTCACGCTTCTCTCATAGAAAAATAAATATTTGAATAGAAACATGGGTCAAGAGGAACGTTCACCCCCCCCCCCCCCCCGAAGAAAGAACAAGTTGCTATCATGAGATTCATGAGACAAAGGAATGCTACTTTTAATGGATCATCTGATCCCTCAATCGCTGAACAATGGATCAACTCCATTGAAAAGATCTTCTCCATCCTTCAATGTTCTGAACAAGAGATGGTTCTACTGGCTGCTTAATGTATGGAGGGTGAAGCTGATCAATGGTGGACATTGATAAAAAAATATGAAGCCGGAGGAGGAGATCGAGTAATTGGAATGGAAGGATTTCTGGAAGATGTTTTTCGATAAATATTTTACGCGCACCCTCCGGCATAATATGGAAAGATACTTCCTTGCCGTCAAGAAATAAGGTGACGAATCTTTTAGATATTATGGGGAAAACGTCACAAGGCTTGCACAATATGCCTCCATCTTTGTCGTTACCCCTGAATTCCAGGTTGACCGCTTCTTTGTTGGGCTGAAACCCAGCCTGCGAATAGCCCTAGAGATCCGTGACTTCGACAACTATGAGAAAATTTTCCGATGTGATCTCAATATAGAAATGGAGATCGGAGAATCTCAGCGGTATCATAGGGACAAGAAGCATAAGGTGGAATTCAATTCTGGCAGTCCGATGGATAAATTCAATGGTGCTAGGAAGATCCAGCACCCCACATGCCAGAGGTGTAGAAAGAATCACCCTGGAAACTGCTTGAAGGGGAAGAGGAAATGCTTTGGGTGTGGAAGAGAAGAGCACATGGCTATTAACTATTAGCAGAAAGAATCGTGGCTACGACAGAGGAGAGAAACGCTCCATTCGAACCTCAACGCATGGTTGATTTCTACAACTGCAAAGAACTAGGGAATCTTGAAAATCAGTGCCCCAAGCCATGGGTTTTTGGAGGCAATCAACAACCTCCAATGCAGCAAGGAAAATCTTTTTACATCACTATTTCCAAAGTGAACCCCGACCAGGAAGTGGTGATAGGTACAGTAGTAATTCATTCAAGAATAGTGAACATACTTTTTGAATCATTTTTTGAACATTATTTTATATCTTAAAAGTTTTGTATAACAATCCCAGCACCACCAAAAATCATTGAAGTGAAGATGTCGGTGAGTACTAAAAATGGGAAAATCATTGAACCCCATGAATATAATTCCTCCCTTGTCATAATCAGTGGATTAAAATTCCCAACAAACCTCGTCACACACCCTATGGGGGAATTTGATGAAATTTTTGGCATGGATTGGCTTTCCTTATATAGATCCAACATAAATTTATGTGAGAGGGAAATCACTCTCCATGTGGAGAATCGACCCCCAATTATTTAAAAGTGCAAGGAGGAAGATGATCCTTCTTTAGATCCATCATCTCAAGCATTGATATTACTGCCCTATAAGTACACATATATTGCTCAGATGATTGAGTCTAAGGAGGCTACCATCCTAGAAGACATGACTATTGTGAGGGAATTCGTTGAAGTGTTTCCAGAGGAATTGCCTAGTCTTCCTCCTAAAAGAGATATTGAATTCTCAATTGATCATATACCTGGGGAGATGCCAATATCCAGGACTCCATATAAAATAGCTATTGTAGAGCTTTAGGAGCTAAATAAATAACTACAAGAGAATCTGGATAAAGGGATTATACGCCCAAATGCTTCACCATGTGGTGAACCAGTCCTCTTCGTCAAGAAGAAGGATGGGTCAATGAGCCTTTGCATCGATTATCATGAGCTTAACAAAATCACGATAACGAACAAGTATCTTCTCCCATGAATTGATGACTTATTCAATCAGCTGCGTGGATTACAATACATTTCCAAGGTGGATTTGTGGTAAGGATATTATCAGGTAAGGGTGAAGAAGGAAGATATCCCCAAGACTACTTTTCATACAAGATATGGGCACTATGAATTCATAGTAATGACTTTCAAATTCACTAATTCTCCATCAATCATCATGGACTTGATGAATATAATCTTTAGAGAGAACCTCGACAAATTTAGTCATTATAGATTATATTCTGATATACTCTAAAACCAATGAGGATGAGGAGGAGCATCTAAGAACAGTACTAGAGACCTTCCAGAAGTAGAATATCTATGTAAAGTACAACAACTGTGAGTTCTGGTTGAAGGAGGTCTCATTCTTGGGCCATATCATTAAATGCAATGGGATATCTATCAATCCCTTCAAAAAAGATGCAATTGAGGGATGGACGAGGCCAACATTGGTAGCAAATATCTGTAGCTAGTTGGGGTTAGCTGGATATTATGGATGATTTGTGAGAAATTTCTCACGATTGTCCAACCCTCTTACCAAGCTAACTCGGAAGGGAGTAAAGTTTTATTGGAGTGATGAATGCAAAAAAATCTTCAAGTATTTAAAAAGGAGGAATATCACTGTGCCCGTGCTCAATTTACCCACAAGTGGAGGAATTTTTGTGGTATTCAATGATTCTTCAAAGAAAGGAATGGGATGTTTGTTGATAAAAAATGACAAATTCATTGCCTATGCATCAAGGAAATTGAAATTAAGTGAATAGAACTATCCAACACATGATCTCGAGTTGGCTGTAGTGATCTTTGCTTTGAAAATTTTGCAGAATTATCTATTTGGGGAGAAGTGTGAAATATATATGTTCCAAAAAAGCCTCAAGTATATATTCACTCAAAAAGAGTTGAACTTGCACCAATGATGATGGTTAGAGCTGATCAAAGACTATGACTGCTCAGTCCATTACCACCCTGGGAAAGAGAACAAGGTGGTAGATTCCCTATGTAGAAATGACCCAACAATTCCATCATTGATGAGAATTGAAAAGTATCCAATCTTCTTAGATTTGATGAAGATAGACATTGGAATCATAAAGAAGGGACATCATCAATCCTGTCACAAATGATTGCTCAACCATCTCTTTTGGAGATGTTGAAGGATTATCAAAAGGATGATGTGGGAATTTATGAAAAAGTGGAAGCTATTGGAAAAGGGAAATCCTCATATTTTAATGTTAATGTAGAAAGAATTGTGAGATTTGGGATAAGACTATGTGTTCCATCAAGTCCAAAGTTGAATAAAGAACTTCTGGATGATGCACATTGTTCAAATATCTCTATTCACCCTGGAAACACAAAGATGTATTGAGATCTCTAAGAGAGTTATTGGTGGGATAATATGAAGAAGGAGGTCGCTTAATATACATCAAAGTGTTTGGTGTGTCAGCAAGTGAAGGAAAAGAGGCAGAAGTCTAAGGGGGTTATGCAACCATTTCCCATACTAGAATGGAAATGGGGGAACATCACCATGTACTTTGTCACCGTACATCCAAAGAATCCAAGGAAAAAATGAAACCTAGGTTGTTGTGGATCATCTTACAAATGTTTCACACTTCATTTCTATTTGGGAGTATTTCTCATTGGATCAACTGGTACAAATATATATCAGGGAAGTAGTAAGGGTTCATGGAGAACCACTATCTATTGTGTCCGATCGAGATCCAAGATTCACCTCTATGTTTTGGAAGAGTCTTCAACATGCTCTGAATACTGAATTGAACATCAGTATAGCCTATCATCCTCAAACTGATGGCCAATCCGAGTGGACTATCCAAACACTCGTGGAAATGTTGAGAGCGTGCTCAATGGACTTTAAAGGAGGATGAGATCAACATATTACTCTGGTTGAGTTCTCTTATAATAATAGTCTCCACTCGAGCATCCAAATGGCATTATATTAATCCCTTTATGAGAAAAGGTGCAGAACACCGAAGTGTTGGGATGAGGTTGGTGAGAATAATCTACATGAACCAGAAATGGTCAAGGGGATGGTGGAGAAGGTGAAAACCATTCAGCATCATATCAAGGATGCCTAAAGTCGACACAAGAGTTATGAAAATAACCGTCGATAAGACCATGAGTTTAAATTCAGATATATGGTATTTCTACGCATATCTCCATGGAAGAAGTTCATGAGGTTTGGAAAGAAAGGGATGTTAATTTCTAGGTACATCAACCCCTTCGAGATTATTGATCGTGTCGGGGTTGTGGCCTATCGACTAGCAGTTCCACCTAACATGGCCAAAGTACATGATGTCTTTCATGTATCCCACTTATGAAAGTACATACCAGAACCTTCACATGTTCTCTCTTCAGAGGTGGTACAGTTAGAGGATGATATTTCTTATGAGAAGCAACCAGTGAAGATCTTAGATCGTAGAGAAAAAGTTCTGTGAAATAATACAATGACCCTCATCAAGGTGTTGTGGAAAAACCAAAAGTTTGAATAAGTGACATGGGAATCGGGGGAAATGATGAAGCCAATTTACCCAAATCTGTTTTAGTGTGGAAAAAATGAAATTTCAATGGTGAAATTTCTTAAGGGGGGAAGATTGTAACGACCTAAACATTCATTAATGAAAATCCCTCTTGATCTAATTAAATGTCTCTTTATATAAAATTTTAATATAAAATGTAAAATTCTTTGGTTTACTGTTTTTGTATTTTAAAATACTGTTCAGAATTGTGACTGTTGATAATAAATCCGTTGAACAGTGATCACATGATTAGTATAAATATAGTGCTTTAAGAAATCCAATTTACTCAGAAAAAGGAAGCGATGACCTCATCTATTAGACATGCCCCATATGAAGTGCATTTGTGAGATCTCGGAAAGGAGTTTTCATCTTTGGGCTTCTCTCATGACAAGCCCAATCTGAGCTTGAATATGTTAAGCTCAAGCCAGACCGCCTACAAGAGAAGTGGATGTTGATAGAGATTACCACCCGAGCAATGTTATCTGAGTGACCCCAAGAGTTTGTCACCATTGCACAACTTACTCTTCGGTCTTATGTGAGTGTTATAAGAGGTTATGTAAAAATACCTTAAGACTATGGTTATGTAAATTATTTTTTTATATAATAATGAATATACTTTCATTTTATTATTGTTACCTTGTAAATAGTTTTTAAAGCACAAATAGTATTTTTAGTTAATGTTCAACTAAGAAATCTATTTTGGTGAATTAATTGATTTTTGAATTAAATAATATTTTAATAAATTATTATTGTTATTATAAAATTAATTTTTATTAAAAATAAATGATTGTATAATTTTATGAATGCAATTGAAATTTTTATTATGTTTTGAAAGTCATTTTTGTCAAAACCCAAGAATTGTCGATAAATATCGGTTTTTATTTTAAAATATAAAATTAACATATTTATAAAATTATTTAGATAAAATGAATATTATTTCTAGAATCAGTATGTTGAAATTATCCAATGTTTAATTTTTCATAATTTTCTGAGACAGTAAAATTTTTGGGTACAAATTATATAACGTTTAAATATATAATGTGTTTTATGACATCATAATGACCCAATAGTGATGTAATAAAATACTATAAACTTTATGTTCGTCCAATATATTTTTTAAAATTAAAATAATGTGATTTTGGGTTTATTTGATTTATTTTACATAGCATTAGTGGACCCTTCAAGACTTATTAATCATTTTTTATTTTTTAATTTATTTTCCTTGAGAGTGTGACTGACCTCCACATAAGCATCCCCATTATTTTAAGAATTTAGGAATTTTTAAATATAAAATATTTTTTTCCACATCCATTTTCCAAAAACCATGGGAAAAAACCGTTAGATGGTCTGTGGTTTGGATTAGTTTAATGTGATGTGTCCTAAACCTAAATAATAAATAATTTCCTCACCTTTCCCATATAAACCCACCCAAGATGCCACTTACTCTTCACTCAAAGCCTTCTAAGTTAATCCAACATCTACCCTCCTCTCTCTAGAATCCTCCCAAGTTGACCCAAACTCCCAATAATCTTCTCACAATCCTCTATCAAGCCTTTGAAAGCACACTTCAAAGTAATGGTTTTCTTCCTTTATCATTTTTGTCCAATATTCTTTAAGTTGTTATTCCCTTTTAAGTTCAATTATAAATTTTGGGGTATGGTTTTGAACCTCCCTCATAGTTCCATTTTTATGTTTGAATGATGGGATACCCCTTTCTCTCTCATTAAATTCCCCCCATGTACACCCATTACTATGCAGAAATTCCGAATGCAATTCTTTTGTATCCTGAATCTAAATTCCATTACATTTGTTGGGACATGTATCTATATGAACCAATTTTTGTACATGTAGTGTAAATATGATGAGACACCCCTTTCTCTCTCATCAACCATTTTTATGAGTTCTTATGTCACATCGTTATGCTGCCAAAATTGAACCACGCTTTTCCAAGCCAAAGTAATTGTATAGTGAATACCTTGCCCATTTCTCTATCAAGGGTATTCATCTTTATGAACATGTACTTATTGTTTAAATAGTTTCATGTATGTATTCCAAATTAGTTTATTGTGTAATAATTTATTATGTTGAATGATTCAATGTTTTATGATCCATGTGGCACACTCATGCTAATTAAAGTGCAACGAGGGTTTACTCGTGCTTCATGTGCAATGAGGGTTTACTCATGCTCCTTGTGCAATGATCCTTGGATCATGATAATTCCATGTTAATTGTTGTTTCCACATTTCCATGTTATGACTATCATGCTTATCATGCCTTTATGTTAATTCTTCTCTTTTTCTCTATTGCTATACCTATTTTCTAACATGTATTGTATTCTTCATGTTATTCAATGATTATTCCCTTACTGGGCTTTATAGCTCACATTTTTCTTATGCATATCCTCAGGTTATCCCATGCAATGCTAAGAATGAGAGAATGTATTAGTAATGTAAAGGTTGTTTTCAATAAAGATGTTTTATTTCATATTTTAAGTTGTTATGTAATGATACTAAGCCCCAAGTACACTAGACCTCTCGAACTTCTATGTTGTATCATGTGATGTTTATATAATGAATTATGTTTAATTGTTTAATAAAAATCATGGTTGTCAAAGTTGGTATCAAATGATATGTTTAGTTATTTTGGGATTAGGATTAGAAAACTATAGTAAAGACTTATAGACAATAATAAGTATAATAAAAACATCCCTAAGTATTGGTGAGTATTTAGTATGTGGTTTATCAAGCCAATACATCCTTGTCTGGATTTGAGCAGGTAGAGGCGGTTCTGGCCCAGATGTATCCTAGGGGTAAAACCCAAAAACACCACTTTGAGCTAGACTCGAATGGGAACTGGTGCACGACAATAGGCCTTGCTGCACTGTTGGTTACAACACTCTCGGGGGGTATTCTTTGGTAAATTCACAAGCTTAGTATGTCCCATTTTTAAGGGACAAAAAAATTCCCTAAGAATATATGTTACAAAGTAGATCATGGATATGATAGACTAAAGCCAATAGATTCATATGTTAAGGAAATAAAAGTTATTTATAAGTCATCATTTTTTACCTTTATTACCCTTTATGTGTTACCCCTAACTTTCTTTCTATTCCAGTCAATGGCCGGTAATAGGAGGGCTCGGGCTAACAACCGATGTGAAGATCAATGTGATGATTTTACTAATGATATACCCAATCCAATGGGAGTAGGAATCACAAACTTTACCATGCTTCTCACTCCGCTAATTCAAGATTTTAATAGAAACATGGATCAAGTGGAACGCTCAACCCCCCTTAAGAAATAACAAGTATCTATTGAGAGATTCATGAGACAAAGGTCTTCTACTTTTAATGGATCATCTGATCCCTCAATCGATAAATAATGGATCAACTCCATTGAAACTATCTTCTCTATCCTTCAATGTTCTTAACAAGAGAGAGTTCTCCTGGATTCTTATCATATGGAGGGTGAATCTGATCTATGGTGGATGTTGATTAAAAATATGAATCCTGAGGAGGAGATCAAGGTGTTGGAATGGAAGGATTTCTAGAAGATGTTTTTTGATAAATATTTTCCACGCACCCTCTTGCTTATGTTGGAAAGGGACATCCTTTCCCTCAATCAAAAGATGGAGAATATTTCAGAGTATACGGGGAAAACATCAATATTCTTGAACGATATGCCTCCGACTTTTTCGTTACCCCTAAATTCAAGGTTTACCGCTTCTTTAGTGGGATTAAACCTAGTATACAGAAAGCGCTGGAAATCCATGACTTTGACAGCTATAAGGAAATTGTCTGATGTGCCCTCAAGGTTGAAATGGAAATCTTAGAATCTCAGAAGTAACATGGGGATAAGAAGCGTATGGTGGACTTCAATGCTGGCGGTATGATGGATAAATCCAATTGTGCTAAGAATATCCATCACCCCACTTTCCAATGGTGTGGAAAGAAGTACCTCAGAAATTTCCTGAGGGGATGAGCAAATGCTATAGCTGTGGAAGAGAAGGGAACCTGGATATTTACTGTCGACAAGAAAGAACGGTGGATGTGACATAGGATAGGAACTCTCTATTCGAACCTCAACACATGGTTCATTTCAACAACTTCAAAGAACCAGGGCATCTTGAAAATTAAATCCTTAAGCCAAGGGTTTTCGGAGGCAACCAAAAATTTCCAAGGTAGCAAGGGTGAGCTTTTTCCATCACTACTGCTGAAGTGAACCCCGACAACGAAGTGGTGACAGGTATGCTATTTATTCATCCAAGAATAGAAAATGAACTTTTTTATTCAGGTTCTATGCAATCTTTTATATTTCAAAAGTTTAGTAGAACAATCCCATCACCACAACAAATCATGGATGTGAATATGTCGGTGAGTATGGAAAATGGGGAAATCACTCCATCCCATGAACATAACTCCTCCAATGTCATAATCTGTGGATTTAAATTCTCAAAAAACAACATCATACTCCCTCTAGGGTAATCTGATGCAATTCTTAGCATGGATTGGCTTTCCTTATATAGATCCAACATAAATTGTTGTGAGAGGGAAATCACTCTCCATGTGGAGATTCGACCCCAAATTCTTTACAAGTGCAAGGAGGAAGATGAACCTTCATTAGATCCATCCTCCCAAGCTTGGATATTACTGCCTTATGATCATGCGTATCTGGATTAGATGATTAATTCTAAGGAAGAAACCATCTTAGAAGGCATGCCTATTGTGAGGGAATTCGCTGAAGTGTTTCCCGAGGAATTGCCTTTTCATCCTCCTAGAAGGGATGTTGAATTATCAATTGATCTTATACCTTGGGAATTTCCAATATCCAAGAATCCATATATAATTGTCATTGTGGAGCTTGAGGAAATGAATAAAAACTACATGAGAATCTGGATAAAGGGTTTATAATCCCAAGTGCTTCACCATGGCGTTCACCAGTCCACTTCATCAAGAACAAGGATGGGTCAATGCGACTTTGCATCGATTATCGTGAGCTTAACAAAATCAAGATAAAGAAAAATTTTCCTCTCCCACGAATTGATGACTTGTTCAATCAGCTACATGGTGCACAATACTTCTCCAAGGTGGATTTACAGTTGGGATATTATCAAGTAAGTGTTAAGAAGGAAGATATCCCTAAGACTGCTTTTTGTACAATATACGGGCCCTATGAATTCATAGTAATGCCATTTAGTCTCACTAATTCTCCAGAAATATTCATGGACTTGATTAATAGAGTCTTTAGAGAATACCTAAACAAATTTGTGGTAGTCTTTATAGATGATATTCAGATATACTCTAAAACCAAGGAGGGTCATGAGGAGAATCCATGAACTGTACTAGAGACCTTACAATAGGAGAAGCTCTATGAAATGTACATCAACTGTGAGTTCTGTTTGAAGTAGGTCTTGTTCATGGGCCATATCATCACATTCAATTGGATATCTATGGATCCCTCCAAAATATATGCAATTTTGGGATGGCCAAGGCCAACATCGGTAACAGATACCCGTAGCTTATTGGGGTTAGCTGGATATTATCGACGATTTGTGAGAAATTTATCACGATTTTACAACCCTTTTACAATGATGAAATGTAAGGGAGTAAAGTTTTCTTGGAGTGATAAATGGGATGAAAGCTTCTATGAGTTAAAAATGAGTCTTATCACTGCACCCGTTCTCACTTCACCCAGAAGAGAAAAACTTTTTGTGGTAATTTGTGATGCTTCGAAGAAGGGCCTGGGATGTGTGTTGATGCAAAATGAAAATTTTATTGCCTTTTCCTCAAGTAAATTGAATGTTTATGAATATAACTATCCAACACATGACCTCGAGTTGGATGTAGTGATCATCACTTTGAAAATTTGGTGGAATTATCTCTTTGGGGAGAAATTTGAAATATATACAGACCACAAAATCCTCAAGTATATATTCACACATAAAGAGTTGAACATGTTCCAATGAAGATGGTTATATCTAATCAAAGATTATGATTGCTCAATCCATTACCAAAATGGTAAAGCGAACAAGGTGGCGGATTCCCTAGGTAGAAAGGACCCATCGTTTCTATAATTTATTAGAATTTAAAAGGATCCAATCATCTTAGATTTGATAAAGATTGAAATGGGAATCATAAATAAGCGAACATCATCAATCCTTTCACAAATTATTTCTCAACTATCACTTTTGGAATGGCTAAAGGATGCTCTAAAGGATGATGTAGGAATTCAGGAAAAAGTGGAAGCTATCGAAAAAGGGAAATCCATAAATTTTAATGTTAATGAAGATGGAATTGTGAGATTTGGGAAAAGACTATGTGCTTCATCAAGTCTGGAGCTGAAGAAGTAACTTTTGGATGATGCACATTTTCCAAATTCCTCTATTCACCCAGGAAACACAAAGATATATCAATATCTCTAATAGCATTATTGGTGGGATAATATGAAGAAGGAGATCTCTGAATATACATGAAAGTTCATAGTGTCTCAGCAAGTGAAGGTAGAGAGGCAGAAGTATAAGGGGATGATGCAATCATTGCCCATACCAGAATAGAAATGGGATAACATCACGATGGACTTTTCCTTTGGACTTCCGAAGACATACAAAGTCAACAATGCAATCTGGGTTGTTTTGGATCATTTTAAAAAGGCTACACACTTCATTTCTATTCGCGAGGATTTCTCATTGGATCATCTGGAAATGATATATATCATGGAAGTGGTAAGTCTTCATGGAGTAGCACTATCTATTATGTCTGATCGAGATCCAAGATTCACCTCCATGTTTTAGAAGAGTCTTCAACATGCTCTGAATACTAAACTGAACTTCAGAACATCCTATCATCCTCAAACTGATGTCCAATCTGAGCGAACTATCCAAACACTTGACGACATGTTGAGACCGTGATCAATGGACTTTAAAGGAGGATGGGATCAACATATTCCTCTGGTTGAGTTCTCTTATAATAACAATTTCCACTCAACCATACAAATTGAACCATATGAAGTCCTTTATGGGAAAATGTGCAGAACACTGGTGTGTTGGGATGAGGTCGGTGAGCGTAAGATGCTTGGACCGGAAATGGACGAAGAAATTGTGGAGAAGGTGAAAACCATTCGCCAGCATATCAAGACAGCCCAGAGTTGAAAAAAGAGTTATGAAGATAACCGTCAATGAGACCATGAGTTTAAAGTTGGATACATGGTATTTTTATACATATCTTCATGGAAGAAGGTCATGAGGTTTGGAAAGAAAGGGAAGTTATGTCCAAGGTACATCGTCCCCTTTGAGATTCTTGATCGTGTCGGGGTTATGGCCTATCGACTAGAACTTCCCCCTACCATGGACAAAGTCCATGATGTCTTTCATGTATCCCTCTTAAGAAAGTACATACAGGACCCTTCACATGTGCTCTCTTCAGAGGTGGTACAGTTATAGTTTGATCTTTCTCATGAAGAGCAACCAGGGAAGATCTTAGATTGTTGAGAAAATGTTCTACGAAATAAGACAATGCCCCTCATCAAGGTGTTATGAAAAAACCACAAGTTGGAAGAAGGGACGTGGGAATCAGAGGAAATGATGAAGCAGAGTTACCCAAATCTATTTTGTGTGGGAAAAGGAAATTTTGAGGGTGAAATTTCATAAGGGGGGAAGATTGTAACAATCCAAACTTTTATTAATGGAAATCCCTCTTGATCTAATTAAATTTCTCTTTATGTAAAATGTTTATATAAAATTTCAACTTCTTTGGTTTTATGTTCTTGGATTTTAAAATACTAATAAGAATTGTGATCATTGCTAATATAGTCTTTGAACACTGATCACATGATTAGTGTAAATATAGGGCTTTAACAAATCCAATTTACTCAGACAAAGGAAGCGATGGCCTCATCCAGTAGACGTGCCCCATATGAAGCCCATTTGTCAAATAATATAAAGGAGCATGCATCTTTGGACTTCAATCTTGACCAATCCCAATCCGATCTTGAATATGTTACATTCGAGCGGGACTGCCTACGAGAGAAGTGGAAGTTGATAGAGATTACCACCTGAGTAATGTTATCTGAGTCACCCCAAGAGTATGTCACCATCACACATCTTACTATGCTATATTATGTGGGTGTTATAAGAGGTTATGTAACAAGACCTTATCACTATGTTTATGTACATTTTTTTATATAATAATGAATATACTTTCTTTTTATTATTGTTACCTTGTAAATAGTTTTTAATGTACCAATAGTATTTTTAGTTAATATTAAACTATGAAATATAGTTTGAAAAATTAATGGATTTTTGAATTAAATAATATTTTAATAAAATATTATTATTTTTATTAAATAAATTTTTATTAAATATAAATGATCATATAATTTTATGAATGCAATTGTAATTTTTTTAAGGTTTAAAACCATTTTTTTCAAAAACCCATGAATTTTCGATAAATGTCGGTTTTTATTTTAAAAGTGGATATGAACATATTTAGAAAATTATTTTGATAAAATGAATATAATTTTTGGAATCAGGACATCGAAATTATTCAATGGTGAATTTTTTATAATTTTCTGAGGTAGTTAAATTTTTGGTTAAAAATTAAATACTGTTTAAATATGTAATGTGTTTTATGAAATTATAATGACCCAATAGTCATGTAATAAAATACTATAAACATTATGTTCGGCCAATATATATTTTACCATTAAAATAATGTGATTTTGGGTTTTATTGATTTATTTTACAAAGCTTTAGTGGACCCTTCAAGACTTATTAAACATTTTTTATTTTTAAATTGTTTCCCTTGGGAGTTTGACCCACATCCACATAAACAACCCCATTATTTTAAGAAGTTCAGACTTTGGACTTATAAAATATTGTTTTCCTCTCCCTTTATGAAAAATTAAGGGCAAAAACCATGGTCTGGTTTTTGGTTTTGATTAGTTTAATGTGATGTGTCTCAAACCTAAATAATAAACAATTCCATCTCTTTTCCTATATAAACCCACCCAAGGTCCCACTTCCTCCTCACTAAAAGACTTTTGAGTTCTTCCAACCACTTAACTCCTTTCTCTAGAATCCTCCCAAGGTTCCCCAAGCTCCCAAGAATCCTTTCTCAAGCATCTCTCAAGCCTTTGGAAGCACATTTCAAAGTAAAGGTTTTTTCTTCCTTTCTCATTTTTGTCCAATATTCGTTAAATTGTTATGACCATTTAATTTCAATTATAAATGTTGGGGTATGGTTTAAAACCTCCCCTATACTTCCCTCTTTATTTATTAATGATGGGATACCCCTTTATCTCTCATTAAATTCCTCACATGTACACTCATTACTATACCAAAATCTTGAAAGGAATTTCTCTCTCCTCATTTACATTCAAGAAATTATTTTGTATCATGAATATAAATTCCATTAAATTTTTTGGGACATGTATCTATATGACCCCCTTATAGTCCATGTCATTTAAATATGATGAGACACCCCTTTCTCTCTCATAAACCATTTTTATGAGTTCTTATGTCACATTGTTATGCTGCCGAAATTGCACCGCACTTTTCTAAGCCAAATTCATTGTGTAGTGAATACCATGCCCATTTATCTATCAATGGTATTCACCTTTATGCACATTTACTTATTGTTTAAATATTTTTATGTACCTATTCCACACTCATTTATCATGTAATTACTGATTATGTTGAATTATTCAATGTTTTATGGTCCATGTGGCACACTTATGCATGAAGTGAAATGTTTAAGAAGGGGTCCCCTGATAGCGCTCCAAATCATTGGGTTAAGTATAGTATCATGATACCTAATGTGAAATGGGTGTTTACTAATTCTAATTTAAGTGAAACAAGGATTTACTCGTGCTTCATGTGATATGAGGGTTTACTCTTGCTCTATGTGCAATGAGACTTGGCTCATGCTAATCCCTTATTAAGTGTTGTTGCCACATTTCCATGTTATGATTATCATGATTTATCATGAATTTATGTTTATGCTTATATTTTGCTCTATTGATATGCCTATCGTTTATCATGTATTGTATTCCTTATGTTATTCCATGATTATTCCATTACTGTGCTTTATAGCTCACCATTTTCTTATGAATGTCCTCATGGTATCCCATACAATGCTAAGTACGAGGGAATGTAGTGGTCATGTAATGGAAGTTTTCAATAAAGATATTGTGTTTCATGTTTTAAGTTGTTATGTAATGATCCTAATCCCCAAATACACTAGACCTCTTGATCATCTATGTTATATCAAGTGAAGTTTATGTAATAAATTATGTTTAATTGTGTGATAAAAAGAAGGGTTGTCACAGTTGGTATTAGAGGTTAGGTTTAATTATTTTTGGGATTAGGATTAGAAAACCCTAGTAAAGCCTTATAGACAAGACTAAGTATAATAAAAACATACCTATATTTTTGTGAGTATTGAGTAAGTGGTTTATCACGAAAATACATCCATGTATGGATATGAGCAGGTAGAGGCGGCTCTGGCACCGATGTATCCTAGGGGTAAAACCTGAAAAACACCGCTTTGAGCTAGACTCGAACGAGAATTGGTGCATGAAAAATGGAATTTCGGCACTCTTGTTTAAGAAACTCCTGAGGGATATGCTTTGGTAAATTCACAAGCTTAGTATGAACCATTATTAAGGGACTTAAAAATTCCCTAATAATATATGTTAGAAAGTAGATCATGGATAAGATAGACTAAAGCCAATAGATTCATATGTTAAGGAAATAAAAGTTATTTATAAGTGATCAGTTTTGTCCTTGTATTACCCTTTATGTGTTGCCCCTAACTTTTCTTTTATTCCAGCCAATAGCCTGTAATAGGAGGACTCAGGCTAACAACTGATATGAAGATCAATGTGATAAGTGTACTAATGAGATGTCCAATCCAATGGGAGTGGGAATCATGAACTTTGTCACACTTCTCTCTTAGCTAACTCAAGATTTGAATAGAAACATGGTCCAAGAGGAACGTTCAACCCCCCCCCCCCCCCCACTATGAAATAACAAGTCGCTATCAAGAGATTCATGAGGAAAAGGTATCCTACTTTTAATTGATCATTTGATCACTCAATCGCTGAACAATGGATCAACTCCATTGAAAAGATCTTCTACATCCTCCAATGTTATGAACAAGAGAAGGTTCTCCTGGCCTCTTATCATATGGAGGGTGAAACTGATCAATGGTGGATGTGGATCAAAAATATGAAGCCTGAGGAGGAGATCAAGGCATTGGAATTGAAAGATTTCTGGAAGATGTTTTTTGATAAATATATTCCACACACCCTCTGACTTAAGATGGAAAGGGACTTTCATGCCCTCAAGAAAAAATAAGAAGAATCTATTAGAGAATATGAGGAAAACTTCACAAGGATTTCACGATACACTTCTATATTTTTCGTTACCCCCAAATGCAAGGTTGACTACTTTTTTTGTGGGTTGAAACCTAGCCTTGCGGAAAGTGTTGGAGATCTGTGACTTTGAAAGCTATGAAAAAATTGTCTGATTTGCGCTCAAGGTCAAAATGGAGATCGAAGAATCTCATGGGGTATCATGGGGATAAGAATCATAAGGTGGACTTCAATGCTGGAAGTCCGATGGATAAATCCAATTTTTCTAAGAATATCCCACACCCCACTTTCCAAAGGTGCGGAATGAAGCACCCCAAGATTTGCCTGAAGTGGGTGAGGAAATTCTTTATGTGTGGAAGAAAAGGGAACCTGGCTATTAACTATCGGCAAGAATGACCTGCGGCTGCAGCAGAGGAGAGGAACACTTCATTCGAACCTCAACGTGTGGTTCATCTCTACAACTACAAAGAACCAGGGAATCTTGCAAATCAGTTCCCTAAGCCAGGAGTTTTTGGAGGCAACCAACTACCTCTAAGGCAGCAAGGGTGATATTTTTCCATCACTACTGCCGAATTGAACCCCAAATACAAAGTGGGACATGTACGCTAGTTATTAATTAAATAATAGTGAACTTACTTTTTGACTCAGGTTCTACACATTCTTTTGTATCTCAAAAGTTTAGTAGAATAATCCCAACACCACCAAAAATCATGGAAGTGAAGATTTCGGTGAGTATAGAAAATGGGGAAATCATTGAATCCCATGAATATATCTCCTCCCCTGTCATAATCTGTGTATTAAACTTCATGGATATCCTCGTCTTACTCCCTTTGGTGGAATTTGATGCAATTCATGGCATGGATTGTCTTTCCTTATATAGAGATAACATAAATTTCCATGAGAGGGAAATCACTCTCCATGTGGAGAATCGACCCCCGATTCTTTACAAGTGCAAGGGGAAAGATGAACCTTCTTTAGCTCCATCATCTCAAGTGTGGATATGACTACCCTATGAGAACATGTATTTGGCTCAGATGACTGAGTCTAATTAGTAAACCATCTTATAAGACATGCCTATTGTGAGGTAATTCACTGAAGTGTTTCCCGAGAAATTTCCTGGTTTTCCTCTTAGAAGAGATATTGAATTCTTAATTGATCTTATACCTGGGGCGTTTCCAATATCTAAGACAGTGTATATAATGACTGTTGTGGATCTTGAGGAGCTGAAAAAACAACTACAAGAGAATCTGGATAAAGGGTTTATACACACAAGTGCTTCACCATGGGGTGCACTAGTCCTCTTCGTCAAGAAGACGGATGGGTCAATGCACATTTGCATCGAATATCATGATCTTAAAAAAATCATGATAAAGAACAAGTATCATCTCTCGTGAATTCATGACTTGTTCGATTAGCTGTGTGGAGCACAATACTTCTCCAAGGTTGATTTGCGGTCAGTATATTATTAAGTAAGGGTGAAGAAGGAAGATATCCCCAAGACTGATTTTCGTACATGATAGGGGAACTATGAATTCATAGTAATGCATTTCAGACTCACTAATGCTCCAGCAATATTCATGGACTTGATGAATAGAGTCTTTTGAGATTACCTCAACAAATTTGTTGTAGTCTTTATAGATGATATTTTTGTATACATCAAAACAAAGGAGGATCATGAGGAACATCTAATAACTATACTAGAGACCTTGCGAAAGGATAAGCTCTATGAAATGTACAACAATTGTGAGTTCTGGTTGAAGGTCGTATCATTGTTGGGCCATATCATCACAAAAAATGGGATATGTGTGGAACCCTCCAAAATAGATTCAATTGTGGGATAGCCGAGGCCAACATCGGTAATGGATATCCGTAGCTTCTTGGGGTTAGCAGGATATTATTGACAATTTTTGAGAATTTTCTCACGATTGTCCAACCCTCTTAACAAGCTAACTCGGAAGGGAGTAAAGTTTTCTTGGAGTGATGAATTCTAAGAAATATTCAAGGAGTTGAAAAGGAGGCTTATAACTGCACCCATGCTCACTTTACCCACAAGTAGAGAAATTTTTGTGGTATTCAGTGATTCATCGAATAACTTCCTAGGATGTGTGTTTATGCAAAATGACAAAGTCATTGCCTATGATTCAAGGCAATTGAAAGTTCATGAACAGAACTATCCAACACATGACCTCGAGTTGGCTGCAGTGATCTTCACTTTGAAAATTTGGCGGCATTATCTTTTTGGGGAGAAGTATGAAATATATACGGACCACAAAAGCATCAAGTATATATTCACAGAGAAAGAGTTGAGCATGCACCAATGAAGATGGTTAGAGCTGATCAAAGACTATGAATACTCAATCCATTACCACCCTAGGAAGCCGAACAAGGTGGAATATTCCCTAAGTAGAAAGGGAATGGTGATTATATCATTGATGAGAATTGAAAAGGATACAATATTCTTAGATGTGATGATGATGGACATGAGAATCATAAAGAAGGGGACATCATCAATCTGTTCACAAATTATTTCTCAACCGTCACTTTTTGTAAGGGTTAAAGGATGAACAAAAAGATGATGTGAAAATTTAGGAAATAGTGTAAGCTATTGAAAAAGGGAAATATTCAGAGTTTAATGTTAATGAAGTTGGGATTTTGAGATTTGGGAAAAGACTATGTGTTCCATAAAGTCCATAGCTGAAGAAGGAACTTTTGGATGATGCACATAGTTCAAATTTCTCTATTCACCCAGGAAAAAAAGATATAGCGAGATCTCTGAGAGCATTATTGGTGGGATAATATGAAGAAGTAGATCACTTAATATACATTAAAGTGACAGGTGTGTTAGAAAGTGAAGTCCGAGAGGCAGAAGTCTAAGGGGATGATGCAACAATTGCCCATACCATAATGGAAATGGGAGAACATCACCATGGACTTTACTTCTGAAGACATCCAAAGGAAACAATGCAATCTGATTTATTATGGATCATCTTACAAAGGCTCCACACTTCATTTCTATTTGGGAGGATTTCTCATTGGATCAACTAGCACAGATATATATCAAGGAAGTGGTAAGGCTTCATGGAGTACCACTATCTATTGTGTCTGATCGAGATCCAAGATTCACCTCTATGTTTTGGATGAGTCTTCAACATGCTCTGAATACTGAACTGAACTTCAGTACAACCAATCATCCTCAAAATGATGGCCAATCCAAGAAGACTATCCAAATAGTTGAATTCATGTTGAGAGCGTGCTCAATGGACTTTAAAGGAGGATGGGATCAACATATTCCTCTGGTTGAGTTCTCTTATAAAAATAGTTTTCACTTAAGCATCCAAATGGTACCATATGAAGCCCTTTATAGGGAAAAGGTGTAGAACACTAGAATGTTGGGACGAGGTCAGAGAGCGTAAGATGCTTGGACCAGAAATGGTCGAAGAAATAGCGGAGAAGGTGAAAACCATTTAGTAGAATATCAAGGCAGCCCGGAGTCGACAGAAGAGTTATGAAGATAACCATCAACGAGACCTTGAGATTAAAGTTGGGGACATGGTATTTCTACACATATCTCCTTGGAATAAGGACATGATGTATGGAAATAAAGGGAAGTTAAGTCCAAGGTACATCATCCCCTTCGATATTCTCGATCGTGTCGGGGTTGTGGCCTATCGACTAGAACTTCCACCTACCATGTCCAAAGTACATGATGTCTTTCATGTATCCTTCTTAAGGAAGTACATACTATACCCTTCACATGTGCTCTCTTCAGAGGTGGTATAGTTATAGGATGATCTTTCTCATGAGGGGCAACCAGTGAAGATCATAGATTGTAGATAAAAAAGTTCTACTAAATAAGACAATTCCCCTGGTCAAGGTGTTGTGGAGAAGCCAAAAGCTCGAATAAGCGACGTGGGAATCCAAGGAAATGATGAAGCAGAGTTTCCCAAATCTGTTTTAGTGTGGTAAAAGGAAAATTTGAGGGCGAAATTTCTTAAGGGGGGAAGATTGTAATGAACCAAACATTGATTAATGGAAATCCCTCTTAATCAAATTAAATGTCTCTTTACGTAAAATGTTTATATAAAAGGTCTACTTCATTGGTTTTATGTTTTTGGATTTTAAAATAATATTAAGAATTGTGACCGTTGCTAATATAGTCGTTGAACAGCGATCACATGATTATTATAAATATAGGGCTTTAACAAATCCAATTTACTCAGACAAAGGAAGTGATGACCTCATCCAGTAGACGTGCACCATACGAAACCAATTTGTGAGAGCTCAGAAAGGAGGTTGCGTCTTTGGGATTTGATCTTGACCAAGCCCAAGCTGAGCTGGAATATGTAAAGCTCGATCAGGACCACCTACGAGAGAAGTGTAAGTTGATAGGGATTACCACCCGAGCAATGTTATCTGAGCCACCCAAGAGTCTGTCACCATCGCACACCTTACTATTCGGTCTTATGTGGGTGTTATAACGGTGTATGCATCATGTAATTAGCACTATGGTTATGTACATTTTTTATATAATAATTAATATACTTTCATTTTATTATTATTACCTTTTAAATAGTTTTTTAAGCACAAATAGTATTTTTAGTTAATGTTCAAATAAGAAATATATTTTGATTAATTAATGGATTTTTAAATTAAATAATATTTTAATAAAATGTTATTATTTTTTAAAAATTAATTTTTATTAAATATAAATGATTTTATTATTTTATGAATGCAATGGTAATTTTTATTAAGGTTTGAATGCCATTTTTGTCAAAACCCATGAATTTTCGATAAATATTGGTTTTTATTTTAAAAGTAAAAATTAACATATTTATAAAATTATTTAGAATAAATGAATATTATTTTTGGAATTAGGACGTCAAAATAATATAATAGTGAATTTTTTATAATTTTTTGAGACAGTCAAACTTTTGGGTAAAAATTAAATATCATTTAAATATATAATGTTTTTTATGACATCATAATGACCCAATAGTGATGTAATAAAATACTATAAACTTTATTTTTGGACAATATATGTTTTACCATTAAAATAATGTGATTTTGGGTTTTTTTATTTATTTTACAAATCTTTAGTGGAACCTTAAAGACTTATTAAACATTTTTCCTTTTTATATTGTTTTCCTTGGGAGTGTGACTCACCTCCACATAAGCAGCCTCATTATTTTAATAAGGTCAGAATTTGGCCTTATACATAGGAATATTATAATTCCAGTATGATATCATATGATATATATGTTGCATAATTTCATTAACTCCATCTTTATATGCTCTATGTATATCATGAATGAATCATATCAACTTGAGGGGGCGGTAGTCCGCACTTTCTCAAATGAAATTATCGTGTTTACACATATTGGAAAGCATAAAGGTATGTTTGTAAATAAAAATTGCAGTAGCCGATAGAAAAAAAATAATAATATATGTCATATATAAATATAGTTCTATCATAATGGCCACCATGAGTGGCGGTAGGAGATAATTGAACAATCATCGCTTTGTGTGGCATTAGTTTTCCATCCACAGAACCAATATGATTTTCACCCTTTAGAAAGATGTGTGTTTATGTGTAGTGTGAATCCTTCTCATAAAAACATCCTAGTATATTGAGGATACTGTTTTTTTATAAAATAAAGGAATAAAAAAAGTTTAGGGGGTGGAGAAGTAAAATAAAACAAAAGAACATAAGAGAAGACGCTACCTTTAAATCAGGTCACTCCCTTTAGTTTGAACCAAAAGTTTTTCTTGAAGTGATTTCTACCTAAGGGAAGGCTTATAGGATGAATAGAGGGATCTTGGGAGATTATTGGAGTAGATTTTGTACAATAAAAAGGCTTCAGAAGTGTGACAAATGGGTAAGAAGTGAGGGCTTTTTATAAGGTAGAGGAGGGGCTCTTTAGGAAAGTTTGAAACACTTATTTTATTATAAACTCATCTTTAGTTTCAAAAAGACAACTAACAGTTAAAGTAAATTTTAAGACGACTCATGGTAGAAATAAAACGATCCAATAAAAATTAGACTGGTTTTGGATATTGTTTTAATATTTATAATCTTATTTATTTAAATCATTTATTAATGAGGGAAATATTGCATCATTATTGTGCCATAAATAATTTATATTATTTGATGTCCAAAAATTATAAAAAAAATACAATGATTTAGGAAATCTTCTTATATTTACAAAGATTACTTATAGATGAAAAGAAAACTTATATAACCATGTGTAAAAATTTATTTACTAAAAGATATTTTTTTATGTCATTTTTGTCTTTACTGTAAATTAATTAATATAAAGTGTCATTATTACTCTCATGTGGCTCTATGGGGTCCCCAAATCGACCCAATGAATCCCATGGTCGGATATGTATCATCTAATAGTATTAGAACACATGTTAGGGTAATTTGATATTATTATAATATTATATTTTACCCTTATTTACTATATTTACCCTTAAATCATGGTAAATAAAATATTTACTAAAGTAAATATTTAAAATGAATAAAAATAAAAGTTAACTATTTACACAATTTAGACCTACTGATTCCAAATATGGAATCCATTTTTATAAATTCAAAACATATAAGTGGTAGAAATAAATTTAAAATTAATTCCCGCTGTCAAAACAAAAAAGTGTGTTTTTAAGAAATAATAACTATCAATAGATTGACACTTGTTTCTATCCAATTTCAAAGTGATATTAATTCCAATGTCCAACATTGGACTAAATGGTAAAAATAAATTCTAATTACACTTTATAACCAATTAAAAATATAATCTAACCATATAAATAAATTATATTAAAAGGCACTTTTGAATTAAAATACAGTATTTTTCACTATTCATTAAAAAAATAAACTTTATCTAGAAAAATAACAAAAAATTACCCAAAGTAAATTTTATTATCTCAAATCTAAATAAAAATTTTATTTTGTCAAATAGAACATATAAAAATGACCAAAACTAGATCTAAAGAGGGTTCACCATCCAAAGGTGGTAAATCGACCTTTTAATGAATATTAGAGTATTTATGCTTAGATTTATTCAAATCTATAGCCTCTACCTTTTATTGGATAAATGTAAAAACATTTAAAAAACATGTATAATCATATTTTTTTGTTCTATTTATTCTCTCCATTCTAACGGCTATGAGTTAACAACAATTTTAAATAATAATATTATATTATTAGTGTGCAACGTTAGATTTCAAATAAACTCGTTGTTAGATATCAGGTACACCATCGAACATAGCGTCCCCTTTAAAGTAAAATTAATATTAAATTCACAAATATTAATAAATATGAAAAATGTCATGTTCTTTATTTACCTGGGATGTTAAATCCTTCCCCCTTTTGAAAATAGCATCCTCGCAATTTGAAAATTAGGCTCGGAAACATCATTTAATGCCCCACATGGGAAAAAGAGTCAATAAAATATCTCTTTAAAAGAAAAAAAAGAAACAAAAATGTTACCTGAGATAACCTATACTGGGATTACATTTAGGAAAACAAGGATATGGAAGAGAAAACAAACCATCATGTTCTGATAGAGAGTTATAGAGAACATGATTAGGAGAAAGTTAACCACCAGAAAATCACAAACTTATAATGTGTTAAGAGGTGTTTGATAACCTAGTAGGAATCGTAAAATGAAAACTTTTGGGTTTTAAGTTCCTTTTCATAATTTTAGGAATTCATTTACTACATATAATAAAAACATAAGAAAATATACATACCTTCAAGTAGAGTTTCATCCTTTAATAAGTTTCTACCAAAAACTAATCTTTTCTAAAAACAAAGATTATTAAAAAATACTTGGTAACATCAAAAGCAAAATAATCGACTTCTAGAGAATCACATCATCCACAAAAGAAGAAAAATATATTTCCATTGTCTTTATAAATCTACTAAAACCAAAATGGTTTGTATGAGATCATATAATCCCCAAAAATGATAATCCTTTATAAAAATAAATACTACTCTTAATCTCTAAAATTTGACAAAATGTACCCAATGTTCATGAAAGACCATTCAATACACAATTGTCCTTAAAATTTCTCAAAATAATCTAAACTAAGATTTAAACCCAAAACATAGAAGTATTTAATCACACAGTCTTCCACAAAAAATATTAAAATTTAACTCCAAAAACATAGACTACTCTTAAAGTCTCATACTGAAGCATAATTAGACAAATCACATATTCACTATGATAGGTTAATCATTTCCATAAATAACCCAAATCACTATATATCCATAATAAAATGTTCTTAAAAAATAAAATTCCTCCATTACTTTTCAATTTAAATCCCAAAGTATTCTATTTTCCATAGGCATATAGTGTTTCCCCAAAATAGAGAACATCTACCAAAATAACATTTATCAATTAATCACCAAATAATTTTCCTATATTAAGGATATTCATTTAATAAAACAAAATTTCCTGAAATCAACTTATTATGATCCATAAAATCATTTAACTAAAAATAATAATTCATAATAACCAGGGACTTCACATAGTCTAGTAGTATGAGATAAATCCCAATCACACTTTGGTTATGGGTTTGATTCCCACAACTTTGTCCGACACGACGGTATGTCACACGGTCTGTGTGTTGTCCTTTTTATAAAATAAAAAATAACCCAAACATGTTTTAACCTCAATGGTTTTTTATCCCTTTCATTTTCATCCCAACACATTAAGACCTCAACATCTTATATATTGTCATTTTTTTCACCTCCATATAATAAAATAAAACTCTTCCAAAGATAAATAACATCATACCATGATCATGGTGTCCATATAGTTTCATCATTATATTGTTAATGTAGGTTGAAGGTCCAGGAATTGCAAAAATTATTTATAGATACTTCAAAATAATTTGATTCCTTCGTCCAAATACACCTTGTAAAACTTGGGTCATAAGGGGGCATGCAGAAAAATAGTTTTGGAAAATAATCATGTATGAAATATAATTTCAAAACATCTAATAAAACATGATTTTTATAAAATAGTCGGACTGAGTTTGAGTTGAAACTTTCAATCAGTGGTCCTTTTAAAATACCATAATTATGTGCTTGGATACTATATTTTAAAATCATATATAAATAGGTTGCACAAGGGTCTCCTTATTTAGTACCTTTTTCAAAATCATAATGTGGTTCAAAATCTAGTGATAAGGTAAAATATTTGAAAATTACTTGAAAATATCCACGATGATATCTGGGTATAGTGGATGTGTTTGATATCTCAAACAATTTCTTGCAAGTTAGTTGTATTTTTGAAAAAGTTTCACAATCATCTGAGCACGAATTTACAATAATTATTTCAAGATAGTCATTAGTAAGAGATCAGAATGTCATTTGAGATCCTCCTCCTTCCATTTGTAACATACTTTACTTGATCGGAAAAAGATTCAAAAATAATGATTTAACTTAAAGAGTAGACATAGAGACTAACCATGTGTCAAAAAAACTCCTAATCCCTAAATTTTTCTAAACTAACCTCTAATACCAACTATAAGGACCCCTCTTTAAACATTACATAATCTTGAATTAAATGGATAATTCACATTGAGTATCTTTTCAGGTATAGAGTTTTAGAGAATTAGGTCATAACATTTACATAAAAAAATGAATATTACATGTATAAAATTCTACTCAGTATCTATTTTTTTCATAAAATAAAAACTCTTGAAAAAAAGATTCATGTCTAATTCCTTGTTTTAGACAGCATGACTTTTCCTTGATCCCATCCTTGACGCTTATTCATCTTTATGTCCCGTGGAAAACATTTCAAAAACATGGGATGAGCATAAAAAGCTCATTAATGGATATAAAATAAGGAATGAAAAAATTATCCCATCAATAAATACAAAATAGTGAAACCATACTTTTCAATCATAACATACCTCATGAAATCATAATATTTTTGAATAACACACATAAATCATAAAGGTAACTTGTGGAATCCATATCAAACTTACATTGTAGCTATCACAGCTACATAAAGACTCACATTTTGAATACCCATAAAATTATATTCCCTAAATCTATGAGGAGAAACATTCACGTTTACCTCCATCACGTTACCCAATGCATTGGAGAGCTATCTCGGGCTCACCCGCCCAAGGTTTATCACAAAACCACCCATATACGTAAAAAATTCCCAATAGCCATAACATATTCATAACACATAAAACAAACATAATGGAAAGATAACATTTCCACATTGCATTCAAAATATATTATTTCATAATATTGACAAAACTATAGATTTTATCATACCATTTTCAAAACCATTTATAATGTTAAATAAAGAAATTTTTGAATCAAAGTGTCCCATACCACTTTGAATCTTTTGAATGAAATTTAAATTTCAAAACATCCATGTCCATATGAATAAATCCTTTAAACCATTTTTAAAACATGGACATTAATGTTAAATATTTATAAGAATAAACCATTAAAACATTTAAAAAGATATTTTAGTTAAAGATTTTTTTAACAAAATGAGAGATCCTAGTATTCAAATAATTGAGAAATAAAATTTAATAAGAACTTAATAATATCATGAGAATAAAGGTATTAATGATATAATATGAAAAAGGATAGTATATACACCATAAAAGAGTGAATTGGTGCATATCAACAATGAAGTCTCAATGGAAATGTAAATTGAGATGAAATCGCTTATAAAGAAGGTATCCTTAGATTAAGGATAAATAAATTATATAATTATGTGTGAAAAATATAAATATACCCAATACAAGTGGATATTATGTGTAAAACAATCATATGTTATTCACACATATTCATAGCACGACATAATCAAGAATTACTTGTTTAACACAAAAATTGAAATTCGGTTAAGATGTTTTCTTACAGAAATTCGACCGCCTAACAATGTCACTTTAAAATTCAGAAAATAAGTTGATGAGAGAGAAAAGGATATATCATCACTTGGACATAAAATTTACATCAATAAGTATATATAAGAATGTATCCCAACATAATAATATTTAAATTAAAAGACATAACAAAAAGAAGTATTTTAAAAAGAGGATGGTGAAAGGTTCCCTTACCGATTTGGTAACTTAAGAAACATACACCTCATGAAATAAAGATCACACAATGAATATGTAAATACCCATAAATTAAATCATATTACACAAATAATACAATCATGGGTAGTACATCAACCACACAAAAGGAAATAATGGCTAATATAGCATGAATCTCACGGGAATAAAAATTGAGATGAAAAACCCTTACCACGTTGTAACCAATCGAGTCATATGAGAAAAAGTTAATAGCCTCCAAATTAATCACAAAATACCATGAATATAAATTGGATCATGATAATATATATCAAATGGTAGTACAAAATACACTACATGCAATAAATAAGTGGTGAACAATGGAAATCTCACAGAATTAAAAGTGAGATAAGAAATCTCTTACCTCGTGTCCAACTTGACTCGTATGTTCCTTGTTATTCTTGAATAATAAACTTAAGTTAATTTATACTTTATTAATGACATTTTTAATGTTTATTATTACTTTTATATCACTTATTACCTTTCAAAACAAGTTATTTAATTGTTTGATTTCATATCGGACATTTTGTCGATGTTCGGAATTTGATTTAAAATGAACTTGTTATAATTACAATTAGTCAATGTGCTAAAAACTCCATTATCTCCAGAATGATATTAATGATTTATATATCATATATATCATGTATATTCAATATATATATATATATATTTATTTATTTATAATAGTACATTATATTTTGAGATAAGAAATGAAAAGCACCATTCATGGAGACGGTAAGCCATACGTACGCATGAACGCTACTTTAAATTATTTTTAATATTTAATGGAATGAAAACTTAATGATACATAGGTATATTAGAATTATAGTATAATATAATATGATATATACGTTACATAATTTCATTAATTCCATCTTTTTACATTCCATGTATGTCATGAACGAATCATATCACCTTGAGGGGGCGATAGTCCGCACTTCCTCAAATGAAATTATTGTGTTTACACATATTGGAAAGAATAAAAGTATGTTTGTAAATAAAAATTACAGAAGAATATTGAAAAAATAATAATATATATCATATATAAATACAGTTCCATCATAATTTCCACCATGAGAGGTGGTAGGATATAATTGAACAATCATCGCATCGTGAGGCGTTAGTTTTCCATCCACAAAAGTAGTATCTTATTCACCCTTTAGATGGAGGTGTGTGTTAGTGTAGTTTGAATACTTCTCATAAAAACATCCTAGTATATTTATAATATTGGTTTTGTTATAAAATAAAGGAATAAAAATATTTTAGGGGGTTTTATAAGTGAAATAAAACAAAAGAACTTAAGAGAAGATGTTACCTTTAAATCGGGCAACTCCCTTTGGTTTGAACCAAAAGGTTTTCTTGAAGTGATTTCTGCCTAATGTAAGGCATCTAAGATGAATAGAGGGATATTGGGAGATTATTAGAGTATAGATTGTATGATCCAAAGACTTGAGAAGTGTGAGAAATGGGTAGGAAGTGAGGGATATTTATAAGGGAGAGGAGGGGCTCTTTAGGAATGTTTGAATCAATTATTTTATTATAAACCCATCTTTGGTTTCAAAAGGTCAAATAATCATTAAAGGAAAAGTTAAGATGAATCATGGTAGAAATAAAATCATCCAATAAGAATTTGATAGGTTTGGGATGTTGTTTTAATATTTATAAATTTATTTATTTAAATCATTTATTAATGAGATAAATAATTCATCATTATTGTGTCGTAAATAATTTAATTTATTTGATGTCCAAAAATTATAAAAAAATACCATGATTTAGGAAATCTATTTAGCTTTCGATGTATATTAATAGTTGAAAATGTAACTTATATAACCCCATGTAAAAATTTATTTACTCAAATATATTTGTTTATGTCATTTTTGTCTTTACTTTAAATTAATTAATATAAAGTGTCATTATTACTCCCATGTGTCTCCATGGGGTCCCAAATTCGACCCAAGGATACACATGGTCGGATATGTATCATACAATAGGATTAAGACACATGTTAGGGTAATTATTATTATTATAATATTATATTTTACCCTTATTTACTATATTTAACCTTTAATCATGGTAAATAAAATATTTACGGAAGTAAATATTTAAAATGTCTAAAAATAAAAGTTACCTATTTACACAATTTGGACCTACTGATTCCAAGTATGGAATCCATTTTTCTAAATTCGAAACACAAAAGTGGCAGAAATTAAATAGTTAAAATATATTCTAATTTCACATTAGAAAAAATTAAAAAAGATAATCTGAACATATAAATAAATTAGGTTAAAAGGCACTTTTAAATTAAAATACAGTATTTTTCACTATTCATTAAAAATGAACTTTTTCAGAAAAATACCAAAAATTTACCCAAAGTAAATTTTGATGTCCTGACCCTAAAAAAGAATTTTATTTTGTCAAATAGAACAAATAAAAATGACCAAAACTATATTTAAAGAGGGTTCTCCATCAAAAGGTGGTAAATCGACCTTTTAAAAAATATTAGAGTATTTATTCTTAGATTCATTCACATTTATAGCCTCTAAATTTTTTTGGATAAATTTAAAAACATTTAACAAACATGAATAATCATATTTTTGTTAGTTCAATTTATTCCCGCCATTATAACAGCTAGGTGTTAAGTACCATTTAAAATAATAAAATTATATTATTAGTGTACAATGTAAGATTTCAAAGAAACTCATTGTTGCGTATCAGGTACGCCATCGAACATAGCATCCTCTTTAAAGTAAAATTAATATTTAATTCAAAAATATTTATAAATATGAAAAATATCATGTTATTTATTTACCTGGGATGTTTCAATATAATTTACATACAATGGAATGATATATTAACTTCTATTAAAGAATAGAAGCGATAAATCCTTTCTCAAAATATTCATTAATGAAATATTACTCATGACGCAACCACTGTATCCTAACTCACTACGAACATAAATCATGACAATTTTTTTAATACATCAATGAATGTGACTCATTATACTCATCAATAGAAATTTTAAAGTATCAGGACCAATAAATACATCCATATATAGGAGCATCCAATGAAACATATAAAAGTTGATTTCATACTGGTTGGCGCCATTCTTATAATATCCTACAAGATATTACCATGGTCATACACCTAGATAATGTGCCCCAAAGTCCTAGGATTATCAACCTCGAATAGCCAGTATTATTTATGTCCCTCAAATGATATCATCTATCTATATGACATACATTTTAGAATAGTGTCCTATCACTTCTAGGTTCTCA
The DNA here is from genome assembly GCA_963277665.1 of Viscum album. Classification (NCBI taxonomy): domain Eukaryota; kingdom Viridiplantae; phylum Streptophyta; class Magnoliopsida; order Santalales; family Viscaceae; genus Viscum; species Viscum album. Next base: position 1,299,459,897 of record OY728136.1, read on the forward strand.
TCATAGCGGGGATCATCTATGACATTTTTGTGCAACATCTGCACTAGAGACATTATCACATACTATGTTATGAAAAATAACAATCATGATGTGATAATAAGATTATTAATATTTAATAAACGAATACATGTTGTCATAAATTACATATATGTTAGTTCTAGGGACCCAAATCCAAAACACATAACTCAAAACAAGTGGAACCCAATCACCTTCGATGGTGTTACAATGACCGAGGTAAAAGATGGCATCCAAAAGACTTAATCATTCCAATACCCAAATTATACCCCTTGAAAGAACTAAATTAAACCAACATAATTAATAGTAACCCAGGGAGAAAAGATAACTAATATATATAGAGTAAGGAGAAGGAATTAAGGGAGAAAATGATACCTAACTTCCAAATACACTTTGAATTGAATAAAAATGGTGCTTACATGCTTGTAGAAGGAGGAGAGATCCCTTGATTTTACTCCCATGCAGCTGATCTGAATGATGAAAAAAAGATACCGCAAATAATTATAAACAAATATTGGGAAAGAGGGGAAATCATATAAATTTAATTCTAGGTAGAATTCTTCATGAGGTTGTGCCTGCCACCATGGTTCAATACCCCTCTTTGGTTACCTCTACAGAAAATCATCTTATTACTATAGTGTATAACTCCTCCTCAAGAAAGATATAAGGGTCCCAAGATCCCACCCATCATAGTGTAGTGCAACACATCCAAGAATAGCCTCATAAATTATAGCACATTGAAGCACTGCATGCACTGATGTGGCATGGTCATCCCTTCCTAGACAAGGTAGGGAACAACCTCTCTAGAAAAAAAATGATCTACTATGTCATGATTCCCCTGGCTAAGAAATGCCCTATATTATCTCAAAGCTATAGATCTCTAAAGATAAAAGAACTCCAAAATGAAGAATTATTCATAATTATGTTGTTTTTTACAAAAAAAATGACATGTGGGTGTCATATTTTTTTCCATCATGACACTTTAATCCACCAAAAAGGTGGACCATAAGTAAAAATATTAGATAATCAAACCCTAAATACCCAATATAAGAGGTGATATGGTTAGGAAAATGTTTAAAAGGGATTGGTGTGAAAAGAACACTGGAAAACAACAAAAATATCCTGGTATCAATGGAACAAATCATTAAAAACTATCAATTTATTTAAGAATAATCCAAGCCACATTCATGAAACATATGTTTAAAATACTAAAAAGACATTATAAGTCTTCATACCTTTTATAATTCACCTAAAATTGAGAGATAGCATATAACAATCCAATGTGACAAGATATCACCAAAATATCCATTTATATATACAATATCCAAGAAAATGGTATCTTTATACAAACCATAATAAAAAAAATCCCAAACAGCCATATCAAATATCCATAAATAAAATGAAACCCATAATACATCAAAAATACAATAAGACTATGAAAAACAATCAATACCATCCAATAAATATAGAATAAATAGACAAATAAAGAATATGGATCAACGTAGATCCACATGGATATAACCCTGGGTCATAAGGTATAATGAAAGGTAACCAAAGACCTCTCTTTCCTAAAAGAAAATCATGGTGAACCAACCAAAATTCCAACCAGGCAACCACCAGTTCACAAACTAAAGTTGTGTAACACTCATACAAGTTACCCAATCACAGACCCACGATTTCCCCTATGTTTAATATATTAATCAAAAATTTAATAATAAGTCAATAATCACTTATAAACCTCAAGGATCATAACATGTAAATGAGACATGAAAAAAAACAAAACAATCACCACTCATAAAGTAGAAACCATTGAGGAACCCTAAAATTCACCAAATATGAATCATCTATAGACTCACTAAGTTGGGATCCCAAAACATACCATCGTCCAAATTTGTACTACTCCCCAAATTCTTTATTCTCATTATAAATAACATGTTTATAAGGAGACTATAACTATGTAAAAAATATGAGTTAAAAAACTTATTTTGAGGAAATATGATTTCCAAAAATCATCAAATACTAAACCAAGAGAAAATAAAACTAACTATAAGAAGAAAACTCACATGCATTATAAGACAAAGGTTTTAGTATTTTTAGAGAATTGGGGTTTCCCTCATTCCCATATAGAAACTCTATCACTTTACATTTACCATTATCACTACATAATGTATATGGAGATGATTCAAGAGATCTAATAGAATGGAAGGTTCTAACTCCACCACTTGATTCTAAATCTTCATATGGGAAATAATCAGATGAATTACACCTATGAATGGAGTAAATTCCCTAAGTATTGTCCCTAGAAATAAAACATAAAATATTCTTCATAACCATTATGGGAGGAATTTTCTATATAAAATAAAATATGAAACCAATAAATTAATGCTTCGTATAACAAATTTAACAATCCATATATCAACTAATGGAAAATTCTAACAACATAAATCATTAAAATAAAATAATTTCCAGAAAATCCTTTTCAAACCACATATCGGGAAACTAATATCTTTAATACCCCTTAATTCATGATTTATTACATAATTATACACATAATTCAATCCTAGAGGATCTAGGGGATTAGTTTATTTTAGAAATTAGGTAAATATCAAATTAACATGAAACAGGGACACAAAAACATTATTTGAATCTCTTTAACATTATTTTAAAATTACAATTTTCTTATTAAACCACATGGGATAACATGGGGACTAATATAAAAGGTGTGATATATAAATACTTTTAAGGGAATACACAATGAATAATAAAATTAAAGTAATAGATTTTACTTAATAAGAATATCAAGGTTATATAAAAGGGATTATAAGTATAAACCTGAACATCGAAGCATGATATAAGATGATAATATCAAGACAGCATATAAATGTAGCCATAACATAAATCATGAAATTTTAAGCATAAGTCAATGATAACCACCATGTCATCATAACATAGTATGATTATGATAACCTCTAATGATCTATACATATAATATCATCAGATAAAAACATTATCCCCTGCTTTTAAGGGATATATATTTCTATCTCGGATATCACATTTAAATCATGTACATACATAAGTGTTCCACATAGATCATACAACATATCAATGTATTTAATTAATTTTTATCCCATGATTAAGGAGTGTGGGTTATATGAATGTTAGTCCAAAATAAATGATGTATAGGTACATATAGGTGAATACTCATTAGTGTAAATGGGGATGGGTATTCACTACACAAATGTTTGTAATGGAATATCACATGTTAATTTTGACGATATATTGGGTGTACATAAAGGTGAATGTAATGGGTGAATGGGAGTGAAGTGTGGTCTCTCGTTACATGGTAAAAATAAATATGGTAAATGGTTGTGTAAAACACATAAAACATGGAAATTGGAAAACAAACGTGTTTATTACAAATAATGTACTTAAAATAAAAATAATTAGAGAGATTCCCTTACCTTGTGAGGGTGATTCTAAATGTTTAAGAGGATATTATATATATATTGGAAACTCCATGGGTGGTATTTAGAGAGGTATAGGGTGAGTGACTTTAAGATCAATGGGTTTTTAGTGGAGAGGAGTGGGATGAAGGATGGGTATTTATAGAAAATGAGGTCAAAATCATTATAATTTTATAAAATTATGTTTTGGACTCTCTATGATCAAATATTCAAATCAACAAACTTACAATGGTATTAAAAAATATTGTTACTTTTTAAAAAAATTTATAATTTTATGAACCGAATCCTTAAAATAATACCATTGGTGAGGTGGAATTGAGTCGTGTTTATTCATAATGAATTAATTTTAAAATCCAAAAAATATAATATTAGTTCTGGAGGATTAATTATGTGTTTATAAAATTAATAAAATAACATAAAAAACAAATTATTTTAATTGTGAAAAATAATTTTGTTCTTGTATACTCTTTATAGTATCCATTACTTCACTTTTTAGAAAATATAATGTCATAATACATACGGTATATTTATATGTTGTTAATTTTTGACCCAAAAAATGACTATCTTCAAAAATTAGGAAGAATTAATTGTTGGAAAAATTAGATATTTTGGTTAAAAAATAATGTTTTTTTCATGAAAATATTTATATAAATATTATAATTCACACTTTTAAATCCACGTCAACATTTATTAAAAAAAACTGGATTTTGTTATTATAATATTTTTCTAACCCTATTAATTCATTAAATTATATTACCTTTTATGATCAAATATATATTACTTAATAAGAAGATATTTTTAAAATAAGAATTAATATTTTTTTGAATTTATTCAAAAATAATTTCTAAATCTAAACTACATATATTTATCAAATTAATATAATTTTTATTTCTTCATATCAAAATATAATTTTTATAAAAACTCATTAATAATTTAAAAAATAATAATGAAAAATTATATATATAATATTTATTTTATTAAAACTAAAATATATAAATTCATGTTGTTGGGGTATTAATAAATAACCCCTTATTACACTAGTGTACACCCTGTGTGTAAGGTTTTGCAATGGTGAATCTTTCTTGAGGTGATTTGGTGAACAAGGTTTGGGTCATGATATTGATAACATTGAACTTCTCCCATAAAAAAAATTTTATGTCATTTAGTCTTTGAATATTTTCTTGGTCTTACTTAAGGGATAATCCTAGTGATTTCATCTCCTTCATAAAAAATAATAAATATGCTTTAGAAGGTACGATCCTTATTGTCAAGGCCATCAATTCTTTCATCGGTGTTAATTATATTTTATCATAAGACTTAATATGTTCTAATGATAACAAAAATTGAATAATTTCAATAATACTAATGGTTACTATTCTTGATTATATATTAAATATGATATTATATAACTTTTAATGACAAAAAATAACAAGATTTGTGAATTTTTTCATAAAATACAATAAATAATAATGAATTGACAAATTTGAAAACAAAAAATCATTTATAAATGTTCAGTTCATAACATTCATCCCCCCTTTAGAAAATTCTCCCAGGAAAGTTCATTTCACACACTAAAACAAACGAGATTACTTATAAATCTTTTCCTTTTTTAGTTCCCAATTTTATTCCTCAAAATTGTGGTTCTTCCATCACACTATGACCAGGTGAGTTGTCTTTTTTTGTATAAATTTTCCTATTTGATTTAATATCTTCCACAAATTCTCCTCATAAGAAAGATCACTCTCCAAGGGTACTACCTCTGGATTTAGTACATATTATGGGTCTATTATGAACTTTCTCAAGATAGATACATGGAACACATAATGTAAATTAGATAGGTTAGGTGGGAGTGATAGTCAATATTCAATATCTCTGATGTGATCAAGGATATCAAATGGGATAATTTATCTTGGAATAAGATTTTATTTCTTCATAAAACTCATTAATTTATTCCACATTGATATATAAAGGTATACATTATCTCTAAACTCAATCTCATGGTCTTGTTGATGATTTTATACACATATTTTCAATTGAATTTGTTTCAATTTAATATGACATTGAAATTATTGAACACTATATTACATCTCTTGGATAAGATCCGATCTCATTAGCTTCTGATCTCCAACTTCATCAAAACATATTTGATTCCAAAACCTATTTCCATATAGATCCTCATAAGGAGCCATTTGAATTTTAGAATGGAATATATTATTATATGAGAAATCCAAAAGGGGACGTTGCAAATACCAACATAATTAGAAATCCATTTAATAATATATCAGCACATCCTTTAGAGTTTTAATGGTTCTTTCAGACCGACCATCTGTAATAGGGTAATAAGTACTTTTAAAACTCGTGTCTATATCCAATTATTTTTTAAGGCTTATCCAAAACCTCAAGACAAACAACATATATTTTTCAAACACAATGTATAGTGTCAATACATCCACTCTTTATAAATCTATTTTATATATCATATGGGATTTGGACAATAGATAAATATTCCACAATATAATTAAATTGAGATATCATTTTATAGTGATTGACTACTACACAAATGGTGTTATTACCTTTATTTTTATTATTTAATCCTACAATTAAATCCATGGTATTATTTTTTCATTTCCATAATAGTGTGGGAAATGGCTTTTTATACCCTTATATTTCTATCGTTCAGCCTTGACTTGTTGGCATGCCAAGAGTCAAGATACAAATTGTAGAATATCCCTATTAATGTTATTACACTATATGTTTTTCTTCAAGTCCCAATACATCATAGTAATTATCAAAATAAATAGAGAAGTAATAGATATATTCATCATCCAAAAGTCACTTTTTAATCATTTGTTTTGATGGGACACATATCCGGGTTCCAACACTTATATCTCCATTTATAGAAATGTTGATCACTGGAATATTCTATAGCTTTTTATGCATATCCACATAAACATTTTGGACCTCTTGATCCTATCAATAATTAATGGTTGAGTATTTATTTTTGAAAGTATGGATGAAGATAATTTTATTATTCCCATGACTATCCTCTGCATGTCCAAGAATATTTAATCTCTTTCCAACACCAACATGGATTAGGTTTTGTGATTATTTATACTATAATAATTTACCACTAATTTCATGTAAAGACCTGTAAATTTCAAGGGAAATTTTTTCTTAATTTTCTTTGGAATTTTACGAGTATGCAGTTTCTAACGGCACCTAATTCCGAGACCCGGTGTGCCTGGAATTAATTTCCGAAGTTTAGCTCGGGTACGTTCAGTGAACGAACGAGCGAGTTTTCCTAACTCTTGAACCGGTGATCGGAATTGAAATCTGAGAGCACCGATGAAACCGCAGCGCCGGTTTTTGCTTAGGAAGACCCTTCCTGGAGTTGTATTTTCTCGGGAGGAGATGTTAAAAATATGTGAGGAATAGAAATAAAATTGTTTCACAATTTATTTTTATTTATTTACCAGTGGGTTAAGTGTGTGGAAGAGGAGGATTCTAGGAAGTTGGGGTGGGGCCCACACGATCCCCCACCTCCTTCAATTTCCTTAACACCCCCTTTTGAACCCCCCCCCCCCCCTCTAGCAATTAATTTGCAACTCCCCCCTTTTTAATTACATGCCTTTTAAAACGCCTCTTTAATGGGTCAACGTGCGTGAATTAATTTGTGAATTCAATGTGTGTGTTAATAAAATAAGAAAAAGTCTTATTTCTTTGGGGGATAATTGGTTGTGCAAGAAAGTTTGGGGAGTTTTTACTCTAGACTTGAGGAACGTTCTTCCTTGTTGAAGAACGCGAAGAACGATGAAGAACGATGGCCTCCGATGAAAGACGATGACTAACGCTGAATACTCGGAGATCGACGACGCGACACCGTGTACCGCGACGCCGACGATCCTCCCTCCATGACGTCCCTTCTGCGACAAACCTCGTTCGATGACTTCATCGAGGTAGGGGTTTGGTTTTGTTCGTGATTAATTCTTTGTGTTCTTCATTTAATATTCGGGCCGCCTGTTATCATTTTAACGGGAGGAGGTCGGACTGCCCGAACACGGCCGATCCTCCTCCCCCTTTGATATTGTGTTCTTTGTGGCTCGAACAAAGGTGGTGCGGTGCAACGGCACAGCGCGGAAACAAGAAGGAATGCGGCGAAGAAGCGTGGCGCCGTCGCGCCGCACCGTTGAGGCCGAACGAAACCGCGGCCAGAGTCGGGGCCGCAAGAGCGATTCGAAGACTCCGCAGATTGCTTATTGGTGTTCGGATCAACAGGCGATGATGAAGCGGGACATAATTGCATTTGAAAGCCTTTTCATTTAAGATCGGGTCCCGGGAGGACCACTGGTGAAGACAGTAGGTGAAACGGACCACTGGGGCGCGTCCGGTGGTCCGTAGAAGGCGGCGCCGCCGCCGGCGACCGGCGGTGGCGGCACGCCACCGGAGAAAACCGCTGCAGCAGAGCCGCGGCGGTGGATGGAGAACTGGAATGGCTGAAGTCGTTCCGGATTGGGCGGCGCGGCTTATGCCGCACCGGTTTCGCTCAACCGCGGGGGGGGGGGGGGGTGTAACCCCCTGCTCCACACTGGCCACGCGGACCGGCCGCGTCGGGACGGGCCGCCCAGGCCGGGCCAGGCCGTGCCCTATTGGGCTAGACCTGGACCCGGGTTGGGTCGACCTGGTTCGGACCGGCCCAGGGGGGTATCGGGTCGGGTCGGACCGGGCATGAACCCCTATTCTCGGGCAGTTTCGTTCAAATGCCCATAACATGGGCTACGTATCTCCGATCGATACACCGTCAGTTACGATGCGATCCTTGGATCGAGACGGTCGTCTTTGTATATTACACTCAAGGTTTCGGAGAACTTTGGGTATAGCCGGATTGGTTCGAACACGAAATCAACCGGGCCCTCGAAGCGGAAACGCTTATAACTTGAGCTCCGGACGTCTGGTTGATGTTCTGTCGACTTTGATGGATTACTATTGATGAGATGGAACTTTTAGCATACTTTGACTGAGGTTTGGATGTATTTGGATAGTGTCCAGGTTGGATTGAACCCGAAATCCAACTGGGCCCCTGGAACGGAAAAGCTGATAACTTTCAGACCGGACGTCTGTTTAACGAACCGTCAGTGGAATTGGTGATCACGTTGATAAATGGTCCCTATGAGTATAACCTATGAGAGTTCAGGGTACAGTTTAGATTTGTCCGGGTTGGTTCGCACACGAAATCAACCGGGCCCCTGGTACGAAAAGGCTAATAACTCACAGACCTGGCGTCCGATTGACGCACCGTCTGTTGCATTGAGACCCCTATGACGAGGCGGTCCCTTGAGATACTTATTCGTGGAACTTTGTGATACTTGGAGTATCGACCTGTAGCTCATGGAGCGAACCCTCCCGGAGACGAGTGTATGGAGTACGGAGACCGTGTAGCCGGCTGAGACCTGACGACTGCTTGACCGAATCGACTTGGAGTGAGTCGACTAGCCTAGTGGACGGAGCACCCGGTATTTGGCGACAGATCCACGGCGGATGGAGCACTCGGTAGTTGGCTGCAGACCCGCGGTACTCGACAGGCGGAGTACCTCTGTAGGCTTAGGGAGAGTGCCCAGTATTTGGCGGCAGACCCTCAGCGGACGAAGCGCCCGGTAGTTGGCAGCAGAACCGCGGTACTCAACAGGAGGAGTACCTCAGCAGTCTAAGGTTAGTGAGCAGTACCTCGGAGTCGTGACAGGATCACTGTACTCATTAGAGACGGAGCTCTTCAGCATTTGCGGTTTCGATAATGAAAATTCTGGTTTGAGCTGAGTCATGACCTTTGTGTTTCCTCATGATTGAGATGGGTCACTTGATAACTTAGGTATATGTATGGGCATATACCTAGGTATTGGTTATTCTTTGATTTAATAACCTTTTTGTTTCCTCATGATTGATATGGGTTACTTGATAACTTAGGTATAGGTATGGGCTTATACCTAAGTAAGGGTTATCTGTTGAGATTCTTCTTTGTGGTTATCCTTGTTGGATTTAGTGAGACCTTGAGGGTCTCGGGGTCCCTACTGAGTATCGTTATACTCACCCCTGCACGGGTTATGCATGCACCTCGTTGTGTTGGATGCAGACGATGGACAGTGCTGACGGAGGCCGAGCGTTCGAGGACTGGACGGTACCCGGACGTGGATCTCACGACGAGTCGGTACCCGAAGGAGACAGACAGACGGACGATCAGACGTGGAGTGCTGAGGAGGACATTTGTACCTACCCTTCAGGTAGGATCCATGGTGGACGAACCAGGAGCTGCATGTCATCTTCTAGCTACTTGTCTTTTCTGTTGTACTTTACTTTCAGTTGTAGTTGTACCTATCTATTGGGCTTGTATTTACAGCCCCTTTGTACTTTCAGCACTTTTGTTGCTGTTGTACTTAGTGTTTTCTTCCACATGTACTCTGTGGTGTTTTGTTTACTTTTATAAAGGCAATGCCTTTCCAGTTATCGGGATTTACGCCTTTGGTGCTAGTCATCATCCCCTGGCCTGTGGAAGGTGAGCTTGGTGTAGTCACGGCACGGGCCCCGAGGACAGGTCATGACAAATTGGTATCATAGGGGCTCGGTTCTACCGCAGAACTTAGGACTCTGATATTTCCCTTTCTGTGAAGCAATAATGTTAAGAATACTAAGTGTGGCTTTTAGTTTAGGGAGTCCAGTGTTGGTGCGGGCGGCCGACATATCCATACACCAGGACCCTGACTTCTGATTTCCAACTCAGTGCACGGAAACACTGATTGCATGTGTGTTTTCAAAAGTTTCTTTTAAAATAGCTCAAACTAGGTCAGCTCACCAGGTTAATCGTTTGACCATGTCACGTTTGTTTCTTTCAGGATGCCTCCCCGTGGATGACCATCTAGAGCCCCGAGAGTTTTACATACTGACAGCCCGCCGAGCGACGTGGCCTCAGTATAGGGCCCTATCCTAGTTGAGGCACCAGCGGTACTACCACCCGTTGGGCCACCGATGCCACCAGCCCCAGCAGCAGAGAGTGCACGTCGCTTGAGCGCACTACACGAGTTCCAACGCCAGAGGCCACCCAGGTTCAGGGGAGAGACGGACCCACAGGCGGCTGAGGATTGGCTGGAGGCTGTGGTGAGAGTCTTTAGGCTAGTGGGGACGCCAGCAGACTTAATGGTGATCCTTGCTACCAGCCTCCTTCAGGCAGCAGCAGGCAGATGGTGGAGCCTGATGCTCCAGATGCATGACGAGGTGACACTTTTGTGGGCAGACTTCGAGAGCCTGTTCCGGGAAGAGTTTGTACCAGCCACCCTTCGAGCGGTGCGTATACATGAGCTACTACATCTACAGCAGGGTAGCATGACGGTGGCGTAGTACTCAACGAGGTTCACAGACCTCTCGCGCTACTCCATAGATATGGTACGGGACCCGTTCTTTAGGGCCCGAACCTTCGAGCAGGGGATTAGGAGAGATATTAGAGCTTATGTTGTTTCTCACAGCATCCCAACGCAGACAGGGGTGTTGGAGTGAGCCCTCTTAGTGGAGAGTTTCCTTGCTGAGCAGTCTCCAGCAGCAGGACCCACCACTAGCTGGCATGCGGCAGAGTCTTCTGCAGCGGGCAGTAGATAGGTGACGTAGAGGTCCAAGAGGACCAGAACTACCGGTGGCCGACTGCATGACTCAGGATCAGTTGTGCGGGAAACCGGGGTGGAGTCAGATCCAGTCGTGCCAAGAGTGGGCAGTGTTACTCCTGCGGTGGGCTTGGTCACATGGCACGTAACTGTGTGACCCGCCATACAGATGATTAGAAGATATATGAAGAACCTCTTAGACAGAGGCATAGGTTCGATCAGGGCGGACCGCAAGGAGTAGGCGGCCATGGTAGGGGAGCTGGTCGTGCAGCTGGAGGTGGACGATGCTTCGAGGTGTTTCCACCGCCACCACCAGGAGGTCCACCCCGACCGCAGGTAACGGGTGGACAAGAGAGATCTCAACTTCAGGCAGGTGAGGCCTACAACCATGGAGCTCCGAGAGCAGATGGAGAGGAGCGGGACTAGCTCCATACATGGATACTTTTGTTCATGTTGCTTCTAGCTTTGTTTATGTTTGTGTGTAGATGCTTTGTGTCTTTGTACTTTGAGCTGCAGTAATAAAAGACACCCTTATTTGTGGCATTTACTCTCCTGACCTCTCTTTTTGTTGTTACTAAGAGGTTCCGGTTTAAAAAAAAACCGTTGACTTGACCCTCACTTTTGAGATACCTACTGGAGGAGACCCAGTGACCACACACTGATGCCGACAGTGTGACTCAACCCTTGGAGGTGAGAGTAATAGTTAGATCTCTTGGTAGTAGCGTCGAGGCCTTACGATGTCATCCTTGGTATGGATTAGTATCATCCATATCAGGATTGACTGTATTAGTAAAAGAACGTGGTTCATCCAGGGGATGAGACCGGATTTCTCTTATCGGCAAAGAAGAAATCTTAGCAGCTCTTGTAGGACCAGAGAAGGTCCAAGTCATCCAGGAGTGGATGATGATAGCTCAGAGCCAACAAAAGGCTTATGCTGACAGGAGGCAGAGACCACTAGAGTTTGAGGATGGCGACCACGTCTTCCTACGGGTCTCACCTCGACATGGATTATAGAGTTTTGGCCGGGGCGGTAAGTTATCTTCGTGCTTCATCAGACCCTTCTTGGTCCTCAGCGGGGTAGGCGAGGTGGTTTACCGCTTGACCAATACACCTCAGTTGCACTAGGTGCACGGCGACTTCCGCATATCTCAACTGAGGAGATACGTGCTTGACCCGACGCATATCATCGACCACGGGGAGGTGGAATTTGATGATGGGGCGACTCTTGTGGAGGTCCCGGTGGAGATCGAGGATCGACAGGAGCGGTCCTACGTGGGAGTTCGATTCCTCTAGTGCGCATCAGATGGAAGCACGGGGACCTCCAAGAGAGCACTTGGGAGCGGGAGGCTCAGATGCGTGCTCAGTACCCTCATTTTTTCCCCTAGTTTGTGATGTAGCTTTACGGGGACGTAAAGCCCTGAGGTGGGAGTAATGTAAAGACCCGTAAATTTCAACGGAAATTTTTTATTAATTTTCTTTGGAATTTTACGAGTACACGGTTTCTGACGGCACCTGATTCCGAGGCCCGGTGTGCCCGGAATCAATTTCCAAAGTTTAGCTCAGGTGCGTTCAGTGAACGAACGAGCGAGTTTTCATAACTTTTGAACCGGTGCTCGGAATCGAAATCTGAAAGCACCGATGAAACCGCAGTGCCGGTTTTTACTTAGGAAGACCCTTCCTGGAGTTGTGTTTGCTCAGGAGGAGATGTTAAAAATATGTGAGGAATAAAAATAAAATTGTTTCACAATTTATTTTTATTTCATTACCAGTGGGTTAAGTGTTTGGAAGAGGAGGATGCTAGGAAGTTGGGTTGGGGCCCTCACGATCCCCCACCTCCTTCAATTTCCTCAACACCCCCTTTTGAACCCCCCCCCCCCCCTCTAGCAATAAATTTCTAACTCCCCCCTTTTTAATTACATGACTTTTAAAAAGCCTCTCTCATGGGTCAACGCGCGTGAATTAATTCGTGAATTCAATTTGAGTTTTCAAATTAAAGATGGCTTGTGTGTGTTAATAAAATAAGACAAAGTCTTATTTCTTTGGGGGATAATTGGTTGTGCGAGAAGGTTTGGATAGTTTTTACTCTAGACTTGAAGAACGTTCTTCCTCGTTGAAGAACGCAAAGAACGACGAAGAACGCCGGCCTCCGATGAAAGATGACGAATAACGTTGAATCCTTAGAGATCGACGACGCGATGCCGTGTACCGCGATGCTGATGATCCTCCTTCCACGACGTCGTCTTCCGCGACGTCCCTTCTGCAAAAAACCTCGTTCGATGACTTCATCGAGGTAGGGGTTTGGTTTTGTTCGTGATTAATTATTTGCGTTCTTCATTTAATATTCGGGCCGCCTGTTATCATTTTAACGGGAGGAGTTCGGATCGCCCGAACACAGCCAATCCTCCCCCCCCCCTTTGATGTTGTGTTCTTTGTGGCTCGAACAAAGGTGGCGCGATGCAACGGAACCGTGCGGAAACAAGAAGGAATGTGGTGAAGAAGCGTGGTACCGTCATGTCGCGCCGTTGAGGCCGAACAAAACCGCGGCCGGGGTCGGGGCTGCAGAGGTGATTCGAAAACTCCGCAGATTGTTTATTGGTGTGCGGATCGACGGGCGATGAGGAAGCGGGCTGTAATGGCGTTTGAAACCCTTCGTAGTGAAGATCGGGTCCTGGGAGGACCACTGGCGGAGACGGCAGGTGAAACGGACCACCGGGGCGCGTCTGGTGGTCCGCAGAAGGCGGTGGTGGCACGCCACGCCAGCGCGGCGGCGGTGGATGGAGAACCAGAACGGCCGAAGCCATTCCGGATTGGGCGGCGTGGCTTATGTCACGCCGGTTTCGCTCAACCGCGGGGGGGGGTTGTAACCCCCCGCTCCACGCTGGCCACGCGGACCTTGGGCCGGACTCAGACCCGGGTTGGGTCGACCCGGTTCAGGCCGACCCAAGGGGGGTATCGGGCCGGGTCAGACCGGGCCCGAACCCCCTATTCTCGGGCAGTTTCGTTAAAATGCCAATAACTTGGGCTAAGGACCATCGATCGACGCATCGTCAGATTCGATGCGATCCTTGGATCGAGACGGTCATTTCGGTATATTACACTCAAGGTTTCGGATAACTTTGGGTATGACCAAGTTGGTTCGAACATGAAATCAACCGGGCCCTCAGAGCGGAAATGCTTATAACTTGAGCTCCGGACGTCCAGTTGACGTGCCGTTGACTTTTTTGGATTCCTCTTGATGAGACGGAACTTTTATCATACTTCTCCTGAGGTTTGGACATAGTTGTATAGTGGCCGGATTGGATTGAACCTGAAATCCAATCGGGCCCCTAGAACGGAAAAGCTGATAACTTTCAGACCGGACGTCCGTTTGACGAACCGTCAGCGGCGTTGGTGATCACATAGAGAAACGATACCTATGAGTATAACCTATGAGAGTTCGGGGTACAGTTGAGATTCGGCCGGGTTGGTTCGCACATGAAACCAACCGGGCCCCTGGGACGAAAAGCCTAATAACTCACAGACCGTACGTCCGATTGACGCGCCGTCTTTTGCGTTGAGACCCCTATGATGAGGCGGTCCCTTGAGATACTTCTTCATGGAACTTTGTGATACTTGGAGTATCGACCTATAGCTCGTGGAGCGGACCCTCCCGAAGACGAGCGTACGGAGTACGGAGACCGTGTAGCCGGCTAAGACCTGATGACTGCTTGACCGACTTGACTTGGAGTGAGTCGACTAACCCAGTGGACGGAGCACCCCGTATTTGGAGATAGACCCACGACGGACGGAGCGCCCGGTAGTTGGCCACAGACCTGCGGTACTCAACAGGAGGAGTACCTTTGTAGGCTATTAGGGAGAGCGCATGGTATTTGATGGCAGACCCTCAGCGGACGGAGCGCCCGGTAGTTGGCAGCAGACCCGCGTTACTCGATAGGAGGAGTAACTCAGCAGTCTAAGGTTAGTGAGCAGTACCTAGGAGTCGTGACATGATCACTGTACTCATCAGAGACGGAGCTCTTCAGCAGTTACGGTTTTGATAATGAAAATCCTGGTTTGATCTGAGTCATGACCTTTGTGTTTCCTCATGATTGATATGGGTCACTTGATAACTTAGGTATATGTATGGGCATATACCTAGGTAGTGGTTATCTGTTTATTTCATAACCTTTGTGTTTCCTCATGATTGACATGGGTTACTTGATAACTTAGGTATAAGTATGGGATTATACCTAAGTAAGGGTTATCTGTTGAGATTCTTCATTGTGGTTATCCTTGTTGGATTTAGTGAGACCTTGAGGGTCTCGGGGTCCCTACTGAGTATCGTTATACTCACCCCTACACGGTCTATGCCCGCACCTCGTTGTGTTGGATGCAGACGACGGACAGTGCTGACGGAGGTCGAGCGTTCGAGGACTGGACGGTACCCGGACGTGGATATCACGATGAGTCAGTACCCAGAGGAGACAGACAGACGGACGATTGGACATGAAGTGCTGAGGAGGACATATGTACCTACCCTTAAGGTAGGATCCATGGTGGACGAACCAAGAGTTGCGTGTCATCGTCCAAATGATTGTGTTTTCTGTTGTACTTTACTTTCAGTTATAGTTGTACCTATCTGTTGGGCTTGTATTTCCGGCCCCTTTGTACTTTCAGCACTTTTGTTACTGCTGTACTTAGTGTTTTCTTCCGCTTGTACTCTGTGGTGTTTTGTTTAATTTTATAAAGGCAATGCCTTCCCAGTTATCTGGATTTACGCCTTTGGTGCTAGTCGCCAGCCCCTGGCCTATGGAAGGCGGGCTTGGGGTAGTCACAGCACGGGCCCCGAGGACGGGTCATGAAATTTCACCTACCCAAGATGGTAATGTATTGAAAAATCATAATCCTTGATCATATCTAACCTCCTTCATTGTAACATATTGGGATCCTTTTTTGTGAATATATACTTGAGGATTTTATGATCCATATATATGTCACACTTCTCATCGTAGATATAATTTAATATAATATTTTGTTTGATGATCAATATAACCAATTATAGATCATGTGTTTGGTAGTTTTACTCATAAATATTTAATTGGAAGGAGGCATAGGCTATCAATTTATCATCTTGCATGTCTACACATCCCTATCCCTTTTTGACACATCATTATAAATCAGAAATCCTTCACCATTGGTAGGTACATGGAGTACATGTGTAGTGATAATCCTCTTCTTTAACAATCTGAATATCCCCTCATATTCATCATTCAAGGAATACATTACTTCGTTCCGAGTTATCATGGTTTATGGGTTAATAAATCATGGGAAGTTTCCGAAAAATAGATAATAATACCCAGCTAATCTAAGGAAACTATGGATTTATATCACAAATGTCGGTCTATGTCATCCTTCAATTTACTCTACTTTTAAAGAATCCACATATATCCCTTTTCTAGTTATTTCATACCCTAGGAATTTTACTTACTCCATAGAAACATGCATTTACTATACCTTTCATAAAAGAAATCCTTTTCAAGGTCCTCAGTACATTATTCAATGGTCCATCATGTTCCTCCTTTCTTGTGGTGTAGATAACAATTTCATCTATAAAAACTGCCAAAATATTTACTATGTACTCCATAAAGAACATATTCATTATGTATATGAATGTAGTTGAATCATTAATGACTCCAAATGGAATCACTATGAAAACATATTATTCATGAATTATATTAATTGCAGTCTTGGGGATGTCATCCTTATTAACATTTAATTAGTAGTATCATGACTGAAGATCCTCCATGGAAATTTATTTGTCTCCAGATAGTTGATAGAAAAAGTTTTCATTCAGTGGAATAAGATTCTATTTCATTTTTGAGATCATGTTAATCAATGAAATGCTCTATTTATCCAACATTCTTCTTCATGAAAATGATTAGTTCATCCCATGGTGATGAACATGGTTATATAAAACCATTATCAAGATTGTCATGTAGTTTCTTCATCTTCTATTCACATTTAATAATGTCAATTCTATATAGATTCATAGATATTATAATGGTTCATAGTATAAGTTTTATTTATAACTCAACCACTATTCTAGGTCAAAGACAAACAAATTCTTTGATAAATACATTAGTATATTCCCTTATAACGGTCATGTCATCGAGGATGATATTTTCCATTATATCAATCATTTGAGTTATATACGCTTGATCATAAGGTAATGATATTAATTCTTAATATGATTATACCAAAATATATTCTTCCTCATCAATTCACTAATATATAATTAGAGGGTGATTCATGATATTAAGGGTGATTTCATTCTCTTGGAAATTTATCCTGGAACTATATAAGGAAATGTGATCCATAACTAGAATATCATCAAATTCTTCTAAAGGGGGTAACACAAGGTTCTTTGGGATGTTCATCCCACAAATATATAAAGGGGATAATTTATATAGTTAGGATATGATGATTTACCCCTTTATCAATTTCATAGATAACTATACTTCCATGTTTCTAATGGGGCATCTAAATAATTTTACTAAAAGTTTGTTATATGATATAATGCATTGAACTGAAAAAGAATTATTTTTATCCTTGAATGAATAACTATAATAACTATCATTACATTATTTTTAAGATCCACCTTACTAGTTGTGATGGAATAATCTCTCTCTTATCCTCTAGGCCTTAGTGGTTGTTAACACCAGTTATCATTGACAAACCATGTCTTAGTACATTGATTCAAATAGTATCATTATTTATTATAGTTTATGAATAAGAAAGTAGGATGATGTTTGATTGTATAATTTTTTTATTCACTCACATTTGTGGGTTTCACCAATCAATATTCAATATATATGTTCCCTTTAATCTCATACCCAATGAATTTTTTTATCCCCTTATGGAAATTTCTAAGAAGACTTTTACCACACCTTTGAAAAGTTGGGTGTTGTATTTTCATGATCCCATGATATTTCTCTATCATGATTCTAGAATTAAAATACACTATTCGCATTCAATCTTCAGAGCCACGATATTAACTGATCTCAATTTTAACTTTGCGGACACATCAAAAAATTTCTTCCTAGATTTCAATGTATTAAATAAATGATGATTTTTATAAAATAATCTTTATCCTATAAAGTAAGAATTAAATTATACTCCCATGGGAGATGAAAAATATTCAGGATTGCAAAGAAAAACATTTTAACTTGTACTCATATGTCTTGATGGATTCATCATCATTTGGGTTGAGTATAATGAAATCCCTCTATATTTTCAGTTTAATAATGTGAGGAGAGTATTTATCAAAAAACTTTTTCTAGAATTTATTCCAATCTGTCACTATGATATCCTACTTGGGATTTGTGGTTTTAATCAACTTACACTATTGATCAGATACCCACTCTATACAATAAAAAAGAAGAATGATCTTCTATTTTTCATATAATTTAAACATCTGAAAGATCATTTCAATGGATTTGATCTATTGTTTTATGATTCATGTATTAGAAGATCCATCGAAAGTCAAAATACATTAATGTGGTTTTTACTATTTCTAGCCGTTGAATAAAATAATCAAAAAATTGAGGATCATAATTTTTAAACAATTATACACATAAGTGGAAATCCATGAACATTAAATGGATAACTCTTATATGGTATATATTCCATAACATGGGATTTTATAGGTTTCAATATAAGTTATCCATGATCTATTTTTTAACAATAAATTTTATGGTCATTTTTTCCCTTTATAATGGTTCATAAAGATCTTGTGAATTTACCAAATAATTTACCAAAGAGTTTCATACAAGGTGTGAATCAAGGGTTATTTTTTTGAACTAGGAGATGATATAGTCAACCCCAATGTACTCTTTTTGGGGTAATTACCTATTGATGAAATTGATCTAGACTCACCTCCAATTGTAGAATCTATACTGGGATTTGGTTGTTGGGAAACAATTTACTCTATAAATTACCGAAATTTAGGGATTTTTTATATGTTTAATATTATTTCTATGTATTTAACTAATGTTTTCAAATCATAATCCCCAAAAATAACTATAATTTCTTATGATACCCATTATGGAAACTCATATATTTAATACACATTAATTCATGATTTATTACATAAGGATATATAAAATATATCTCCAAAAGATTAAAATTTCATGTGTATTTGGAAAATTTTGTAAATATATCATTAACATGAAACTATTATATAAATACACTATTTAAATATCCTTAAAAAGCTCTTAAAATTCCATTTCTCTTTTAAAACCACATGAGGAAACATGAGAAGTACATAAGAAAGGGGTGAGATATAAATATCTATTAGGGAATAATCAAAGAATAACAAGATGAAAGTAATATATGTTATTAAAGAGGAATATCAAAGTGATATATAACAGTTGAGATTTATAAACAATATTATTGAAGCCTGATATTAAATGATAACATCAAGGAATCATAGGAACACTACAACAACATATGACATGACATCAAAATAATCCACTAATATATCATAACATAGTGTGAATAGGATAACCTCTCATACACCATAAATGTGATCCCATGAGAAAAACGTTACCCAATGCATTAGAGGGCTATATAATTCTAAGCCCACCCATCACACTCATATCACGTACATGCACAAGGGTTCCACATAGATCATACGACATAATACTGAATTCATCGCTTTTAATTCCATGATTAAGGGGTAAGGGATATATATATGTTATTCCCAAATAAATGAATTATATGTACATATATTTTAATACCATTGAGTTAAAATAGGGTTGGGTATCCACAACACAAAATTTTGGCATGAAAATAGTAAGATAATATCAGCGGTATAATGGGTGTACATAATGTTTTATGGAAGTGGTTAATGAGAGTGAAAGGTGGTATCTAAATACATGAGAACAATAAATATAGAAAATGGATGGCTAAAAACACATTACAACATATAAAATTGAAAATAACTATGTATTAGTACAACAAAGTACTTGAAATTAAAAGAATATGAGAAGGATCCATACATTTATAGGGAATGTCAGTATGTTTGGGAGGAGATTCTTAAGAGCATGAGGACATATTAGGATGGATTTATAGATGTATATGGAGTGTAAATTATTTATATATGGGATTTTATTGAATGATAGTGGGAGGATGGGTGGGTATTTATTGAAAAATATGGGGAAATAATTATAAATTTTTAAACATAGTTTTTTTTGACTCTATAGGATGAAATAATCAAAACCACAAATATTTCCATAACAATTTCCCATCGTTTCTACCAATGATGAGTGTTTTTCAATATTTTATAAGAACAAAAACTGACATACATAAAATAATACAATTGGTTTTCTATAGTTGAGTCATTCTCATAATGAATTATGTTTAAAACCTTAACGTATAATATATGTTTTGGAGGATTCATTAAGGACTTATAAAATTAATCAAATAAATTAAAAAAATACACTATTTTAAAAAGGACACATAATTTTGGTCATAAATACTATATTTTATATTTATTTCAAAAAATTAGATTTTATTATGTCATTGTATATATCATATATTTAGACTATATTGATTTATTACAAAAATATTCGATTTTCACAAAATATTATATAAAATTAACCATTGGAAAATTTCAACACATTGATTTCAAAAATAATAATTATTTTACCAAAATAATTCTCTATATTTGTGAAATTACACGTTTAAATTAATGTCTCCATTTTTTGAAAAAATAAAGGTTTTTACGATGATAATCATTTTTCGATCTTTATAATGATTATATTAGACTTAGTTATGTTTTATTACCCTTTATATTCAAATATATATTATTTAATAAGAATATTTTATTAAAATAAAATTTATTTCAAAAAAATGAATTTTTCCAAAATTAGTTTCTTAATTTAAAAAAATATAAATATTTCTCAAAAAAAATACAATATTGATGTCTTAATATCAAAATATAATTTTGATCAAAATCCCTAATAATTTACTAGGAAATGATAAAAATGGATAAATATAATAATTATTTTTTAAAAATATATAATAAAAAATTTATACTAATATGTTCTAGATATATAAAACCTTATTACACTAGAATACACCATAAGGGTAATGTGTGTGTTGGTTACTCTTACATGGGGTGGATCGACGAACATTATTTGGGTCGTGATCTCGATAAGATTGAAATTCTCCTGTATATGTTTTCGTTCATGATTATGTTGATGAATCTAGGGTTGGTCTTGGTCAAGGGAAAATCATTATGATGTCATCTCTCATAGAAGCTCCGATAAATTGGTTTCATAGGGTATGATCCTACTGGTCGCTGTCGTGTCATCTTTCATCTGTGTCAATTAATAACCCTTAATATTTACTAATCATAATGATCATTGTAAAAGTACTATATTATCAACAATTACAATGTTTACTGGTCTTTTAATTCTGATAAGATATAACTTATAACTGTCCAAAATAACCATCTTAGTGCTTATTTTTTCAATAACTACATTACTTAATAAATAATTTACTCATTTAAGAAGGTATTTTAATTATTGAATTATGTGGCCATTATAAAAATAATCTTGTAAAATATTAAAAAAATATATTTTCTTAAAATCATGCACGCTTTTTAAAATAAACCAACCTTCTTAAACATTAAATCTTAATTATAAAACTTGAAAAAATTCATTTCAAAAACCATAAACCAATTCAAGATCAACCTTTGTTATAAAATATTTACATATAATTAACCTATATTTGTAAAAAAAATCTATGTTATATAATAAAAATCATCCACTTGGGAAAAATTTTATTTAAAGTAAGAGTTATTTTATAAACAATAAAAAAAATATGGTTTAAAAAACACAATATTTCATAAAATCACCTTTTCACACAAATCCAACAATATAACAACCACATAAACAATGGAAGGACACAAAATCAAAAAATAATCCCAACATAACCACATTAAAACAACAAAAAATCTGCCTTTAATTTACCTTAAATGAACCATATTGTATTAATGTTTATTTTTAGAGTGAAAGGTGGTTAAAAAAATACAAGTGGAGTGAATAAATGTGCAAGGCCTGGCCTCATGGTTTTATGAACTATGCACAAATTGTGCCACAACATTTAACCATTTCAATAACAATGTGCCTAATCACTTCATAGATATTAAATCTATGTGATACGACTTCTCTCCACTGATTATTTCTCCTTTTTATCCCAAAACACTAGGAAAACCTTCAAAGTATGAGATATAACTCAATAGTATCAACACTATTAATAATAACCCTGAAAAACTCAATTTCAAGATTCAAATCCCAACTAATCAAGGTTACTCAAGGATCGTGATGAGAAATAGTTATCTTCACTCTCACTACTCTGATCTATCTAGTTATGACATTCATGTCTCCATACTAATGGACTTTCCAATTAACAATCAGGATCTCTGGGAACATAGGAATTTCAAAATCCAGAGAACTAATACCATTTCTAATGAAGTAGCCTAGGCTGACCCGACTTGTTACCCAACCCAGCCTACCACTAGGTTCGAAGGGCATTCCCAATCCCTATGATCTGATAACTACTACATGGGAATAATGAATTCTCAATTATGAATGATTTTTACTTCATTATATAATAATGAAATATATAAAGAAATTCCTAGAGAATTTAGCATGATGAACCCATACATTGAAATTTCACACAACTATAAAACACAATTTTAAAATGTTAAATCTCTAAAAAAGGAATTAAATGAATAAACATCTAACTATAATATAATTGATAAAAATAACTATTAAAATTTAAAAACATAAAAAATTATTTAATTTGACATCACTTTAATAACATATAGTGGAACCAAATTCATCACATTTACTAAAATAGAAATTAATTATTGATAATGAATAGTTATCCATGGTTAATGATATATGAACATCCTAAAAAATACATTATAAGCATGAAAGAATTTGAAAGAACATCCATGTGATCAATGGTCAACATCACATTACAGAACATCCATAAATATATTAATAAAACATCAACATATAGGATCAATACATGGGAACATGAGAGAGAGAAATACATGAAATCTGCATTCACACACATCATTGTATATGAATGGTGTGAGATAAACGTACCGAATTGAATTTAAAAAAAGCGATCCAGTAATTATTTTTATAATAAATTCCCTAAATCATAGTTTGAAATACAATATGAATGTATTTTTTATGCATATAAGAGTATTTCAAACAAATCATGTAGTTTATGATTTTTAAATAAACATCAACCCTTTTTACATTCAGAAAATGTGGAACCCTCACTATGAAAGTAAAATCATTAAAAACCAGATTTTAGTGCAATTAATTTTAGAAAAAAAATAAAACTATAATCCACATTTCATAAAAATTTCATAAAACTCCTTTAGAATACTATAATAAAGCCCCATTTTAGAATTGAACATCTTAACTTTTAAATTATTTCTTCGAAAACCACTTGTGAAACTATTTATCAAGCCCATTTATAAAATGAAATCTCTTTTTCATTTAAAGATACACTTTATAAACAATTTTTTAAATCTATTTTAAAGTAAACCAAAACTATAATTGGATAAAATAAAAAAACAACAAGCACTTAGACATCCAAAAAGAATATAAAAAATAATTCATAACCAAAGAAATGGTTCCATTATAGCATCCCGTCTTTTTATAACATAACTTTCATTCCATTACACGGAACTGAGGATCTTTAAGGTTTAGTGTCTGGGAAACAAGGAACATAAAACATGAAACAAAAAAAAACATTCTTCTTAAACACTTGAAAGGATTCTACTCATGTTCACCCTAGGCTCATTACTGCATCTCATAACCTGGGGACATACATCAAAAGAAAGGGTGAGCAGAAGGCCCAGCAATGGAAACAAGTGAAACATTTTACATATGAACTTGAGATACATCAATAAAGTCATGAAAAGAACTTTAAGGCATGAAAATGAAATCATGAGGCATATCATAATAAAAATAACATTTTCGTAACTTGAAGATGTGGCTGCAACATTTAATATTGACAATCGTTTCATTTCACCAAGGTCCATCCCCAAGGTGTCGTTAAAAATTACCAAGGTTATTCACCAAGGCGTCGTTAAAAATGGTCATCCCTAGAGATTAAGTCTTTACCCAATGCATTGGAGCGCTATCAGGGCGCACCCTTAAATTTTCCTTTATTATCATGTGAGCCACATATATCATCATCAAACATTTCATAAATAACCCATATAGCATAAAATAAATGGGTTTCATTTCATAATCATAACGTTTTAAAAACTGCTTTAAAGACATGATCTTTACGTCACTTTAAAACCCACAGAAAAGGAAGGTGGGTCTCATGTATGTAAATCCCAGAATTTAAAATAGAACATTTTGGTATATATGTGAATACCCATTTAGAAGAAATATCTTTGAGTATTCACTTAATAATATAAACGAACTTTACAAAAAGATAGAGACATTTTGAGACGGAGATTCTGCAACATAACGGCTATGTTATGAGGTTTTAGAAGACATTAAAAAGAGAGGGGAAATGGGTCACCAACTCATAAATGATCCATAAAACAGTAGAGGGACATAATATGAAGGATATATGAACATGGTAATGAAATTTGAAAGATGTGCCATATGAAATGAAGATCATGAAAGGAAGACAAAAATAAGATTTCTCTTATGAAAACTCGGTAGCCTAACGGCATCACATAATCTTCAACCAAAAATGAATTGATGAGATAAAATAGGGTCTCTCATCATATGAAAATAAAAGATAAGTATGATAGATATAGAGATCATACCCCAAAATAATACAAAAGGAACTTGAAACACTTGACATGAAAGTTGATCTTTGAAAAAATGAGAAGGGCGAACGAATCCCTTAAAAATTCGGCAGCCTAACGGCGTCACTTAAACTTCAACAAAAAAATGAATTGATGAGATCAAATAGGGTATCTCATCATATGAACATAAGAGTACAGTATGATAGATATAGAGATCATACCCCAACATAACAAAAAGGAACTTGAAATAATTTACATGAAAGTAGAACTTCAAAACGAGAAGGGTGAAGAACCACTTAAACATTCGGCAGCCTAATGACACCACTTAAAACTTCAAAATACTGAATTGAAGAGATAAAATGGGGTCTCTCATCATATGATCATAAAATATCAGTATGATAAATTTAGAGATCATACCCCAACATAATAAAAAGGAACTTTAAATACTTTACATGATAATAGATCTTGAAAAATGAGAAGGGAGAAAGAATCTGTTACAAAAATTTCGGCAGCCTAACGGCGCCACTTAAAACATAATAAAATGAAATAATGAGAGTAAGAGGGGATCTCTCATTATGTGAACATGAAAAGGGAAGTAAGAGGAGTATAAAAGAACACCCTTTAACATAAGAACATGGAGCATAAAAGAAATTACATAAAAGATATTTCTTGAAAAGAAAGAGAGAGATCGGATCCCTTACCTTAAAACGTAACTCTTAAAACACAAAGGTTTGGACCTTGAGGGCTTGGGTGCACCTTGGGAGGACTCCTTGGGAGGTAAGGAGACCAGAACTTCGTTGGGGGAGAGTGGGGAGTCGAATGGATGAGAGGATGGCTTGGTATTTATAGGGAAAGTGAAGGGACAAGGCATTAATGGCCAAGGGACACCTCATTAGTGGTTTTGGCTAAACCATGGGCTTGCCCATGGTATTTGCCCATGGTATTGGCCACTTGGGACACCTCATACCTTATCTTACTATTCATAAGTCGACCATATTGATTACATACTTAATACATCATTTAATGATGTCATTAAACACCCGTAACTTAAAAACTGTATTTTCACTATTCATCGAAAATTCAACTTTCTCAGAATAATCCCAAAATTTCACCTTAACCAAATATCAATGCTCTGATTTCAAAAATTAAATCCATTTTATAAAAATAATTTTCTAAATATTTTTAATTAAATTTTTAATTAAAAACACTATTCATCGAAAATTTATTTTTTTCAGAAAAATCCCCAAAAATTACCTTAACATAATATCGATGCTCTGAGTTCAAAAATGAAGTCCATTTTATAAAAATAATTTTCTAAATATTTTTAATTAAAATTTTAATTAAAAAACACTATTCATCCGAAAAAACTAATACTTGAATAATAATTTATGAAACCGTCATTTAACCATTTTATTGAATCACATTACTTAATCAAAGTGCCTAGCTTATTTTAATAATTTATTTAAGTGAGATTACTAATCCATTTGGACACGTTATTAATCCTAATCATAAAATCACTATTCATAATTTACTATTCATCAAAAATCAAGTTGATCTTATTAGACTCTAAATTTCGTACTGAACATAATTGTAGAAGACCATTTTTTGAAAATCATTACACATTTTTAATTATTTAAGGTTTACATAAACATTTTTAAAATATCCTTTTTCTAAAATTCATCAAAAATATGCATACTATATTTATCCGGTCATTTGAAAATTCATAAAAGAAATCGAAATTTTTATTTAAAACAAAGGATTACACAAGACAGTTACGGTCTCCTTACATAGCCCCTTATCACACCAGCATAGGACCTAAGAGTAAAGTGTGCTAAGGTGAGAGAATCTGAGGGAGGCTCGGCCAACATCGCACGAGTAGTAATTTCTATTAGTTTGAACTTCTCGCAAAGGCGATCCCGTTCTAGCTTTATACGATGAAGTTCAGCTTGGGTTTGGTCCAAAGAAAAGCCCAGTGGTGCTACCTCCTTCCCAAGTTCTATTAGATGGGCTTTGATCGGTCCAAGACTACTGGGTGCGGCCATCGAATCTTCTTTCTATATTAATTAACCAATATTGCTTGTATTTAGAGACAATAGTCAAAACGTTTAGTTTCCATCGGTCATATTGACCAATGGTAAAATAACAGTCAAAACCCAACAGTCTCATTTTAATTATACTCATGTTATCAAATGAAACATTTTTGTTGAGTATAAAAATAAAATAAAATAACACATAAAATTAGGAAACAATATTTATTTAAAATTTCGGGTTGTTACATCCATGTCCCCAAATCAAGGGTTATGGGATACAATGATGTATATAATGGGATCCCATAAATCATCCATGATGTGAACTATGAATCATAGGAAACTCGCAAGGATAAAAAAATTAAATGATATTAGACCTGGTTCATGGATCAAATATCCCTTATATGAAACCTAACAGAATCCATATTCAGATTCTATTTTTATTCATACCGAGTAAAAACATCATGGTGGTACAATATTCCTAGGGAATATACATGTATACTCACACCAGGACAGTGCAATAGTCATATATGACTTATAATTAAGAACCAAGTAATCCTCATTAAATAACTCTAGTGGAGGTGAGAAAAATATAAATCATAGAATCATCTAAATAATAAAAGAGTATTATAAATCTCACCTATCCATAAAATCCCTCACAATAAATAGTACCATTTAATTAATTCAAATTACACATTATAATCCCCTTTGGGTAAAAGTTACAAATAGAGAATAACAAAAAACATGGACTAAGAAACTATGGCTATCTCAATATCATATAAAAACATTTTAACAAGTGTGAAAAATGGTCCTTTAAAACTAACTTAGAGTTACAAGTAATTTTACTTTCTAAAAACCAAATTGTGAAAGCATCTAGTGAAAACCAACTCATGATAAAAAACTTTTAAAAACATTTAGAAATGAACACTTACCTTGAAAACAGACCAAATACTTTCAAAAAAAATCTGTCTTTAAATTTCATTTAATATGTCATTTAACCCTTTCTAATATAAAAATTATTGGAGATGACTTCTTAAAAATCCCAAAAATACCTTGGAATGATCTTATTGTACATTTATGAAAATGATTGGCATAAAAAATGATACCTTTGGTAATTAAAACAAGAAAACCAAGAAAATTCATTTATTCCAAGCGTGAAATCATTGAAACAATTTCATAAAACAAACATGGGTTTTAGATATAGGTTTAACATGAATGGAAAATCACTTATAAATATCAAGAACTTTAATACATGTAAGATAATGGAATTTCTCAAAAATTCCATTAAAATAAAGAAATACACACAAATCATCTTTTATAGTGTTAGAAATACTGAGGATGAACACAACCACCATGAGAACTAAACATACCAAACCCAAAATTAGACCCATCCCATGCACTAGATTTTTAAAAATTTACAGTTATTGTTTGTACGATAAAATAATTTATAGGTAAATATAATTTGTAGAAGGAAAGAAGGGAGAATGGATGTCTTTACTTCAATATCTACTTATAATTGATGAATAATAATGATTGGAATCTTGGATAAGGATGACGAGACATCCCATGAGCTTCCTCATAAGAATATAATGTGAATGAGGGGAAAAATATTCATTATAAGGATTAAAACCAACTTGGTAAAAAAAGAGAAAATCATGAAACATTAAATCTAGTTAGACTACAACATGGATTTGCATATACCATCATAGCACAGTGACAATATCCAAGTAACTCTGTGATGTTTTATCTTAATATTTTGTTGTGGGGTACCTCATTTAGGTAGAAATAAGGGTCTCAATATCCCATAAACCATAGTTTGGGTAAAACCACTATGGTATAACCCCACACATGGCTCCCTACTATGGTAAAACATGCACCCACTGTGTTATGGACATCTTTTCTTGTAAACATAAGGGAACCACCTCCTTAAAAAACAACAACCCTCTATGCCATGAAATATTTATACATAGTGAATCTTATTTATGTTTAAAAAATTATAACTCTAAAAAATTCAAAACATAAAAAATTTCAAAATAGTTTACAATTAAATAATATTTCACATAAAAAAATTGTATTGGGTTTGTCACATGGGTAGGGTTGAAAATATGTAAAATTTTGGTTATATTACAATATGTAACTCGATCTTCCTTCTACATCCACATATAGATAATGAATGGAATATTAATCCATAAACCATTACGTACACTTTTATCCAATAATACATGAAACATAACGATTCCAATGAGCATGTTTAAAATCTATGACACCCTTGAAGGAGGATACACAAAATTGATTTAACAATCATTCAATTATTTTTCAACAATAAAATCTATCATATATAAACTAGGATTCACCATGAATAGATTCCTAATCAAACTGATAATTTCTATGTAATAAATTTATGGATCTAAATTATTGAGGATAAATGAAAATAATAAAGAAAAAGACAAGATAAGATATATAATAACTAAACTCTCTCAAATGAATATAATATAATCAAGACACAGTTGTGATGGAATTTAAAGTTGATTGAGAAAAGGTATTCCAAAAATATTTTAACTACTTTATAAAAATAGAATCATTACTAGATAATGTTAATTGAGTTAAGCAGATAAGAAGAATCATATATTAACTTTATACATCAAATTACAAAAACACTTGTCTGTTTGCTACAACGTGAAGTGGAAAATGAAGAATAAAGAATATATTAGAGGTACAACTAGCTATTAATAGATTGTATAACTTCCTATAAATTCTCATTCATAGAATAGAAAATCCAAATATATTTACATCACTTCTGAAAATGATAAACACTTGGCTGGAAGTATAGACACATATTTATATGATAGAGGGGTAGTTGTTTTACCAATACATTTTTTATTTGATTTTACATGCATATATTAGTCCTATGAACATAGAATCTAAAAAAAATTCATATAATTTTTTTATTGGGATTAATAATACACCCACAAAATATTTAGTCAATTAGACTGTTATTGAAAAATTAATTATAAAAATACTAAAGTAGGATTTTTTTCCCTCATGGTTTCACTAAATTCCAATCTTCTAATTTACCATACATTTATTTAAATGAAATAATATTAATCATGGATTATATTAGATAATTAAATTTTTCCATGTACTCTTATATATACTTTCACAACCATTGATCTCTTTTGGAATGATATTTTAAGAGATGGGATTATCATTGAGATTTTTTCAAACTATGGATATATTTCAAGGTCGTTAGTTAAATATACAGTGGGGGAACATAGTGAAATGAAACATACAATTTTTAATAAAATATGGAGCAAATTATATAGTTTCATCCATTGATTTTCAAGGTATTTGGTCTTCAATATTTTCATAGTAACAAAAACATCACAAGTCATCCATGATGCATGAAAAAATATTTGGTCTTCTATCATGATCTAGATATCCCTACAAATGACCTATCTTACCCAATATCTATTTTAGTTATATATATATATAATATTAAATGAATTATAAAAAATAATAATAACATTTTTTATATTATAACATAAATTTTTTTGAATCATTATAGATTTTTTTATAAAGAACGATTGATCTAAACAATGCTCCCATATTGTATTCAATATCAAAACACGAACATTTCATAAAAAATGTTCATATTTTTTGATAAAATAATTGTGATAATTTATTAAAAATTGATGAATTAAAATTAATTATCAACTACACCACACCCAGGCTAGTTCATGTCCTTGGTCGTAATATAACATATAAAACATATAAAACCATGATCAAATGTTTAACAATATCAAAACTAGGTTAAAAAAATAGAAAGTATTAACAAGTTAATTAATCCAGTATGGATTTAAAAACCAATTATTTCATCAATTATGTTTCAATAACAATTTTAATTTTCCCCAAAAAATATATATTTAGAAAATTTTCTCTCACACAAGTCACTTATATAATAAAATTATAACCTTTTTAATGAATTTTACTCATTGACCAACCAAAAGGAATGATATATGAGTTTGTAAGGGTACTTGGATTCCATTCCCATCCTAATGTGAACATTTATAAAGATGTATTTTTAGGTTTTTTCTATAACTTATGGGATGGTCCAAAAAATGGAAAAAAGTGAGACAGTGGGGGTAAAAACATCAAATTGTAAAACGAACATGGTTGTTTAATAAAAGGGACACCAATGTACATATAAAATAATTTTTTAAAACAATTATAAATTAATAAAAAAAGGGGAATAATATAGAGATAACAAACTCAAACAATCAAAAAACTCAATTTTTCATGGAAATATAAATATTCCATTTTTATTTTTTATTTTTTCATTTATTTCATTTATTGGAACCCATTTGGAATAATATATTTGAAAATATTTGTCATGAAAATGAAAATGAAATTTTAACAATGCCTCTCCAATACACTACCTATCCCCCATAATTAAAATGATCCGTATCCCTAAACAAAATAATTCTAGGTGAAGATCAATAAATGTAATACCTCAATGAAAAACATTCCCCCGCACTTAAATTTCATCAAATCATGTATTTGAAAGTCTATGTGATTGTTGGGATGGATAAGTTCATTTTCATTTAATGTTATTACCAAAATTGGGTTTATCATTATCTCAGAGGGTTGTTTAGAAAGACGTTCAAGGAATGGTCAATGGTAGCTATATGGATTATGTGGTACATTATTGTGTGTTCCTAGCACATAAAATTAACTAGCTTATAGATATCATTTTTTTTATTGGAAAAAACCTATGTTTTCTCTGAAATGTGATTTGTAGGTTTAAATTGTGATTTTTTAATATGTTTTATAAGACACAACTAAAAGAGGGGGTTTGAAAATAGTTTGAAAGTTGAATTACAAAACAAAATTCTGTTGAGATAATACTATTATAGATTGAATAAAGTTTTAATAGGATTATTATAAGGTGACCATTACAAACTTACTACACATAATGGGAGCATAATTTTTCTTTCAAATTCATTTGGTTTAATAAAAAAAATTGGTTGAGTCTAACCATGATTGTGATTCCCCTCTATTACCTTTATAATGGTGAACCTATAACAAATGATTGACATAAAAATAAATTTTTTGGGGTTAAGATATTATATATATAATGATGGATTCCAAATAACATTAAAATATCAAGTCGGTGTGAGAGAGAAAAGATCATTATAGAGTTCTACTAGAATAAATAATTATTCCCATCTAAAATGTCAAGCCAAATATTTATGAATTGAAAAGTTTTTTATTCTATCATTCTAAAACAATGAATTAAATGTTTAAATTTTTAATATAATACTAAAATAAATGTTCCAATAAATAATTTTTACCAACTGATTGAAAAACAAGTGTTATAACTCCCATTCAAGGCCTCTAGATCACATTTAATTATCTCCCGCCATTTATCATACCATTGAGAGGAGTAAGATCATATGTAACTTTATCTTTATCATTTATACCTCTATAAGAATAAGGGGATATAAAATTTAAAAGAAGACAATTGTAATCCTTTAAACCTATAAAATAGTAGAACATCTCCCCATGGACAAAATTATAAATATCTCACATGTTGTGTGAATTAATTTGAAATGAGAGGTAGTTGTTTTTGTATGCATATTTTTAAATAACACATGTTTCTTGAATTCTAAAAATAAATAATCTTAAATTAATTTTGAAAAAGAATAATTTTTTTCCTAGAAACATAAATATCTTCCTGTAAATTCTTGAATCCTTTGGGAATCTATAAATAGAGATATTGTCTAAATAGAGAGTTTTTATCTTGACTTCAAGTAGTTTTGGTATTTTGATTTATCTCTTAATTTAGGCAACCGGTTGGATGAAAAGTCTTATATTTCTTCTATCATTATATATATAACACTATTATATACAAACCTACAAAATGTTATCCAATTTTAATAGACATATTTTTTGGAATATGAAAATCAATTCATATTTTTTCTTAGGATTCCATTCAGTGTTTCTCATGTATTTTAAACACCATCTGGGGATGTTCAAATCACCTCCTACTACCATGAAAATACTATAGAATGTGAAAATTTTCTTTTTAACTATTTTAAAAATTAAATTTTTAATAAATTAGGTGTTAAATTCATAAATATATTTTTAATTTACAATAAAAAATCATATTAAAACAATGGTATGAGGGTGGAATAAAATATTGAATTACAATGAAATAAAAACATCAAATATGAATATTTGAACAATTAGGAAAAGTCAAATTAAGAAAAAATCATGAAAATATTAACTTCTTAATTAAGATTTAACATTTAGAGGAAATTCAATTCATGGTATAACTTTAAGAAAATTAATATCCACAATAAGGTGTCAATATCAGTAAGAATGGAAATGAGTGTCTCATAAATGATATTAGAAAAAAATTAAAAGGTTATTAATGATATAAATATTAACAAGCGATTAAAAATTAAATCATGTAACTAAATACCAAATTATGTGTGTGTAAACCATTTCATGCTATTCATTCAACTTTATTTATAGTAAATATAGGTCATGTTTAAAAAATCTACTTACTAGATTATTTCAAAGGAGATTTCCCTACACCCTTTTAATTAAATTTAAAAACCCACTCCATTAATAATTACTTTACGTCAATAATAATCTCCCATATTTGGTATCCCCATAATGTGTATATTTGATCACTCCCCTCAATATTTATTTTTTATTTTGTATTATTCCTTTAGAGGTTGTAAAACATTCATAAAATAGGTACACACCCATAGGTTGATATGGTATATTAGTGAAACTGATTAGATAAGAAATGAATGTTGAAATAATAATATTATATATCCTAATAACATTATGATAACTTCAATATACCATCAATTAAGTAATAAATATTCACAGTTCATGGTTTATTGAAATAGTGTGTAGAGATTATAAATAATATAATTAAACCATAAAACTCTCATAGTGGATAAAAGCATAACAATGGTTTAATAGAAATAAAACTGACCATATCATTAATAGTTAAAAATTTATAATAAAATAACCTATTAATTCAAAACAATTTTTCAAACTCACATGTCATCAAAGAAATAAATTTTATTAATTATTAAAAAAATAGCTAAATTAATTATCCATTTTAAAAAAATTAAGGATGATATAGGAATTTAATATTATTTTTATAGAAAATAAGAAAAAAATATCAATAATAATAGAGATCAGAAAACATAAAAATACTATTAGGAATAAAAAAAGTGAGAAAATTAAGAAATTTTACAAAATTTCTAACTAACTGTGGATGTATCCACCCCACACCTAGAATTTTTTGTGTCATCATGGTAATTAATGATAATGTGTGACATAAAGAAAAAACATGGTGGGTGTCCCTGATAGAAGGATTGTTACAGGTGGAGTTACTTTATTGGGGGCTCTAAAAGGGTTTTTTGGAAGTTATTTTGTTGATTCCCATTGAAGGTGACCTTCTATTGGGGTTTTCATTTTTTACCTATACATCCTATGATGGATAGGCATTAATGATAGTGTATCAGGTAAACAAGTGGGAAAAATTGTTACTTGGGTGAAAATATAGCCTATAATTATAAAGGAATAACTTATCCACAATGTATATCTAGTGATGAAGCATGAGGCAGTCATTTGTATTTTTGGGACTCTCTTTATATATGAAGGAGATCTCATTTTCATCTCATTGCATTCCCTCTATTAATGGAATATCTAATTTCTTAAATTTACCAAAAATTTTAGAGATTCATATTAAATTATTTAATATCAAATTTTTCATGGTTCTCTACATCTAAGGGGAGTTGATTTTTTTCCAAGTATGATATTATAAGTTGATATTATAATGAGGGTTCTAAATGTTATATGATATACCCAAGGATCATTATCTAAGGGGATACTAAGATCATTCCTATTGGGTTGTACCATTTTTAAATATTTTATTAACATAATAATTTGAAATATACGATTTTCCATTATTTTGGGTGTGATATGTAGTGGAGAAATTATGAAAAACACCATACTTATAAAGCAATTCTTTCATGTTTCAATTAATGAAATAAGAACATTGATCATTAAGGATAATCCTCAACAACCAAAACATGCTAAAAATATAAGATCTCATGAATTTAATATCCAATTGAGAGTAATTTATCCTAGTTGTCTTTTCTTCTAACAATTTAGATACATAATAAATTTATAAAAATATATAAATGATTCCAAATAAATTTGGGAAGGACCCCATGAGGTTAATTTTTCATGAGTAAAATATCCCAAAAAATATATGTTTTTGGGGAATTTCATTAATTTTAGAGGTATTACCTATGAACTAAAAACATACAAAAGACTTAAAAAGACTGTTTGTAATCTATATTCAACGTGGGACAAAAAATTACACAGTAAAAGTCCTTTAAAGTTGTATGATAAGGGGAAAAGTGGCCACCACATGTTAAAGTGTGATAGTAGCTCAAAACTTATATAAATTCCTTATCTAGGACACACTGATGAACACCCCGTTCATTACAAATTTTTCATAATTATGAATCATCCCAAACATACATGTTTGATTCATGATTAATAGTTCTATATTGTGAAGTGGTAAAATAAATGGGGACCCAAGATACCACAAAAAATGGAAATATCTATGTACCAATGGGTATGGTCCACAACATTAAAAAGATTATTATCAGGGAAGTACTCTATAATTGGGAGGGATGAGTAAACATGATGGTCTAATGTTAGGTAAATCCTACTAATGTTGTAATCTACTACATTTTACACTCATTTCTTCTCTAAAATCTCCTTTTCAATCTCTTATAGGATTATTGTTCACTATAACGTGTTAGTCTTAGCCTTAGGATTATTATTGAGAAAAATAGGGCTAGAATAATAAACATACACATTTATTTTTTACCTAAGTATATATCAATAGAACATTTTTTAAGGAAAAGAAATTAAATTTTTTATATAGTGGATTTTTAGTTTTCCTAGGAAATATTAAGGGTACCCAAGACATAGTAAGTGATCTGAGGATCCCTGTCAACCATTTTTGATAAAACTACCCCAACTACCAAGTTATATGTGTCACATATGAGCTAAAATTGGATATCCCACCATATAGGTTGGATGATGGGAGGTAATGTAAATTCTTTTTTAGTGAATTAAATGCATCTTCTAAATTTTGTTAAAAATCATAATATTTTTTTAACAATCATTAGATGGGTAGTGTGATCTTACTAAAGTATAGAAAGGGAAATCATTAAAAACAATCCTAATCGAATAAAAAACACACCTCATGAACAAATTTTTTATATGATAGAATAGAAATATATTAATTTTTTGATTTATCATCTTCAATTCCATCACTCTAAATGAAATGACAAAGTACTATCCCACACTCTAGCATAAAATTGAATTTCTCATAATTTAATATAATATCTTTTTGAATGAAACAATGGAGGACTATACCTAGCTGTTTCAAATAATTATCAAATGAAGGGCCATAAACAATGAAACCATCCTTGAAAACATCCATCAAATGTTCTAGGTGCATAAAGAAAATAGAAAAAAGAAAACTCTCAAATGTAATAGTAAAATTATATAGACCAAATGAAATATTTTTTTTATTAATATTTTCCAAATGGATAAGTAAATATTGTATTTTCTTGAACATCAAGAGCTATATGGATTTGAAAATAATACTAATTGTAATCAAAAAACAATTGAGGAAATTACCATACAATCTTTTTAACATTTGGTTAATGATAGGTAGAGAAAAGTGGTTCTTTCATGTGAATTGATTTATATATGGTAGAATATATGGTCTCGTCAAATATTTTTTTACACATATTGGAAATAATTAATTCTTTTTATTTGATGCACACTTTATTTCAGTTTTCTTTGGAATGATTTTCATTAGGATAAGCCATTTACTATTTGATATGGGATAACTGATTCAAGTAGCAAGTACTTTTCGAACATCCATTTTGATCACATCAATTGTGGTGGGATTTCACTATCATTGAGCATGAAATATGGGATTATTATCATCTTCTAAAAGTCTATGGTGACTGAAAATAGGTTGGATAATCTTGTGAATATAATCCAATATTCATCCTATCACCTCATTATAATCTCTTAAAATTCCTAGTAGTTTTAATTCCTATATTCGAAAGTGGTTATTTGAAATAATAATAGGAAATTGGTCAACACCATTATGATAGTAATATTTTTAATTATGGGGAAGTGGATATATTTCCAAAGTTAGTGGTTTTGGATCGAGGGAAGGGATTTGGGGGGAGTGGGGCCAATGAAACTATCTATCTATTCCGATTTATTCTATATTAAAAGAGAATAAATTAAAATGATATTTTTAGAATCATCCATGAATATGTGTACCTTATAATGAATTTTATCTTAAATTATAAAAAAATTGACACATTCCACACCCACACAACACTCAAACCATACATTAAAACCCAAATAATAACAGAATGAAAAGGGGAAGAAGAATAAAAATGTAGGTTGAGTAAATAATGGTGAGGCTGTGGGTTATTAGGAGGAACTTACTTCAAATATATAGTAAGAGTTTAGTTGTCCTTAATAGGGTGTTTTATTACATTAATACTATTTAACTGTTCATTTTCTAAACCAAAATATATGGAAAATGATACTTTGTGAGCATTAATGGTATTCAGTATTTAAATAAATAGTCATTCTATTATGACTGCAGAATGTCCTTGGGTTTGGGTACCTTTCATATTAAGAACATAGAATTCTTCAGGGAAGATGTTATTCCTTACTCTCACAAGGACATCCCCAATCACTCCAGTTGGATTTTTTGTGCTCCTATTGTCTAATTTCAACAATATACTCATTGTTTGAAGTTATCCCACCTATAGATAAATATACATATAGTGAGGCGTCATATTAATTAAATTATCTAAATCAATAATTTGATCAAAAAATATTGTCTCCCCTTTTCTGTGAGGAATCATAAATATTTTGGGATCCCATAATTTGGTTGGAATCATTAGTTGTGTCAAGGATAACACATTTAATCCAATGTTAACTCTCTTATTCCATATTAGTTGTTGTTTATAGTTATAAATATCATTTTAAAAGTTATCCTTTAGACGAATTTTTTAACTGTTTCCAAGAGTTAAATATTATCAAGTACATTTTTAAATGTATCCATGATTTCATTATCTATTTCAGCATCAAAGTTTTATTGGATAGAGAATATATATGGGTAAAATGGAGCGGAATATATTTTTTAGGGTAATCCTAAAAATGTTTCTTTTAATTTTTTTGTTACATTTTTTTACATGAATATTTTAATGATTGAAAAAGAGTGTTTTCTGTAGGAGGACATTCCAGTTGTCTACAATCATTGGATGGAGTTTTTTATTTACTAATATAATGTGTCAGGGATGATATATTACCTTTACCTTTGGAATTTAAAATAGGTTTGGAAGGTATTTATATTGAACATGCATATTTTTATCACCAATGGTGTTTTCTAGTTGTCCCAATTTAGTTCTTTGTACTTGAATTGTTGATTGAGTGGTCTATTGAAACCAGAGGATCGGGGATTATGTTTGATTAAATATTTTCTTGATGGTAGGATTGGGTTTTTATGTGGGTTTTTAGAAAGTCCTTTGTGGTGGTTATGATTTTTAGGTGGAGGCAAAGGATGACTATCAAGCCCTTGGTAGTTCCATAACTTTTGAGGTTGGTTGGAACACTCCCCTTACCTATAGTCTTGGTAATATTTCCCTCTAGATTTAAAATGTAATGTAAGTTTCTCACTTAATAGGTTGGTAGTATGTGTACTGGTAATTTTTTGACACAACTCTTAGAAGGTTCTGTCAATTTAGGGAATTTTTTCATAATATTAGGTTCCATCGATAGAGATACCATAATGAAATGGAGGTGTTGGCGGGGATTTCTCATGGGAAAGTCCAATTTTATAGTTTAAGTTACATACCTCTTCATCCATTGTGTCCACCTTATTTTCAAAATCAGAACATTAAAGTTCATGGACTCCTCTAATATGTTCGTTAGACCTAAAACTAAATGGGTGCTTATTTTATACCATTTCATCAATGATATTACTCACCAAAACTGGAGTCTTTTCTACTATAGAACCACTTGTAGAAGAATTGATAACACTATAATCTATATGGATTAGTCCTTCATATATATATAGCATTATTATTTGATCACATATTTGATGATGAGGGTTGTTTTTAAAAAACAATTTTAAGAGTTCCCAATTTTATTGTAATATTTCAACTAATGATTATGTTATTCCATGTATTTAATTCTTTATTAGGGTAGTTCAGAGGTCATGGAATTACTTTTTCAGAAAATGAAGTTTCATGTTCTCCAAACCTCCAATTATGGTGTTCACATAATAAAAAAAAATATTGTGGAGATTCTACTGAATATCATCAAAAATCCATTTTCTTTATATGTTTTTTACCCTCTCTCATAGGTTTTAATGTTAGAAACATATTGTGTAATTCTTTTAAATATTTATATAGGTCTTTAGAAACAAGTCCAAGTAATATTTACTATATATGAGTCAAATAATATTTTAATTAAATGTTAGGATATTCACCTTGTAATTTTATAAAATCTGATTTGTATTCAATGTTAAGAGTATTTAATTCTTTTAAATTTCATTTATTTACATCCATGTTATACAAATTGAAAAAAATCAGTTTTATTTCTAAAAGAAGGGTTTATATATTTTTTATGGATTTTGTGTATTGGATCTAAATAAATGGAAGTACTAAACTAGACAGATATTTAATAATATTTTAATTTTTTTAATAAAAATAATCAATCATATTTTTATTATAGAATAATCTACTGTGTATTTCATTATTTAATATTATGTATAGTAGAAATTAAAATATAAAGATAGTATTATTACAGTTGTTTCGATCACCATGTTCTGAGTCCCTTAATCAATATTCTCGACTCAAAACGAATATCAGTACGCACTTAGAAGGGAACACTTTTAAAGGTGTGATAAAATATTTGTAGGCTCTTCCTTTTACAATACCTAGAGCCACAACCCAATATTATTACAAGAGTCATAACCTAGTATGACATGAATTTAGTTGGGACTCATAACCGAATATTATCTTTATTTTTAGGGTCACAATCTATTGACCATCCTTTTGATAAGTAGTATAAACAATTATCTACTTTATTTGGATTGATAAATCCATAAAGAGATGATAATGATTACAAATAGATTAATGAAAAATAATAAAAATAAAACTAGAAAAAAAATGATAACCACTAGAGATCTAATGATGATTAAGATGATATAGCTTGATGATATTTGATCACATCACTAGTAATGAATGGAACATCTTAATTTTCATCATGATCACTACAATAGAACAATAGTCGAAGAAGAACTTCATAAAGTATCCAGAAAATCATTATTGTCATTAAGTATTCAGAAATATATCTTGTTCTTCACAAATCATCCCATGGTCTATATTTACCAACTAACCACCAATGTTAAACTTCATCTCTCTAGGAATAAATTCCTTAAACTCGTCACTACCAAACAACTATTAGAAATATTTAAAATATGAAATCACATCAATACCTGTTAATAAATCATGCATATTCAATAAAAATATTTACACGCATTAATTCATACATAAAAATCATTAAAAAATCTAATATAATGACTTCAAATTTTTTAATATAAAAAACACCCCGATTTAAGGGATGATGGGGGGAACCCAAATAGATTCCATGAACATAATACCAATCATGACTCGATGGTCAAAGAGATTAAAACTAGATTGACAACATGGAGCTAACCCTCCCCAACATTTGGTCAGGAAGATGTTCCCCACCATTTCAAGGACATTTGGCAAGTGTCATGTGTCAAAGAAAAAGGTCTGATTCAATGCCTGACACCATACCCTCTCAAACATCCAAATCTGAAAATCTTTAAAAAGTCGAACCGCCGGCTCTGGATCATCCTCCAGGACCTGTTCCATGTGGTCGAGTCCAGCTGCATCACCATTCCATGTTGTATGAAGACCAGGAATCCACA
The DNA here is from genome assembly GCA_963277665.1 of Viscum album. Lineage (NCBI taxonomy): Eukaryota > Viridiplantae > Streptophyta > Magnoliopsida > Santalales > Viscaceae > Viscum > Viscum album. The sequence goes on from OY728136.1 coordinate 1,299,500,999, forward strand.
CAACACCACTGATAAATTGCCTGCACCAATCCAGATTGGCAAAACCCGTCGACACCTTCTTAACCACACACATAATCCAAAACAATCCACCCAAAATACACTCCGTCGACACGAATCAGTGGTGTAGCAACCCAAAACCGCACCAGATCTGGATGAAGCACGAATCTAGAACCATCGCTTGGGGACGTCGACTTTGGATCCAAGCCAGAGATCCTCCACATCCGACGAAATCCAATATGTCGTCCTCGCAGACTGCCGAAGCCGAGACGACCTGGGACAAATCCAATTCTAAGCACACTAAGATGCACCGATGCACGAAACCAACTGCGAATTCGCTGCTAGAGACACTGATGCCCGAAGTCGACCTCTAAAAGCCGAATCCATCGCCGAGAAAGCCAATTCCAAAGCGGAGAACACCGAATCCCGTATCCAACCCCAGAAATCTGAATCCACCATGTAGAGAAATCGACACCTGAGGTCGACCGAGACCTAAATGGGGAAGGGGAGAAAGGCCGCCATAGACCAGATCTCGCTGAAAAGCAAAATGTGGAGATGGAACGCATCCAACCCTGTGCCGAAATGAAAGAGGCGTCGACGGGAAACCCTACCGCAATCTAATATAATCGTCGGTGAAAATGAGAATTATTCAAATAATTAAAATGATAAAAAATCAATCCCATAAACATTCAGTTAATTAACAATTCAAAAAACTAAAAAAGCCGTGTATAAAACTAAATAATATGAAAAGTATTATTTCCTTGTAATTTTATTATTCACTATTTTAAAACCTAATTTTTATAATACATCATTTCGTTAAAAATCAATACAACAAGTTAAATATATGAAATAAACTTACAGTAAACCATTTACTAAAAATATTACTAAAATAGGGCATACTAAAAAATACATGTTTTCCAAAAATAATCACTATAAAGAAATGAATATGTGAGTAATAATACTTTAAGACAATAAACTTTTAATGCCATTGAGGAACAAGATCAGTATACTCTCCATCCAGTCACTTAGTTGTGGTAGCTTGGTCATATGGTCACACTGAAATACTCAAGTGGTCACTATGAAAAATTATTCATCTAGTAACATTCAATGTAAGACCTATAATCACTTATATAGCCATAGTTATGGCCACTTAATAAAATTTGATCCTGGTAGGTTGAATATTAGATTAATGGTATCTTTATTTTACTTTCTTAGATGGTTGATAATACACATCATTATGGTATATTATAAAAACCAAATGCAACAAATCATATATATTATGGTAATTTAGAACAGACATAATATATTTAAATGAACATATGGTAACTTTAATATCACCTTTAGGGTAATGTGACTTTAACTTCATGGTAAAATGAGAATGTAATTCATGATAGATTCTTTTGTCTTGCGGTAACTTATGGTAACTTGAAATTTAAACTTCATCTTTACATTGGACACATGTAGTAGGTTATCAAGGATGTTTTTCCTTGACCATGAAAACTTCATAAAATAATCATAGTAACTTTATATAACCTCATGGTACATTTATATACCGGTTTAAATGACCGAATGGTTTTAGACGATACACTATATAATAGAATTCTCTTGAAGCTATCATGATATCTCGATGATCTCATGGATGGATGATATGACCAAGAATAGCTGTTGTTGTCGGATGATGTTCCAACCAATGTTATCATGCCATCATACACCGCAATGATCTTATACTACTATGAGAACATTTTCACATGGATTGTGTTGAGGACGATGAAACTAATGTTTTGCTGATATTTTTCTTCTTAGAATCCTATTTTCTCGAATGGATAAAAGAGTTCACCAAAGCTACTGGCTGGTGCATGGTATGAAACAATGTACACTGAACTGGTAGTGTACCGAATGAGGACCTATACAGTCAAGAGGATGTTGTTCACAATGAACAAAGAAGTCAATCCAGAGGAGATTTGATGGTGTACTATCTCTGATGATTAATATCTTCCATTTTTTGAAGTGATTTCGAGGAGATAATAAATAAAGGAGTATAGAGTCGTGGTATGATGGTGAGTTTCTACCATGGATTCAAGAACATGGTGCATTGTTATGGAGCTTCATGGTACTATTGTGGAGATGAAGATTCACAATCATTTGGTAAAGGATAACTATGGCGCTTAATGTATATATATATATATATTAATATATATATATAACTAAAATATTAAATAATAAAAAATTCAATATATCATTAAAAAACTGAAATTCATATTATATTTTTAGAACAAAGTACTTTCATAAATAATATTTTTAATTTATTATTAACATTTAATTCCGATAAAAATAAAAAAAATATTGGGAAAACAACTCTAAATAATGAAATTAAATATTCTATTACAATTACGAAATAATAAAAATATTAATTCTAAAAAAAATATTATTCAAAAGAGATATGATTAAATATAATTGAAAGATTGAAAAGAAATAATTCAAATGGAACATTTGAATGATTCTCATTTTGATTTTGAAATGAATATATTTAGATAAATAAATATAAATAAAGAGAGTATAAATGAAAAATTTAAATGAAGGGATTAAAAATGAATGATTTAAATGAAGGGATTTTATAACTTATTATAACAAATAATAATAATTAAAATTTCATATACAAAAAATCCCCACCTTTATGTATATTTAAAAACTATTCATTGATTTAAAATCATAAATTTTCTCCTCCTTTTTGAAATTTATCTAAAAGATAAAATTAAGGAAATAAAAAAATTCTAATATTTTTATACATAAATCTAAAATAAGAAAATTTAACACTAAACAAATTAATGTTCATTAAATTTATCAAGTCATTTTATATGAGTTAGAACATGAAAATATAAAAAAATATCCATGAACAAATAAAATATTATATGTAATAAAAAATGATAATGAAACTTTATTTTAAGAGATTAAAATAAAACTCTTCTTGAGTTAAGAATTTAATATATCTGATTAAGAATAAACCAACATACCAAATTCTATTGTCAATAGTATATGAAAAAAATTATAGAATAAAAAATTAATTTTTTTAATATTTTTATATAAATAATTTTTTCTAAGAAACCTCTCTTTATTTGAAACTCTAAAACATAAGTTCAACAATGAAAGAATAAAATCAATTTTAATAGAAAAAGAAAATTTGAACTAATTTCCACTTTAAAAGGCTTAACCTAATTTTAAACTTAGAAATATTAAATTGTAATTAATAAAAAATAAATTTACGCGTTATAGAATATTTCCTTGAATCAGGAGTGTTCATAATTGTATTTCAAGAAACCACTAAAAGAAAATCTCTATTTAATGAAATAGGTGGTTAACTAATTTATTTAGAAAATTCCCAACACAAATGTGTAAATTCAAACAGATCAATGAAAACAAAATTTATTATTGATATCAATTGTTTTGTATCAGAATAAAACACTTAGGTATACTAAAATATTAAATTTCATTAAATTTATTAATTTAAAAAACATGGGGTAACTCACCCTAAGTTCATACACGTCTAAATGTGGATAAAAATTCACTAAAACTCCCTTTATATGAAATATAAACACATAGTTATAGTATATGAAACAATAATTTAAAATGTGAATACTATTATAAGTTTACCTATTATTAATATATACAAACAGAAGTTTGAGTTCCTTTCTAAAATTTTAAAATCAAAATAACATCATAATAATTATTAGAAAATTTTCATGATATTATACATGTTTATAAAAAATTAGATAGAATATATGATGATCAAAATAAAATACTTACCGGGACGTGGTTACCAGCTTTGGTCTAATAGGACTTGATTAACATCAATTTGGTACCCCTGTTGTCTTATATTGACTAGAATTCATAATAGATATTTTGCCCACCGAAAAATAATTCAAACATATTTTTTTTGGGTATCTATGAAAATAAATTATTAGATAAAACAGTTTTAGTATAAAATAATTGTTGAGTAAATATCAAAGTGAATTCAGTGGAATAATTTCATTGCATCCTAAATTTATTAAAGTTCAATCAAGAAATACTCCCTTTTGAGATTTCAATAAACGTATCCTCATTTATGGTTGGTGAAAACTATTTTAACCAAACCCATTCTTGTTATAGTTTGCTTTCATTATAGACGTAATTTTATCACATTTCTCATTTCCCTAATAAAATTAGATAATGTTTCTTTAAGATTAAAAAAAACTTTTCTCAAATACATATTCAATTTTTGAATAGCCACTGAATCAGTATATATTTTATCATTAGAATGATAAGTTATGTTTCTCAATTTCTTATTTTACTTCTGGATATTATTATATTCATTATCAATATTACTCATATAATCTATTAAAAAATTAAACTTCCTTTGCATATCGTTATTATTTTTTTTTATGGAAAATATTTCAATTTATCATTATCTTTCTTTTATTTTAATATTATAGAATAATAATTCATTTTTGATTCCTCATTTGGGGAAACACATATATTCAAATTATCATATTCCCATACTAATTTTTCATTTTCCATAGTCAAATTTTTATTTTTCATTTTTATATCAATATAATTTTCAAAAATTCTAACACCAACATTTCTTAATTCCTTGTTTTCTTAATGTAGTTGTTTAAATTTACATATAAAAAATTATAATTAGGAAAATAATAAAAATTAATTTATTTTATATCTTTAATGATTTCATTATGATCTATATTATAAGGAGTAATTAATTTAGACAAAAATAAATTCGGTTGCTCACATTGTACACCCATTTGAGAAAGTCTACCTGTTTCTTTTTACATTTCCTGAGTTGCTACTTGAAACTGAACTATCTGAACAATCCCATTGACACAAAAAAGATTTTTTTAAGTTTCATTTGTTCCCCTTGTAATTATTTGAATGCTTTATTTTAGGAAAATCATTCTTGACGTGACCTATATTCTTTCACTCGTATTGGGATAATTTTGAAACATCATTATTATTACTAGATTTACCTTTTTGGTACTCCATTTTGAACTTACTTTTGAACTATCTCTTTTCACCATTTTTTTATAAATTTTAAAATGTTATTGGTATAAATATCCATTAGTTTTTCACTTTCATGAAACATAGATTCAGAACAGTTAGATAATTCATTATCAATAGACTTGAAATCCTTACCATTTCTCTTTGTAGTCCCCTCATAGACAATGTTTTTAAATATGTGATCATATGGTAGTAAAGAACTGATTATTTGATAAAAAATATACATTTAAAAATTTATATATTCATTGATTTCCACATTCTATGTATTCAGTATTTTTTTGATTCTTTTTGTACACATTCAACTAGAACTATTTTGTCCAGTACTTCACCAAGTGCACTCATACCATTTTTAGTGTTTATAATTTAGTGAAATATCTGGATCACTGACTCATCATCCGTCATTGTGAAATCCATGTATTCTACTCGTTGCATTCCCAATTTGGTTATTTAAATATTATTATTCCCTTAGTGAGTGGGTTGAAAAATTCTTCCAATGTCATGGACTATCTTATAGGATGAATCATAGTTATATACACATCTACTTATAGAACAGTAAAAAAATAATTTTTACATTATAATTTGAAATATAATTTACCATATGATTACCTAAAAATGTCTATGGATAATCTTTTGGTAGATCATATGGCTTCCCCATGATATTCCAATTAACCACACTTAAATTCTTCAAGTATGCTCTCATTCAGCCTTTCTAGTGAACATAATAGCTTCTATAAAAAATTGGCAGCATTTAAGGTATCCATCCATCAATAGAATTAATACCTTCAATCTACAAGAACTGAGCTTTATTGAAAGGAATGTTAGGTGTAGGATATTCAGGTTAGATCAATTGTAAAAAATAAACAAGATAATCTATTCCCAAAATGAGCCAATCCATTTATTATCAATTTTTATATCGAGAGAGGTGGTAATAATAGAATATATGGATGACTAGTCTTTTTAAGAATTTATGAAAAATAAACAATCAGAGTTTTATTGTTGAGTAATCAACAATGCATTGCAGTGTTCAAGATCTAGCATATTTGAAATAAAAATATGATCAAAGTATGTTTTTAGCTCTTTAGATCAACATGATCCTAGTTCACTCTTCAATATTATTTACTTTTTTAGAATATAGGTACCCATTAAAAATATCACACTTTAAAAGGTTTGATGACCTATTTATAGACTATATTTTACAATATGAAGAGACAAAAACCTAAATTTTTACATGAACTACAACATAGTATGACTTAAATTTGTTTTCGAGTCACAACCCAATATTACCAATTTTTTTTGTTATTCATGACCAAAGAACCCCTACTTTTGATTGGTAGAAAAACAAATTATTGAATTTATTTTGATTGCGAAAACCATAAACTAACACAAATGATTAAAAATATATTAATGAAAAATAATACAATGTAAAACAAAAAACATTGAAAAATAGCTGATATCTAATGATATTAAATATGATATTGGTTGATGATCCCTGATCACTTGAGTAGCAATGAAGTTTAATCATGATCACCTTAATGAAATATTATCCACATAAGAACATAGTGGAGAATTAATAAAATCATTATTTTGTATTCAATAGTTATCTAGTTCTTCATACTGTACACCTTTTTCTCTATTTATCAACTAATTACCAATGGTCATCTATGTATATCTTCACATTGGAGTTTCATAAACCCAACATATCCATACATTGGTTAGAAATATTTAAATTAATGAAACACATATTTACATATCAATACTTCATGTGTATTCAATGATTATATTAAATCTCTTTAATTCCTTCATTAAACTCATTAAATATAATTCTAATATTATATAAAGAACAAATAAAAATTATTCTTGTAAATAAAATGATAAAAAATCCATCCCATAAACGGAAAATAAATAGATAATTAAAAAACTATAAAAATTAAGTATAAAATAAATAATATTAAAATTAACAATTTCACAATATTTTCTAATCACTAGTTTACAACATAATTTTTATAATATATAATATATTTATATATAAATATAAAAATTAAAATATATTAAATAAACATATAGTTAATCATTTTTAAAAATATCTCTAAAACAAATCATGATGGAAAATATAAATTTTTACAGAATAGAAAAACTACAGATTTTACTTTGTGAGGTATAATCATTTTACTTACTATTCCATTACGGTGCATTTTCAGTATACTTACATTGTGAACAAAATCATTGTATGTTCACTTACTTGTAGAAGGTTGGCCTTGCGATCACTAGGAAATACTCATGTAGTCACTTTGAAAAATTAGTCATCATGTCACATTAAAAATATGACTTGCCGTCACTTATAAAGTAATACATTCAGTCACATAATAAAATACCTTCAAGGTAAGATTAATATTATGTTAACAAAAAAATCCATTTTAACATCTACGATGGTTGATAACACACTCTTAAAAGTAGGATATAATAACCACATGTGGTAACTCTTATATCTTTTGGTAGGTTAAAAAGTTCATTGTGACATCAAATGAACATATAGTAACTTCAAAATTACCTTTATGGGATATTGGATTTTCCATAATGGAATCTTTTGAATGGAACTCAATGTAGGCTTTTTTCTTGTGAAGACTCCTAGTTACTTGAAATTTATTGTTTACGATCACTTTGGATAAGCTCACATAAGAATGATCTGGTATGATCAAGTGGATGTTTTACCACAGAATGGGGCTTCCAGAAGTTTCATTATGCCATCATACATCGAAACTATCTCATTACACTATTTGGACTATCACACATTGATAGAGGAGATGAATCTAGTGTTGAAGCACAACCCACATTCTTCTACTGATAGGAATAACTACTCACATGGATGAAATAACTTTTCAAAGCTGGTGGTTGGTGTATATTAGAGAATATGGTGCACTTACCAGGTAGAGAGGTAGATGAGGACTCGTACAGTCGACCAGATACATCTCTCAATGAATAGAGTGTTTGACCATTGGAGTTGTGATGGTTTAGTTTCACCAACTATCAAGAGATTCCATGGTGAATCTAGGATTAGAAATTTTAGAGTAATTAGAATTTAAAATCCTACTCAAGTGATCAGCCCCATGATTTAATTTTATAAACATATCACAAATCTCAACGTCAAACTCTTGAATAATTTTAATCCATATGAATATATTATTTTTGGAATCAACCAATTTGGGTATAAAAATTAGAGTTCAGTGTTCTTTGAAGAAAAAGACATGGGAAGAAAAGGGATATAACATAAATTATTTCATAGAATGTTTTTAATAAATAGCTAAATTTTATAGTTTCATGGGACTGAGAATTATTTAATGTTTTTAATGAAAAATGGATGAAACCAGGAATCTTATATTCTCGTTGAATAAGAACATCCCTAATGAATCTATCAGATATATTGAACATCAATTCAAAGGTAATTAAAAAGTCAAGGGATTGAATGATTAGGGAAAAATATAAAGTGGTTTTGAGTATAATAAAATAATTCATTTAATCCTCATCGAAATTGAATGAAACATAATTATATAAATATAATGTGAGGGAGATCGAAACCAAATTAAATTTTTTATGAAATATATCACGACCCATATTAGATGGGCCCATTCCATGACTACACCAAGCTCACCTCCAATAGGTTAGGGTATGTTGACTAGCATTGAGTAGAAATATCTCAAAAATGGGAGGCATCTTCCGATGTACCTATACACATGCACACATCTCAAATCCCAAAAATTAAGAAATATAAAAACACTAAGTAAAAAATGCATTCATACACTAAGATATTAACCAAAGAGTACAATAGTATAAAACTAAAAAGTAAACAAGACAAGAATAAAAACCCACCAATATAAAGTGTTTGAATAAGTGGAAACATAAGTTCTTGAAACTCATCTTTCAAAAACCCTACCTAAGGGGTAGGTGTAAGAAAACTTTCTAGAGTCGTAGGAGCACACATCATCTGTCTGATCTCTTTATGAACAACATAGTCTTAGTTTACCTAGGACTCCTCAAAAGCATTGATTTTTTGCATAAGACATGACCCAAGAGGGAGAGTCCTGTGTAGGGGTGTGTAAAAAAATACTCAGTAGTGAACCAAAAAACCACAAAGGAATACTACTATGAAATACATGGAGTACACCACAATGGAATTACGCAAATTACAATCATCTCAAACAGGTTTATGTCAACATCATTTATTTTAAGAACGTCAAGATATACTAAATCTAATGAGGTACATCATCTCTATGAATCACATAGTATCTATAAGACACATCATCTCGGTAAGCACATAGTCTCAGTAATTATCAAAACATTTAGGTCCCACAGTTTCTTAGTCACACAACTTCAGGGTCACACAGCTTAACGGTCATACCCATATATAGGATTATGCTTGTAGCAAGCTTGTTCTGAGAAAACCTTCTCCTCATACCAATAGTTCATATTAAAACTTCCAAACAAACGCAATTAGAGTATCTCAAAGGACCACCTCATCACAAAGTTCCCAACTCTACAAACTTCTCCTCAAATAGGCACATAGTTTTAATGTTACAACCATTTTTATAAAAACATTATAACCTGGGTCCGATACTGGTCCGATCAAACCTAGACCTCCAGGATAATGGGCCTACTAGAATCGGCATGTTTGGACTTAGGGCCCTAAGTGTCCCAACTCGAACATTTTTTGACCAGCGTTGCGGGACAATTAGCTACAGCACACGCGGTTCAACCTGACTGCATGCCTCCTATGCTAATGTGGTGTCATGATGTGTTCCACCCATGTGACTTGCCGCACCACCTACCCCACGACCTCACCATCGCAGGTTCCTCTGATGAGGTAGAAAGCAACATCCCAGCTCGCCACCACATACGCGGACTCCCTATGCCACATCCCCAAGTCACTGTCATGACCTCCTGCCATATCCCACGCCTTCTAGTCACACCAGCTCCGACCCACCTCCCCTCGTCGTCACTCTGCACCTTTACTAAACGCCCAAGAAAAGACCTCTCCTTACAAGCTCACCTTATTTAATTGACCCGCACCACCTCAACTGAAATGATCAGATCCACCACCGCCATGTCCCTACGTAAGTCTTCACCTAATCCAAATCATACCAAGCCTCTATCGCACCTCCACTATGTCATTAGGGGTCGAATCCTTTGATCTTGGATCATTTCTCCAAGTATTGGGGGCACAATGGTTGATCATTTTATAGGGATTTCAAATTTGATGAACACATGAAGAACGTGATTTATTGGGGGGATAAAATAAAAACAAATGAACACCTGAAAAAAGGATCTTTTCCTTTTTTTGTGTCGGCCTAGATTATTTCTTATTATAAGGAATAACGAAGAGGAAGTAATCACATAGATATGATTCCCATTTAAAGCCCCAAAATCATAAAATAATACCACAAGATATCAAACTACAGATCAAACTATTCCGGGGTTGGTCCACATTCTTTGTCGAATTTATGACCAGTAAATGAATCATAATGAAAAATCACCATAACTACTGCTTGGATAAGTTGTTGATAAAGTTAGAAGTTGTTTCATCATCGTTGGTCGATTCGTAGATGCTTGATCTGAGTTAAAATATCACATCTTCCATTTCTATTGAGATAACTTCCTTCTCCATGCCTCAACATAATTCTAGAATTATGGTGATAAACCTGGATTCCTAATAATATGAAGCATTTATATGAAAACTAACGCTTTGTCAAAATAAAATATTTTTATTAAATATTATAATGATGTTTGTTTCCTAAAGCTAAATTTGATGGTAGACCAACTCCACTCTATGTTTTGACCCACCTAAGGTAAATGCGTTTATCTGAATGTAATTGTTCTCTGAGTTTTTTCATCCAGACACCCATTTAATAGTTATTCATGTTTTAATGAAAACCCACCTAAATGCTTTATTAAAAACTAAACATTATTAAATGATTTTTTTGAGCACCCTAATCCTCATAATCACATTCCTTCTCAACGCCTGGTCTCATGTATTTTCACATTTAATTTACCAACATAAAACTAGTGAATATCCAAGTCATCAAATTCTTCCCACCTTACAGTTTTACATCCCCATAATCCAAAACAAGGGCCACTCAAACAAAAAGATGAGGGTAATAAGCATGAATTGTATCCTCACAGTCCCATTTTATCTCATGAACATTCATGTACTATCACTAGATGCACACAAGGGGAATCGACTGTCCATGAAGGATCCCCTCCTATAGATCCTCAATCTCTACTGAGTACTCCACAAAAGTCACCCCATTGTCAATTTCCAGCTTTCCCCAGTAGATGACGTGCGATGTATCATGCAAATACATCCTCAGCTGCAACATGTGGAAGAAACATGCACACGATGTATCATTGGGTGTAGATATAGGTGGTACGACACCTCACTTACTCCATATAAAATATTAAAACAACTGATATATCATGAGGATAACATGCCACCCAAGACAAATCACCGCAATTGGTGTCCAAATGATACCTAAAGGAATACATGGTATCCTTCCTCGAACTCCAGATGCCTCTATATTATGTTAGTATATAAATTCCTCCATCTCTGTGCAGTTATCATGCACTCTTGGATGATCTCTATCTTCTCATTGGTAGTCCTCACCAACACTAGGCCTAGGAGTGCTGACTCTCCTAGGTCATTCCTGCAATGTGGTTACCATCACGGTCACCCGTATAAAGCCTCATATGGTGGCATTATAATGTGGGAGTGTTATCTATTGTTTTATTTAAACTCCACCAGTGGTCGGTGATCCTCCCAGCTACGAACAATATCCATGACAGAAGCCCGCATCATATCCTCTAGAACCTAAACGGTCCTCTCTGTATGGCCATCTGTTTAGAGATGAAACACCATACTTAAAGCGTAACTGACCCCCAAAAATCTCCAAAAATCCCTTCCACAATCAGAATTTGAAACCATCATCATGATCTGAAATGATTTTTGATGGAACTTCATGAAGCCAAACTATCTCCCCCACATAGGGGTGTCCCAATCTCTCTACAGAACTCTTCTTCTGGATTGGTAAAAAGTGGTACAACATGGTGAGTCGGTAAATAATCACCCAGATGGTATTGTTTCATATATATTAGTGTGGTAAACCCATCAAAAATTCCATCTATATTTGATCCCACTTCCACTCTGGATCCTCAAGTGGTTGGGTAAAACCCGTTGGAACCTGGTGATCATCATTTACTTGATAGAAAGTTTGGCATCGAGAAACAAAATATTCCACTTCCTTCTTCATCCACTGCCACATTAACTGACATCAGAGGTCCTGGTACATCTTCACCACACAAGGATGTACCCCCAAATGGGATTCATGGAACTCCCTCATAACCTCCTCCCACAATGCCACTAGTACAACTTTTATCCCTCTGAAAAGAAGGATGTGATCCCCAAATATCATATATCCATCAGGAGTATGACCTATGGACAACTAATAATGTTTGGTATCATAGTCTATATCTTCAAATAGTGACTCTATGACTTTCTGTAAGAGTAGAGGGGTGACAACCATCGACCAGAGATAAGCCTCTCCATCCCCATCTATAATTGATATCTGCAAGATGGACAATTGATCTGACTCCTCGCTCAGTAGCTGTATGCTAGATATTTTGATGTGAGTGTCGGCCACCATGTTACCCTTCCCCAAAATTATATACAATATTTATGTTGAAATTTTGGAGGAATGTTAGCCACAACCCCTATCCCAATTTTAGACACTTCTAAGATAATATATACTTGTGTCTCTTGTGGTTAGAGTAGATGATAAAACTCTATCCAATCAGGTAGTATCTCCACTTCTTAAATGAAAATAATATCACTGCTAGATCACAATAATATTTTTTTAATTCTTCTCATGAAACCTTATTTGGGACGAACCATATAAAATCACTACTTTCCCTTTCATTAAAACTAAACAAATCCATGTCTCTGATTCATCACAGAACACTACATACATGACACCATCCTTTGGTAATATCAAGATGGGAGCACTTGTCAACCTCTGCCTTATCTCCTAAAAGCACTAATGGAACTTCTCTGTACACATGAATTGATGCCCCTTCCAGTCCATATCTGTCAAAGGTGATTCTACTCTAGAAATGTTGGACAAAACTCTAATAGTAACAAGTCAAAACTGAGAATCTCCATTCCTCGGTAACACTCTTTGGTGGTTCCCAAGAAATCATTGCCTTAATCTTCACATCATCCACTATGACTTTAGCCTCCAAAATGACGTGTCCTAGAAAATGGACCTCTCAAATCTGGAACTAACTCATCAAAATCACCCTATAAATATAGTCTTCTCAGAGTGTGTTTCAGACCATCTTCAAGTGTATCGAGTTCTCCTACTCAGATGCCATGTACACTAGTCTGTGAATGATGAAGGCCACCATAAACTGATCTGTGTATGTATAGAAGATCCTATTCATGAGTCGCATGAACACTGATGGGGAAATTTTCATTCCAAATGACATAAACCTATACTCGCAGTGGATGTACCGACATCTAAATGCTATCTTCGTAACATCCTAATCTCGTAACCGAAGCTGGTGATAGATAGATATGATGTAAATCATTAAGAACCACCTAGATTCATTTAGCTGATCGAATAGGTCATTGATCCTCAGTAGTATGTATGTGGTCTTCATGGTCACTTGATTTAGGCTCCAAAAGTCCACAAATAATCTCAATCTCATGTCTTCCTTCTTGGAAAAACAAAACTGCAACTGTTAAGGGTGGAACACTAGGTCTCATGAATCCCATCCTCTATAAGACCTCAAAATATAATTGAAACTCATGAATCTATGTGGGGTCCATATGATATGTAGATTTAGATATCAGTTCCTTCACTAGGTATAAATTAATATAGAATTTGATCTCCACGTGGGGAGGTAATATAATGACATCTTCAAGAAAGATGTTGTCATACTATGCCACCACTGCAGGAAAATGAGGACTCATATAATACACTAAACCGAGGGTAAGGATATCCAACTAATCGGTAATTAGTTGCACCATCCAATGAGTATGTCCAACCTACACTATATGAATTTTCATTTCACCAACAATGGAAATCATAGTTCCATCACCATAGACACACCACAATCTTTTACTAAAACTATCAGTCTAAGCATGGACTGTAGATAATCATCCCATACTGAGAATTCCGATGTAAGGCCTTGATTCCACTAATAAGAAATATCAACTAAAACTATCACCTCCAATAGTAAGGTCACAATGTCGGCACCCGTATGTAATCATCGAATCCCATCGCATATGAGTCACTAAATTTAAGGGTCGATTCAATGATTCAACTAGAATCTCCATGCCCCGAACAAGGTCTATGGAAAGAAAGGAATGACTAGAACCTTTTTCTAGAAAAAATTGATCTAGGGTGGAAATGAAATAGATCATACATCAAATAATCCATGGATCATTGATGTCAAAAGGCTCAATCACCTGCATCTATCCTCATCCATATCCACTTGTTCCCTGATCTTACTTTGGACCACTTGGGGGAGGTTATGGTAATACGTAAAACCTCCTCCCTCTTCATGTTGGCCTACGTTCTCTTATTCAATGTCTACTGGTTGACAGACTACCCTGATTGCTCCTCCTCCAATTCTTTGATGGTCCCTCAACCATCTCTGGATCATTCATACGTCGAGTCTGGCAATCTGGAGCCATATGTCCTCAACCACCACATGAGTAACACAATCTATCCTTTAGCTGACCCATTCACCCCTAGAAGCCCCGCACTATGGATCCTATGTCCTATGGTAATCCCCTAAAGTACCTATCCCACTTGGGTCCCTTCAACTATTGTCCTCTACCTACCGTTTAAGAATCAACTACATGGTTCCTGCTGGTAGCTCCCTCTACTAGCATCTACTCTGACATAAATATCTCCACTAATAGAGGTCACTATAGTGCCCCAAATTATAAATGAATACTAAAGGATACCATGGATTCTCTGATATCATAGGTTAAACCCTTATCAAAAGTCTGAGCCCTAAATAATGGGTCTTTGACCATATTCATGGAGTAGTGAGAATAATCAATAAACCTCATCGAGTACTCCAATACAATCCGACTTCCCTACTGCATATGCAGGATCACATGGATGCACACTGAGTGTAAAAGAGCTGTAAATAACTCCTATCTAAAGATAAAATCAATGTCTACCTAATAGAGAGCCACCTTATAGTGTTTCTGGGTCACTAATATCCAGCATCGACCCTCTGATCCCTAAATAAGACTTGCGTCAATGACCTAAATCTTGTCGAAATACGTCCTCACAAGGAAAAATACATGTGTAACTGCCTCCATCCAATACTCAACTACATGTGGGTTAATATCACCCTGAATAATGGGAGTTCACTACATCTAAAACTCTATCAACACGCTCAGCCTAAATGTATCCTCAACCAGTAGCACTGGTAGTAGTTGCAGGTCGATGGGTGGTACTACAACCAGAAACCCAAATAGGGATTCCATCTCTAAGGCAGGTCTGTGTACCGACAAATCATCATGATGAAGATCATCCTCATGATCACACAATAGAATCCTAGATGGATGTTTGTGTGGTGTAATCCTAAAATGAAACAATATGTACTATGGTGAGTGGAGTATACACGGTGAGCTGATTCAAGAAGTACATGGGAACATGCTCAAATCCTATACGATGCATGTACCATTATTTTCCCTTCAACCTGTGTTTTTTTTACCAAGTCATAAAGAAGGTGTCCAATGTTCTGGTGAATGGATATAAATGCCTCCGCACTAACAGTGGATTCCCTGTTATGAAATCTAAACTCAAAAAACATGACATTATTTCCCCTAACCAACCTCATAGACTCATGATACTGGAGTAGAACCAACCCCTCTAATACCAATTTGTGACCACTCGATGAGGACCCATCCTAGAGGGTCATTTTTAATGACTACCCCAGGCCCACCTTTGATAGGCCATCAGCATGCGACTTGCACTGAGTAGGAATATCCCAAAAATGGGATGCATTTTTCAAAGTACCTGCACACACACACACATCTCCAAGACCAAAATTCTAAAATGTAAAAGCACTATATAAAAAGTTCATGAATACACTAAGATAGTACCTAAATTTTAAGACAGGGGGAGAATGTAATTTAAACAAGGCTAGAATACAAGAACACCAAATGAAAGAGTCTGTAGAAGTGAGAACACATTTTCTTGAAACTCATCGGGAAAAAACTATACCTAAAGGGTTGGTGTATAAGAGCTATCTGAAGTCGTATGAGCACACATCATCTATCTGATAACTCTATGAACCACCTGGCCAGGGTCCAATAATAAATCTATCAAAGAATCGATCATCTTTACAAGACATGACATGTGTGGGAAAAGCATATATAGGGCTGAGTAAAACAATACTAAGTAGGGCGCCCTGACATCACAAAGAAACACCACTATGAAATACACAAAGTATGCCATAATAGAATTATACAAATTACTATCAAATCAAATAGGTATAAGTCTACAAAATATATTTTAAAAAAGACCTGATATACCCAATGTAATGAGGTGCATTATCTCCATGAGTTTGAAAATATCTATAAGAAACACAATATCATTAATACAAAAATTGTCAGTAAGACACATACTCTCTATAATGAAAACATATTCTAGGTCACATAACTTCTAGGTCATAGACCTTTAGGTTCACAAAAAACCACAAGATTCTGCTCACAGTGCTCCTATTCTGGGAGAACCTACACCCCAAGCCACTAGTTCATACTCCAACATCCACAAAAAATCACTTAGAGTATCTCAGAAGTATAATCTCATTTTAAGGACCCAAAATTCACAAAGGTTTCATCAAATAGACACACTATTTGAATGTTATGACCATATTTATAATAATGTATGACCCGAGATTAGGCTAGGTCTGACCCGACTCACTGGCCAACCTGACCCCACCCAGGACTCTCCGGTCTAACCAAGCCTAGCATGCTGGTCTCATCCCATTAGGCTTGGCCCGCTGGGCTTGCTAGACCCATCTCACTTGGCCGGTGGGTCCAGCCTGCTTGCCTGCTAGAATGAACCATCTCCCCCTGGTCTGAACTATGTTGTGGGATGACTCACTATTCCCAATGTATTCCATCCAAAATGTGTGCCTACTATGCTGACATGGTGTCATTCTACATTCCATGCAGTCGGCCCGCTGAACCACCTACCCTACAGCCTCGGTACCTTGGGTTCCTCCATTGCAGCACTAAGCCGCATCCTAGTACACTGCCACTTATGCGGCCTCGCCTCACCATGTCCCCCAGTCACCGTTGTGGCATCCTACTGCGGTCTTCACCGGCTGACCACTCTATTTCTACTGTATCCCCCCTTTCGTGTTCTTCCTTTTTCGGGTCCCCCACCAACAACCTCTTACTACCGGCTCGCTGTCCTCCATGGACCTGCGTTGTCTCACCTGAACTGGTCGGAGTCTCCCCTGTGCACCACCACCTTCTGTTTCTTTAATCCACCACCTTAGCCGAATCGTACCATGTGCCTTTCACACATCCTTTATGCCTTCATCGGGCTGAATCCTTCTATCTCGTATTGTTATGCCTTGGATCAGAGGCATAACGGTTGATCATTCGTATACCAGTTTCAAAAGGATAAGAACACACTAAGAATGAGAGGGATTTATGGGAGAAAATAAAATCCCATGACCACATGATAAAGGAATCTTATACATTATTCATTTCATCCCCAATTCATTCTTGATAGAAAGATCAACAAAGATATAAACATCACACAATTATAATTCCCATTTAAAACCCTACAAGCGTAATCCCATCCCCTATGCGATCAAACTGTAGATCAAACTGTGTGTTGGTTGGTCCATATTTTTCATCAAATTTAAGAATGGGAAATTAATCACAATTAAAAAACTCCCTACCTTGGGTTTGGATTTTCCATTGATGAAGGGTTAAGTAGTGTCGTCTTCATTCTCCAATTCGTCTATGATCGATTTGAGTTATGATCTACGATCCTCCATTACTGTTGCGAGGACATTCCTCTCTATTCCTCATGGTAATTACAGGTTTATGGTGATAACCATAGATTCCCGACAATGTTAAAAAGATAAAATAAACCTAAAACTATGTCAAATATATTTTTTATTAAATATTTTAATGTTGTTTACTTAAAAAATATAACTATCACAGTCGACCCGAGCCGGTCATTGTTTTTGAACCACATAATGTAAATTCAATGTTCTGAATAGAAAGGTGACCTCAAATTTCCAATTTGGACTACCGTTAAAGTTTCATTCTATTTTTAAGGAAAAAACATCTATGTGGTTTATTAAAAACAAAATATTATTCAAATAACTTTTCTGGACACACAATACCATGAAATCATTCACTGTCTTAACGCTTGGCCTATGTATTTTCCCAGTTAATTTATAAAAATAAAATTAGATAAAATTAGAGTCATTTCAAAATATTGATAAAATATAGCATGACCATAAAATTAATGGATATCATATTTTTATGTTAGTTTAGGAAGGGATTGAAGAAACACAATTTTGGAAAGATCAACTCTAATCCCCTAATTAGAGATGAAGTTTTAATGAAAAATATCACAAGAAGCAAAGAGATTAAAATTTTAAAAATTTATAAAAATATTACAATCAAAAAAATTTATAGGCCAAGGTGGGTGATTGAAACATAACATAAATGACTCTGTATAGATGGTAAACACATATTAGAAAAACATCCATGAAATAATCTATTAATTAAAATAAAATGATAAACATAAACCTTTGTAATTTCAGGGGGGGTGTTAAATGTCCTAAAATGTATTCTCCTGTATATATAGGTTTCAAATGAGCATTTAAATGTTGTATTACCATAGTGTTTAGGAGTAATCAGGTTTTAGAAATTTTTGGTGCATCTATTGAGAAAGAAATAATTTTAATTTTTTGGATAATATTTACAAAACATTGCTAGATTAGGGAAGTGGGATGTGATCTTTCATAGTTGTAGAATTTAATGACCTATAATTAATGCACACAAATAATTTTTTTAATTTTATTTGGGATGATTTTCCCTTATTTATCTTGAAAATATTTTTTTCCACCTTTCATTTGGACAACTAAAATTGGGATACCCTACATTACATTAATTGGATAGACAATAAAATCCTTCAAAATCATGGTAATTTATTCCTTCAAGACTTCAAGGATGTGTAGATTAAATCTTCTTTATAATCATTTAGTGAATTTGGTTGATTCCACTAGATATATATGATACATTCATATGATAGCGTTGGTAAGATGTATATCATCTAAATTCTATCCTATAGAAATTTTATTATTTTCTAACACATCAAAAATAATTGATTCCACTAATACCATAATTGAATACGAGGTGATGATAATGTAGGATTGATTGTTTAATAGTAATAAATATTTTAAATTTTTAGAGAGTGGTTTCATTTCTGGTGGTGAATCCTTATATGGGATAGATAACATAAGATCATTATTTGGTTCCTAATTGTTTTCAATTATTTTTCCCACTATATTCCATCACAATATCGAAATAATTTTCACAAAATAATGAATGGAGAAAGTGTAGTGATTATATAATGGTTATTTAATATTGGGATGTGTGTAGGAAGAAGGGATTGGATTGTAAGCAGAATGGAAGGTGGTTATGAATTGTTTTAAATTATTTTATGGGTTCATATTGTTTTTATTTTTAATTTTTAATGATTAGAGTTCTATTAGAGGTTTTTACACGAGGGTTAAAAACATTATTTCCCAATCAAAGTGAAATTACACTAACATTACACCTCAGGTTGGGTAATGGTTTAGCTATAAGTTGGGAATTAATATATTACTATTTTAAGCTCAAACTGGAAGATATTTATTCAATTTTATTTTCAATTTTATATAGTCTATATAGGGATAAATGTGGATATCTCATTCCTTGATACATTCCCATGTCATCTTGGAAGATAATTCATGCCCAATGTCTGTGTATCCTTGATTATTTTTCATCAGATTTTGATTTAACTATTTTAGGAATAATGATGATTTTACATTATAAAGGAAATTGAGAGGATAATGAGGAGATTTATTAATTTTTTAAGAGGGTATTGATAGATATTATTTATAAAATTGACTCCCATATTACATGGGTTATAATTGATTTGAATTTTGAGGTTGTAATTAAGAGACATCACTACCATACATTAGGTCAATATGATATTTTAAAAATTGATTATCATTAAAGGATAATGGATCATTGTGGGGTTTTCTAGTATATATTTTAAACTGACCTGGAGGTTGAGAATTGGTGTTACTCTAAGAAAATATTGTATTTATCTCTATTATAATGAATGAATTTGATAGGTAATCCAATAAATTGGACAAACATCAGTTGGATGGGAAGGTGAGAAGAAAACTAAATATTTTTTATAGTTATATGGAATTGATATTGAGAAGAAGATGATTTTGGGGCATAGGTACCCACTTCCAGTTTTACATTGAGCCCAATAAGATCACTCATCCAAATAGTCATTTTATTTAGTACAATGGTATAAATATCTCAGTATTTTTTTTTACTTCAAAAATTTCTTGTGTGTGGAATTATTGGGTATTTGAGAACACGTTGCTTATGAGATCTCACCCGAAAAAATGGGACTTTTGTATAAGTGTTCTACTAATTACTACATCAATGTTATTTATATTCATTACCAATAATCCTTAATATATTTATTTGATAATATTTTGTTTTGGGTTTTTGTGTCTTGGACATGTATCTAAATGATTCATTAATCCTTCTAAATATTCATGTAGTGTTTCATTAGGTTACTAATGAATTCCAATAATTCCCATTTGGATAGATTCAATCCACGAGGTAAGGAAGTATTTTTCAATGAACATACAGTTAACTTAATTCCAATAATTCATGGAAGCATAAGGTAAGTGATATATCCATGATTTTACATTGTAACTAAGTGAGGAAGGGAATGTTATAATCTATTTTTTTTTATCATAAACCTTTGGTTTTTTCATGGTAATTAAGACAACATCAAATTGCATAAGTGGATAATTATAATCATCTTTTGTGAGGCCAGGGAAATGAGGTAAAATATGTATCAAACCACATTTTATTTTTGAAATATTTATCTATTTTATGACATTGAAGTCGAAGGATTTTCAATGTCAGGTTTGAGGTAGCGAGTAATTTAATTTTTTTCCCTGAGGATTTATATTTTAATATCAATGGAGTGGATAATAAAAGGATTATGTGGGTTTTTATTACCCATTTATTTTATCCTATATTGATGAAGGGTATACTTAATTTCTAGATAAAATAAATATAAAGGATTATTTTTGAGGAAAAGAGGTATTCATACATATTATAAATGGTTTTTATAAATATATACATGATCAATTATGAATGAATTTGGACAATGTAGAATGATGTTCTATTTCCTTTTTATATAAAAAACTAGAATACAAATTTTTATATAGAAAATTCACTAATAATGATGATAAATTGAAGTACATCTGATTATCACTTGTGGACAATTAAATATCCAATTCTATTATACAATGTATATATTGAATCTCATGTCAAATATTTAGTGATTGTACTATTATTTTTAAATCTATTGATGTAGTTTTTTAATGAAATGGGTGTGGGGTTCCAGGATAAGATAAAATGATAAATTAAATGTAATTGAATTAAAATAATTAGAATAATTCAGGGTGATAATAAAGGATATGTTATTAACATAATTATTTCACCAATAAATGAATATTTATTATTCTAAACCAACAATCCATACACCATACTGGCATGGTTGAAAATCTATAATTTATGGTCTGAAATCTAAGATATTACTCTAGATCCCTAACACATCCAAAAATAGATAACAAATGGTTCATTAATCGATGAAATTTTATATACCCATACATTCCAATATATGAGGAAACATAATGATTTCATTGTGTATGACTATAATCTATGACACACTTGAAGGAGTATATAAAATGATCTTTTAACAAGAATTTGTAACATGTACTCTCAATGAATCTATCATCCCTAATGAATGTATCACCTTAATAGATTTTTCAATCATGCATATAAATAGTAATTAAGGATTTTAAGGATATATATGATTGAGGAATAATGAAAAGAATAGAAAAATATACAAGATAAGATTAGCACTAACCAAAATCATGCACATGAACTGATTTTAATCAACTTACACAAGAGATAGAATTTATAGGGGAAATATAAGAGGCATTCTGACTAAATAAAAAATTCATCAAGAAAATAAAAAGATAATTAGATAAGGTTATTATAGTTAAAATAATATGAATACAATGGTATTAAAAGTAAACATAAAATCACCAAATAACATATGATATTAACACTAATTGATGATTATTAAATGAAGATATAAGATAAGAGGGGGGGGGTATCTCTATTTATAACATTAGTATGATAGTTCAAAAAAATAACTCAATTAATGTATCTACAGGACAAAAATCCATCCTTTACAAATAAAAATTCAAACCCACCGTATGGAAATTAAGATATGTGATTATATCATAGACAATTGTCTCATATTCCATCCAAAATACATCCATCAAATTGGCATGATAGCTTAACCCTTAAGACCACATAATATCAAAAACCAATGATCTAATAAGTGTTTTGTATCCATAATAATAATTCACAAACAAAATTTTATGTTATTTTTAAAATTATAAGAAGTTTTGTGAACAAAATACTATAGTAGTATTTTCTAGCCTAGTATACCCTTCACATTACAATTATTGGGTTTCACTTGAATTTATAGACCAGAAAAAAATATAATATTGATATCACATAGTTAATGAAAGTGTACCCCATGATTTTATATATATTTAAATAAAATTTTATCACATTCAAAACTCTATTTTGAGATATATTTTTACATAAATATGAGTATTTGAAACTATAAATAACTTTAATATCATTTTTGAAAGATTTTCCCAATGAAAATAATTGATAAATTAAAACAAAATCTATTTTCAAAATTTAGGATAACATTTTTTCATCATATCTATGGAGTTTCAAGGAATTTGGGTTCTATATTTTCATATTAACAAAAACATTATAGCTCTTCTATGATGAATGAAAAAAATGTTGGGTATTCATTCATAATCTAAATAAACATTAAAATGAGTAATTTAGCTCAAGAACTAGTTGAATAACATGTATAAAAATATTTCAGGAATCATAAGAAAAAATAATCACATGAATTATATTTGAAAATATAAATATATAATCAATATATGAAATTAATATAAAAATGATGAATTCAAAAAATGCTCTCATATTTGAATTCTATGTCAATATATATTTCATGAAAAAATAAGCATATTTTATGATCAAAACAGTATGGTATGTTATCAAATAATAAAAAATGAAATTGAATTATATATTCATCATCTATTAATCCATAAAAGGTGGGGTGATAATGGGATAATACCATACATTTTATGATATCCCCAAGGCGTCTCATATACCCCATGAAAGTAAAATTGTAACAAGATTTTAGATAGGTTTAAAAAACCATCTATAATCCCATGATAATTTTTAAAACCAATGAAATATATAATATTTAAACCAAAATAATTATATTAAAAACATATTTATCTATACACATTAGAAATTTTTTATTTTTTAAAATAATACATGCACACACCCATTCCATAACTAAAAAATTAAATAATCATAGACAATAATTAACCACCAACAAAAGGGTACATCCTACTCATGATTGGGCCAAATACCCTACCATTTTATGTTATTCCCTTTTATATTTATTATAAACTAACACTAAAGTTGGAATTATATTCGCCTTTTTATCCATGAAATGGAACTTACAATCACGTAAGAATTCCAACTAATGCCGAATCCCTCACCTAACCATCCCACTAATAACAATAACAATATCAAAGCTGACGTAAATAAAAAAACAAAAAAACACAGATACTAAAATCTATGAAACTCAATTTAGCTATTTTCTATAAACTAATTCAACCAAAGCTGTACAATTTTACCAATAATTTGAAATCACACATGTGCCAAAAAATACCCATTTCCACAAAAAACATGGACACCAAATCACATTTGGGAAAATCATAAAAATTAATTTTAATTATATCATTTTCAATAAATGAAATAATTTAATAAATGTCAAACATCAAATATTATGTGACTTACCATAAAATCAAGTGTAGGAGAATAAAAATAAATTAAATAGATATTAAATAATAATCACACCACCAAAATAAATTCTATTTGTCACTTTATCCCTCTAAAACACCTAAAAACAATATCCCCAAATATATTTGACTTGGAACAAAAAATATCACCAAAATATCTCTATTAGGGCTCCACTATGTGTAAGAACCTAGTTTTCACTCAGGTTTGAATCATTTAAATTTTGGTCTAACTATTTATATTAGACCTAATATGGATGTATAATGATTTAAAAATGGTCATAGGGGTGTCTGGTGAATATTTGAATCCCGGAACCCTCTCTTTTAAGGAAATATTCCATATAACACGGTTGGATCATGGTTTGGCGCACAGTTTTTCTAACCGTGCTGATGGAAATTTTCAGAAAAAACCATATCACATGGTTCACCCATGAACATGCAGCCTAATCATGGAAGTGCCCATTTTTCCTAGGTGACCATGCACGTTTTTCACACAGTTTGTGAAACTGTGTCAACAAAACATGCACAAGCTATTTTTATGGGTAAATTGTTCTTTTTTATCTTAATGTTCTATTAATTCCCCTAACTTCTTCCAATTACTAGTTATATATGGATTTAACTCTATATCTCTCATTTTGGAGCTTTTTTAGGCCAAATCTTGGGATTGAAGGATCTACATCATCTATGATCGGATCGAGTTTCCATTTATCACGTTGGACATGCAATAGTTAGTACTCGAGTCTGTTTAAGACTTTCCTCTTTTATATTTCTATTGACCTTGTAATCGAGTTGTGAGCATTTCAACCTTTTTTTAAGATCTACTCCATTCTAAGATGAATTATAGGATGATATTTTATGAGAAGGATCCCATAACCCAATGTTTAGTGGTCTATTACTCACCCCTCAATTTCATTGATTTTGGAATTGGCATGTGGTGTAATACCCTGAGATTTTATGAGATATATTATTTTTAATTTATTTGATCTCTTATATTGTACACTACACCAAGCTTAGATTGTATAATACACAACACTGTATTAGCTTGCAGTATATGCAAAACTATTCTTGGCTCGTGTTACACACAATTTCAAGTTTGTTTTGTGGGAATTATTCTACGCAACATTAAGTATATATTTTCTTTAATGTATAAATGAAATAAGTTTTGATTATGATATACACAACACCAAAGGGATCTTGCACTACACGCAGCCTTGAATTGGCTTGCATTACACGCAATCGCGACCTTCTTCAATAGCGTGTGTAGTACGCAATACCGGGTTTCACTAAACAATGATATGTTATTAAAATATTATATAAACTAGCCATTATGAATAGTAATACCCACTTTTTGAAATTTTATAAATTTTATATTTCAAAAATGGACTTCATTTTTGGATTTGGAATATCGAAATTATCATAGTGTGAATTTTTGGTATTTTTCTAAAAACATTCAATTTTTGATGAATAGTGAAAAACACTATTATTTTTTAAAACCGAATTTTTATTTAAATAATTATTTATTTTATTTAAATTTATTTTAGGTCAAAATAGATACATAATACCTATATATGTTCAATTTAATTCGTTGGAGTCATTTTATAATAAATTTTTATATATAAAAATTTTATTGAACTTTTCACCGTCTTTTACCAACCTCCTAGGAGAATTTGCAAATTTACATAAAACTAAATTTTACTGCTTCAGTGAGTGGAATTTTGAAAATCCAAGAGACACAGTTAATATCAAGGAGTAGAATGTGGTTTAAAAGATAAAAATAATTTTTTTGTGAATAGTAACATTTTTACTTTTATGTACCACAGTTAAAAGTAAATAGGGTAATTAAGTTTAAAAATGATATTATTATTACCCTAACACATGTGATAATTATATTTGATAAGTTCAATTCGACCAAAAACAAACTTAGGAATAAAATATTACCCTTTAGGTCCACTTGGATTAGATTAGGACATTTATTATTATTTTTATTTAAAGAAGAGTTAAAATAGTAAAAATCAAAGTTTAATAACTAAAACATTTTTAATATAGGGTTATACAAAAGATAAATTCGACTATAAATATTCATTAGAAAGATAAAAATATTTCCTACAAAATCTTATTTTGTTTATATTTTTTTACACATTAAATATTTTAATTTATTTATGACACAATGATAATGCAGTAATTACCTTATTAATGAAATATTAACATAATTGATATTATAAATAACCAAATAAATGTAATTTGGGACTTTTTATCAATTAAGATAATTTTATAGGTTAATATAACATATTAGGGTTGGTTAGATGAATTTTTTTCGAAGTAATATTACTGTTATGAATTTAGAAAAAACAAAATATCAAATAGTGTCAAAATTGACATAAAATAGTTTTTTAAACAAATAATATATTATTAATTGATATAATTTTCCTAAAAATATAAGGTTCATCAAAAAGACTTATATAATAATATATTTGACATTAATGAACCAATTGGGGTTCGATTCGCAGTTTATAGTAATTTTATTTACCATATAGTGTAAGAATACAAGAAGACATGGTAAAAGTTAAATTATTTAACTTAGAGTTAAATCTAAATGATAAGGTTAAAATGGTAACATAAAATTTTCTAAAACCTATTGGTTGAGATTATTTCTACCCATAACCACCCTATCCTGGAAATAAGTCACTTTGGAGCCATTATAAATAGAAAATTAATTTATTATAAAATAATATTTTAAGTTTTTCCTAAGATGCCCCTCACCCCTCTTATAAAAGTGCACCTCATCCCTCTCCTCTTCACACAAATTTAAGCCTTAAAACTCAGCCTAACCCTTCCCATTTTACTTCTAAACTTACATATAAACCTACTAGAGGTTCTGGTATTCTTCAAAGTCCAACGTTAGTGCCCTAAGAGGAGGTTAAGAGGAGGTGCATCAAAGAAGAGGTAATCTCTTCTACCGATTGTTTCAAGTTTAATTATTCTTATACTTCCTCTTCTTTAGTTGTTTTATTATAAAGTAATAAAATAAGTATAAATATTATACTGATATTTTATTATAAATATTAAACAACCCCATTTCACATTCTATCCATCTTACGAAAAATGAAATCACCGCGCGTGCGTACGTACGGAATGCCGTCTCCATGCTCTGGTGTAATCTGTTTTTCCACCACCAACTTACTTGGATGAGTATAATGGTGTAAATAATAACTATATATGGTTATTATAACATGATGTTAATTCTGAGATATTATATCATCCACTCTAATTCCATTCAATAATAATGGGAATGATATCATCGCTCGTGCGTACGTACGGATTACCGTCTCCACGATGTGATGAGATTCATTCTCCATGTTAACCATTAAAGAATGATTATAAGGTGTATATAATGAAGAATAATGATATATATGACATAACAATTCTACTATATTTATGTATATATATATATATGTCATCTTCTTACTTCCATTCAAGTCAATAAGGAAAGGAAAACAGTGTTCATGCGTACATACGACCTACCATCTCCATGAATGGTGTGTTTTATTTCATTTATCTATCTATTATATATATATATACTGAATATATATGATATATAAATCATGTTTTACATTATTTAATTAATTAAATAATGATATAAGTAATAATAATATCAAGAACAACAAGTCCAAACACGTACGATAAATGAAACGATTTTACCCAAAACGTTGCTTTAACATGGAATTGACGAAAGAACGGGTAATATAAAGTAATAAGTGAATCATATATGATATCATAAATATTATTATGGTTCTATTAAAAGTTAATAATATGTTTAAACCCACTATACATGACTCTCGGACACATACGGAAGAAATTGGACATAAGGTAAGCGATAATTTTTCAATCTCATTTGTATCTGAGATTGCTTTTACGTAAGTTTATACTGGGGTTATATTTTCATCCATGTCTATAAAAATGTTTTTTATAAAGTGTTTAATATTCTTCCATGTATTTTTAAATTCATGTTTACCCCTCTTTGAATTTTACTTTGTGTTATGGAAGGAATCTTTCTTTTGTTTACCATACGTGGTACTTTTTGACTTTTCCATTAAAAGTATGAGGAGAATGTTTTTTTAACTTATACAACATGAACAAATTTTTACAGTTTTATAACGCCTTATTTTCATGAAGCATACTATAAAATATTTCATGACTATTTTCAACAAAATACTTTTCTTTTAAAATTTCATGGAATTTTGTGAAAAGAAAATGATTTTGAAGAAGAAATGATATTTTTCTCAAGAATTCATTTCAATTGTTTTATTAAAAGAATTTTCCATCTAAGATGACATTATTTCATATGTGTATGTTTCAAGTATAATGTATCTATTATTTACATGGTTTGTTTCTTCTTATGATGAAATGATATCCATTTGTTTTATATGGATTATGTTATGATGGGATGATGTTTATGAAACTGATTTTATTCTTTGAGTTATGATGAAGGATTTATGTTTATGTTGTGAAACACATAATAATGATTTCATTATGAGATGGGTGGGACATATATCTCCCTCCAATGCATTGGGTAAATATTTATATCTCATGAGATAGACATGGATGGAACATAAATTTAATTTGGTTTAGTGATACAGGAATGGAATGAGGAGTAAACTTGATTTTGTAAGGGACTTTGTCCACTATGATGGTCTTAGAAACAATGCCTTGGATACTATAGAAATCATAACATGTGCTTATTGGTTTTCCACAATTACATGTTTTATTCCCATGATATTTTATCATGATTAATGTTCTTTTATGATCTATGCCTTATGTACTGCCATGTTTTATGTCATTGCTCAAAATTTTGATGTGTAAACATTTTGTTCATTTTTTTTTAAATTCAAATGTTTATGGTTTGTTTTATTTTCTCCATGATTACCCTTACTGAGCATTTTAGATCACCCTTTATATGTTTTCTTTTCCCCAGGATATAAAGAAAGGTTTTAGGTAAGAAAAAAAGGGGGATATCTTTATGGGAGATGTTGAAGAACTTTCACCATGATTAGAAGATTATGTTCCGAGTTTCCAAAGACAATAAACTAATACAGTCTTTGGGCATCTATTTTTTTCATGTATTAAGTATTCCGAAAAAGTAATGTAATGTGCATGTACATCAAGATTTTTGTCTCTACATTTGGAATCAGAGCGAAGGTTTAGTTAACCTTTGGAAACTATGATGTGAAAACTTTAGTGAAATCCCTAGAGATATTTATTAGGTATTTCTAGGGATGTACCTAAGGATAAGTATACGTATAGGTTATAGTCCTAGAATTACAGTAACGATATTATAATTAAACCTAAAATGTTATATATTGAAGGTACTCCCCCTTTATTATGTTGTTTTCCTAGCATGATTTTTGCCTCGCATAATGTTCTTTTTGGGTTTTAGATGATGGCTAAAACCCGAAGGAACCGTGTTGATCAATGTAATGGACAATGCAATGATTGTCCTCCCGAAAAATCAAATGTGATGGGAGATGGAGTGAAAAATATTATTTCCATACTTACACAAGATATGAATCATTCTGGACTTCCAAATGAGTAGATAAAGGAACAATATTCTATTGAGTCCTTCATGAGGCAACAACCACCTTCTTTCAGTGGGTCTTCTGATCCACTTGTTGCGGAATAATGGATCAGAACCATGGAAAAGATATTTTCCAAACATCGATGTTCAAAACATGAAAAAGTCATTCTGGCTTTTTACCATTTAGAAGGTGAAGCAGACCAGTGGTGGACTCTAATTATGAATACAAGTCCCCAAGATGAAATTGAATCCATGAAATGGGATGAGTTCATGAACTTGTTTTTCAATAAGTAATTCCCTCGTATTCTTCGAACGAAGATGGAAAAGGAGTTACTTGAGCTTAAGCTAAAAGATTATGAATCTGTTGGTATATATGAGGTGAATTTTACAAGGATTACAAGTTATGCATATAGATTTATCATCCTACCTGAATGTAAAGTTGATCGATTCTTCAGTGGCTTAAAACCAAGTATTCGAAGGGAATTATCTATAAGAGAATTCAGTAGCTATGAAGAAATTTTGCATTGTGCTATCAAGGTATAAATTGAAGTTTGTGTTACATATCCATCTCATGGTTTTGACAAGAAATGAAAGATGGAGTTTAAGAAAAAATCTCAGAACAATGGTGAAAAGAAGGTGAATGTTTCTTTATGCTCAAAGTGTGGAAAAAAGCATGGTGGAGATTGTATAAAAGGTACTAGAAAATGATTCAAGTGTGTAAAAGAAGGTCATCGAGCAGCTGAGTGCGGAAGTAATGGAAAAAAGGTAGATAATGATGTGAATAAAGAAAAGACTATGGAGAACACACCACCAACACGTCAATGCTTCAAGTGCAAGGAAATGGGGCATTATGCTAACCAATTCCCTAATCCAAGGGTTAATGACGATCGACATCAACAACCTCTTAAGGCAAAGGACAAATGAAAGTCACACGTGATCACTATTGTAGATGTTGAGTATGACAACGATGTGGTGGAATGATTATGTGTTTATGTAACAGGATTCCAAAATAATGTTCTGGAATCTCATTTATAATATCGTGGAATATTGGAATATCTATGTAATAGTTTGTTGTGGTTTTTGATAATTATATGGTACAGGTAACCATGAAAAGTGATTGAAATATTTTTGGAAAGCAGATGATATACACAAAATGAAGGGATAAGGAGAAAATAATATGTTTGATAGTATTCATGATCTCATGATTGGTATAAAGACAAAGTGATATCATGGTTTTAGTATATAGAATTTTTGGGATTTTTGTATGTGGAAAGAGTTAACTTTTGATAGAATTCATATTTTCAATAAGGTTCTATGGTAATACATGTTTTAAAAGAATACATGATTAAGGTAATCACATGTTTGGTATGTGACCAACAAGATATATCTTGTGATATATGAGGGATAAATGATGGTATTCACGTGCTTGTTATATGACCTTTTTAGTAATCGTTCTCTTTATACTATGAGTTTGGAAAGAAGTATTTTTGATAAGTATTAAGATTGGAATGAATTAAGTTGAACATAATATAGTATTGTTTAAGGCTATAACCTTTTTCTATTTTATTTCTGGAATGTTATAATAGTATAGTTTAAGAAAAGGGGAAACCTGTAGAATGAGTGACAACCTGTCACGTCGGACAAGGATGCGGGAATCGAACCCACAACCAAAGTGCGACAGGCCTTTATCGCCTACCACTGGCCTATAGGAAGTCCCTAGTTAGTATAAATTAGTTTTAATTTATTACGTGTTATGATATACGAAGTATACGTCCATTTTAGGAACCATATATGATTATTCTCACCATAGATGGACTTATGTATATTTAATAACTTTTGCTAACTTTTTGTTTGAGACAGATGGAATAACCTATCATTCTATCGCATGATCTGCTAGCACTTCACAAATGCCAAATTCAACTTCATTTCTTTAAGATATGAATAGGAAATTGTTCAAGGCATGACCAACGGTGAGATTGTACCAAAATCAATTATGTATTTCTTCTAATTCCAATTTGTTTTTCATCTTTAGGGAAATGATCTTGAAAACCAAAATTTTTGTCCTAGATGGTAACTTTGATCATCACAAATTTATGGCTTTGTGATTGTTGGCTTTTTCATACCCATGTTCTCTACCACTCTCCATCAGAACATGACCGTTAGATTTCTCTTATATATCCATATTTTCACCTATGTTCTCTTAAGTGGAAACCCAATGATGAGTTAATTTGGGTAAACGTTACGTTTCATACTTCAATTTTTAAAATTAAGTTTTATTACTCCTTTCCACGAATATTTCAAGTAGTAAATGATTTATAACCCTGACGAATTTCAAGGACGAAATTCATTTTAAGGGGGTAGAATGTAACACCCCAATATTTTATGAGATATATTCTTTTTAATTTATTTGATGTATTCTATTGTAAACTACACCAAGATTAACTTGTACTATACACAACACCATATTATCTTACAGTATACGCAACACTATTCTAGGCTCGTGTTAAACACAATTTCAAGTTTGTTTTGTGGGAATTATTCTACGCAACATTAATTATAGATTTTGTTTAATGTATAAATGAAATAAGTTTTGATTATGATATACGAAACACCAATGGGAGCTTACACTAAACGCAGCCCTGACTTGGCTTGTATTACATGCAATCTCAAACTTCCTCGATAGCGTGTGTAGTACGCAATACCGGGTTTCACTAAACAACGATATGTTATTAAAATATTATATAAACTAGTAGTTATGAATAATAATACCCAATTTTTGAAATTTTATAAATTTTTTCTTTCAAAATGGACTCCATTTTTGGATTCAGAATATAGAAATTATCCTAGGTTGAATTTTTGGTATTTTTTTGAAAACTTTCAATTTTTGATGAATAGTGAAAAACACTGAGTTATAGTTTAAAACCGAATTTTTATTTAAATAATTATTTATTTTATTTAAATTTATTTTAGGTAAAAATTGATACATAATAACTATATAAGTTTAATTTAATTAATTGGAGTCATTTTATAATAATTATATATATATAAAAATTTTATTGAACTTTTCACCGTCTTTTACCCACCTCCTAGGAGAATTTTCAAATTTACATAAAACTTAATTTTACCGCTTCTGTGAGTGGAATTTAGAAAATCCTAGAGACATGGTTAATATCAAAGAGTAAAATGAGGTTCAATAAGATAAAAATACTTTTTGGTGAATAGTAACATTTTACTTTTATTTACCACAGTTAAAAGTAAATAGGGTAATTAAGGGTAAAAATGATATTATTATTACCCTAAAAAATGTCTTAATTCTATTGTATAAGTGTAATTTGACCAAAAAAAACCTTAGGAAGAAAATATTACCCTTTAGGTCTACTTTTATTAGATTAGGACATTTATTATTATTTTTATTTAAAGAAGAGTAAAAATAGTTAAAATCCAAGATTAATAACTAATTTTTTTAATATAGGGTTATAAAAAAGATAAATTTGACTATAAATATTAATTAGAAATATAAAAAGATTTCGTACATAATCGTATTTTATTTATATTTTTTTACACATTAAATAATTTAATTTATTTATGACACAATGATGATGCATTAATTAACTTATTAATGAAATATTAACATAATTGATATTATAAATACCCAAATAAATGTAATTTGAGACTTTTTATGAATTAAACTAATTTTCTAGGTAAATATAACATATTAGGGTTAGTTAAATGAATTTTTTTCGAATTAATAATGTTTTTATGAATTTAGAAAAAACAAAATATCATACAGTGTCAAAATTGACATAAAATAGTTTTTTAAAAAAATATTATATTATTAATTATTATAATGGCCCTAAAAATCTAAGGTTCGTCCAAAAGACTTATATAATAATATATATGACATTAATGAACCAATTAGAGTTCGATTGGCAGTTTATAGTAAGTTTATTAAGCATATAGTGTAAGAATACAAGAAGACATGGTAAAAGTTAAATTATTTAACTTAGAGTTAAATATAAATGATAAGGTTAAAATGGTAACCTAAACTTTTATAAAACCTATTGGTTGAGAGGATTTAGACCCATCCCCAACCTAGACTCTAAATAAGTAACTTTGGATCCATTATAATCTGAATATGAATTTATTATAAAATAATATTTTAATTTTTTTCTAAGGTGCCCATCACCCCTCTTATAAAAGGGAACCTCCTCCCTCTCCTCTTAACACCAATTTGAGCCTTCAAGATCGGCCAAACCCTGCCCATTTCACTTCCAAACTTCCATAGAAACTGAATAGTGGTTCTGTACTTCTTAAAAGACCAACATTAGTGCCCTAAGAGGAGGTTAAGAGGAGGCGCGTCAAAAAAGAGGTAATCTCTTCTACCGATTATTTCAAGTTTCATTATTCTTATACTTCCTATACTTTAGTTGTTTAATTATAAAGTAATAACATTAGAATAAATAATATAATGATATGTTATTATAAATATTAAACAACACCATTTCACCTTCTATCCATCCTACAGAAAATGAAATCTCCGCCCGTGCGTACGTACAGAATACCGTCTCCACGCTGTGGTGTAATCTGTTCTTCCACCACCACATTACTTGGATGGGTATAATGGTGTATATAATAACTATATATGGTTATTATAACATGATAATAATTCTGAGATATTATATCATCCACTCCAATTCCATTCAATAATAATGGAAATGATATCATCGCTCGTGCGTACGTACGGATTACCGTCTCCACGACGCGATGAGACTCATTCTCCATGTTAACCATTCAAGAATGATTATAAAGTGTATATAATGGAGAATAATGATATATATGACATAGTAATGCTACTGGATATATATATATATATATATATATATATATATATATATATATATATATTTCATCTACTTAATTCCATTCAAGTCAATAAGGAAAGGAAAACTGTGTTTATGCGTACGTACGACCTACTGTCTCCATGAAGGGTGCATTTCATTTCATTTATCTATCTATTATATATATATATACTGAATATATATGATATATAAAT
The DNA here is from genome assembly GCA_963277665.1 of Viscum album. NCBI lineage: Eukaryota > Viridiplantae > Streptophyta > Magnoliopsida > Santalales > Viscaceae > Viscum > Viscum album. The sequence goes on from OY728136.1 coordinate 1,299,535,990, forward strand.
CATGTTTTACATTATATAAGTAATTAAATCATTATATGAGTAATAATAATATCAAGAACAACAAGTCCAAACACGTACGATAAATGAAACGATTTTACCCAAAATGTTGCTTTAACATGGAATTGACAAAAGAACGGGTAATATAAACTCATAAGTGAATCATATAGGATATCATAAATATTAATATGGTTCTGTTACAAGTTAATAATATGTTTAAACCCACTATACAAGATTATTGGACCCATACGGATGAAATTGGACATAAGGTAAGTGATAATTTTTCAATCTCATTTTTATCCGAGATTGCTTTTATGTAAGTATTTAATGGGGTTATATTTTTAATCCATCTACATAAAAATGTTTTTAATAAAGTGTTTAATATTCTACCATGTATGTTTAAAATCATGTTTACTCCTCTTTGACTTTTACTTTGTGTTATGGAAGGATTATTTCTTTTCTTTACCATACGTGGTACTTTTTGACTTTTCTGTTAAAAGTACGAGGAGAATGTTTTTTTAACTTATACGGCATGAACATATTTTTACAGTTTTATAACGCCTTATTTTAATGATTATTAATCTACAATATTTCATTACTACTTTAAACAAAATCCTTTTCTTTTAAAATTTTATGGCATTTTGTAAAAATAAAATGATTTTGAAGAAGAAAGTATATTTTCCTCAAGAATTCATTTCAAGTGTTTTATCAAAATCATTTTCCATATAAGATGACATTATTTCATATGTGTATGTTTCAAGTATAATGCCTCTATTATTTACAAGGTTTTATTCTTCTTATGATTAAATTATATCCATTTGTTTCATATGGATTATTTTATGATGGGATGATGTTTATGAAACCCATTTTATTCTTTGGTTCGTGATGAAGGATTTATGTTTATGTTGTGGTACACGTAAGAATGATTTAATTATGAGATGGGTGGGACCTATATATCCCTCCAATGCATTGGGTAAAGATTTATATCTCATGAGATGGAAATGGCTGGAATGGCAAGTTAATCCGGTTCAGTGATACATGACTAGAATGAGGAGTGAACTCGATTCAGTAAGGGACTTTGTCCACTATGATGGTCTTGGAAGCAATACCTTGGCTACTATGGAAATAAAAACATGTTTTTAATGGTTTTTCACAATTAAATCTTTTATTTCCATGATATTTTATCATGATTAATGTTCCTTTATGATCTATGCCTTATGTACTGCCATGTTTTATTTCATTGCTTAAAATTTTGATGTTTAAACATTATGTTCATTTTTTTAAATTAAAATGTATATGGTTTGTTTTATTTTCTCTATGCATACCTTTACTGAGAATTTGAGTTCACAATTTATATGTTTTCTTTTCCCCAGGATATAAATAAAGGTTTTAAGTAAGAAAACAAAAGGTGGAGATCTTTATGGGAGATGTTGAAGATCTTTCACCATTATTAGAAGATTATGTTCTAAGTTTCCAAAGACACTAAACTAATACGGTCTTTGGGTGTCTATTTTTGTTATGTATTAAGTATTCTGAAAAAGTAATTTAATTTCCATGTACATCAAGCATGGAGTATCTACATGTGGGGTCCACCAATTTCATCAGTTGACGTTTATAGAAAGTAAATTCCATGATTATATTCCTTGTAATTGTATTGTTATTATATTTTTATATATGTGATTAATTGTTGGTGGTTATGCAGACAACTACTTACATCCCATGTACGATGTTATTCCAGAACGAGGTATTAAGTTTATTACATGTTTGAGCCACTGTTGAGCTTTGACTTGGATTGAACCCTCTAAGGGAAGTATTTTCTATGTAAAATGGAATTTTTTATAATGTGATCTTCATAATGGAATGTACCATGTATTCTCACCACTTGACCCAAATAAGGTAAGTTCTTCAAATTGATAATTAAGTGTGAAATGGAAATTAGATAGTATATTAAGTATATGACTTGACCGAATTAAATGTGAATGATTAATAGGTAGAATTTCTATATATTCCCTTACCACATTAAAATAAGGTAGTGGAATGATCCTTAATTATTGGATATGCCTTAAATGTAATTAAAAAAGGGTTCATGCTACTTGGACTTGTCACACTAATGAAAAGAAAGGATTGAACCTAATGGAATATTGATTTATTATGACTTGATTAACAAGTTTTATGCTACTTGACCTTAAAATACTAATAATAGGAAATGCTTGACCAAACAATGTGTTACATGACATCATAATTAAATAGGAATGGCCTGACTCAATCCCACTTTGGATTCTTACCAGGGAATTCGATGATCACTCAGGAACTCCATTCTAATTCAAGGATATGACTTGCATAGTATGAGACTGACCATGATCATGCTCCTGATTTATTCTTTGATGACCAGTATTACATTGTAGGTTCCATATAATTGTATTGAAGGATGCTTTGGATGCACTCCTTGGATCTAGAATTGATAGGTCAGTACCATGGTTAAAACCCATAGGGCCCAGTCATTACATAGCCTAGTTTTACCTTGAATGAACTCGTTGATATCAGTAGGAACATAATTGTGTAATGAAATGGACTATGCACTTTGTATTACATTCTTAACCATATTCAAAGATACATTTTTCACTGAGTTAGAGACCCTTGAGGTCTACATCGCCTTGGTTTTTTACCTATGGACTTCACTATTAAATATCATTTCTGATTTTCTTGTTACTACTTGGAACATTTTCTATTCATAACATGTGACATATTTTACACTATAAAAAAATATAATAATGAATTTTATTCCTATTTGAACCCAATCATAGGGATTAATTAGCTACTTGGGTATTTAGTAACAATATACTGCTTTTCATTATACCTCAATGCTTGCACACTATTACATTTCCATTACACATGACATATGGTATAGACATTGTTGGTGGTGGCCCACTAAGATTTATCTCGCAACCTCTCCGGGTTCCATTTGGTACATAGAGTAGATTATATGACCGCATGTGTTGATAAATGGAGTTATACGACATCGAACAATTGATTTATTACTGTTTAGGATGGATCATGATATCATATGAGTGATCTAGATCACATGATTCTTGGGATATACTTTTGATTTATATTATACTTTGGTTGAACATGTTATGCCTACTATCTTGTATCCATGTTTTATAGTTTTCTAGTGATATGGAATATCATAATCAGTTGTTTTATTCTTTTATGTTATTACAATTATTCTAGTTATTCATGTTATTCCAGTTATTATTACTGTTGTCTCTATTTTCTGTTGTGCCTTCTGTTTACTTAATTTTTATCCACTATTTACCTCAATTCAGATTTATTCGATGCACTACACTTTGATAATTATGAAATATTCTTCCCATGGACACACACTAGTCCATCGGTAACAGTTGGAAGCCTCTTTCATTTGAGGGATATGTGCTTGATTCCTTGTGGGCCACCAGGCTTAGGAACCTATTATGTGACATCTGGGTCCAGGACATCAGACTGTGAGAGAAACAAGAACAGAATATTGATAATACAATATATAGTTATTAAATTTAGATCTATCACCCAATCACTCTATGATCAAAGATCTAGGGGAAATGATTTCAAAAATTACATATATGGTTTCCATAGACTGGGAACTCAATGTGAGTGGGGAATAATAAAAAAATAATCACTCAAATATGGGTAAAATAAATGTTTTGGGGGTTGTGTTAGTGCATGCCTGGGATATATAGTCCCAACAATCAGGCAGTGAACTTTACATTACTTACAAGATTTTTTTTCAATATACATAAATAACATGAACCATCATAGTGATGGGATTTATCATATAATATCATATAATGTATTAAATACAAGAAAAGTTGTTAAAATCTTGTATACATGAAAGTAATAGATTATATAAGTCTATGATGATAAAATTTAAAAATTTAATAATTATATATGATATTTTTTTATTAAAATAATAATATTGGTTGTTTTTTGCATCAATAAGTTTTAACGCAATAATCATTTATATTAAAATGAGGATTTTGAATTATGATCCTACCATGATTCAAATAATATTTTTCATAGATTTTACCAATGAATGGAATTTAGGTAGAGTATTTTTTAGAGGGTCTTGTATGGAAGATAAAATAATTACATTATAATGTAATGATTCTCATAAAACCAAGAAAATTCAGTATACATATGGCACCGATGTTGGTTTATCAAATTAGACGTGATTAATCTAAAACTTATGCATTGTTTTATTAGTATTATCAAAGGAGTTCAATAATATTTATGTGAGTGAATAATATTATATAAAACAAATTCTCTACATTATAATTATTGATGTTGCAATAATATATTAATTATGGAATGATTAAAATTAACCTATCAAATTATAAAATTGATTTAATACTATTTGATGGTAATCCTGAAGTATTATAGGTTCTGTTGATATGTGAAGATTCGTATGGGTTGGGATTAATATATATATATGATTTTTTCTCATAAGTCATAAAAATATTATTCTTTACTATATGACCCAAAATGTATACCATGGGAATTGGAATACACTATGTATTTGGTATACCAATGTTGTATCACTACTTGAAAGGGACCCTATACCAATGGAGCTATACCCATGGTTTAGAAAAATAGTGTGTATATATTTTATTGGAAAGCATATACCAATGTTTTTTTAAATACTTTTTCCATATAGATTTAGATTCGGAGGACAACTCAGGCTCCTCCTCCCCTCATAATCATTCAATCCCTACTTCCTCTCATATATTTGTATGTCCCCTACACCTTAGTAAATTTTGGCCTCCTCCCTCCCCTCCCTAAGAATATTTGGAACCCACTTCCCCTCCTCAAAAGATATTGGCTTCCCAACTTCCCTCCTTGAGTGGTCTTGGCATACTTAAGGTGATATTTCACACATCCTAAGTGTTATTCAACTATTTGTAGTTATTTTTTTGGGTGTGATCAATGAGAGATAAAATTTTCAAACCTCATATTATTTAATATATATTATTAGTTAATATTTTTCATGTTTTTTAAATTATCGATCAATGATTTTCCATTTTAGTTTATGTATTTTGTCCTATTTTTCTTGGAATCCCTTTTTGGGGATTATAAACATTGAGATTTAGAGTAGTTTTATCTTAAGGATGTCTATCCATGTAATTTTTTGGGTATCTCATTAGTTTATCAGTCTGAGTGATGGTTATTTTGGAAATTTTATATGATTCATTTTTTATTTTTCAACATAAGTGGTGTGCACCATAGAAACTTATTTTCCAGTTTGTAATGGCATGGAAACAACCTAGACTGAATTCATGTGCCCTTGGGGTGTATTTTTGTTTCATATAGTATCAGGGAATCATCCAGACCATGTACTATATTATAATCAAATTGGGATGGTATTACATGTATTTAAATATAAAAATCCTCATATTTAGGATGTGACCCTTTAGTTAGAGTTCTATAATTTTTTAACATTTGGTGTCACCCCTTGTTGAACACTTCATTGGAAAATGGTTTTATATTATAAATTAATTAATTGTTTGTGACCCATGAATGGACATGTTAATTTAAATGTTGTTCTATAACTTGGAATGGGATTATATTCCATTCCAAGTTCTTGTAAAAAACATAAATGGATTTTAATAAAACGTTTTTGTTTAAATTTTTTGTGTTGAGAATGAGCTTGAGGTTTTTAAGTGTTCTTGTTTTAAATGGATTTCATACATTGATATTGGGTGTTTTTAAAGTGTTTAATGTATTTAACATATTTTTTTTGATTTTAAAAATGATTTTGTTTACCCATATACAATATCTTAGAAAACATTTTCCAATATTGGTTGATTTCTAAATCAAATTTTTTTGATCTTTAAAATATTTTAAAAAGTAAAAAAATTGGATGTTTTATTTTAAAAGGTTTTTTATCCAATGTAAATTATGTTTTGAAACTCGTTAGTGGATGTGAGTTTTTTACAAGGTGGTGTAAATAGATGTGTGGGTTTCCCTTGAGTTTCAAGAAGTATTTTAATAAAACCAGCCTCAAATTTAAATTGTGATTTCTTTTTAATGGGTGATTTAACATGGAATTGCAAGAATGTTTCACTAAAGAAAAGGATAGTTTGGTATTTTTTGAATAATGGGTTATTATAAAAGGTTTTAGACCCTCTAATGACACTTTTCAATCTTGTATGACCATGATTTTTTTTACATCATGAAGGTATGTTTATTATTGATTCATTTATATATAATTTTTTTTAAATAAATAGGGATTTTTCTTTGAGAGGATGTGGGAGGTGATCCATGTGTCATTTAAATGGTTTATACATCATATTTATAATTTGTTGATTGTTATCACCTACTTTTACTTTTAATTGTAGACACCGGTTAATGGGGTAGGTAAATTAGATGGTTGATTCCATGACCTAGGATTATGTTTTCAAGGAACATTGACCAAGACCAAGGGATCCCATAGAGTGGAAATTTCCCCCTGAGAATGGATGAGCTTCCAAATTATATAGGGGTGAAGTGTGATTTTGGAACCTAGTGTTGTTATAATACATGATAGAACCCATTTTTTAGTGTATATTGGTCAGATCCACGACATTTGGATCCATTTTAGGATCAATTTAGAAGATTAATCACATATATCGATTTTAACCCATTGTTCTTAGATTATTTTATAGAACCTACGTTCTTTATATTTGTTGTTTTTATGTGGATTGACATAGAAGTTCCAAATTGTGTGATTCATTATTATTTATGTATGGTTTACATCTATATGTGTTGAATTGGGATTTAACAAATTTTTAAAATAAATAAATAGAAATTGTAATCATATCGTTTCAAAATATTTTGTAAATGAGTTTGAAAGTTTGTGTACACTAAAGTGTAAAATTTTATTTGGAAAATATTTTTTTGAATAACATTTATAGGAATGAAAGTTATATTTGTTAATGAAACTATGAGTGTGTGTTGGTTTTAATTACATTTTTTTGGGAAAATTCATATTTTATTTATAGAAATGATATTTTTCAATGATTTTTGGAATTCTTTTATATATTAGAATCCTATTTTGAGTTGGAAATTAGTATTTTAGAATGTGGTGTTTGTGATTTTATATCAAACTAGGACATTAAATAGGTTGATTATAAAATATTTATTGGATGAGGGAATATTTTTTCAAGTTAATTTTATTATTTAATTAAAATTATGTGAAATATTTTTCACACACTTTTGATGTTTTTTTAAATTCATTTATTAAAACCTTCTGAAAAATGTATATTCATTTATTTCTTTCTACTTTTTTCCTCACATGATATTCCTTGGAAGAAGTTCAGATAATGACCATGATATTAAATTCATAAATGTCTGGGATACCCACTTATTTGTAATCATCGCTTATAACATGTTTTTTAACTAATTATTTGTTTTCCTAGATACTAGTATGCTTTAATTAAATTAATATTAAAAAAGGTTGTAATGAACTTTTTAATTATGGTGTACATTATTTATTGGAGCATTAATTTTTTTCCTTGTAATATAATGGATAGAAGATTCACGTATCATACTTATCAGATTTGAACTTAGTATAAAATAATCTTGATTTTTTTAGATTTTTCATTTTACAATGATATATATGGAGATTGTATATAGCTTACATGACCTAATTATGTTGGAAGACCGTGGTTATACTGGTAGGAATTTATATTCCATATAATTAAAGTTGTATTTCAAAAAGACTATTATATTTAGTATGCCCATGGGGAGATGAGACAATATTCTATTATTAATGAATGAAAAGAAATAAGTGGTATGGAGAATTTGATATTTTATGAGTCTCTATTTGTTCATCATCATGAGAGAAAAATCATTCACGTGAAAGAAGGTAATGATACCAATAAACTTGCGGAAAAAAGTGAAGATGATGATGTTGAGTGAGTGAAAATTTAAATGGATGATTCTAGAACTCTAGTATATTAGAAATGTACTAAAATAAAAAATATAGAATTTTTAATGTCGATATATCATGGAAAACCCATATATGGGGTCTCTAATTATTCCATTTTATATATTCTTACATGTTTTAATGTATTTTCTTCTTGATGTTGTATATACTCAATAAAACCATTTTAAGGCATGGAAGTTATTTAAAATCATGTATTTTCTATAAATAAAGATGATACTCATCTAAAATATTTCATTTGGGGAGGGGTGGGTGGGAAGCGGACCTTAATGACTATAAACATTTTGGTACATCTTGATGAAAGGAAAATGTAAATGGAATGCCATATTTTGTTCCACAAAAACTCTTGTGGCACTTTTCATTGATTTTGGGGATTCAAAACAACTTCATGTATGTAGAAATCTTAGATAATATGCGATGGGATGAATCGTAGAGAATTAAAGGTAATTATGAGTTGGTTTATCCTATAGTTGGATTAACATGAATGGAATTTTATTTACAACACTGATTTTTCAGATGAGGTGCGTAATGTCAGGTTGCATCTCTCTTGTGATGATTTTAATCTATTTGATCATATGTTTTCTACTCACAACACATGGCCAATTTTTATTCACATTTATAATCTTCTTATGTGGTTGTGTATGAAAATCCTTTCACTTTCTTTAGTATATAGATATCTAGTCCATATAATCCCAAATATTATATAAAAATATTATTGTATCCTTTAATAAGAGAGTATAAGTAGCTTTGGGATATGGGTGTGCACACATTCGATGATTCTTCAAAAAATATTTTACATGTGTGCTTCCCTTCTATATAATATAAATTATTTACCTTCTTATAAAGTGTTTTATTGTTAGAGTGTGAAGGTAAAACTATCATATCATATTTATGGAAAGAATACCTATTTGAGAAGGTATATATATTATTTTTGTTCCAGTTTCATGGGGGAATCAACGATTCTTGCCAATAGTTAATCATCATAGAAAGAATCATCAAATGTTTGATAATACTGTTGACACCAAACAACAATATGAATGTATTTGAGGAAGTAATGTTCTTAATGTATTGAATTATTTCAAATTTTTATTAGGTAAATTTTATCTGAAATATTACAAGTGGAATAATGTTGACATCTACTCCTCTTACAATTGGAAAAAGAGAAGTATATTTTTTGAATTACCATATTTGTATAAAAATTTTGTTACATTACTAATTAGTAATAATGAACATTGAGAAAAATGAATGTGAAATGTTTCTTTCAATTAATCTAAATATAAATGGGAATACCAAATATGACATCCAATCTTGCTGGGACTTTTTATGTTGGCGTAATCTAGTATAACTGCATCATGGGTGTATCGGTGAAAGAAAATGGAATATTCCTCATGCTTTTTATGTGGTGAAACCATCAATGAAATATCAATTTAGGGTATTATCAGAAAATGTAAGGTTTCTTGATGGATATTCCAGAAATGTATCTAAATAAGAAAATAGAAGGGATTTAAAACTAAAATACCTAAGAACTCATGTTTATAAAAACCATGTAAATGAATTTATTCCATTATCAATTCGAGATTTTATATCAAATATTTTAATGATGAAAGTGGTTCATTTTTGAAATTTCTTTATATTCCTTTATGCTAAAAGTTTATCAAAGTCATTCATTATAAAAATGAAGAAATATAACCATTAATTTTGTGTGAGTTGAAATTTGTTTTCCTCTATCATTATTCACATGCATGTAGTGTTTAACAGTTAATCATCCAAATGAAACACTTCTTGGGGGAGCTGTTTCTTTTTGGTTGATGTATCGTAATGAAAGAAATATGTGCACCATAATATCTTATGCACGAAAAAATAATTATCTTGAAGGTTCTATTATGATATTTTCTATGACTCCAGAATGTATCGATTTTTTTCAATGTATTTTTCTAATGTAAGAATAATAAATAACTGGAAAATGAGAAATAAATATGTATATTATGAGGAAATTGAGCCATATTTTCCATATCTCCCCCAAAAAAGAGGAATTGTTGGGTCATATGAATTGGCTAAATTGAGTCTTGTAGAGCAAGATATGGTACATCGCACGGTCTTGTTTAACCTTGGATTGTTCGATAACTATATCAAGTATGTAATTTTGATGTTTATATGTTATATAATACTTTTCCATTTCACACATACCATATAATTTTATTTTCATTTTATAAAGGTAACATAAAAAAATTATAAGCAATGTTTTTCTTTATTTTCCTTTGAGATGTGAAGATAATTTTAATAGAAAAGAGATTCATTCATGGTTGGAATCAAATGTATGATCATTAATTAAATTAACATCAAATATAGATATCCATTTAATTGTATTATTCATATAAATTTCAGTTATTGAGTTTACCAATTGACTTCATTTATCTTGAATTAAGAGTATTATATTTTTGTATACATTCATTAGTTCTTGAGTGAAAATAATTAATAATAAATGGGTATAAATTTGTTAAAACTAATCAAGTGATGAAAATAAGATCATTATACAATGGAGTTATGTTAAATATTACAATGAATTTCTATGTAAGTGCTTCAAATAGTAGGCCCTGATATGAAGTTCTGTATTATTATATGCTTGTTGAGAAAATATTGTTATTGGATTACAATTTTCAATGTTGAGTCACAATGATTAAATTTAAATGTTTTGATTCCTTAATGAGACATGGTATATTTATTGATGATTGTGGATTTAGAGTTATTTACATGAGTCGCTTCCTAGCAACTGATGAACCATACATTTGGGAATCAATAGAAAACACATTTTTAAGTGAAAGATCAAAAAAGACCTGATTATGATGTCATTAATTATGTAATCACAAGATATATTTTTCATGATTTTGGCAATGATATTTCCACCATTGACGCCCATATTAGTGTTGGAAAAAAATATTGAATTTAATGAGTCAAATATTCCCAATGTGAGAGTTGATTTTGAACCTAATGTAGTGGTGGGTAATATATAGAAGCAACCATATTTCTTCTCAAATCTATTATTTTACCTTGACATGAGTTTCTCTTGTTGGTATTAGTGTAATTATTTTAATTTAGTTTCAATTTGGAATGATATGTATGTTTCAATATTTTTTGGTTTTTTTAAATTAATTTGTTTTATTTCAACTCAAATAATTAGGTTTAAAATAGGTTTTTAAAAAATGTATAACGTGGTTTTAATTATTTTTACTAAATCATGTTATGAAAATATTCATTATTTAATTTAATTTTATGTTTCATGCATTATTTTAATAAACTTTTTCTAAAAATTGTACATTTCCTTCTTATACAGATTATGAAAAATAATTCAAAAGTTTGAAGGAAGCAATTATTTGATGTTGATCAACTGATACATGAGCTTCGACTTGATTCTCTGCTTCCCATAGTTAGTATAATAATTTTAATAATTTTATTCTACATTATATATAATTTCATGTTCATATTCCTTATCAATTTTGTTATGGATATTCGGTTGCACTAGATCTGACTCCTCCTCATCCTACCATCATGGGTTTGAGTGAGGATGCTCTTATATCTATATGGAACACCAGTCTTAAATGTTCCTACCCTAACCCACTATATCACACTCCATATACCCCACCTTTTTATCCACCACATGATCCATAGAGATGTTACCACCCATGCATCCATCATCATCTCACCTATCCTCCTATTTCCATACAATGTCTAAAACACATATAGGGATGTTTCTACCCATGCATCCATCATCATCTCACATAACATATTCCTTTCATACCATATCTATACTGCTTTAAGTGATGGTTCCACCTTTACCATTTCCATATACTCCGAGGTATCCCCATCCCTATTACCCCCTTCCAGACATGTCTACATCACCTAAATTTCCATATATCAATCTAGGATCATATGGTTTTGTTCCTTCTACTACCACTCAAGTCCATATAGATCACATAGAGAACGCATTGAAACAATCACATCCTTATGAGGCTACTGATCTAAAATAGCCCCTAGGTTCATTTGATCCTATTAATTAGAATGCATTAGGGTTTTTATTACAAATATTTCAATTTATGTCACTTTATTTTTTTCCACTTGAACCATGACTTAATTGTTCAATTTTAGCACTTTTATCTCATTCAGTAGAATATTCAAGTAGGCGACATGGGTGAACCTGTATACGGGAAACCTAGAATAACCAAACTCAAATAATGGTGGATTACAATGAAGAAAATAATATGGTGGGTAAAAATTCTAGGTAATGTAGAAATTTCATGAACACTTTATCCAAGTATCATGATATATTTATAGTGGAATTATTCTAATGGAGACATCTTAGTAAATACGTCAAGGAAAATGAATGGGTGAATATATGGGTAAGAAAATTTAATATATATATATATATATGATTTATTTATTGGAATTTACAAGTTCGTTAAAGAGTTAGTTTAACATTCCTGATGGCGAAGATGCTAAGGTTATATGGTTTATGGATCGTGGGGAGTTATGGTGATTATATAAGCTAGAGTTATATAATGGTTGGAGGAGTAGAGTTGGTTCATATTTGTATGGTGTACCCAATTTCCCTGACATTCAAAAAGCACAATATTAAAAAATGATCACATATTGGAAGATTAATGAGTTTATGATATTACTAATATTTACTTGGTTTTCATATAAACTTTATTTATTATTATTTTTATTGAAATTAATTTTAGAATCATCAGGAAAAAATATAATTAACAAAAATTCAATGATGTATCTATACACATTGGGTGGAAAAAAATGCTTGAGTATGAGATGCACCAGGTACTGAAATATGAATTGAAATAATATAATGATTTATATTGTTTCTTAGTTAGCATTTCACGATGAATTTTATTTTTTATTATCACTAATCCCTTTAGAAAAGGAAAAAAATACCAATTTAAAATGGCATACAGGAATGTATTCCAAATGGAAATTAGGTCTAGAGGAAAATGGTCCAATTGTCCTCTAGTCTAATCTGTCATTTTTATCAATGTTTACCTATGTTTCAATTTATGAATTTATCACTCATTTAAAATTTATTGAAATTTATGAAATTTTCATTAATTGAAAATATCATTACCATTAATTATTATTCATAATTTTAAAATTTTTATATTATAAACATGTTTATATTAATAAATGGAATTTTTAGAAAGAATTATTAGGCATCGAGGGTCATGTACCTTGATAAAAATTGTTTTTCTCGAGTTGGAAGAAAAATGATGGAAGTGTAGTAAATGCACAAACCAAAGAAAATATTTAATTTTTTTATTTATATTTCATATATTTATATGAAAATAATTATTAAATTTTTTCTTTATATTTTCAACAGTCTTCCTTGGAGTCCCTCAATAAAAAATAAGATGATAACTTCAGGCCAAATGATCTTTTCAGTTAGGTATTAGTTGAGGAGAACTAGGGGAGAGTCTGATGATGGCCATGTAAAAACATAATTCAATCTAGGTTTTGGTACTCATCAGGATCCTATCAAGCCTATAATACCCCAAATCTACTAGTACTTGTGAATAAGTAGTTGAGGAGAAAAATAAGTTTATAAGATCACAAATGAAGTAAAAAAGATCATGAAAGAAGTAAGATGATCACTGAACAATTCATGGAATCTATGTTAGATATATGTTAAAAAAATACATTAAAGGATTATACTACTATTGAATCATATATGGAATCAATTAAATATTTAAATTATTCACCTAGATATAACAATGAGGTTTATAGTAATGATTTATTTTGGGGTGGTGGTGATGATGCTGTTGATGATGATGCTACTCCAGATGATGTAGTTTCCACTAAATATGATGTTGTTGGTGATAGAGATTTTACCCATGTAGATTCTGATGAGGATTATGATGTAGAAGATGGGGGATATATTAATCCCCTTATATTTTGTACTTATCATGAACGAGACTTGGGCATGTTCTTTAATTACTTGAGTTGATTGGTTTTATGGATGTAATTTTCTGTTAACGTATTTTATATTTATTGAAAACTATATAAAACTATTTTTTGAATGGTAAATGTCAAATATGTTTTTCCACATTGAATTTATAGTTTCTATTTTATTTTATTTATATGTTTTGGAGATTGAGGAAGAGTTGGTGCTGTAGTTTCTACCAAATAAAGGCATCAACCTATACAGATGGTTTGGAAAACCGTGGGTATAAATTCACTACTAGGATAAGCTATACCCAAAGTTCATTAAACAATGGGAATAGATATATATTAATAATATAAAAAACTATGTGTATGGTAGAATATATAGGACTTATTCACATGGTTTGTATTAAAACAACGGGTACATTAATATACTAATGCCAATAACTCACATGGTTCCTAAAACCATCGGTATAGAATATACCCAGGATTTATGGGGCTATAAAAAGATTTTTAAACTGTGAGTATAGGTATATTTTCAAGTAGTGTATGTTTCATATTTAATCCAAATTACTTGAGGTTTATAAACTATTTATAAATAGACCTTCATACTTTTATAATATTTTTAGGCCAATATTAAGGTTAAATTAATAAAGAGTGGTTGAGTATATTTCTATTCATATCATCAGTTGAGTTTTAACTAATGTGGGATATATATTCTCATATGAGTAGTATAACAGTTAGGCCATCAATTGAGATAAATTTATAAAGTGTATGATCAAACCTAGATAACTCCCATTTGACCTGATTACCAATTTGGGTAAGGGGATTGCGATGTACTCATCCATCTGGAAGAATGGAATATGTTGTGTTCATCCGTCTATTAATAATATTATCAATGTATCAAGAGAATATTAGTAGGATATATGTGATTAGAATAATCAATGTATTTTGGTCAAATGATGCCCCAGATAAAGGGATTATCGTTGAGTCAAAATATATACTAATTATTTTCCATTATTTTTTAGAAATCAGAGTTTCTTAAACAATTGATTACTAAATTTTTATATCCAATATGTTTTAGTGTGTTTATCTAGAATTTTTTTTAATATAAATGAAATATGTTTATAATTATTTTGAATATAAACTCATTTATCTTAATTAAAATTATAGAAATGAAACTGGATCAGAAATACATTAGACCCATACTTAATAAAATTGATGTTAGAACATATGCCTTGTCAATCGAACTGGTAATGTATTACACATCGGACTGATACCAGATCCGATATACATTAGATTAATACTCATGAGGATTATCTTAATAAAAATCATAAGTAACTATATCAGAATCAATTATTCTAATATTCAAAATACGCAAAATCTTATTTCTATCATAATGGAATACCTTTGACATTGTAATGGGTAAATCAATATGACATCGTAAAATCAATTACAACAGAGTCCTTGAAGTTAGAACTATTAAATTAATTGTGAAAATATCATAAAAAATATGACCTCTAATAGAAAATAAGGCCATTGTGAATTATTCCTATAAATATATGGTCATTAAAAGATTTTGTTTTAGGGATTTAGTCGATCGATTTCATTTTCAAATTTCTCATCACACAAGATCACTCTAGATTACAAAGCATTAATGGAATGTCCTTAGTCTTTTCTAAGTATTTTATAATTTTTTCTTCTTAAGGGAACCTTCACATATTGTCCTATTAAGAATTAATTTTCATTGTAATCATGTGTATAATATATTATTACAAAAAAGGGATTGGTGGGATTGCAGGATAGTGAATTTGATATTCTGATCGAGGGATTATGGAGATAGAAAGACTGATCTAATACATTCGATCTAAGGCTGTTAGGTACATGTAGATATAAAAGTTGATCATTATATTTAAGGATATCCTTTTTGAGTAAAGAATGAATTTATTGTATTTACAAAACATTGAATACCTTTATCCATGGATGGTGGCTACCATACACTTTAGGTTAAAAGAGACATATTCCATTTTAAATAGATATATGTATTTCTTATATTTTTTTGTATTACATTACTTGTTTCATAAAAGTATTTTATTATTATATTCCTATTGTAATTGATTTATCATAACATATCTGAATAAGATAAACATTAATATATTAATTGGAAGTTCTACGAATCTGATATATCATCATTGATATATTAAATCTTATATGATTACACTTATTTTACTATAATATAATCATATCTATTACGACTATGAACTATACATATTGATATTATCAAAATCATCCAAATTATGATATCATGGTAATTGGATTGAGGAGAAATTCTAAATATGATCATTCTGATAAGAGTTTTTGGATCTTTTTAGTTTAATTCATTAAAATAATTTTTTTTATGCTTAAAAAAGTTTTTTTTAACATACAATTCACCCCACATGTAATTGATTGATAATGAACATATTCTTTCGACCCTAATATCAATATATATAACATTGATATCCAAAAATTATATGATTATACATATTATTTATAATATAGAATGTGGACATATGTATAGAGATACACATGTTTTACAGATTTCATTCCATATCCTTTTGTATCTTCACTAGCACTTTTCTTCCTCTAGAGGCCTATAGTGGCTAATAATTATGTATTAGATAATTCATATTATATTCAATGGTATAAAATATAATGATGTAACACTTTTTGGTTGTCTTAATAAATAATATTCTCTATTATAATTTCTCTATATAAAATATTGAGAGCTACCACAAAAATATTTCAAAGGATTTTTAAAAAATTGATGGATTTTGCAAATGTTATTACATATGATGTAGAAAATTCTGAATAATATTTGTAGAATTCTAAAAATAATTTTTTAAAGATAATCAAAATAATTTTTGTAATATATATATAATGAGTTCAAGATATGGTTTCATTTGTCATTACATATGATATAAAATAAGTTTAAACTAATAAAATGACCAATAGAATCATGAAATCACTCTGAGAGGGGGGTGAATTTGTGTGACCATTTGTACCAAATTATTTTTCCATTTGAATTTATCATATCAATAATCATACATCTATTATCTATTATTTTATATATGAATCCACTTTTGATTAGTGAACACAAAATTACCACATTAAAATAAAAATAAAAAGAAAGAGACGTGCACATGGTATTTTTACAAGGTTTCACCCCAATGTAGAAATATAATCCTTAATACATTCATGTTGAGTATGGGACATATATATACAATACATTACTCTATTGAATACATTAAGGATATCAATTAATACTATTCAACTTTATTTCAATTATTTTACAATCTATCAATTGTGTTATTTATATTATCATCTGCCAATTTATAAAAGGTACTCTAAAAACATGAAATTGATCTTGAAGGTACTCTAGGATATCACTACATCACAATGGTAATATATTTTTCTCCATTTAGTGACCTCAACATCCAAGAGAAAATAATTTATAGTAGCATGAATGTGAGTCACTGTATCTCAACACAATCTCAACATTTATGAACTCCAAATACCATTTAATGATCAATAGCATGACATGCACACCTTCCATTTTATAAAACTAATTTCTTATTCTTATAGAATATAGATATCATAATTTATGTGGCAGGATATCATTATAGATTGATTTAAAAATAGAATTTAAATCCCACCAATAAATAAAACAATTGACCATATGCTTTTCAATTAATGATCTAGGCCTATAATATTAATATTCTTATACTAATGCTGGTTTTAGTTTGTTTTATTAAGTTTAATGTAGAACTAAAAATGTGTTGATGAATGAAAATAGGGTAAAATGGATAAAAAATTAAATGAGATAAAGGATACACCCCAAGATTCAACTGTAAGGATCCTTCATTGTTTAAATACATTAATTCCCTGGTCCTATTATTTGTGTCCCTCTAACTGGTCAACAAAAACTCAATATAATTATTATGTTAACGGAAATCACACTCAATACACCATCTTATTGATCATACCACCACTCATTGAAATGGAAAACAATTGTGAGCCTACACACCACTCAAACAATTAATTGCATGGTACACCTATGATTTGAAAAATGGGATTAAAATTGATTTTAGCAATTATATTGGAAATAGAGGGAAAGGGATCTTGAGGTACTAGAATTAAACACTACATTGGGTAAGCCACAAATTTTATATGAGATCATTTTAATCATAATTATAATGATCAAAATAAAATTTAAGGACATAAACATGAAAAGTTTGATGAGAAATAATTACTAATAAAATGAGAAAAAATAAACAAATTCTATATAAATCCCCCAATAGAGAAAACTATTTATGGCTAGTGGTTAATATTATTCTCCATCCTCCAAGACTCTATTGAAGTGAGATCCAATGATCTATTCATCCATGGATTGATTCTACATGATAATTATTTTGGTCCAAATTCATTATGTGGGTATATCAAATTTTTTTCTTTCCTTGCAATTCCTTCACAAAATCTCTATATTTTTCCTATTCTCGATTAATTTCAAGTGGGACACTTGGAATATATATTCCTGATTTGGTCAAACTAATGAAATGAGTTCTTATTATTTCCCTAACCATTTAAAGAATTTAATATTTTAATTACCTTCTTATATAATTGAGTCTTTGGAAGATATGTTATGAATCATCATTTTAATTTTGAAAAAATCTTACATACCAAACTTCTCCCTTGCTTAACGATCTCCAATATCATAGGTATCACCCAAAAACTTATACATGATCCATATTAATCTAAAAAACTATGTATATACCTCTTTATTTTTAAAATATTTTATATATACCCTTACTCATTGAGAAATTTGGTTATGCATGCTGCTTCATTGAATTTTTCAAAGAGAGAAATGTTAATCCTAGATGATTATCCTTTATGAAAACCCCATGTATCATAATTAGTAAGGAAAACATATATTAAGTATTCCATAACTAGGATAAATATCAAATGTATCAACTATGATCCAATGGATTCTGCATATTTTGTGATATCCAATTTCTTACATCTCCAATGATTAGCCTAAAAAAATATTACATATATAGAATTGCTCTTCAAAACCCATACACATTAACTTCATCCAATTGTAAAATGAAAAAGAACATATGTATAGGTCAGTGTGACTCAAGAAATATTATGTTTCATCTATTAGGTCTAAAAATGTTCCAGATCATGCTATTCTCTGTAAAAGCTTATTAATATATTTATTTATTTAATTCTCAGTCTAAATGACTCCAAAATTATATATATGTCCTCTATGGTTCAACAAATGTTTTGTGTCATCTATTTTGAGGGTTTTTACTTTATTTATTTCACCAACATTATATAAATAATAAAGGATAAATAATTTAATATAATATTTATTCAGGTGATCCTATAATTTATTTTAAAAAACTAAAATAAGAATTTTAATATTTTTAGAAATTGAATTATATAATATAAAAAAATCAATGTATGAATATTCCATTAATTTAAAAATTAATAATTCAACTATAATAGATGTTTTAATCCATTTAACAACCTAATTTATATTGAAAATATATATAAAATGGTTAACATACCATATTTCACCTAATTTATTAGGTTAATTGACCATGAAAATGGGTTATAATTTTAAAAATGTTGCATCTCATCACCCCCATCATAATATTTCACTCTTTGACAATAAAATGAATTAAACTAAAAAAATATCATCCTTCCTAGTTAAAAACACACAAACTTGGAAAGGAAAAAATGTTAGATTTATTAATTATTGAATATACCATCCCTTATCTATGAGTAAACATCACTAACCCAATTTATTTTAAAAACTTTTTCATGTTCCAGGTTTAAAAAAAATATTTAAGTGGAATTAATATTTTAAAAAGTGTGATTTTCATAAATTCTAATTTTTTGAGTTCCATTCAGTAAAAATAAATTTACCAAATCCTGATACAACACAAATTTCATGATTATATGTCAATGTATCTATTATTTATATAGGTTCAATATCCCCTTCACCTAAATACATTGAATTGTGAAAACTATCCACTAATTTAATTTTATCACAATCATGTTTTTGAAAAGAAAATATTTAGTGTATAAATGGATTGATTAATTACTCACACAACCCATGACTAATTTTCTCAAAAATTAATGTTGGATCCTAATTTTAAATTTTAATATAGTTTTAAGGGACTTATATATATTTATTTTTAGTGGAATCAATGTGTTATTATTTTTCACAAAGGAAAAGTTACCTATGGTAAAGTTCAATATTGAAATTTCCATATGTTGTCACTTTTATTCAACATAAATATTTTTTTAAACTCCTTCTGCTGTTATAAAATAATAAAATACACGAAAAATTCTAACAATCAATTTGAAATCACCCAACTTTAATAATTTCAAAATTTCTATAATCCCTCAAAACTAGATTGGTACTTTTTACTGGGAATGGTAGAAATTATGATCAAATCTCCTAACCCAAAAACACAAAAAAATAGAAAAATAAAATAAAAACTCACCATTAAATATTTTTAAATTGAATATTAAAATAATGATCCTAAAGATATTCTAAAAAGTTACAAAACATGTTGAAATTTCCTCCCCCACAATTGTCTAACACTTCCCATTTAAATCCAGCTATAATGATTAAAATATGTGTAAATGGATAGAAACAACTTGGTTATTATAGATAGATAGATTATTTTAATTCCCTTCAGTACAATCCATATCTAAATACCTGCATGAAAAACTATAAGAAAAATAAAAACATAAATGTGAAATTTATTAAAAACTAAGGAAAATTAAAAAAAGAGGTAAAGGGGAAGAGTCTTGAGTTATCCTTACTAATAGGAATTGTAATGTTACTATAAAATTGTAAAAACATACAATTATCCAAAGAAAAAATGGGGATTTGGTTTGTATAATGAAAACCACCTAATATTCTTTCTTGTTTTTCTACTCAATTTCAATTTCATTTAGAGGTATAAATTACTAGTTTACATTAGTATATCAACCTCTTCTTTAGAATTACCAGTATGTTTATGATCATGTATAGGTGGAAATAAAATATTTGTGTTAGCATATTTATCCCTTCTTTATTTGTAAATGTATCATTCATGGTATACTTGAGGGGTGTCATGATAGGGTACTTCCCAGGGTACTTCCAATTCCACCACAAACAAATCTATTCCTTTCATGATTGTAACCTATATGTGAATAGCCGAATAATCACTAAAAGATTATTGAAATTTATCAAAATAGAATTCATCCAAATACTTAAATGGTTCACTACATAGATTTGGTTCCATATTAAATTTACAACACGAGTCTATCTCTAAAAATTTATTTCCATCCTCTTAAAATTATAACACCATATTTTTCTCAAATCTATATATGTTCAATCATATTGAATCCTTCTCCAAATCCTCTAAATTCAGTTAAATTTACTCTGGTTTTTAAGGTGAAAATAGGAAACTATCCCATTATCTAGATTTTTTAAAATTAAAAAATGAACTCGATAATAAGACTCTCCCCCTATAAATTATCTTCAATCACCTTTTCTCCCTACCGAACCATCAGAATTTTTTTATGAAATTATAAATGGGAAACCCATTATCTTTTCAAATTATATAACATCTGAAGGGTTGTTTCATCGTAATTAAAAAACAATAAATTCCTGATATTAATATTTTATTTCATTATAATGTAGTTCATATTTTAATGCATAATATTGCAAGAAAAACATTTAACATCAGTTTTTAGGCTATTAAAATTGTTTAAAATTGAAATAAATTTTCACGGTGTAACATATTTTGTTTTCAGTTTGGTTTTTCTAACTAATGTTGAAATCATTCATTTAAAACATATCATATGGATTTTGAATTTTTTAGAAAAATGATTTTGAAAGTCTGTATATAATATTTTCTACAGATTTTTTCCATTAAATTATCATTAAATGAGGGTTTCAACATTTTATTTCTGAAATAATTACATTGAAAGCTCTGAAAATTCATTTAAAAGTTTATATTCCTAAAAATAACATTGAAAGATAATAAATTTTTAAAATAATATTAACAAATTCATTTTTCTTAACCTATATCATAACATCACAATATAAAAAATCAACAATACAACACAAACATTAGTAATATAACTCATTGAAAACTTTTAAATAAAATATTCTGAATAATATACACTTAAATAAAACTACATATATAAATTAAAAACAAATCAAATATTCTATAAATACATTTTTAAGATGGTTAAAGTCATTTGGTTTATATAGAGAAACATCATAAATAATCTATAACCACTTAAACTGTTATGAATTTCAAACGAAAAAATATTTTATTAAATTATTATTATTATAATAAGACTAAAATTTTGAAAATATGGGGTTTTCTAGTCATTATTATCTCATAAATGAATTATAAAAAAAATATATGCATTCAAATCCCTTTTTTGACAGTGAAACTATGTTTATGGAATAATATATTTAGGATAAAAACACTGGATATGTATGAAAATATATCTATTCACTAATATAAAGATATCTATAAAAACGTTCACATTTTCAATTTTATCGTGGGTCCATTTTGGAAAAGTGAGCCCTGTTGTACTCAATCCATAAATTTTTGTAATTTAAAATATTAATTATCCAAATATATTAAAAATAAAAAAAATTAATAACAAAAGGAATATAATAATACATAATACTTTAACAACATTATAAATAATTGTTGAACAACACCCAATAAAGAGAAAAACCTGTATACCATGCAATCAATTAGAAAAAATATGCATAAAATTATATATAACCTAAAATATAAAAAAATTAAAAATTGATAATAATATAATAAATAATTTTTCATACTTAAATACATCTTATTTCTTCTCAAGGAATAGAAAAAAAATATATGTATTCTCTATGATTTTTAATCATTCATATTTATACTCAAATATAGCATGTGAGTCCAAGTATTTCAAATTTATTGAAATACATTCTAGATCCATGAAACTATAAATATATATTTAATAATATTTTATGAAAATGTTATGAAAATAATTGATTATAAAAGTAAAAAATTATGTAAATATGACATATGTATAACTATGTAAATCAAAATTTTAATTGAAATTCAGATACATGGAAAAAATAGCTACACTAGTACAAGGACGTCGTCGCCCATTTAAAAATCAATGATCTTATTTTAAAATATATTAAATATATAAAATCAACCATAAATTCAATAGTCATTTGAAAATTATAATAATTATATAATAAAGAAGAAATCAATGGTACATTTTTTATACTATCATGATCCTAAGGAATAACTTAATCTGATGATTCCTAAAATATTTATTTTCATTGAAATGATTACTTTGATTGTCATATAATTTTATATAAGTTAAGTGTAAAAAAAATTTAATTATTTTTATTTTAATGATAAAAAAGGAAAACAACAAAAAACCACATATGTTAACTAATGATAATGACTAGCCTCACAAATTTTAAAATAAAAAAAATCTTAATCCATCTATGGCCACCTCTGTTGTAGGTAGTGGAATTGGAGCAGTTGGATCAATAATATCATTTAACACTACTCTTACCTAACCTCAGTATATAAACTAATTATGTAAATAATCCCCGAGATAATGTACAATTATTTATGATATAATATGTACATCTGGATCCCTAACATGCAACTCCTAATACATTGTCATGTATAAATTAGGAGGTAAAGGATCTGAGTAGGTAGACTACACTGGCTATTTCTAACTCCCAATTTTCACAAACATATAATGTATACATGATTTAATTCTATCATCTATCAATTAATTCAACTGTAAATGATCTTACATTATGTAATTTAATTCACCATTGATTTATTCCTCCCTCAATGTCATACTACGGTGTTAAAAAAATTCTATTATTAATTCCCATCTTATATCCTCTAATGTGGTATTGATTTGAAACCCTTCCCAAAGAATTTGTGATAATATTCATCCTACCATTAGGATAAAGATCCCCTATTTCACCTTCTAATAATGGGAATCATATAAAATAGAATTTAATATTAGTGGTATTGATTTATAAAATGGTATTATTAATGAAATAATAATTAATTATATAAAATATTATCATCTATATATTTTATTACAATGGTAATAAACAACCCTTTTTAACATACTCCCCCTTTTCCATTTTTCATGATGAGTAGGTGGAGATAGAGGACCATATTGAACCTCTTTGGAGCTATTACTGGACTTGTATACTAATTCATTTAATTTTTGATATTTTATATGCTCCTATAATAATTGTTACAATTTACATGAAAATATGTGAGGGTATAAATTATGAGACTATTTCTATTACTGAGCTATCATAGTTACCTATTAAATAATAAAAATATGAATAAGTTATCAAGTAATTAAAATTAATTTAGAAAACAATTACATACAATAGTTATATACCCTAAAAGGATTCCTCCTGCTAACTAGAGAATATCTTCTCCCATGTCTGCATATCCATATACACATACTTAGGTAATGTATCATGATTATTTTCACTCAAAAAAATAAAATATAATTGCCAAATTTTCTTAAAATCTCTCTGCTCATTTTCTATAAAGAAATAACATATTTTATTAATTGCTTTAGAATATTGAAATGAAAATGTAATATGTAATTGAATAGAATAACTAATAATCATATTACAATGTATTATATTTTAACCATTAGAAAAATAAATAAATTATTTTAAAAAATTTATCAATATAGACTCCCATAACTAATATTATATTGACAAGTTGATGATCCTATAATCCTGGACTAAAATACATATCCAATAATGACTCTACATATCCTTGTAACTCATAATGCACTTTGAATGTTTGCCAATTGGGTGGTCAAAATCATTAAACTCAATTATCATTATTTTCTCTCTAAATAAACGTGAAAGTATTTGTAAATGTGTATTCTCATAACTACTAACTTTAGGTAATATTCACTTCATAATAGAAGAAAAACTACATAAAATTTCATAAAATATAAGTTTAATTTCACTAAATAATTTAATTATTACTGATATATTTATTTGAAGAGATGTGCATAACATAGTTCCCATACCACTTTTTCAATAATTTAGAAATATTTATGCCACTTAAACAAAATTTTATATACGTATATTTTATTAAGATTACATAATTGTAAAAAAAAATTATTCATGAATTTATCCAATTATGATTCATTAATTTATTTAGGTCTCAATATAACAGGTGAATATGTTAAAACATTTAAATATTTAAACACACACACATACAAAAATAGATATATATAATGTAACAAACCTAGTGGGATGATAGCCCAAAAAACATAGCCACGCTCGAGCACAACCCTCTGGAAGATAGCAGAACCCCATCAACTGGAAGATAACAGTCCCCCACCTCTTTCTAGCCTAGATAACACACTGTAAGAACAATCCCCTAACTGAAAGGAAGTGTTATATCTACAAATTAATTATAAATACAAATTATTACTATAATGTTTTTTAAAAAAGTAATTTTTATTCATAAATTAATTATAACTAAAAAATAATTATAACAAAAAATATTATAACTAACAAAGAAATATATATATATATATATATAATAAATGAATAGATACAATTTATATTTAATAAATAATTAAAAAACCATTTTAAAATGTAAACTGAAATTTAACTTTTAAAATATGAATATTTCAAGTGAATATTCATGATAAATATATAAAAAAAATGATTTATGAACATTAAATTTCAACCATTAAAGACGATGATGGAATAAATGTTTAAAAATAGAAAAATAAATTTAACCAGAAAAAATGTAGATGTAGTTCGTATATCAGTGATGAATGTAGATAAATAATCCTTTGATTGAATATAATTAAGTGGATGTATTATTGACAAATGATCATTAATAATGATTATAGAACAAGAATGAAACAACTAAATAGTTCAGAGACCATTAAATGTGTCAACAACCAATGAAATGAAAACAAAAGAAGTGATAAGTCAAAAAATTATTGGAAGAAAAATTGTAAAATGAATAATACAGAAAAATTAGGTAGAGGGAGGGAATTAAAAACATGAGAATGTAAGGGTTTATGAGTTTTAATTTTGACAGAATGAGTTTTGATATATGAAAAAAATGTGCTGTTTAATTTTTAAGAAGTTTATAATTTCATTTTTGTAATGTTTAAATATAAAATAAGTTTTTTTACATCAATTGATAGTTAAAAATGAAATGAAAACCAAAAATATTTTTTTTCACTTCACGTAACCAAGAAATAGAATTGAAAATCCTGACTACTGAGGTTATCACATTGTTTTTACTATTAACTTATGAAAAAAACCTAACCCATCAAATATTTTACATTGTTTATAAATAACCAACATTAAATATGTCATCTGAAAACTAATTTTTACCATTTTAAGTGTATGTAAACAATGAATTAAATGAGTATTGTTTATGTTTTTTTCAAACATTATTTTTAGAATATAGTTCATTCTCTTAGTGAAACTGGTTTTGGATGTATTCTAGTGTATATTTGGGAAGCATTGAGTCTAATATATTTTCCACATTATACAACCCATTAATTCTATTTTTTTCCTTATCTGATACCTTCAAGTTGAGTGTTCAATATTAAATCATAGTATATGAAATTTGAGTACATAAATTAGATTTAATAAGAAAAAAATATAGTGAGTTCAAGGAATAATTATCACCCTAATTTTCTTTGACATCTTATTCTTATCCAAAATAATAGGCCTATAGACAAACATCGGAAAGAGTAAGAGATTGTGTATTTTCTTCATCTGTATCTTATTTATATTTCAAATGTTAGCATATAAAAGTTTATAGTTCTATTTCATCTTCATCTACCACCTTCTAATAATCTTATGTTTATGATTTCCTGAGAATTTAAAATTTTGAGTTGACTTGATTATGAAGGTTCCTCAATTCATACATGCTAATTACTTATCCATTATTCTATACATGCACTAGTTGATGAATTTTATGTTCAATATGTTTTCGAATAGAATGATTTGTTGTATAATTATTTAACATTGGATTGGACTTAAAAATAATCTCATCATCACATTCTAACTGATAATAATAATGATAGTACATTATTATATAAATGGACTATAATTTTTTCTCAACCAAGTAAACATAAAAGGTAATAAACAACGAAATAAAGAAAAAAACTCAAAACCATGATAAAAATAAAGTATACAACTAATTATAATTTATGAGAAAACATTTTTTTGTTAGATCATTTCCCAAGTAGGGGATTCATGTTTTTCAATACACAATTATGTAGGGATATAGAAATATAATTTATATCCTTATGTATGTTAGAAAATATTCTGTGAGTTTATTTCGCAAGGATATAATCCTATAGAATATCTAATCTTACACTTATACTAGTTTTTAAAACATTGATTATGTTAAAATAATAATCGTAAATTGGTCGATGAATTAAAATTAGAAGAAAAAAATAAAAAAATAGAACATATTGAAATAAATAAAAGGAGACACACATGGATTTAATGTTAATGATCCTACATTGTCTCACTAGTTTGATTATATATTTATATTTTATATGTACTTTTAAATGGTTACACACACCTCCACTAAATAAATTATGTTAATGGATAATGAACTTAATAAACCTCATTGGTTATTATAGAAAACCTCAATTAAAATGACCATAACAATGTGTACATACACAACTTAATTCACTGATCCCATCATACTGAAGTGTTTCAAATTGTGGGAGAGTAGTTTATTTTAGCAATTTGAAAGGAAATGGTGGAAAAGTTAGCTTGATACATTATCATACACTTATATTCCTTAATCACATAAATCCTCAAAATAAAATAAGAAATATAAATCCAACTACATGAGAGTTGGAATCATTATTTTTCATCTAATAGGTTATCATAACGTTATCTTCACATCATTGATAATATATTGGGAAAGATAGTTACAATATAGAAACATGGGGGAATTAAGAATAAAAAATAGTTTATATATAATAAATAACTATTAAAATTTATAAAATTATAGAAATATCAACTAAGTCCATTGATAAGGAATCTCGTTAAAAAATATAGAGGATACACTATTTATAGGTGCTGTTAAATCCTCCTGTCCATCTTCCTGGGATTTATTGTAGTGAGATCCCTCAATTTATTCTTCCTTATATGGATTCACATATAAAAGCCTAGTTTTTATATTCTCTACAAACATATTGATTTTTGCCAATGGGTCACAATTCTTTTCCACAATTATTGTCTTTTTCATATAATAGATGAATTACATGTGGAACACTTAAAAGTGATCTTCCAAACTTAGATAAAAAAGAGAAATCATTTTCAACCTGACCCCTTCCCATTCATAGAAATTCATATCTTAATCCCCTTACAGTATCACTATTTCTCTAGGAAAAATGTTATGTCTAATAATATATAATTAAAAATTAAAATATATCAAACTTCTCAAATAATTAAAAAACTTTTATATCTCACGTATCACCCAAAAACATAAGTATAATCCTTCTAAAACTAAAAAACCTATATATAATCCTCTATATCTAAAAACATGTAATATATTCTCTGGATCCTAAAAAATTTATGGATGATTTTTCTCTAAATTTTGAAAAGTAAAAATTGTTATACATACAAGACTCTATTTAAATACTCTCATGTATCATATTTAGTGGGGAAAATTTATAGTATATTTTCCCTTAATAGAAGAAATATATTTCAAATTTAGAAGTCTATAATATATTACTTATCAACTATTGAGCCATAAAAATATGTTTTCAATGTAAAATATCTCTTCAAACCCCTCACATATCAGGTTTCTCTAATAAGAAAAGAAAAAAAAATATCATATGAATTCTTCCGTGTTCCTGAGAATATGTTACATAACATCTATTGGGCCTTTAATATTTTACGCATAAATTAATTCTCCTTTAATAATATTACACATATCTTCTTTTTTTGATATCTCAAACTACCAATCACTATAATGTTATGTATAACTTATCCACTTCAGAAAATGTTTTATACAATCTATTATGATGTTAATACTATTTAAATATAATCAATAATCTCGAAATCATGAGGGGAATGAACATTATTATAAGATTTTTCACATTATTCAATCATTTATTTTAAATAATGAAAATATTAGCAAAAATCCATTAATAGATTTAATTCTATAATTCATTAAAAAATATATTGATATTAAATAATTTCAAAAATTAATAAAACATTTAAGATAATGATTTTATCCATTTTAAAAATTAAATATGGATTTATAACATTTTTAACAATTAGTTCATTATAGACACTTTAACTACATTTTGGGATTAATTATCATTAAAAAAAGATAAAATTTAGAAAATATTAGCTCCCATAAGTAGGACTAGACACATATTTCTCCATATTCTTCTTTATTCAATATTACCATTGATGATGATGAGAATATAGTTTCAACACCTTCATCCTCTTCCTTTATTTACACATCTTCTTCTTATTTTTTGTCCTTTACAAACCTAAAATATAGTTGAAATGTTATAACACCTCTCTCAATATTCTCCCACAAAATGATACAAATGATGTTCATGAATATTTTAGTGTTAGATTCTACTAATTCTCACCAAATTCCCACTAACTTATTTGAATCATATGAATACAATATCAACATTTTGAATATAGAAATTCTACAAAATTAGTAATAGTAATTTTATCAATATTAACATTCTCAAATGGTATTATAAAAATAATAGTCTTCTTACATAAACTTGTTTACAATATTCTTTAGCATTCCACAAGCTTTAATTTCTATTAATAATTTTCAAATCATTGTATTTGAAAATACAAGAATAATAGAGAATTGATATTATCAATATATTCTCATTTATTTCTCTAATAATATCAACATTAATAACTATTGACTCTATAAAAGGATCGTAATATTTAAATCCATGATGGAAAACTTAGCATCACCTGGTTTCATTCTCTAGAATCCCTACAATTTTTCAAATTAATAAATCTTACATAAGAAATGAAATATCATACATATCATATATAATATTTTACATATCATAAAACATCTAATACTTTTTTCATTCTCTAATTTTTTAATATCTAATGTATTCAATGAAATCTCATAAATACTTATGTATAGTTCTTAAGAAATTACATATCCCAGTAATAATTGTTCATTTTTCATGTCAAACTATGCACTCTGAAATATATTACATATCAATATCAGGTTTTTATCATTTATATATATTTTGTATGTATAAAATAAAGTCTCTAACATATGATGTAGATAAATATTAAGTATTGAAATATTACTTTTTCCTTCCATATATTTTTTCACGCACTAAAAAAAGTATCTTATCATTACTCAATCATATATTATGTTTCACAGTGAGCTTTGTAACTGTTCTTATTTCTAAATATTTGAAACTCTTACATATGAACTGGAAGTTTCATATATTTCACCTAAAGGGTTTTACCATTTTCCACATTTAAATATAAATAATAACTATTATATTATGCTTGATCCGAAAAATATTTTGTGTTACAATTCTTATATGCTTTTACTAATTTAGAACACAACACTAAATTTATTCTTATTAGGTAAAAAGACTTCTTTATACCATTAATTCTTAATAAAAAAATTCACTCTTAAAATGTATCTAACACTAATATTTAACTTATCCAAAGATTAATGTCTTTTAGAAAGGAATACTGTTTTACTAGAAGGAAAAATCTAATTTTATCCTACAGATATAAACAATGTTTATCAGATGGATGTGTGAAAAGAACATTGGATGGATGTATATTAAGACTATAGGATGAAATGAGTATAAATTCCATTGAACGATGTTCTACAAATTCCATCACACATAGACCGTTGAACGAAGACAAATAAATTCTATCAGATGATGATTAACTATGCCTACATGATATATATGTACACTGTATACTAGATATATATTTGTTGTTTCTTTATGTTGAAACTCATTAGATAATTTAAATGATGATAATATTGGAAGACCATTGAATAGATTAAATATCTAATGAAATATAATGATGATCTGTTTGAGGAAATTTCATTGATCCCAAGAAGTATAGAATATAACCATTTGAAGTTTCTCTATAAATCAAACTATATCCATGATTAGAGGAAAAACCTGACTCGATATAATCTAAAGATTATTTTTATGTTTTTAAATTACTTTTTACTAAGTTTTATTTAATTGTAGTCATTATAGAGTTTCCCAAAAGAATACATTTGTGATGATATCACTATAAATTCATTATTTTTTTTCTTTTGTAATATTTTTATTAGATCTTGTGATTGATGGATCTTAGAGACTGAGAGATGGGGGTTTTATAGTTAGTGTGATCAATGGCTCCAAGGGATATGTAGATAGAGATATGTCTAATGAGGTTGATTGCGGGTTTCTAAGGTTTGGAAAAAAACCCTTCCAATAGATTGAAATTTTATGATACCTTAATACGGGTTCACAGACTTCCTTAACACAGTGGATGAAAGTGAAGACCTCACTATGTTAAGTATCTTTATGTTTTTTACATTCAATTATATATGTTTCTTATTATTTTTTATAATATTTTATATTTCCATTTATCAATTTTTTTAAAAAATATTATACTATGTCATATTAAATTTATTCAAACTCTGAATTTATAATTTATTTTGGAACAAATATTTACCCGATACCATTTATTAAAAACAAGTAGTTGGGAAATTATATGTTTAAATTTCTACAAATGATAATTCATCCCCACATTGTATTATTTTTAATACTTTTATGATCCTACACATCTTACATATTGGGCATGGTATCCTTTCTATATGGTGTATCCTTTTTTAATTATTTCAAAATTGTTTAGAAAATATATTTTAAATGAATTAAAATATCATATATAAAAAATAATATCCTTTCCATTATATATTTTATTATACACTCATGAAATATCTTATGTATCTTATATATTAATGAAACATCTAGGACATGGGTAACTTTTTGATATAAAATCAAGTCTTATAAGTGATAGACTCAGCATGAATCATAAACTACTCTCAAATAATAATGTTATTTTTTTATAGTGAATTATTATCATAAAATCATTAGATTTATCTTTATATCTTTTCAGTTAGTTCATACATTGAAACTTTTTCAACTGCTTAATATTCTAGATGCAATCTAGGTCAATATCCATAGCTTAACATATAAAAACTGAATTTTTAATTCTAGAAATCTCTATATATGATCCTAAAGGTATAAATCTTCTAGAAATATTTCTTTCAATATCCATGTCTATATATATAAGCATCCTTAGTAAAATAACATTGGGATACACAATAACTTTCCTCTGAAACTCATCATTTAAGATTCGGATACCTGAATACAAAAAATTTGGATTCAAAAATTTGGATTCAATAACTCCACCATGAACTATTTATAATACTCATCAAAAATATATTCTAGATATTTATTTCACCTCTATGACCACACGTCTTTGATTCTTAATAATATAATCATTATAATTCACAGAGTTATTATGGTTGGTTCCAAAAAACCAAAAATAATATCAATCATTTTTCCAATATTTGAAAGCATATTCATAAGTATTTATAATGGAATTAGTCTTCAATATATTTAATTGATGGGAACTCCAAGATGTGTCTTATAGTCTAAATTTTTTATTTATTGGTCACTTACTCTACCACCCAACATATTTTTAGTTACATATGAACAATAAATATAATCATCCAAATCCAATAGTCACATTATAGTTTATAAATTCAATGAATATTTTGTAATAGTGGGAGATTATTAGAAATATTCACTAAATACTAAACATGACATGTTTTTTATAAACCATTTTTATCTTTGAACTTCAATTAAACATTAAAAATAATGGCCAAATAATAAAGGTTTTATACATGGTATTCTATGTGTTATAGTATTATTTGAGAGATGTACACTTTATCCAACTCTATGTTACCATTTTTAGTTTCATCATCATTTGATGATATTTTAGAAGTTTTACCAGCCAAATAAATTTTTTAAAACAATAAAAAATTAATTAAAATGACGAGTCAAGTATTACAAAGAGTTTTAATGTATGATGAAATTCCACTTAATGGATGAATGTTGTGTGGTACAATGCACCCAAGATCCATACAGGTAGTTTATGTTCAAATCCTAGCTACTAAGCAATTTTTTCCCTCAAAATAAATTGGTTGGGAACAATTTTAGGGGAATAAGGGGGGTATTAACCTTTGATGATGAAGACACAACATGGGAAGGTGAAGGAGAGATAGGGGAAACAACCTTGATAGAAGTGGTGTGGGCGGTGCGGGAAAGGAGGGAAATGACCTCCGATGATGATAGTGTGGTCCAGGTAGGGACATGAGTGTGAGTGAGATGAACTCTGATGGAAATGATGTGGCATGAGTGCAAGGGGTAGTATCTTCTAACGGCGATGGTGAAACAATGATAGGTGTAAGTACATGGGGGTGGTGGCCTCTGATGGATAAGGTGATGGAAATGACCTATGTTGGTGATTGTACAACATGGGTGAAAGGGTGGATAGTGGCCTCTAATGATTATGGTGTGGTTTTAGGGTGAACACTGATATGGATAGGGAACATGAAGAAGAGGGGGATGAGCCATGTTCCTTAATAAATCTATGGGTTCATGATATTAGGAGGTCCCCTATGTCCTATTTATGGCGGTCCTATAATATATATATGGGGAATATAGGATGTGAGCCATTGGTCTTAGAAAATGCAGGCCTTCAATCCTCTAGACCTTTGGGCTGTCAAATTAATCGGCCTTTAGTCCTTAAAATGGCGGTCTTTGGGCCCTTTAATATGGAATTTTTTGCATTTAAACTTTATAATGGGATGGGTGTATTGATTATTTCATGGGGGGTTCTGACCTATCCTCCCAACTTGTTTGTGTGTGTGTCTGTCATTTTAAATTACACACAATAAATAAATAAATAAAATTTTCTCAATATAATGATTTTACTAGGATTGATAGATAAATACAATAATGGTTTATCAATTGGATAAAAATTGGACTATGATTCACTAATATTGTGGATCCTCATTGTTTTAGCCCTTATTTTTAACTCATTGTATTTAATATATGTTTTAGTTAATTATGATGAAGATGACGTCTTTTAAAATATTTAGTTGATTCATGCATCCCATGGATATTGTATATAGAAGTATTCCATTAGGTTCTTCTCAAGTATCACTTTTGATGACATTTAAAATATCTAGAAAATATTTATTCTACTAAGAAAAATGTATACTCTTCATTTATATCTGTTCTAACTTATGTGAATAAAGCATTCAAAATATTTCAGTGATCATATTTTTTCTTTGATGTCACAATTTTTTTTTCTTGAACCCTTTCATTGAATTAATAAAATAAATTACCATTTAATTCAATAATGATGAAAAATTAGTGCAATTGATTATTTGTTAAAAAAAATATATTTATAAAATAAATAAAATAAATTATTATATAATAAAATTATATCAAATAATGAAATATATCAATTTTAATATAGAGTTGTATAAATATTATGGGAATGGATGAAATATTGATAAATGTTCTCATAACTAATATAGGTTTGTTTAATGTTTTGAATTCATATCGTAGAAGTTTTCAGATTTCAATTATATATAACACGGATCATTATGTTTTACTATAGACCTATATTATAAAAAATCATCTCTTGTGAGCTTATATTATGATTCACATGTAATCTATATCAATGCAAAAATTTTATGGTGGTATTTTCTATATATGTTACCAATAAATAGAGTATGATTAAAGAATATTCAGCTAAGTAAATAAGTCTTTATTAAAGAAAAAAATATCTTAAAAACTATTAATTGAGACAAATATACTGACTATTTGGAAAATAGGGAGTCAATAACGTGTAAAAACATTCAGTGGTGAGAAAATATTCAAAATAAAAGGAAAAATATTGTTAATCAAATTTGAAGTATTATTTATAATATTTCGGAGTATCCAAACATTTTTGGGTAATTTAAATGAAAAATTATTTTTGAATTATATTTGAGAAGATCCAAGGTATAATGTAGTTTTGGATACCAACTCGTATTTGGAATTTGGGACCACCAAAATAGACAATTATGTTTTTTCTATGAAAAATTGAAATGAATCCATACATTTCATATTTTTTATAATTTATAAATAAATTAAATGAAAATTATACATAAATAGTAAATTCTATTTTAGTTGGATGCTTGGTGGAAGTGATATAAGATCATTGGTATATACAATGTATATTATTTTCTCTAAGTGATCCTAGTCAGTACTCAGTAGAGTCCTAACAAGTACCATGTGATTCTAATTGATTTCTATAAATATAATTATTATATTTGATATATTTATGTGTTTCAACACACCCATGATTTTAATAAGTGTTAACTTAACCTCAATAAGATTAAATTAGTCTTGAATTACATTAATATGTGTTTTGATTCAAATTTGATGGATAAAATTGTAGTTGGATCTAAAATTACTGGATTATAATATATATATATAGAGAAAAAGTATTTGAATTTATTATATATTGATCCATGAAATTTTCATAGTAATTGACAGAAGATATTGATAGGGAATTTAAGGAAAATAATTTTGAGAATATTAGAGGATTCATTAGGGTCCAATAAGGGATAACTTTTCAATTTATTAGATTTTATTTTTTAAGAAAAGAATAATTACCTCTTAGCTAGACAATAAATAAATACATGGATAAAACATTACTCTTTTTGTAATAATTTGTGATCATTATGATAGAAATATATTATTGAGATTGAAAATGGATGATATTCATGCTAGAGATGTGAAATAATAAATTAAAATCCAATGTTCACCAAAATGGAGGGAAAACCCCAAAAATATAGGATCTAATTTTCTTTTTGATATGAATATGTTCATTTGTGATCATTATGATAGATATATATTATTGATATTGAAAATGAATGATATTAATGTTAAATATGTGAAATAATAAATTAAAATCCAATGTTCACCAAAATGGAGGGAAACCCCCGAAATATAGGATCTAATTTGTTTTGATGTAAATATGTTCATCATCAGTACATGAATAAGATATACTTGTTGATATTGTGATATCTAGATTGCAATGTGTTTTATCTTTTTGGATTATTTATATTTTAATTTTAATTATATAATATCATGTTAAATTATATATAAAGATTTATTTTGGGATATGTACAATAAACGACCCAAAAAATCAATGGACAATTCCAACAATTTTGGCATGATTTTACCCTTTAAAAACATTACCCCAATTAATTACATGCCACGTGTTACTCATTATTCCCATCTCTAACAGGTAAGTGGTCAGTTTATAACACCAAGAGGAACCGAATAATAAAATTAGAGGCATTCTATAGGTACCAAATATTATAAATCCATCAATATGCACAACATATGTAGTATACACCAATAATTTATAACACTATTTATAAAGTGGGGAACAATACAAAACCGTTGATACAATTGTTGGCCTAGTTAAGAAGAAAATATTTTATATAGGGGCGTTTAATAGGCCTCTTAAATTCATTACAAAAATACATTAAAATAATAAATCAATCAATATTTATTATTAAATGGATTAATGGTGTAATGCGTCATAGTGTTAAAAAATATAATTAAAAGGAAAAAATATGAGATCATTGTATTTTTGCAGTTGATTGGATATAATTATCCAAAATATACTCTTAACTCTTCTAAAAATTATGAGAAGAAAAGTAGACACTAGAAAAAGACCTCAGTTTTGAAAGGAGTGACAACATTTTACAGACCTACCTTTTGATCACCTATAGGTGCAACCTAGACAACAAATCTCATTCCTTTCTATGAACCAAGGAACAAATATTAAACCTAACATTTTACGAGTTTCATAACATGATACATACCTTTTTATTAAGTGTTATAAAAAATAATACTAGATTTTATTTTTCTTCTCAAATAAATATATTGACTAAAACAATACTTACAAATCGTAAAACGATAACTGCATTTAAAACCATGATAAATAATAATAATTATAGTAATAATAATATAAAACATAATGAAAATAGATTAATTCAGCATAAATGGGTCAAATATTGAATATCCTTCATGATCATAGTAGAAAAAGAAGTTACAACCTCATAATCTCAACATAATTAAATCTCTCATTTACATACATTGTGTGATTTTATTATATATTGAATAGTTTTTGTATTCTTTTTACTCAAGTGATAGTGATAAAATTCCATGGGTTAAACCCCTTTATTAACTCTAATATCTCTGAGATAACTTAGGTGTTTCTTGTGAAAAAATTAAAATGTATCTATGATTAAAGACATTAAATGCATGAAATAATATGATTTTATCAGTCATGGAAATATACCAGTCATAAAATTTTAATAAGAAAATAAAAAAATTTAATAGAATCCTTAAAATATATATATTTTTTATAATTTATTAAAATAGTTTAATAAGCATAATTGATTATAGTAAATCGAAATATTAAAATTTTAATAAAATATAGTATTGAATTTATCTTAAAATGAAAAAGGTTTAACTATTTATGTATATCTTTATGATTCAATAAACATTACATTATATCAATATGTAACCATAATTTTTCATGATTTTTAACCATTAATTTAGATATTGGGTGACAGTCATATTACATGTTGTGTAACCGTGAAACTAGTCTTGTGTAGACATTATCAATGTCTATTTAAAAATTAATCTAGTTCTAAAAAACATCATCTATAATTTTTGTTCATAAATCATTTTAGATTCTATGTAAACATCATTTATATTGTTATAATCATGAATATAGATTTTCTAATCATTGATGAACTATTCTTAAGCATAAAACATTTTTTTTGTAATAATGAATCTTATCTATGTACACATGAGACAAGAATTTGCATGAACATAAAAAAAACATAAATAATAATCTACTATATAAATTTTATATAATATAATAAAAACATTGAAAATATAAAACTAAACCACAATTTATTTAGTATCATTTATAAAAAAAATTATAATAAAGAACACTAATTAAAAAAATAAACACAATGTGATTTAATAAATATTTGAGAAATTAAAAGAATATATTTAACA
Source organism: Viscum album (assembly GCA_963277665.1). Lineage (NCBI taxonomy): Eukaryota > Viridiplantae > Streptophyta > Magnoliopsida > Santalales > Viscaceae > Viscum > Viscum album. Next base: position 1,299,574,244 of record OY728136.1, read on the forward strand.
ATGTGATGTTATTCTAAACAATGTGAATACAAGGTGAGATTTTTGTAAAAATAAAAATGATATTAAAATGTATTGTTATAAATTATAATTATTCATCTAATTTTTTTGAGGTATTTGTAATATTCAAAAACAAAAAAATAGACATCATGCTTACAAAATATCCTGAAGTACTAATAATCCCTATTTAAATATATCTTAACACTTATAATCTTCCCCATTTTTTAATTTTAAAAATATTTTAATTTTATAGAAACAAAAAAACCTCTCCCTTTTTAATTTTATCCAAAATATAAATTTTTATAAATATAAATTAATATTTAATTAAGAACTATTTCCAAGTATAATGAAAAGAAATTTATCACCCCGAAACAATTTTGAACATTTAATAATAAAATTTATATATAAAACATTATGGAAACAAAAAACAAAATCTCCACCGAAATTTATGATTATAAAAACTATATAATTTACTAAAGATGACACCAAATATTTTATTTTTGTAGAATTAGTGTCGATCACCTATTTCATAGAAATAAATAATATATTGAGTAATAATGACCTAATTAAACTCTAAGAAAAAAATCCTTATAATGAAAGCTATAATAGATATATAATCTTATAATTTTAATTATAATTAATCCCTGAACTCTAATTCATCATTTTCTTTTCTAATATGCAATTTAGTCAAATATATATAGATAATATGTTAGCACTTTTAAAATTATTAAAAAAATTAAATTACTAATAGTTCAAGATAAATTTTCATCATTCCAAATAGAAATTTTATTTTCTCAAACATCAAAAAATATAAGATTTTAGTGATAATATTATTATGTTTATTTTTATGTTTTAATATATTTTTGGATAATATCAATTTTATTAACATGATCTCTTAAAAATGAAATCTTACTTTAATTTTTATTGTCCTATATTTCAATAAAGGAATTATTTAAATTGGAATCACTAATTCATTATCAAAATATATGTATATTTTATGTTGATAAATTTTGAAATTAGTTAATGTTTTTTTATACATGGACTTTGTTAAAACCAACAAGAAGTAAAAATATACTCAACGTCATTTATGGATAATGAAATTGATAATTTATTTTTATAGTTCCACTAAATTAAGCTTTTACCAAGTAAGTGACACAAATAAATTTTCTCCTTTTATCAAGTCTATATCCTCTAAAATTAGAATCAAAATAAGATAAAAAGTCAAAATAGTTATAAATGTTTTAACACAAACTGTTGTTAACAGTTCATTTAATATATCTAATTATGTTTTAATTTCCTTCAAATGAGTCTCTTTAAAATTAGATAGAAACCTAGCACTCATGCATATTGAAAACATAATATCAAACCTAGTTGAAGTCAAATAATGTAGAAATACAATTATTCAAATAAAAAGTGTATTAACTATAAATTTGTTATATTCATCTAAAATAAATTTATAATAATTACTCATAGGGTTTATCATACTTTCATATGAATCTATATTAAACATTTTGGGAAGTGATTTAGCCTATTTCAAATGATTTTAAAAATTATAACATTTTATTTCAGGAATTGGGAGACCAAAAAAGAGTTTTAGTTCACCCTTTAAACTTATATAAGAGTCACGATTCACAAAATTTGAAAAGACATTTCTAATAAAATCAATAATATAACCAAACAAAATATCATCAATATATATTTTTAAAATTTAAATATCTTATGAAAATTTGATTATAATATATTTTGGATTAAAATTTCCTTTAATAAAATCATTTTGTAACAAAAAAATATTAGTCCATCATACCATGATCTATGAGATTGTTTTTAATACAATACCAATATACTGACCATTAAAAACATGATTTTGAAAATTTCAATTCTCTAATATAGGCGGTTAATTAACATATACCTCTTTAGAAATTGAATCATTGAAAAATGAATATTCCACATCCAATTGAAAAAATAAATCATTAATAAAATAATTATAGTCAAATAAAATTATAATTTATTATATTCTTCTAAAAATAGAAAAAGAATCTTCAAAATTAATTTCTTCTTATTGTTATTATAATTTCACAACTATAATTGCATTATTTTTAACTATTTTTCAATATTCATCAAGTTTATTTTGAAAATATACTTAGTTCCTAGAGTCTTTTTGTACTAATGTAGTTCAACTAGAATCCAAACATTATTTCAGTCCAATTAATTATATTCATCAAGAATGAAAACAAAATAATTTTAATAATTCAAATCTTTATCAATATTACCATGTACACAATCAGAAACACAAGTATAATTAAAACTAAAGTTAAAAAATTATTTCCTAGTTCTAATTGAAGATTCAATATTTAAAATTATATTTTATAATTTATGATATAAATTATTTTTTAAATTAATAAGATCACATTGATAATAGGTATTCTCCCACTCAATTAATACATTATCATAATCATTTGTATCTTTACCAATGTTAAAATATTTTAAATAATCATCTATATTATCTAAATTTTAATTATACATTTCATTACTTTCTATAAATTTTACGTGCACATAATTTTCAATTTTCATATTTATATTATAATATACTACTATTAGAGTATTCTAGAAAAATAAAAGAATAACTTTTATAATCAAACATATCTATGTTATTTTAATTATTTAATATAAAAAAATACACCCACAAAATCTAATATGACCAATATTGAGTTTCTTTTCCTTAATAAATCCATAATTGGTTTTACTTAATAGTTGTATAACAAATAAATTATTTAAAATATAACAAAAAGTATTAATTGATTCATCCCAACTATATTTTGTTATATTGTATTCATTAATCATGGTCCATACCATTTCTATAATAGTTTAATTTATTTTATCAATAACCCCATTTTGTTATGATGTTCTAGGGGTAGAAAGATTATGAATTTTTTCATTCTAATTATATGTTTTCTAAAATTATAGATTAAAACCCCCCCTCCTTTTTCACTTCAAATAGAAATTATTGAATGATTTTTTGATTTTTAACCAATTAAAAAAAAGAAATAAGATTATTTAAAGTTTCACTTTTACATGTTAAGAAATAAGACCATTTAATCATATAGAAATCATAAATAATTATAAAAAAAAACTTTTTACATCATAAACTAGTAGTTTTTATTAGGCCATATAATATCCCCAAACCCACACACTTTGACCTGGTGCTAAAAACATAATCTTTACATTTTGGGCTTCATGCTGATAAATGTGGCCAAATTTTACCTATCCAAAACCTATAACATCAAAAAGTAATATAGGGTCATTACATACCCATGTACGTTTTAGGTGTTTCTTGGGGCCAACCCCAATTCTCTCTTGAGAAATCATCCAAACAAATTTACTTATTATGTGGTGTTTGAAAAAAATAGAAAAGTGTATTTGAGACTCATTTGAACTATAAATTACTCCTCCATTTAAAATTAAATTAATAGAATAAGGGTTGTTCAATCATCCTAGATTTGACACTCCACTATCTTTAATGTCTTCATATTCTTCCTTAATCTAATGAAAAATTACTATATATTATATTCTTAGTGTCACAATGTTCTCTATCCAATTTGATACAACTATTACCATGATGCTTCAGTATAAGTGAGATCTTGAGATACAAAATTCAACATATATACAAGAATGAAATATTATTCTTGTGTGATTGTGATAAATCAATGAAAGTGATACTTTAGAATTAAAAATAAATTTGGAATAGGGATATTCAGGTTTCTATATTTATGCATGATTTTGATCTTTAATTTTTTTTGAAGAAGATGTTTACAAGAAGCTTTTATGCCATTATTCTCATTGTATGTTGTTTTGAAAAATAATAAGTAAACATGTATGGAAAATATATTAAATGGTGATATATTCATGAATTCAATGTTGGATGATTTTTTTAATATTTAAATGACCTCTAGCTCATCTTAAAAATAAATGTATTGCCAATGTAAGGTGGCGGTGCTTTGTTGATAAATACTGATGCACCCAAGTTCTTGAGGCTCTACAGATGATAGAGTTTTGAAGGTTAACATTTTCTATAAAGGGAACGAAGCATCCACAAGACAACTTGGTTATGTGAAAAAACAAGAATATTATGTAAGAATTATTTTTCTTTTTCTCTGCGTCTATGATTCCAAAATACTATCCCTATTACATGAATAACATTTGGGATAATCCAAAATGAACTTCCAACTTGTGTGAATAAAAAGGACTTGTGTGACATACATTCATGGTGGAAATATATCATGTAATTTTTACATTTTCATAAAGCTTGAGGTATTTCATTCCAATAACTTATGTGATATATTTCTCTGTTTAAGTAGAACATGTGCTCAAAAATTGAGTGATGAAGATTTATAAAATGGTATATTTTTGAGAAAAAACATTTATATTTTGTGTGAGAAATCTACAAGAAATAAATAATAAGTTGGGTGTTTAACATGCATGTAGTGAACCTATGTGATTTATAAACAAAAAGAGTGTGAGCCCCTAAGGTATCATGAAAAGTCTAAGATACACACATTGTTGTGTATTGAGTAGTGTAGTGCATGGGATTTGAATAGGAATGTGTTTGTTCCTTCTTAGTTGATCTATCTTTGGAAAAAAATGTGTAAATAAAAATATATAAATGAGATGTTATGATAAAAATACAAAGAATATTGAATTGGGATGATAAATTGGATTGATATAGCTCATTAAATAAAATAAAATTAATAATATATTTTCTGAGAATTACTCTCAGTTATAGCATCATGAATTTTATCTCATATACATAAAGTGTTTCTTGAATAAATATAATTTCAATTCATAAATAAGTTGAATATAATTTTGAAATACATATCTATTATATAATAATACCATAAGAATATAATGTCCATTATTTGAATGAATTTGATTAAGTCTATGAACATCATCATTAGAAGGAGAACATTATTTCCCAAGTAATTTGAGAATACATCTAGATGTCCCTTGCAAGAGAAGACAATAATATCCATGTATTTCAGTTTCGAAGAAGAAATAGATAATTCCATTTATAGTTCAGAATATTTTTAGATTAATATGATTGTTACAAAAAGTTTTTGAATATATTTAAGGTATACATGTGCCTATATGATCCTATAGACTCATGAAGAAAGATCAATCTGAAAAAATCAGAAATTATACTACTAGATCAACAAAAATTAGAATAATAATCTTCTGATTGGGGTGTATAACGTGTTTATAGAGAGGCTCCTATATAGGATGTATAACCAGTGAATAAGGAGTATAGAATATGAATGGGTTTTCTAAAAAAATAACGAATAAAAGTTGGTTGCTATGGTTTGTAAATAAGACCAACTAGAGTATGAACTACTAGGTTGTATTTCCAGTTACTGCATAAGCCAATATAATAAATAAAAAAATTATAGTGGATAATATTTTTTTGTGAGTATAACTAATATGTTAATGTTTATGGCTTAGTATGTTTACATTTTCAATATAATGGGATAAAGTCAGAAAATTGTGTACATTTTCATAATCATATACATGTTCTAAATATCCTATTTATTCTTTAAATAACATTTTATAACCAATTACATAATGTGGTTATGAAAAATTAAATATTTTGAATCATTGAATTTATATTCCACATATACAACCAAATAACATTATCATTTTTCTAAAGGAGTCATAAGGGGAAATATGGAGAAGAAAAAATGTTACAAAGTGATTTGTACTCATGTAGAGAGTTTGAGTAGTCTCTTTGAGTAGCTCATGAAAATAGAGGATTTAGGGATATTACATGAATCAAGGGCCATGAAAAAATTATATAGTGCTCCATTTTACGTTAAAATTGCATAGTTTCAAGAGAAATTATAATGTTATATAGTTTGTAAAGGGTGGTGGAAGTCACCTTTTATAAGAATGAAGAGTGAAAATTTTATAATAATATAAAGGAAAAGATACTATTAAAAAAAAGTGGATCTAAAAATGGAAAACAATAGAGGGAGGATGATTTTATACTAATTTTCCTCAAACCACTAATATTGGGATATGGTTTTAGTGATTTTTGGCATTTCTCCCTAAGTTTAATCAGTATACCAAAATTTACTTTTACCCTAGTAATTTTTCCTATTCTTTATGACTTATTTTTCAAAAGAAAATAAAATTACCCTTTTTATATAATTATAATATTTTGATATTAAATATTTATGAAATTTAAAAATATTGATTTTTTAAAAGTGGTAAAAATTAATTCTCAAATAATATGTGTTTAATGCATTAAAAATGTATTTAAAAAAATAAAACTTTTTGTTATAAAATATCTAAAATAGGTTTATAAATTAATCATAACATGTATAAATGCATATTTTTAATTATTAAATATATATTTTATTATAATAAATGTTTAATAAATTTTTACTTAATGGTTATAGATTATTGATATCTGAAAAGTTAATAAATTTATAAAATTTGTATATTATACTATTCATCTAAAAATCAAAATTTTCAAAAACCAAAAATATTAATTCTATTATAATATTTTTATGAGGAATCCGAAATTTATTTTCCTTTTTTAATGTCCGTATTCTAAAAATTTGGAATTTTATTTTTAAATGGAAACATAAAATTAAATGAAAAACAATTTTTATAGAAAAATTGGAATTTTCAAAATATTAATTGTTATTGTTATTATTTCTAATTACTTAATAATTGAATTACTCATAGTATATCATTCGTATGAGAAATATATTCTATTATAATTAAATACCAATAAATATATTATCCTAAAATAAAAATCCTTAGCTTCAAAAATAAATAATTTTTATGAAATTACATTTTTAATGAAAAAAATGTTTTATTAGTTATTTAGCCATAAAAATTGAATTTTATCAACAATTTAATATTATAAATGAACTGTTATTTCTATTTATATATAAATTTTAAAATTATATTACTTCAATTTACACCCACAAATTCAAATACTATATTACATTTGTTACAATAAATACATACAATTTTATGTTAGTAGAAAGTATCATGGTTAATTTTTTTATTAATGTTATGGTTGAATGAATTTCATCAACATAATATTTAATTAAATGAATATATATACTAAAATATTGGGGTGTAACATTCCACCTCCCCCTTAAATAAATTTCTTCTCCCCAATTTTAATTATCATTCAGTAATAGAAGACGCAAAGGGATACAAAAAAATAAGATATAATTTTTACAGAGATTTATACATCACAATATTTTATAATACGAGACTCATAATTTCACAGAGATTAGGAATGTATCTTTATTTTTCTTTATCTCATTTTTTTACAAATATGCTCCCTTAGTTGGTTATATGAGTTTCTAGGGACAATCCTTTTACAGCTTCATTTTCACGATTTAATTTCCAACAAAATACTAAAACATGAATAGTTGTGATAATATCTAATAAAATATATGTAAATGATCATATGAGTATGAAAAATAAATCCTAATATTTCTTCTCGAATGGAAACTTCATTTTATCCTATGATAGTTTCAATTTAACTATGATATAATTGGATCAAACTATCACTCCTTCAGTTTAACCTTGTTTTTCCTGGGTTATTTTTCTATTAGTTTTTATAAAATAAATAGTTATACATTATATCCTAATATTAAATTTAAATCATTAATAATGGTTTCTAAAAATTATTTGGATCACAAAATAATATATCCAATGAGAACCAAACAAGGTGTGTAGTTAGGCCTATTTGTTGTTCACTAGGTAATGATTGAGAAAATCCCCAAAAAACACTTTTAGGGTTATTACCCCTCGGTGTATTTGCACCACTGTTTTTTTCAACTAATTTATATCAAGAAAGTGATGTTTTTTCGAGGAAATCACACAATAACTACTTTAAAAAACCATTAGGATGTTATCTTACACTAGGATTATCCCTTGGGTTTTCAATAATATTCTCTATTCCTAAAACTAAAAAACCTAAACTAATCCCCAAAAATAACTAGTACCTACATTGATCCCAATTGTGGTACCATAGACCCTCAATCCAATGTCCTTTGTTAAAAACACATTAATTATACATTGGATTTGATGTCAATTTATATGAACCAACCAAAAAATACAATATTAAATGTCATTTTCACAACATAAACATCACATTTGACAATAATCTTACAATTCTCACAAATTGAAGGTTTGGTTCTTTTTTAGGACTGGCTATATATGTAAATTATTTTATAAATCTTGTGAATATTTCCCCATAATTGAGTACACTATACTCTGTTATATAATATTTACAAGTAATACTCATCTTCATAACCTAGTGAATAGAAACATAAGAATGGGGTTATCTCAAACACTCAGTAAGGGAAAACTTATAAACAATTCATCATGGTATAGATTATAAGAATGTGATAAAACATGATAATGGAAGAAATATATTATTAAAAAGAACAAATAAAAATAGTATTTATCCATAGGTAATAATACAAGGACATGTAATTTCAAATGACCAAACATATTCAATGGTATAATATTACAGAAATAAAAAGAAATAATCATGGAATATGGAATATAAAAAAGGAATATCACATTGAAATGTGGAATAAAAGTAATAATAGTAAAACATAACATTTTTAACATAGATAATTGTATCATGTCAACACTAAATCTTGTGAATATATCTAACGGTATCGTATGCATGCTTAATCTTGTGAGCATATATGTCCACATCATGTTAATGCTCAATATTTTAAACTTAGTAAACTATATCGTGGCCATAGTCAATATTGCAAACATATTAGAGAACATCATGTATATTCTCAATATTGTGAATATATAAAACTATATCATGTACTCTGTAAACTATATCATGTCCACATCATGTACTCTGTAAATGTATTGAACATAACTAACAAAATTTTTTCCACCCATAATCTTCTAAATATTTCTGACTGCATTGTGTCTATGCTCAATATTGTGAACATATCTAATTGAATTGTTTCCATTCTAGAGCTTGTGAGCATTTATATTTTCATCATTTCCATGTATAATTATAATACCTTTTGAGATATAAAACCCTAACCATTACATTTTAGGGTGATAAAGGACCCCAAACTTCATCATATTAATCATCCAAACGTATGAGCACCACTAGAACATGAAATCATTTAAAATTTAAAGAACACTTAATTAATATTGATAAAAGATGATGGTTTCATGAACAAATTCCGCAGATCATTCAACAATACTTCCAATGAAATATGTTGGATAGTGGCTTACAAATATCCCTTGTGTGACTAAGGAAAATTAAATATGATGACATAGATTAAAAATAAAATTTTAATATCACTGGATAAATCACTTGAGAAATACTAGGAAATATATACTTATTTTTTTTAAATAATTTAGAACTGTATTTATATTTAAAAACCATTTTAAAACATCTAAAGGAATATTTTTTTTGAGAAGAATGGTTATAATGGTTAAGTAATGTGTTCACATGTAATAATGACAAAAATATATTTTAGGATGTATTTTTAACATTATCACACAAATATGAAGTTAAGGGTAATTTTTAAAGATCATTTTTGAAAAGGTGAAGTGAATTATTTTGAAAATTGCTACTTTTAAAAAGAATACTTAGTAATGGAATCTTAAATAATCACAATGGTTATCTAGCGAAAATGTATAGTGGGTGATAAATCATACAATCATGGAATAGAAACCATTTTATTATTTTAAAATACCTTTATTAAAAACCAAAAAAGTAAATGGGGTAACAAAAATTCTTTAAAAAATGATATAGTAAAATTTTAGGTTCACATGAAATAATACACAATTGGGTTCCTATATTAAAATGCGAACATTAGTGAGAAGATAAAACATGGACATGGAAGAAAAAGAGATCATTTAGAGAGGATGGAAATTAATCTTTGCATCATAAAAATTTATGAGGAAATAAATCCATCAATGTAATTTCATATAAAATAAAGCATAAAGGTATTATAATATAATCACAGAACATAAGAAAAAATTTCATAAAACCATAGTAAAAAAATCACCATGACTTAATAAAAGAAGTTATGTCAATAATACCCCTTACAAATACAGTATTTTTAAAGTATAAATAAATTTAATTAGATTTTATAAGAAATAAATTTTAATAAAAAAAACGTGGTTATAAAACATAACACAATTATTTGGTGGAATATACCCATCATATAATAATTCTGTTAAATATGAATAATTACAACTCGAAAAAAGTTATTTAGTTAAGAAAAACTATCATGAATATCATAATATTTGAGGTAATATTCCTTTAGAAATGATTTCTTGAGAAGGAATTATAAATAATGCATTGTTACAATTTATTATAATCATAATATCAAATAAACCACTTTATACTTTTGGAGTTCAAGGATAATCATTATAACTCAAATAAAGGAGTCTGAGTTATGAAAAACCATAACCTTTACTATTGAAATTACCTAATGTTATTTAATATCATGTATTATAAGAATAACCATCTTAACCACCCATTTTAGAACCATATTTATATCTGTCACCATTTCCACTCTTGAAATTTAATCATTTATTATATATTTATTAGTTATTTATAATTTATAATTATCCTAAAATGTATGAATTTTTGATTACTTTGCGCTTTATTTAAAGTTTCGATGCAGATTCCCATTTATAGATACCAATTTTATCTTTCCAACATTATACATGTTACTATAATATAATATTTATAATAATTTATAAATCTATAATTCCATTCCATACTAGTTTTAGTAATGATTAATGAAAACGGAATCAGTGACGATCGTTCTTTCAGTAATTATTTATCAAAAACATTTGGTATCTAAATAATTTGTTAAAAATTAATATAAATATTAAAAAACATCAATAAAAAATAAAAAATATTTTAAATCAGTATATATAATATCAAAATCATTCAATTATGGTGTTTATGGAAAAAAATGCAACGTTCCCTGGATGATGTAGTTTATGCATACACACAAATGACATTTTCATTTTCTATATAATGGAAAAAGGTAGAAAATGGATTATATTTTAATGTTAATAATTAATTATGAAATATATTATATATTAATTAAATATCCTTTTATAACCTACCATATAAAGTGTTTATAAAAAATAAATTGTGTTTCTTAGTGGATGTGTAATCCATACATATGCACAAAAAGATTCTCATTTTTCAGAGGGATGTGAAGGGTAGATAATAGCTACACCATTAATATAATGAAATTTTACTATATTAAAAATAATTATGTCATTGTATTATAATTGAAAAAATATATTTGGAGAGGAAAGCTGGAAAGGGGAAAAAAGTTAAGAAGTGATTATTACTCAGGATGCGAGTTTATACCTACTCATTGAGAACCTCTTAAAAATAGAATACTTATGAATATTCCTTGGAAAATGGGAATCGAAAAATTGACATGGTGATATAGGGGAATACAAAAATTTTAGTTTCCAAATTAATTTTATTTCTAATGTTTACGTAAGGGGATGGTGGAAGTCCACTTTGATAAGTTAGAATCATGGTATTTTTGTAATAATATGAAAGGATGGGTTACTATTCATGGAATTTTGATCCAAAAGTAGATTATAATGAATAGGGTATGATTGTGGTTTGATCTTACTATAAAACACTCTTTTAGAGATAAGTTTTGAGTGATTGTAGTTTTTTTCTCCTTCGTTTTAATGTTTTATCTAAATTAACGTTTTCCATGGTAACAATTTTTATAATAGATAAATTATTATTAAACTGAAAATTAAATTATTTTTTTTATAAAATTTGAATATTATGTTTATAAATTTGAATAATATTAATATTTTTACATTTCTAAATGTGAAAAAAAGTATTCTAAATTAATGTATGCTTATGTCCTCAAATCAATTTTAGAAAAATATAACTTTACGTTTTGAGATTTAAAATGTAGGTCTTTTAATTAAAATTAATATTTTTAAATGTATAATTTAAAATATAAAAAATATTTTATTATAAAAAAATTCATAAATTTTTAATTCATTTTTATATCCAAATTATATCATATAAGTCACAATATTTGTAAAATCAATATTTTGTATTATTCATCTAAAATTCACAATTTTTAGGAAAAACAAAAAAAAATCATCTAAAGATAATATTGGTATTAGGAATCCAAAAATTATATTTCATTTTTAAATTTATAATTCTAATATTTATTAATTTAACTTTTAAAATTAAACATAAAATATAACGAAAAAATATTCTCATAGAAAAATACATTTTTAAAATTTATTATTATTATTATTCTTATTTCCAATTAATTACCAATTAAATTAGTGATAATATATAATTAATATAAAAAATATATTTTATAATAATTAAACCATAAAACAATTAGGTTCTAGAAATAAAAATAATTATCAATTAAAATGTAAATTTTTAGGAAAATACATTTTTAATCATAAATTTATATTATTTGTTATTTAGTTAAGATAATTGAATTTTTTAAATTAATTAATATTAATAAAGACCATTCATTTTTCATTATATATAGATTTAAAAAATTGGTTACTTCTAATAATACCCTCCAATTAAATGGTAATATTATAGTGGTCCTATTTAATACAGACAATATTATCTTAGTAAAATGTATTGTGGTTCATTTAGCTTCAATTGTGGGTGTGAAGAAAGCCATTACATTTTTTTAAATTAAATAAATATATATAATAAAATATTAAGCAAATATTGTGGTATTCTAATGTTATATTATCTCCAAAATAATATAAACCCATTGAGGATCACACATAAACCCTCTCATGAAGTTATCCATTTAAGGAATAACAATATAACCTCAACTCTTAAAACCACTAGCTAAATATAAAATAACATATAATAATTCAAATTATTATAACTATGAAATATATTTGTTTAGATTATATAATTAGTAATATAGATTCACTATAGGTCAAAAAACCATCAATTCCATTTTCTAGGGTGATAGAACTTACTAGGTCATCAGTTACAATCAACCTGGTTGTAAAGTGATATGAAATTCCATAATAGTGCCATTTATACATATGAATTATTTATATAGTTTAATAATGAACTATTGTATAACTCCCACATAGTACGAATCCACACCATATATACAATACACATAAATAATATAGAATATAAGGATCATAATATTTATGTCATTGATCATTCATGCTTAATTTCTCCATTAATATCAATTTTTTTAATAATAATTCATAAAATCATTAAAAATGTCAAGAGATTATAGATTTTTGAGCCACTAATGGTTTTACACTTCATTTTTTCATGTTAAATGTCTATAAATCCAAATTTCATGATAAATCATAGATCTTTACAAGTCTTCATAGTCATAATCATGAACAAGAGTCCCTCCATGAGATCTGTTTTTATCTTAAACTATATAGTTGATTCCCAAATTCACCTCATACATTATCACCCAAATTATTATTTTTGAAAAAAAATAACATAGCATATTCTAATGATCCCATGGAAGAAACTATTTTATTCTTCATCAAAAATTAAACATAATGGTACTCTAATAAGATATAAAAAAATCATTCCCTGGATCTCATGCGTGACTGAGGAATTTCACTATTATGAAGAAGTGAATACTACTTGTGCCAACTCGCAGTAGACACCTTATATCTCTTGATAGGAATGATTATACTAACTCCTAACAACTTACAAGAAATTATTATAATAAAATTGATCCACACCAAATAAATAAAGTCTTTGTTCAATGTACTCCATAAATGTTTCTAGGTCTGATGACCATTAGCCTAATGGCATTTATTCTGACGAACTCAATTTGATTAAATCTGTCTGATCGACTCAATTTGATGCTCCATTTTTGAATATGAACTTTTAAAAATTTTCTCAATTTATTATTCCAATCCTGATCATTCTGATTGAATCAATACAATGATCTAATTCTTAATTTGAAAAACACAAACTATTCTTAGTCACACAGTATGTTATTAATTAGTTTTCTAAAAAATTATTACAGATATCTAATCTTACGATGAGATATCTTTCTGAAAGGAACCTTTACTTGAATTATTCAATTCTCTCCCTTTTCCAATTACATTATAACATTCAATTTATAAATGTGATGTGATTCTATTTATAGGAGACTCAGAATATAACAGTTGATAAATTGAATTTTTTCCTAATTTCACAAATTCCAAATCTCTAAAAATCCATGATATTTAACCTTATACATTTAATACTTCAAACTACCTCAATATATCTATAAGATCAATTTTCTTGAACATATTATACTCTCTTCAGTCTTATGTAACTTCCTCATCATATTTCAATATGAATTTCATCCTCTACACATTATGATTAATCTATCTTCTTCTTCTCATTACAATTTGATTTTTTTTCTTATGCTCATTATGATCCATCTATCTTCCACTTCTCATTATGATGAACATCCTTGGCATATGAATTATAGATTTCATAAGTCTTCATATTGAAAACATGAACATTCCCTTTGTTTCATCATAAGAAGAAGAAACACTTTTAGAGTCTACACACTTTTTATAACTAACCTATGATAGATGGGTCAACATCAGCAACTCTGATCACAGAGATGTTTTGTATCTGATGTGATATCAATATAAGGAATTCATTTGATCAGTTGGTTCTTATTATTGATATGATGGATATAAAAATGCAACTAGTCTGAAATATATTCATCACTTATGTCTGAATAACTTTCTTCATTTTCTCAATATGATGGAACAATCATTATGATGTTCTGTATCTGATGATAACTCCACTCAACAAAATTGAAATTCTTCAAACATCATCATTTTTACACATTCAGAATCTTGGAAAACATTTGTGGCTGCTAGTTTTGGATCTAATCATCTATTTTCATATGTTTGGAACCGATAAAAACAATTTAGATACCTTCAATATCCTCCATCCTTCAAAATATTTTATGGAAAGACTTTAACATGATTTATGAGACCCCATGATAAAAAAGTATCTTCTTGTTTTAGGATTATAACATTTATAAAATTTATAACACCTTAAATCACATTATCAAAAAACCTATTAAGAATAATTTTGATTTATTCACTCCACAAATTAATAATTCTTAACAAACAACGAGTCTTATGATTCTGAAATTGATGCCGATGGAAGTGACACTGATGCTAAATCTAATTAGCTACTTTATATTTTTGATGACTACTATGACCGGTTCTTTCGATTCATATATTCTGAGTCCATGGTTTCTTAATCCAAAATCCTATGATGAGAAAACTATGTCCAGAAAATAACTTTAACAAAGAAAATAAATTTCACCCCTTCATATTTAGGCTCAAGCATTCAGGAACATTCAAATTTCGTACATAAACTAATTATAATGAACTCGATCCAATCTTGGAAAAAAATATTCTTATTCAAAAATTATTATTGCTAAAATATAAAATAAATTTGTTAAAAAAACATCAAAAAGGTTATTCAATGTCTCACTTGGATTTTTTTGGCACTTTTTGTTAACAATTCTTTCATCTCTTAGTATATTTTCACAAATAATATTTTATAAACAACTCATGTTTTTCACATTTATAAAAACACAACCTTTCTCAAAAGAGAGTGTCCTAACACCACAGTACATGATAATGTAATTTTTTGATGGAATTTCATCCCGTGGTAGAAAAAAAATACACATCCATATTAAGATAAAATTTCCTCTCTTTTCTTTTTCTCTACCATATTTTAGGATAACCGTGGATTTAGATTCATAAAATAATGATTAGTAGAAAATTTTTACAAAGTAAAATGTTTTTAATTTCTCTCCCCCTTGGAAAAGATAATCCAAAGAAAGATAGGGGCTTCTTAATGAGGTTTAGGAAGTTATGGGGGTGGGTGAACATAATGTTTTAGCCTCAATTAAAAAAATATCACTTTCAATATAGCTTTTGGGATGATATCATAAATTTGATACTTTTTTGAGATATTTCACAACATAACATCTCAAGTATCAACTTTCTATTTTATAAAGTGGATATTTATATCAATGTGTTTTGATGTTGAATGATTGATATGAATTGTAGAATGATCAATTGCAATTTGATTATAACAAATTATCATCAATGGTTTTGAAACATTCACATTAAAGTCTTCTAGCTAGAATTTCGTTCACAACATTTGAGTACAATTCACAGAAGCTACATCATATTCAGATTCCACTATGCTTAATTTTACTGAACTTATTCTCTTACTATATGAACTCAAATAACATTCACCCATGAAAAACAATCATCCTGAGGTTGAATTTCACTTATTACAATCTCCAGCCCAATTGGAATTAGTGTAACCATAAAACTTTGTCTCACAATTTCTTTTTTATAACTACCAATGTGATGTTTTTCATTTTTCATATCTCAGAATTACATTTTATACCAACATATGTGATTATTTTGGATTAATTTGATACATGGAACACAAATTCACAATATAAAAAATATCATTCATTGGGATTTAATGTTAATTTAAACTTCCTACCAGCTTCATAATGTATTTTTGATTCACACGTTTTCGAGAATCAACATTAATCACCTTGTGCTCATAGATATAGGAGGGGAAAATTATTTGGATTCTCCATCCCAAACATATTTAATAATTACATGGTATAATATTCATGATATAATAAAAATTATTTTCTTTTTGTTGAACTTATAATCGTATGACGAAAATAAATTCTACCAATATTGAAATTTCAAAATCTTTCTTCATTTTATCAGCAAATTATTTACCATTTTTTCTTCATCCCTAGTAAAAAATATATCATACACATAAAAAATAAAAAACATTTCTTTGGAGTTAAATTCATTTATATAAAAGTTACTATAAACCTTCCCATTAAAAAAATTCAACAATTTCAAATAGCTATCATGTTTTGGATACCAAGAATATGGGGTCTATTTCAAACCTTACAAGGATTTCATTAATATACAAACCTTGTTTTTATCATTATCAAGTTGAAACCACATGTTTTTTCTATGTAAAATTATTCCTCATTATCACCATTTATGAAACCTAAAATTAAATCCATCTCGTAAACATTGTAATTGTTATGGGTGGCAACTGATAGAAACATTATAATAGTTTCAAATATAGAAAATGGGTTAAGAGTTTTTTCAAAATCCAAAACATCCACCAGTGCATAGCCTTTACAAAAAAATATTTCCTTGATTATTGATAATTATCCATGCTCATTAAATTTTTTTCTTTAAACACCCTTCTTTATGTTAACATTTTTATTTTCAAGACATGGAATAATTTCCCATGTTTAATTTTTTTCAATCTGATACAACATTTCATTCATTTCATCTACTAAGTCTTTGTGTTGAATAGATTCTAAAACTAATTATAATTTTTCCTTTTACATTATTAAAGTACGTTATTATAATCTCAAAATTCTTCTGGGTTGAACTGGATCCTTATTATTTACAATAATGTTTTCATACTCAAATTTTTTTTATAATGTAGGAGATTTCAATGCATATTTTATTGCTAAACATTCCTCATCACATGATTCTCCAGAATCATGGTAAGGTTGTTTTTACCCACCATCATTGGAAATATCAAGTTTATCCTCCTTATAATTATCAATAACATTTGTTACAAAATTTTTATTTTAAATTACTTTCACATAATATGAGTCCACTAACATTTGAAATCATTTTTTATATCATTTGTATCTTCTTCCATTGGGTAAATAACCCATAAAAGTTCCTTCCTCATCTTTTAAATCATACATTCAATGATCTGGATTTTTTATTTTAAGTATACACAGACATTAAAAGGCATTAAGGTAATTTGATGAAAGTTTTTTTGTTATACCACATTTCATAATAAGTTATGTTAGTTTATGGACTCAACATTAATCTTTTTTTAATATGTACAACAGTACAAATAGTTTCTCTCAAATAGAACTTTAAAATTTTGTATTCTGCTAACATACTTATTTAGATTTCCACTAACCATCTATTATTTATTTCTGGTACTCCATTTTATTTTCATGTATACGGATCATTGTACTAATATTTGATACCATACTTTATTAGATAAGATTAAAAAGTAATTCTTGTTAATTAAGTACCATTATCTATTCCCAAATTCTTTATATAAGATCCCATTTCTTTCTAAATATCTTATAAAAAAACTTGAAAATTTTCAAATATTCTTCCTTTTGTCATAAATATTATGATTTTCATCCAATTGATATTATAAATAACACAGTTAAAGTATAAATCTCTTTTTTTAAGATTTATATATCATCTACCCACATAAATCTTAATGAATAATCTAAATTGGTTAGGTATATTGAATCTTAACTCTCTTATAAATTTTGTTAGTCATATTCCCCTTTTGATAAGTAACAGAAACATATTCACATCATATTTTCAATTCTATAATGTAATTGATAGCATCAACTTTAGAGAGCTGGTTCATAATTTTCTACCCAAGGTTCCTAAGTCTTAAGTGCCACAAATATTTTTCATCATCAGTACTCTTGAAATAAGAGTTATTAAACTCCCATATTTAGAAGATATTACCACTAAATCTTTCTCATTTTGTAACAAATTTAACATCATTAATACTTTTGATAAGATACGAATTTTTTTAAGGATAACTTATTTTCCTTCATCACAATTTCTAATTACATTATATAAGTTATGTTTTATCCCATCAACAAATAAAACATCCTCATATTTTAACTTTTCTGCTTCAATCTATAACATTATTATTCCTATGATTTTTAAGAAAATATCATTACCCAAGGTAACTGATCTTCCATCATGACTAATTACATGTTTTAATATTTTTATATCACATTTCGTATATGAATAACAAACACTATCAATTATCCCTGGTTTGTACCTTTTACATGATTTTAAAGCTATCTCAATAATAAAATTACTTTCCTCAACTTTTTTTCAACCAACTATCTTTTCATTTCTTCTATAAGGAAAATTTTCTTGTTAGAGATTCATAAATATTAAATAATGACGACCTTCCTGGTCATATTTTCCAAAAAATTCTTCTAGACATTAAAATTGATTTTTTGATGGAATGTTTCTAACATCTTTAGTATTTTATTTTCTAACTTCTTCTGTGTTTGGAAAGATATGCATGGTTCTTCAACCATTGATTTCTATTTGGTCAAACCATATTCGAAGAAGAGACAAGTTATTCCAACAATTATAAGCTCTATGTCCATTGTTTCCATAACACCAATAATAGAAATTAAACCCTAATTTTTTATTGAAGTAAAATATTTCATTTTAGATACTTTTGTGTCATTAATACCTTCATCCTGCACGAACATACTCATTTAATTGACCATATTTCCTTCAAAATGTGTGAGGATAGAAATATTTGTTGTATTTTTTATAGAATCTTTCCATGCTTGTCCTTAGTCCAATTTATCTTGATATTCTAAATCACACCACTCGCGGGTGAGATCCTCAAGAATATAAAAATCCTGCTTGAATTTCATATCTTCTGATTTGATAAAGAAATCAATGATTTGATTATTCTTATTCAACCACACCTCTACCTTATGTGGTTCCAAACCACCCTGAAAGATGGGTGGATTATACTTCTGAAACTGGACGGAATGATCTACCTTCAATGGTTCATACCTCTAGTTTCATGTGTGCACATCTTGAAAATCATAGACTATAATCTGATCCAGTTGATGGTTCACCTATTTCATAGGTGCAACCACATTCTTAGCATCTTTTTCCAGTTGGTTCCTATGACACCTATAGGTTTCCATTTCCTAAACAAAAAACAAAAACCACAAGTCTCACTATCAATCAACTGAAGGCTTGAAAAGTTCAAATTCTTCCACATCATACTATCACTACATTTCATTCCAAAAATAAACATTTTCCATGATCAATGTCTTTTGAAAAATTCATGATTCTTTTGAAAATCAAACCATTTTTGGAAATAATATTTTCATGCCTTTTCAAAATCTCACTTTTGAAAACAACATCAATATTTTTCAATAAATCAACACTTTTTCACAAAATCATAAATCATTACTCAAAATTAAATATTAACTTCTAGTGGGAAGTGACTAATATAATGAATTTCATTCTTGTCTCATTGGATTAACCCATAGTGATGAGATTCCAAATCAAATAAGTGTCTCCAAAACACTTATGTAAATAAATCCCTGGTAACTTGATGTTGAACATCAAAATATTATTTATATATTTTTATACTCTAAATTTCAAGCCCTGAAAATCATACCCCATTCCTTTATCCCATATCAAGGAAGAAACAAAAATGAATGTCAACTCCAAGACCAACAGAACTTATGACGACATGTTCCACAATGATAATTAGAAGGAAAAAGACTGACACCACTCATAACATCACACACCTCTTAATTGGCATGAAATGGGGGATGAAGATTACATTTCCTTAAGAGACATCCCCAATGCACCAATGACTAGAAATAAATGCAAAGGGATTCAATAATAATTGTGTTATTATTTTCAATTGAAATTAAAGAAACCGAACAAACCCTCTATAATTAAAGACTAATACATGATGCATGCTAATAATGAAATTCAACGCACACAATTAATTTATATCAAAATAAATTACAAAGAGAACCACATATATGACTACCTAACAACAAAATACACAACAAAATACTACAATTCCAAAAAACTTAATGATAACTACATAACTCCAAGCTCCAACATGGTCCATTATCAAATCCAAAAAAATACCATGTATCCACATTCATGACTAGATAAAGGTGATACTTTACCTTTTCTCATGTCCTAATAAACAATATCTGCAAAAGACCCAAAGTTCAATAGAATAGGTGGGTAATGAAACTCAGTAGGATTTCCCCAAAATAATTCCTCACACATGAAAATAGGATAGAAAATTCATAACATTTATTTAAAACAGTTTATATACAAACCATCTAAAATAGTTCAACAATTAATCAAAAAATCATAAAATTTTATACCAAAGAAGATTTCTAAAAAAAATCAATTTCTATGAAAAACAACCAAACATGTTGTTCCAACCATTTTATGAATTCAATTGTCATTTAACATTATATATTACTTATCCACACACAATCTTTGTGTTACCATTGACGGGGGAACATTCACATACAAACATTTCCCATTGATAATGGGACATTCATGACCAATAACAACCCCCACACCTACACACACACTTAACCATATAATCCAACACATGCCAATACAATCATATCCAAACCAATTAAATTAATTCCATAAAACCACACTTTTATTGGAAACAATAAAAACAAACTATTTCAATAAAACCTACCCTTTTTTGAAAACAATTTTCCCATCAACCCCTTTCTATAAAACTAACCTTTTATTCACAACCATTTTCCATGAATCAATTCTAAATCCATATTTTAACATAATTATTTTAATACTATACTGCCAAATTCACAATTTTCAACAACACCAAATTTGTAAAATCCCATAAATCGTCACCAAAGATGGTTTCCAATATTCATTTCACAAAAAATTAATGATAAATTACATATAAAAAATTAATCATGAAATCAAAACTTCATGTTAAAATTATAGGATTCAAAAGTGAAACCGTCTACATTAGGATTTACGGTAAAAATGAATGATGACACTTAAAAACCCATGAAAATGATTTGAATCTCCAAAAACATCCTTAGATCACCCCCAAAAATTAATAAAGATAAACATAATAATATTTTTCATAAACTACCCTATATATATCTACATCAAGATTAGATCTAAGAAAATAAGCGATATGGGTTAGAAGATCTAAGGAAAACCAAACCAAACTAATAGGAACAATGACTTACCATGAGAATTTGGCTTCAAATAATTAAGATAAGCCTTAGGATCCCCTAAATATCCATGGGAGAGGTTTATGGTTTCTTTGGAATGGAAAAATATTGAGTTAGGAACGTTTTGGGGGAATTTTTTGGGTTAATTATTAACCCCGAACTATATCCAAAATTTATAAATATTGTTTTTAAACCATGGATGGATAGTAACATGGTCATGTAAACTATGAACTAATTGTGCACCAGCCACTTATTTAAAGAGTGACAATTAATGGTTGGATAACATGGTTAGAAAACTATCACCAACCATAAAAAATACCATTATCCAATGTTTCTTGAGTTCTCCTAGGTGGGTGCACTGTTTGGGAAAATCGGGTTCTTACCCGTGAACCTTCCCCTTAGCTCCAATCTCATTGTACACAATTTCATGTAGGTGTTTCAAAATTTTCCCAAATCCTACACCAATATATAACTCATATAAAATCCCCAAAAACATACAAAAATATTTCCAAACCCTCACAAACTTCACCCAAACAATTTATATACTTAAAAATCATAATTAAAGGGTTACTTGCATTAAAATAGGGTTAATATATACAAAAAAAGAAACCTCAAACTTTTCCATCCAATACATGACATCATGGATAGAGGATCCACTGAAGATCTTAATCACTTACATTATCTATAATTTTATCATGGATCTATCATAAGATCTCCCATATTTTCCACACCAAAAACCGTGAAGTAATTCTGACAACAATCCTTCAAACCATGAAACAAACAGGTTTTGAATCATTCAAAAAAACTCATGAATCAACACATAAGTAGCATTAGTATATCACATGAAGCAATTCTAGCTATGTCCATATTCATCATCCAAATCTTCTTAGCCATACCCAACATACCCATATGTCTGTCTCCCTTTGATCACAACACCGTACCATCTCACATTAGCCATAAGCCAACCCTCTTCAACATAAAAATTCACAAAACCATTTCATCATATATATATATATATATATATCCCATTCCAACATCCACCACAATAACTACACATAATCTCCCCATCCCATTAAAATGTCCACACCATCTCTGTTTTAAGAACAAAATTTATGTTGACCAACTTTTTGAATGAGGATATTGTTCACTTTGTGTGGCCCTAAATCACATCCATGGTCCATGAATGTGTAATAAATATAATGTGTACCGATTAGGAAGGTTTTAAAACTATTCATATTTTTGAATACATAACACATATTACCAGTATAATATTAATCATATAAACCCCACAAAACATGATATAACAATCAATTAATTATTTATATCAATTTATATTTTGAAAATAAGACCATTTTCATCAATTTTATAGTTTAACTAATGAAATTTTGTTATATAATTTTAGTAATTAACTTTTTATTGATGGTGGTAATTCCATCAATAAAACCATTTGACAAAACAAAATAATAGAAGGGGTACATGTTCACAACAATAAGATATATCATCTCAAAGATCAAATGGTATTGACGTTAAGAAAAAAAGAGATTCATGGATTAGGTTTTATTAAGGTACACCATATACATAAATAGTATTTAAAACATACTTTTCATAATTTGGAAATGTATTATCAGCAGGTAATATAATCACTCTATTAAAAAAAATAAATGAAAAGGTCAATTAAAAAAATAGTCAACATTTTGAAGTAATTTTTTAGGGAATCTCCATACTTTGATTTTTAAAAATCTAACATCATGCCACGTTAATGAAAAAAATTTCACATGTTGTGGTACTAAAAAACACGATTAGTATAATTAAACTAATCAATTTATTTTTAAGGAAACATGTTTCCCATAGAAAAAAAATGTACATGGAATATTTTCTGATATCATGTTATTCATTACCATATTAGAAATTTCTATATAATTTACTATACGGGAAATATGATTTCAGATATTAAAATTAGAAGTTTTGTTTGGTCAAAAAATACAATGACACATGTTATATCACTATGTTTCATGCTTGACATGATCAATCAAAATATTTATTAAATATTTTATCATTTGATAAAACATGATTTCAATCACAATTATGTAACTTGACTTTACTTCCAAATTTCCATACAAAATGATTAACGCGTAACATGAATTTATATTCAAAATAATTAATTTTCTACATGATTAATAATAACATACAACTAATTTCATAACAATTCATACAAGTCTTCCCACCTTGAGACAAGATTCAAAAAATAAAATACCCACAACTTAGCATGGGAGGCACAATTATTTCACCACCATAAATTTTACTAATATTGAAAATAATAGGTTCAACCATGTAAATAGTTTCAAATATCAATAGGTCACCACATGGAATTATTATCATTCTAAAAAAATTAAAACAAACAATGTAAAGCCTTTCATTAAATTTTTAACACATTAAAGACACCTATTTGGAGAAACAATGCAACACATTTCATTGCATTCACATATTGATGCTTTAAAAAATATATATATAAATGATATAGAATTAAAAAACTCTTAATTATTCTTAGAAATTAGATTTATTTTTGGATTATAATACATTTAAATTGATAACAATTATCACCAAGAAGGATTATCTTTATCAAAAATTCCAAAAAAATGGATTAAAAAATTACATCCCTTATAATAAATGATACATTGTTAATGAAAAATGAAATTCATGTAAAATTTCAAGGAAAATAGATTAATCCTAAGCATGATTTTCGAAAAATTAATTCATTATGATAGTTTGAAATCCATTGAAGGAAACATGTTTCATATAGGTTTTCAAAATTCAAAAACTATTCACAAAAAAATATATTAATCATGATTCTATAAAAATTTAAATCATTATGAAAAAAAGCTAGCATATTTTATATTTTAATAATAAAAAATTAACTAATGAAGGATTTATTTATAAAATACAATGTAATGGCACACTTCAAGTCTCAGCAATGTTTTAGAAAACAATTTCATTCAAGTAAATATCCATCTTATTCAATTCTTTGAATTTATATGATTAATTGTTAAAATAATAAGAGTTCATTACCAATTATTACGTGAGAATATTCAGATAAACACATATACAATTTAAAATCTAAATTATATGGAAACTAATGACCATGATCATGCACCCCATATAATTTATACCCTACAATGGTTTCAATTTCATCTAAAATTGGTCAGTATATTGTCAATGTACTTGTATCAGATTATAGGGGGTCAAAATTTATGTGTCCCAGTTAGTATCTCTGGTTCACATCACATGTTATTATTAAGTTTATCTATTGTCACATCATTACCATGTAGTCATCACATGTGTTTAACTTCAACCTCCAGCCAATATCTTAACCAAAATATCCCTTTGATACAAATCTTTCATGACTATACCCCACTAAAACCCCCACCATCAACGGAAGAATAGACAAGAGTATCCTTTAAGGGCCACCTCCAATAGGCCAATGGTTAGTTAGTGGCACCAAGTATATATAACACAAATATGGGAGGAATAATCCTCTTAAATTACTATGAATGAATATATAAACGACCACTAAGACAAATCTATACATTAAATGAAACATATATAATTTCATAATAAAAAATTTAAAATAAATGAAAAAATGATATGGATCCAAACTAATACATATCAAACACTAATTCACTACTTCAACTACCTCAGCATCATCTCCCAACTCTAATGGTATCACCTAAAAAAAGAAGAAAAATATAGTGGGGTCATCACTTTAGATTTCGTAGTATGAACAACCCTTTTGATAGATTGACATATATGTGTAGAAAATATGAAAGAATAATCAAGAATAAAATCTTCCACAAAAATAAACTTGCATAAACTTGCGTATATGCCAACAGGCATAATAAGAAATTTTATTCGAAAGCCCACTATCATAAAGTCATAATAAACACCACCATCCATGCCACATCTCCTATAACTACTTCTAATATATTTTAAGTATATATATCATTAAAACAACCATAAAAACAATAAATTTCATTCAACATCATTGGGATAGAAATATATTCATCTTTTCTCCATGCTATCAACTCAAGGGTTCTGCCACTCATTCCAGTGATGATTTGGTAGTATCACCCTATCACTAAGAATATGGACATGATTATGAAATCAATCTAGTAAAATATCATCAACCACTATTACATACAAAATAAAATAAATCACCACATCTCTATATATCCATATTTTCATCTTCACACATCTATAACCACATCTCTAGAGTCACTACAATTCCACCATTTCCCAAACATCCATTGATATTTAAATATAAAAATTAAGTACATAAACCTTATGCCCATACTTATATGATTAACAACCATCAACACTACCACATTATATACTGTAAGGTTACATGAGCATGCAGTGTATCAACCTCATTCTCTCCCCTACCATACATGACCCCAACTATAAAACACAACATTAACTCATAAATCATCTCCTATGGTGAAATATAACTACAACTCACCATAACAAATGCATATATACAACATCATGAAAATACATGTCATATCCTTTATAATAAAACAAGACATCACAACATATTCATATATTCCACGTTTGAGCTATTATATCTTATTCATGCACTACAACTACAAAGTAATATAGACCGTGTGTACATAACAACCTTGATGTATTACATCCCATATAAATTCCACAAAACTATCCCCATTATCTATATTTCTTCCCCACAACTACAACCACAATATCATCATAATATTAACAAAAATAATGCATCAACATCAGATTCTATAAAATCATATAATCATTAAACTAAAAAACAGGGAATATTAATTTCAAAATCCCAATCAAACATTCATGCTACCCAGTCATCATTTCACGTAGCATTTAAATATTTGAAACCATCTCCAATCAAGTTAATAATATTTATTCACACATTCAATCATAATAATATTTTTAAAATCCAACGATTATTCATTTACAACCATTAAAAATTAATTAACAACACATTCTATTTATAATTTTATACAGAAAATCATTATATTCTCAAGGTTGATCCCATTGTCTACCCAACTAATATATTGGTTTGTCAAACAATTAAAAAACATAATCAATAAACACCACAATAAGATAAAAATATTTAATTAAATAATACCATATTTCTACTGCCTCATTATAATAAAGTAACACAGTACCAAACACAATACTAAACATCTAAAAAATCCATCAAAATAGATTCCCTATTCTACTATGAAGAAATTTAGTTCCTCAACACCTTCATTAAGTAATTAATCTATTTACAAGGTGGAAATTTATCAATGAAAATAATAATAAGAAGACACAGAAAGACATATCTATCATACAAATCAATATGTCATAATAACATAGAAAACATAAGAAATATCAACTACCCATTCTGGTTTAACCTTCTCAATTAAATTTAAATCTTCTTAGAGGTTAATTTGTCCATATTCTCTCCCCATTAATATAAAACAAAAAACCCAATTAAATAACAGCAAGAAAATTTGGGAGAAAACAGAACAAACATCTTCAAGAATATTAATTTCTGAAGATTGAAAATTACCCTTTAGATCACTTAACTCAACTAGTACATCACAAAACATTTTGTGAATAAAAGGTGAAGTAAGGACACCCACAAGGCCAAAACCATGCCAAATATGGATCAACAACCAATAAAACACCAACTATCCTCAACCCCTACAAAAAAATCTCCCAAACCAGGAATTCCAATAACCAAAAACCTCTTTATATTAATAATGATATCTAAACCATGAAGAAAAGTATGTAGGGGTGGGATTAAAGTCACATAGAACCACTAAGTATAAAACTCCTAAGGTTAATCTTCAATGATGGTTAATGGGGCCTAAAATTTCTCTAAGGAAAGCACATGGATCACTGAAGAATTGATAGAAAAGGTAACAATATGATAGGGTTCAAATGGGTTTTTGAATATATAGGAAATTTGGAAATTATAAGACCATTTTTCAACAGACTACACTATACCATAAAAAGGATGAAATGGAACATATTCCATGGTGTAAGTAAGAGAACCTCACCACAAAGGAGTTGGTCAAATATACATATGAAAAACATGACATGGTATATGTTGAGATCATAGTAACCTAGAAAATTAATTGTATCATAGAAGAGACATTTTGCATTAGAATTATAAATCTAGAAAAGAAGGCCGCAACACATCCCAACTATATGCTATAGGGACCCCAAATTTGGTAAAACCACTAAAAATCCACAACTTGCTCTCCATATTTGTATGGAATCCATCACATCAGAGAAATTCTATTCCATGTCCATCCATGTGTCCATTTAAGGGCCGCCATAAAGCTACCATGAGAACAAAAAATCATCATAACACCTCCATGTTATCATATTAGACTCCACAATTTATCCCAACACCATACTCCACCTCAATACTAAAAAAATAAGAACCTTTAAAATTATACATCCCTAGACTCTATTACAATGTGATTTTCCTTACTCTGCAAAGGAATCTTCCATGACATAGTGTATACTACCATGTTGTAAAAAATGTAAAAAAACTCAAGTCCAAGATCCTCCCTTTTCCCTCAATCTTTCACATGGAAGCAAAAAAACCTAAAACTCACAAAGTAATAAATCAATGAGGTTTGGACCATTAGAAAAAGTTTTCTCATGAGATATGAACATTTACATGATGATTTAGAGGGATACATAATATGGTGCCACCCAATATATAATGATAAACTATACATATGTTTTTTAAAATAATATAAAAATATTAACCAATCCATCGTAGAATAATTCACCCAGGATAATGTAGAGATTTTATAAAAAATTAGACCTGACATAAAAATAAATCATCTAGAGAAATAAAGTGAATTATTCAATTATAATATATACTTAGTGATATAATATTAATATTATATTATTATACCATAAAAGAGTATTTATTTTAATGAAGGATACTATATAAGATGAAAAAAAATTGTATAAAATCAATAATGAACATTTTAAACACATTATTTTATGAGATATGAGAGAGAAACATAAGAGGGATGAAGAGATTATATTAACATATTTATAGTAAGTAAAAGACAATATAAAAAGAAATTAATAATTCATCAAAGTATAGATAATGATATATAATACATCTATGATAATAAATAAATAACATGTACATAGAATAAAAAGAATCTGACTTAAAGGAAGAGGAAAAAATAAATCCCCTTAAAAAAATCATTTTCAATAATTTATAGACCATTGATAGGGTATATTTTCAAAAATAATGTATATAAGAATATTATATTAATATAAATTGGTAATTTGATGTAAATTTTATAGAAATAAAATCAATTAAAATTTTCATATCAATAATATTAAAAAAGATGAGAGATTAAGAGAGGAACCTTTACCTTTACTCCCAACTACCATGCATGCGATCTATCATCTAAGATAATCATCATATACATCTCAATAATATATTTAATAAACTTATTTCATTTTATTCCAATTATAATAATAATTTATAAAAATTTATAATTTATAAATTAGTCATTTATAGTTTATATCCATCATTGGATGTTAACAGTCTCCACTATCTGATGCTTATTTCATTAAGGAGGTTTTGATCAACATTTTATGTTATTCAGTTAATCATTTCCAAACTTTTCATATCTTTATAATCATTTTATTGTAACGGTTTATGAATTACTATGTTCACTTTATAGAATATATGGGTATGGATCCTAATATTTTAATTCACATCATGAAAATTTTAGATAACTTTATCGATATTAACGAGTTACATTATACTGATCATTCTATTGAGATTAATAATTTTCAAACAATAATTATAAAATTTATTCCCTATTAATATCATATATTATAATTATTTATGTTTTTACACTCATACATGATGAAAAAACATGTTATTTCATCGTTCATGTTGGTGGTTAAAAAGATCCAAACATGAACATGATTTATAAAAGGATGAGTGGGAATATAAGGTTGTATTATAGTAATATCATTTTTATATAATCATAATCAAGTTTATAATATATAATTATAGTATTGTTTATTATTTTGGAATACTATATATGAGAAGGTAATTGAAAAATATAGATAAGAACTAGATACTTACATTGAGGGGATCACTCATTCTCAAAACATATATGTTCATAATTAAGTATTTAAGAATCCTTCTTGGAATCATAAGATAACAAACATGAACTATGTAATAATGGAAGAGTATTTTATATTTTTAATCATCCAACACTTACTGAAGGAAATGGTAGGACTAATATAATAATGGAAGAGATCCTGTGAAATTTGTATTTTGTCTATATCTCTAAAAAGATGCAACGGGAATATGTGAGATCTTGTGATCAGTTACAATGGACTAGAAATATTGGAATATAGAATGAGATTATTCAAAACCCAACACTTGATTTTGGAATACTTTGACATTTGGGGAATTGATTTCATAGAGACCTTAATAAAATTATTTAGATATATCTATATATATAGACACAATTATGTTTTTTGGATTATGTTAATAAATGTTTGTATGATGGGATAGAAAAATAATTGGGAATCCTGATTAAATTTTAAATGAGGAGTCTATTTTCTTGGTTTTAAATTCCTCAAATACACATTTATGATTGATGTTCTTAATTTTTTAACAAAATACTAGAAATTTGGATTATAATAAATTATAAGAACCACTTATTACCCATAAAAAGTGGTAATATAGAATTATCTAACAAAGATATCTAGAACCTCTTATAAAAAATATAGTTCTCAAATCAAATAATAATAATATTAAAATACCCAATGATTCACCTTGGTAATTCTAGAATTCTTTTAAAAAGACAATTGGAATAACCATGTTCTAAAATAATTATAATAATAGATCACACATTCAGTTATAACACAAGAACAAATCATATTGGGTTATGAAAAATCCGTTATTATTGTTATTACAATCTGGAAAGAATATATTGTTAAAACTAGATGAATATGAAAAAATTAAGAGTGTGGTCTATGAGAATGTAAGGATTTATAAATAAAATAAAAAAAGGTGGATTGATCAACAGATCAACAAAAATAGATTCATATCAAAGACAATGTTCATCTAGATATGTTTTCTAAAACTCAAAAATGTTTTTACTTTTTTTCAAAAAATTTATATTACATTTGAATTTTAATTTAGGATATTTTTTATGGTTATATACATGGATTAATTATAAAATAAACACACAAACTATCTAAATTAAATGAATAAAATAGTATAAGAGTTGTAGAAACAATATAATTTATATGTTCTCTATAAATGAAATTTTTCATGAAAAATAATAAACCATATAATGTTTCATAATAATCCTTATTATGGTAACAGATCGACTCAACCATGGGAATGTAAATTTAACAAAATTACATTCCCCTAACCATTTCCATTAATGTTTTTATTACCAAACCCACACCATGGGAGAATATCCATGTCATAGTTAACTTATGATCTCTAGTTTTAATGGGTGAAATGATATTCAAGAAAAAAAATGATAAGGTTACATCTTGTGGTCCCTTGACCATTCTACTAAACTATAAATACCTAAAAACATTCACAGTATAATGGCATCCATTTATTAACATATTTTCACTATCCACACTAACAAAAATTTCAAAACCCACTAAAACATGCCATGTTCTTAATAAACCCCATCATGTAGTTATTTTAAAAAATATATTCTCAGAACCATGTGAGGAACCACATCATTGTAAACCCATTAACCAATTTTTCAAGCTTCCAGTGACAAGAAAAATTTAATTCATATCCTTTTTCAGTATTTATTTTAACAATCCATAAAAAATATCCAAAAAATCAATGAATTCTATCTAAACTATTTCCCTAAACATATCATTTTTTTTTCATAATTTGGCCAAAACATGTACTACATAAATATTGGTTATACCAAAACTAAAATTTTAAATCAATTTTAGGATTTTACTATAGATTAATAAAGAATAAAATGATCATTTATAGGTATTTATCTTATGTTTGTACGTAACACACATAAAAAATGTTTTAGTTTACAAAAAAACCACAATGTGTTTAACCAAAACCCTAAACATTAAATCCTATTTTTTTTTTCAATGATGAGGAGGTCCAAACCCATCATGGTTCCCCTATAAAGTAACTGGAAATCCCAAATCTATAACTTTAAATTGGTAAAACACATCATGGAATACAAAAAACTATTTCATTATATTTCTCTATTCAAAAAAAATATGGAACTCAAAGTGACATTAATATTTAACCCTAAACCATCTATCATCCACTAATATTCCCTTATATCTCTATTAATACATCCCATTATCCTGGACTCAACCCTCATTATATCAGTTATTCTTTGATTGGGCATTTTTATACCCCTAAAAGCCTTCCTCTTCCATGAATTCATTAAACACACCTTTACCCAAACCATTTCACCTTCCTTAATCCATTGTACCTTCTACTTTTCCATTAAAAACGTTCGATCCTGACATAGGATATGATAGTGTTACTTATCATAGTATTAAAACTATAAATATTTATAAAAAGAGTAAGGAAACTCTACCATATTCACTAATCAAGAAATCCATATTATCTATGTAATCCCACATGAAACCTCTACCAAGTGACCATGATCAAATGTCACTAACTTTTAACCACCACATACTCATACTTATTTTTTCCAATATCAACCAACAAGAATAATTTCTATAACATAACCATCATCATCTACTAGGAAGGATGTGTAATTTCCCCCAATATGGACGTCTCTCACATGGACAATATGGGTTGGTTATGTGACATCAAGAGTACCTCCACATATGACAGAGGCTATCGACTAGAAATGGGACTGTGCAATGTATAGTGGGGAGACTATCCCCCTAGTATGATGTATTATAGGAGTATAAAAATTCATAATAATCTGAGAAGCAATCAAATTATATAAATTGTAGAATACAATAATAAAATCTTATTGAATGATCCAATACAAATAAAGGGACACTTTAATGTCATTTTAGAATGTAATTAAATGTCATGATAGAATAATACATTAAAAATAAAAGCTTACTAAAATAAAAGAATCTATGTACTGGGTCTGAACCCCACACAGGTCCAATATCCAAAATCCATCCCAATATTAAACAAGAAATCAACTACATGGTATTTTACCCTCGTCCGAACCTTCATCCACGTAATCAACAAGGGTACCAAATGGAATCCCAAGTAGGGTGTGAGTATAACTCAGTAGGTCGACACCACCATGTCTAAACAAAACTAATGTGATAAGTAGTGTAGGGAATAAAGATATAAATAAGCATATTAATTTATTCAACTATTAATAAAATAAAACCATAACCTACTTTGACACCATTCTAGAAAGCTCTGTGAATTTATTAAAACCATTCAAACCACAATCATATAACAATGTTTATATAACCTTATTTAGTTCCATGCTAATATATATAAGAGCATGTCTCACAACTATTCCATCCACAACTATATTACCATGGTATGTTCAAAATAATCAAATTTAGTTAAATCCCTATAAGCATTACAACATTCCATGTCAAATCCCAATAATAATTTCAATATGGGACTCATAATATACCCCTCTATATATGAATTATAGTATGGTACTAGGCCGATACCTCTCAATATCAACATTATAGTATATAATTGTGCATGTTCTATGGTTAATCCCAATATATAAGAATTACAATAGTGAAAATACTCCTAATAATACATCATTGATATCATAATATCACATCACAATTATTAATGGTCAATTATGATAATTATCATTATTATTTCATTTTCTACTTTAAATTCATTTCATAATTGATTAAAAATTATATCAATAATAAATAATCCCAAATTTATGGATTATATAACAAGAAATAACCCTAGGTCACATGTCATGCTAAACATACATTAATCCATTTTCCAATTAAATTATAAACATGGCTAACTCACCTTGTGGGTAGAAATAATCTAGTATCAAATTCATTTGAAACCAAATAACTCCATGGAATTATCCTATTTTTTACTTAATTATATTGGGTGCATGTAATGATGACACTATCACGATATTGCATAAAATTAGAAATTATCAAACCACAGGGTTATGATTTTGAAACCCTACATTTATCCGATGATCCAAAAAACTTCAATGACCAGATAACATGAGGAAATTGGTGTGGGAAGTTATAAATAGGTTTCATGTATTTCTCACACAAATAGGATGTCTATATGGGTTATTGGCACTCAAAAAACGCCCAGAGATTGCCCTAAGGTTGAGAGGATAGCTGATGCAACATATTAGAATAAAAATTAGCTACACATTATGTTTAAAATATATGGTAATGAATTTACATGGTGTGTAATGTGTTTACACCCCAATATTTCATAGTACATTATCTCTTCAATGTAATTAAATTACCTGGGATTCACACAACACTGAGTTCTAACACACCATGACCAATCAAACTAGCTGTTATGAATAGTAATACCCACTTTTTGAAATTAAATAAATTTTATTTTTTAAAATGGACTTCATTTTTGGATTTGGAGTATCAAAATTATCTTAGAATAAATTTTTGGTACTTTTCTGATTAATTTCATATTTTGATGAATAGTGAAAATTACTAAATTTAAATTAAAACCAACTTTTTTAATAAAAATAATTTATTATGTTAAATTATATATTTCAGTGGTTTCAATGTTTCATTAGATTATATTTTTATCATTTATTATAATTCAGGTCATTGGATGTAATTTCACATTTAAACTGAACATAATCAAGTCTCAATCTTTTGATTGTTATTCTTTCTTAAAAACACGCTTTTTGTTTTGACAATGGTAATTAATATTAAATTAATTTCTGCCACATATGTGTCTTGAATTTGGAAAAATTTATTCTATATTAGTAATCATGATATTCAAATTGTGTAAATAGGTAACTTTTATTTTTAGACATTATGAATAATTACTTCGGTAAATATTTTATTTAACATGGTTAAAGGGTAAATCCAGTAAATAAGGGAAAAAAATAATATTATAATAATAATAAATTACCTTAACATGTGTCTTATTCCTATTTTATGATATATTTATGGACATGAGAATATTAGGGTCGATTTTGGGACCCCATGGAGCCAAATGGGAGTGATAATGTCATTTTATATTATATAATCTAAAGTAAAGTCAAAAATAACAAAAGAAAATATCTTTTAGTAAAACAATTTTTATATGAGGTTATATAATTTATCTATTGAACTATAAATATTCATTATAAAACTAAAAATATTTCATAAATAATTATATTTTATTTATAATTTTTATAAATAAAATAAATATATTTATATATGACACAATAGTGATGCCGTATTTTCTTTATTAATGAATGAATCAAATAAATGATATTATAAATATTAAAATAAATATACATTGAAATTTTTGATGCCATACAAGAATTTTATAGGTGAATATGACATGTTATGTTTGACTAATTGAATTTATTTCGAAGTAATCATGCATTTATGACTTTAACAAAAACAAAATACCAAATAGTTTCAAAATTGACATAAAATAGCTTTAAAAACGAATATTATATTATTAAAAGATATAATATTTCTAAAAATCTAAGGTTAAAAAATAAGACTTATATAACTATAGGTGTATCATTAATTAACCACTTGGGGTTCACTTGGAAGTTTATTTTATGTTTATTAACCATATAATATAAAAATACAAAGAGACATGGTAAATGTCAAACTATTTAACTAAGAGTTAAATCTAAAATATAAGTTAATATGGTGACATAAACTAGTATAAAACCTATTGGTTGAGATTAAATAGACCCATACCCACCATATACTCGAAATAAATTATTTTTGAGCCATTATAAACAAAAATTATTTTATTATAAAATAATATTTCAAGCTTTTCCTAAAGTGACCCACACCTCTCTTATAAAAGGGCACTTCCCCTTGTCTTAATTTCACACCTCCAAAGCCATTTGTCTTTGCCAAACCCCACCCAAATATCCTAAAAACTTATCTAAATTCATCATATAGGCCTTAGTTTGATTATAAACCAACTTATGGAGCCCTTTTTATCTAATAAAAAAGAAGAACCCGAAGAAGAGGTAATTATTTAATCACATCTTTCAGGTTCTTTTCTTCTTCCACTACCCATTTCATTGTTGTTTCCATTCCAAAATAATAAATATAGTACCTCCTACATACTATTATGTTATTATAAATATGATAAAAACATATTCATTATTCTATCTATCCTATGAATGATAATTTCACCATGCATGCGTACGTACGACTTACCATCTCCATACTATGGTGTAATTTCTTATTCAACAATATGTTATTTGTATGGATATAAGGATGAGTAATATGTATATAAATAATTAAAATAACTTGATAATTTATCTTTATAGTTAATATACCATCCAATTATCCACCTTTTAATCATTAAGGAAATGATATCGTCACTCGTGTGTACGTACAGATTACCGTCTCCACAACACGATGAGATTCGTTTCCACGTTCACCATTCAATGATGATTATAAAAATATATATTATTAATTTGTATGTAATATATGAAAAAATAATTTTACTAGATACATTCATATATATATATATATCTGTGTATTTACATATATCTCAATCACTCACTTCTGTTCAATACGACCTGAAAACAAAAACAACGTTTATGCGTACGTACGACCTACCGTCTCTATAAATGATGTTCCCATTTAATAAATATATATGTTATAAATATTTATATTCTGAATATATATAACATATAAATCATTTTTTATAATATTTAAGTATTAAAATCATGATATAAGTGATACGATCAAGAATAACAAGTTAAAACATGTGCGATAAAGAAAGTGATTATTACCAAAAATGCTACTTTAATATGGAAATTATTATTAAATGGGGAGTATAAAGTCACAAATGAATCATATATGATATAATAAATATTAATATGGTTTTTTTATAATTTAATTACATACTATGGTCATTATTCAGGAGGATAAACATACCCTTTACTAAAGAAAAGTACAAGGTAAGTGTTAATTTCACAATCTCATTATTATCCGAGGTTGTTTTTACATAAGTATCTACTAGGACCTATTTATCATCCACATCCATGTTTTCTTAAAAATATATTTCAAATATTTTTACCAATTACTAGAATATGGGTTAAAGTCATTTATACCCTTATTTTACCTTATATGTTTTGAAAAAAAATCTTTCCGTCGTTTTCCAAACAATGTACTTTATGACCTTTTCGACATAATTATGGTAATAATGTTTTTTCCAACTTATAAGGCTGGTGCGACAATTTTACACCATTTTAACCTCATCAAAACATCACTTACAAGCTTATAAGAATATTTTCAAAATAAATGTCTACTTTTATTATTAGGTGAATCTTAAATGATTTCAAAATATAAAGAGATTTTTCTCAAATAGTTTTGATTTCATCTATGTCAACATCCTTTGATACATTTTACAATTGTTCGAAGTTTATTTATTACGGTACAAATATTCCATATTTTATTTAAGTTTTTGTGATATATTTGACTATGAATGTTTTATTTTTATACCATTCATGGTTTATGGATAACGTATTAACATTTTTTATGCTAGTTTTAATATGAATGTTTATGTTATGCCTCAACCTTTTCATATGAGGAATGTATTTGACTTAGTAAGTGACGGGTGGAGCTAACTATAGCTCCTCAATTCATCGGTAGGTCTCATGAGACAATTAGTCGTGGAATTGGCCGAGGCCTTTCCCAATTTTCTTTATGGTTTTGGTCGAGGCCTTAATCATTTTTAGACATCTTGGATGAGGCCTTGAAAAATTGTTTTGGAATGTCTGGCATTATATATTCCCACATTATGAAAATAATATTCATAGTTCATGTGGTTATTCGACTAGTAGAATACCCATGACTATGTTTTATTATGGATTTATTTACCCAGTTCATATTTCTTCCAAAAATTGTTCATGTTTATTATTTATAAAGGCATGAATGTTCAATTATTCACCATACATATTGTTTATATTATCTTCTGCTAAATTATTTGCCCTTACTGAACATCTGAAATCACCCCTTTCAATGTTTTATTTTCAAAGGAATTAAAAGAAGTGTATTATGATTGATACGTAGGGTTAAGATAAAAGGGAATAATGACATTATCAAAGAACTATCTATGATGTATTTTATGTTTGAAATTGTAATGTGAAGTAGATGTATGTAATATATTTCCAAGACTGCTAAACTGATCGATCATTCAGGACATGATTTACTTGTATCATGCTAATGCATTAAAATAATGCACCGGCTCCGGGCTTCTCGGGTCGGGGCGTTGCAAATGTGGTGAGAATATGTGTAAATGTTTTTCATAGAAAAATCCCAAAAAAATATGTCACTTGGATTTATTTAAACCCTTGAACAAATACTTGACATGTAATTACTTTACACGATGTGTAAATGTTCTTCATTTTTTCTTTCATCCCAATTTTGTTTTAAAAAACCTGAACCCCATTTAATGCTTCTCAATATACCGAGAACACCTGAAACAAATTACCCATTTATTCCTAGACTCCATTAATTCAAACAAGAATACATCCCTGTATTCAAGGTCCCCTTCCCAAACAAAGGATCTCCATCTCCAAACAAGACTCAAACACTAAGGATCAAAAGAAAAAATCACATAGGAACATACCTAGAAAAATATAGGATCTTACAGACCTTACAGATTTAGTAGGCTAAAAATAATCAATAATGGATCACTATTTGAAATTAATAAGGGAAATTTTCTAAAAGGAACATAAGTTACTAGATGTATGAGAAATAAAGTGTAAATTCTAATAAATGATGATTTTATATGTTTAATTATTTTGATAAAATTATGTTAGATAATTACAAAAAGATTCATTTTGAAAAAAGTTTAATTTTATTTGGATTCCCATATGTTATCGATTCTTGAGTTTCTAAATACATTGAATGACGATTACATACATGATTTTTATTGATTGAGTTTATATAAATTTAAATAATGTGTTTCCAAGTGGAATGATCTAATTTATTCAATTTTATTTGTTGTATTAAAGGCATATACAATTATTTTTAAAAAATATAGAATTCATATTTTCTAAAATGGACAAAATTAATAAAAAATAAAAAATCATTGCCTAGTCCTATTATATTTTGATGTTCTTAGTTGAATAATTTCAGCATTAGAAACATCCTCTGATGTAATATATATTTCTATCTTCCCAAAGTATATGAAAATGAGTATTTAACCAACTATACAGGTGTATCCTATACTATTTTATATAAGGGACGCCATTTAATAAAGATATGTTCCCTTTTTTCACATTTAAGTAATAAATCACAAATAAAAACAAATTATTAAGGGACGCCACTTCATCACGAAGTTTTAAGAGTACATAATTTTTTTTTAAAACAGCTTATCCCCATATATATTTGAGGAAAATTCAAATCATTGATTTTATTGCACTATATAAGATGTGTACAATGATTAAATTAGGAAATAGGTAAGTATTCAGAGGTACTAACCCAATTTACAAATATCCAAAATAATGATCCCAAGAATTAATGATAGAAATATACTGGACTTGATTTAGTAGGTTCATATATCCTTACCATTAAATTTCATTATTGGATTATATTGATATAAAATTTGACAAAAATTATGTCTGAAGTTTATTATACATTTGATATATAATATTATATAGCCGAGTTAGTGAGATTTATTATAAAAAAGATTTAAATCATATATACTTTAGGCCCATTCTTATTCAATAACCTGGACATGAGGATCAATATCCTATATTTCTCAATGTCACAATTAAAATGATAGATAATTTGTTTCTTTTTTCCACACCATTGGAATCCACATCATCACATATATTAATAGAATATACTAACTCTAATTCTCACATAAAATAGGTAGTTCCATATTCTAATATTACCAAGGTAAATTCATCCATATGCCCATAATCTACTATGGATATTAATTTCTTGAATTTAGATATATAATTGAAAAAATAATGTTTATATTAAGGAAAATAAGAAAAAATATATGTATGAAAATTAGAAGATGGAGAATAATTAAAAGAATACAAATAATAAACGAAAAATAAATTTGTTGATTTGATGATGGCCTAATAAGGGATTTGTTTTTATTAACCATAAGAATTAAATTAAATATTATGTGGAAATTAATGTTCCCAATCTAAATCCTACAACTACAGTATAAACTACCAAGATTATTGATATTTGAAAATAATTGGCCAAAAATACATTAGTTTCTTGTCCCCATCACCTTTAAGAGTAAAGAAACTATCCCAAGTCCCTCGAGTCTTGTTCTATTAGTTTTAATGGTGATAACATTTATTCCTCATAGGTACGAGAAATTATACCAACATTAAATCATATTTCTATTACTCCCATGAAATTTCATCATACTATAAGACCACAATTAGAATGGGTATCCTTAGAACCCCATTTTTCATCATTATTGGTATCCCAAGCATATAATCCTACCTTTATTAAATATGAACATCCAAATATATATTTTCATTTGGTATGGTGTAAGGGATATCAAAAGTTCATGGAGAAAATAATAGATTAAAATTATTTTATTTTATCAAAGGGTAAGGATAACGAGGATGAGGTGGAGGGTTTCTAGGATGATCTAATAGAAATATGTGATTTCATTCTTTTATTTGTTTTATTCATTTGTAATTTTTCCATTCCATGTGATTAAATTCTATTTAAAATCTATTTTGATATTTTTTCCCATATTATGGGAAGAATTACTAAGTAGTAATTTAATTAATATGTATCATTAATCTTTATTTTTTATCGGTTAATAATATTGGAATTACAATGAGATATTTTTTACAAGGCACCAATTTACTATTCATAGGATTTTGATGACATTGTTTATAATGTGGAATCCTAATATTCATGGATCTATGTTATAAGTGGTACCAAAATCAAGGAAGTTATTTTTATCATGTTTCCAATTAATTTTCAATTTTCATTAAAAAATTATTAAAACTTTTCATATAAGACCTGAAAACTGGGTATAATGTTTTTTAAGTGTAGAGGCATTTTTAAAAGAACACTTAACATTGTATGTCGATTTTTATAAGGATACATCTTTCCTATAAAAAATATCACAAATTATGAAAAATCAATTGATTATAAAAATTGATATGAATGACATGGTTGGAAATTTTTTGAAATCAAATACTTGTTTAATTTTAGGGTTTAGACATGAAGTTATTATAGAATTAGTTTCTTATTTTATTTTAATTCTCAAAAATAAGCATTGATTTACTAATTATATTTTATTAACTACAAGGGTGATTGAACAATGTTGAATTCTCTTTCATGTTTTTTCATATTCATTTAATATCCATTTCCTTGATAGATTATTGGGATATGAACAACTACTAGAACATAATTTATGACCTCTTTAAAACATAAGAGAAAGTCATTTAAAAATTATTAGATATAATTTTCTCATAATTATCCTTCTTTTATATTATTTTTCCACAAATTTTATTCTAAATTAAGACCCTAAACATCATGTTTCATGGCCGCAAGCATTGTAGGTTTACTAAGAGGGGGAGAATCAGTGAATAATTACATAATTTTTCTTTCATAATTACATGTCAAATCTACCTCCCTCACTTGTTTGAGTGATTGAGATCACAATATAACATACTCACACTATGGAATGAAACAAAAAAATACACTTTATGTACAAGGTTCACTACTCAAAATAAGTAGATAATCCTTGGAATGATGTGGACTCACCTATGACCATATTATTAAACAATAATTACCCCTGTGGATAAAACATGATTGTAATGTCCATGAACATGTAATAAAAGAATATAATTTCATGATCTCTTGAAAATATGAAAAACAATTTCTGTTATCAAGGAAGGGGTAATCCTTATCCAATAATTATTATGTCTCAACAATATTATAGTGCTCCATCTCATATTCCATATATAGAATAGGTGTGACTTCTTCTTTATTCATAACAACAAGAATAAAATTTTAAAATTACATATAAACCAATGTGTGCACTTATTATATTATAATTTTTTCTTATTATGATTTCATGACTAAAAATACACATACTCTCCACTATTCATGTTCCTACTACACTACACTAAAAATACTCTACATTCATGTCTCTATCTCTCTCTCTCTCTCACAAACACAAACACACTCTCTCTCTTTGAAATATCATGTGGCACTTCACTACTCTACATGAAAGATATAGGTTCTTTTTATAATACACAGTAGTAGCTACTTCTTCATGTTTTAATTTCAAATTAAATATTAAATTAATACTAACCACATCCTATAACATCTATCAAATTCTTCTTCTTCTTCTCTCACTTTTACTTCAGTCATATGAACTTTCCATTTTTTACTAGTATAATTCATATCATTACTACATTCACCATGATGTTAGAAGTAATTTCATGAAATATCTTCTTCTACCACTTCTACCTTTGGTGATGTGATACTCTTAATCACAACACATGGCCTCTTTTCGTTTTTCTCTAGGACAAAATTTCAATATGTGACTATAAATTATGGTGTGATATATGAAAACACAATAAAATAGTTTAAAACATAAGGATACCAACTTTACAAAACATTATGAATCCATACCATGAAAACCACCACATTATCTTCAAGGATGTGGCCTTATTAAGATGGAATCATCCTCTTTAAAATCATAGATATTATTGTTACCATTTATTCATCCATGGATTATATTTTAAGAGTCGACCTGATATTTGATAGTGGTTCACCATATTATTGTTTATAGTTTTTTATATGTAGTTTCTGATTGATAGGCCACTGGATACTCAGTGGACGATACTAAGTATCCAGTGGCATAAATCTAGAATATATGACAGATGATTTATGACGACAAAAAAGGTATTTCTAATAACTTCAATTATATGGTTCAACAAAAATAATTAAAATTTAACCTTTCATGTCATAGAGTCTATATATATAGGATCATGTGAAATTATATCTCAACCATAATATTTTTCAAAAAATTCACAATTGAATCAATGACGATTCTCTTGCTTACTCCAAGCCCCATAGTAAAGATAAAAATATCTTTCATCAATGAAAATGAATCTCGCCTATGTCTCAATATATCTCTCCTGTTTTTTATTTATATTTTTAGAGATGTAGAAGACTAACTTTGTAATGGATTTTTTCTTATAACATGTATCTATTTTCATCTCATCTTATCAAGATGATCATAATAACAAGAGATGTATGTGTGCTTGCAACTGAT
The DNA here is from genome assembly GCA_963277665.1 of Viscum album. Classification (NCBI taxonomy): domain Eukaryota; kingdom Viridiplantae; phylum Streptophyta; class Magnoliopsida; order Santalales; family Viscaceae; genus Viscum; species Viscum album. Next base: position 1,299,617,675 of record OY728136.1, read on the forward strand.
AAAGTAATGGAAGTGATTTCTTGTTACAACCATAAAATGAATGGGAAGTTGGTTCTAAAGTATCTGTTAAAACAAAGGAATATTTTCTTCTAGGGTATCCAATAAAAACATGAGAACTTTGTTCTTGAATTTCCATTAAATCTAAGGGTTATTCTTAATAACACATATCATCCTAATTTAGTAGTTGAGAAATAGGGGATGTTGTGTTCTCTTATTGATATCCTTATCAATTGTAATTTTCTTATCTTTAATTTTCCACATTACATATTTAAATATTGATATTCATAATAACATAAATATTATATGATCATTTCTACACATTTTCACCGTTGATATTATCTATTTTGTAACACCCCAATCTTCCACAGTACGTTTCCATTTGAATAATGCACTAGCTTGCATTGTACGCAACTTCGAGATTCTAACACACCGCGACCAATCAAAGTAGCCGTTATGAATAGTAATACCCACATTTTGAAATTTTATAAATTTTATCTCTCAAAATGGACTTTATTTTTGGATTAGTAATATCTAAATTATCCTAGGGTAAAATTTTGGTACTTTTCAGATAACTTTTATTTTTTGATGAATAGTGAAAAATACTAAATTTTAATTAAAAACAACTTTTTTAATCAAAATAATTAATAGTGATAAATTATGAATTTGTGTAGTTTTAAAGTATATTTAGAATATATTTTAACCATTTAATACAATGTTGGTCATTGGACATAATTTCACATTTAAACCGGACATAAACAAGTGTCAATCTTTTGATAATTATTATCTCTTAAAAACACGCTTTTTTGTTTTAACAACGGGAATTAATTTTAAATTAATATCTGACACTTCTGTGGTTTGAATTTAGAAAAATGGATTCCATATTTGGAATCAAGAGGTACAAATTTTGTAAATAGGTAACTTTTTGTTTTAGACATTTTCAATAATTACTTCGGTAAATATTTTATTTACTATGGTTAAAGTGTAAATCCGGAAAATAAGGGTAAAAAAATAATATTATAATAATATTAATTTACCCTAAAACATGTCATAACCCTATTGGTTGATACATGTCCGACCATGGACATCTTTGGGTCGATTTTGGGACCCCATGGAGCCACTTGTAGGTGATAAGGACACTTTATATTAATTAAGTTAAAGTAAATACAAAAATGACATAAGCATATATCTTTTCGCAAAACAATTTTTAAATAGGGTTATATATGTTATCCTTTCGACTATAAATATTAATTAAAAATCTAAAAAGATTTCCTACATAATGTGATTTTATTTATAATTTTTAGACATTGAATAATTAAATTTAATTATGACACAATAATGATGCAGTAGTTTCTTTATTAATGAAAGAATCTAAAAATTGGTATTATAAATGTTAAAATAAATATAATGTGAAAGTTTTTATGACATAAAATAATTTTATTGGTTAATATGACATTTTAGGATTTATTAAATGATTTTTTTTCGAACTAATAAAGTTGTTATGACCTTAACAAAAATCAATTATTGAATAGTTTTAAAATTGATATAAATGAGTTTTAAAAAAAATATTATATTATTTATTGATATTCTATTCCTAAAAATATAAGGTTCGGCCAAAAGACTTATATCAAGATAGGTGTATCATTAATGGACCACTTGGGGGTCACTTGGATGTATATAGTAAGTTTATTAATTATATAATATAAAAATACAAAGTGACATGGTAAATGTCAATCTGATTAACTAAGAGTTAAAACTAAAAGACAAGGTTAATATAATGACCAAAACCTATCTAAAATATATTGTTTGAAAGTATTTTGACCCATAATCACCTTATACTTTGAATATTCCACTTTTTATCCATTATAAACCAAATATTCATTTTAAATAATTTAATACTTTATGTTTTTCCTAAAGAGCCCCTCCTCCCCCTTATAAAAGGACACAACTCTAACCAATTATTCACACACTCAAAGCCTTTTTGTTCGGCCAAACCCTTCCCAAATACTCTATAAACTTCCCTCACTTCAACCTAGAGGCCTTATTTTGATCATAAAGCCAACCTATGGAGCCCTTTTGATCAAATCAAAGGGAAGAACCCGAAGAAGAGGTAATGTTTTCACCACCCTTTTTCAAAGTTCCTTTCTTCTTCATCTTCTTCTTTCTTTGTTATTTACTTTCTAAAATAATAACTCCAGTATATTCTATATAATTTTATGTTATTATAAATATGGTACAACCATATTCAGTATTATATCCATCCTTTTAATGACATGTCACCAGACGTGCGTACGTACAACTTACCGTCTCCACGTCATGGTGTAATTGTTATTCAAAAACATTATTATTTGGATGGGTATGATAATGAGATGTAATTGATGTAAATAATAAATAAAAAATTATAATTATTCTTTATATATTATATACCATCCAATTATATATTATTTTAATATCAAAATAATGATATTGTCGCTCGTGCGTACATATGGACTACCGTCTCCACGAACACGATGAGATTCATTCCAAATCGTATCCATGAAATTAGAATTCTCATTTTATTATAAAAAATAATGTTGAAAAACTTGATATAATTTTGGATATGAATAAGATACAACCTATCCATAAGAAACACAGATTATTTAACAAAATATATAAATTAAAATGAGTAAGTTAACACCCGAAGCGATGGTAATACTAAGATATTGTTAACAAAGCAATGCTAAAAGATCATATATAATATCATATTAATGTATATAATTATTATATAATTTAATAACAATTATCTCACCATTATAAAGGAGGTTAACCTACCCTCAACCAAGGAAAAGTACAAGGTAAGGGTTTATTTCATAATCTCTTCATTATCTGAAGTTGTTTATACGTAATTATCTACTGGGACCTCTTTATCATCCACATAAATTTTTTTAAATATGTATTTCAAAAAATTATTATTATTTTACAGAATATGGGTTAAAGTCATTTATACCCTTGTTTGACTTTTTATAAGACGTTTATAAAGGAATCTTTCCATCGTTTTCCAATCAAGGTCCTTTTTAACCTTTTCGACAAAATTAAGGAAAGAATGTAATTTTTTTAACTTATACAGAGGGTGCGACTATTTTCCATCGTTGTAAAATATTCGAAGATTCCCTTACAAGCTTATAAGAATATTTTAAAATTAAATGTTTTATTTTATAATTATGGGTCTTTTAAATGATTTCAAAAAATCGATATTTCTCTCAAATAGTTTTGATTTCATCTATGTCAACATCCTTTGATGGATTTTAAGATTATTTGAAGTTGATTTATTATGATACAAAACATACATATTGTATTGAAGGTTTTGTGATATGTTTTACTATGGATGTGTTATTTTTATACCATTCATGGTTTATGGACAAAATATTTAAATTTTGTATGTAAGTTTTAATACAAATATTTATGTTATGTTTAAACCTATTCATATGAGGAATGCATTGGACTTAGTAAGTGACGGGTGGAGCCCGCTATAGCTCCTCGATGCATCGGTATGTCTCATGAGACAAACTAGTGTCTTGGCACAAGGCCTTGACCAAATCTTATTTGTAGTCTTGGAACGAGGCCTTGGCTATGTGGTTATGATAGTCTGGCATTATGCATTCCATCATTATGAAAGTGGTTATTGATATTGCATGTGATTATTCGACTAGTAGAATATCCATGTGAATAAGTAAATGGAATTATTTAATTTTAATTTTTCCATATTATTTTTAAGTTCAAGTTTAAAATACTTTTGTTTTAGTTATACATTGCCTCAAATGTTTATGTTTATTTATGAAAGTTTCCGTTATATTGTTATCTTTACTGAGCATCTGAGCTCACCCCTTTCTATGTTTTATTTTTCCCAGGATGTGAAGAAATATTTTATGACTGACCTACAGGGATAGTCTGAAGGGGATATGAGTGTGGACTATGGAAACCATGTTATTTTAGTCTTTCACTTTATGATTTAATGTAACATTTATGAATGTATATAGTGTTTCCAAGGCTACTAATCAAATCGGTCTTTCAAGACTTGATCTTTTGTGATCATGCGAATGTTATGTAATAATGCAACAACTATGGGCTTCTGGGGTTGGGGAGTTACATATTTAATTAAAATAAAATTTATCAATTATCACATAATCAATAATTTTTTGGTAGGAGTATAAACAAAAGGAGTGTGGGGAGGGGGTTTATTTCCTTTAAAAAAATATAGTGATAAATGAAAATTGAATGTTTATAATGAAATTATTTTATTGGTTTCAAAATTATTGTTATATTCAAAATCTGTTTTTGAAAAAAACCCTAATACTAAAATGTTGTATGAAAGGATATTTTTTTTATTTATCTTAAAATATTAGTATTAATTTTTTTAAAAAATTTTAAAATCATAACTGATTTCATGTCATCATAATTATTTTCCAATGGCATATTATTTTCAAAATTATCCTAGAAGTAATTCTATTAGAGATTATCTTTCCTTTAATGGTTTTAATTACTTAAACTAGAAATATCACTCGTTTACATTTATTATTAGAATACATTATCTAGTTTGGAAAATTGTTATGCATGGTTATACCCCAAAAAAATAATCAAAACATAAATGGAATCCACAAGATATTTATGATTATGAAATAAATGGAAAAGTCATTAATACTCTCTATTATGGTCTTGACCAAAATAAATTTAGTCATATATTCTCTTGCAATCATACCCATAAAATCTGAAAATGCATAAAAGGAACACATGAAGGAAAGAATAATGATAAAGACACTAGAGTGGAGATGTTTAGAAAAGAATTTAAACTTTTTTTCATGTATTAAAAAGAATCCCTTACTAATAAATTTATGGTATTTATTGACATTTTTAATTGTGTAAGGTCTCTTGGTGATGATTTATATAGATAATTGAACATGAAGAAATTTATCTATGTTTTACCTAGATATTTGGATTCTAACATCATTTCCATTGAAAAATACAAGTTCATAAAGAATATACCACTAAAAGAACTCATTTAATCCCTTATCAAATATGAAATAATGATGAAAATAAAACTATATAAAAAGGATAAATAAGTAAAAGAATCCAAATGAATAATTTATTTAAAAAAACTTAGATAATGATTCTTCTGATAGTGACACCAATAATCAATCTAATATTACATGGTTAAATAGAAGATAAAACATATTGAACAAGAATAATAAAAATAAAAAATGCTAATAATGAGAAAATAATCCAAATAGAATTCATTAAATGTAAGTGATATTATTCATATGAATGAAATAGGGATCGTATAAGGATATATTTTCCCATGAAGAAAGTTAAAATGACAAAATGAAATATAAAAAGGGATCTAAAAGTTTCAGTATGGATTAATAATGAGGATACTCTTTCAACCTATGAATCATCTGAATAAACTTTGAAAATTATCCATGGATCATGTCGAAGTAGGTGAAGAGGTTATTTCTCACTCTCATTTTCATTACATTATTCCTCTCATTCACCCTCTATTTCTTTAACTTCGTTTTTCAGAAAATAAAATTGGAATTTTTTTTCTAGATATTCTTTCAAAATATGAGAATCCTTCAAAAAAAATATAAAAAATCTCTTAATCAGAAAATTAGATTCTTAATGAAAAATGTCTTGTTTAAAAATAATGAAATGACATATATTTGAAATTAAAAAATATACTGGATGTTGAGGTTTTTAAATATATAATGATGGATCTCAAAATCTCTCTTTCAAAATTCACCCAAGGTAAAAAAAATCTTTACATTATCCTTGGTTCTCAATGTGTTAGAAGAAATGATCTTGGTTTTGGTTTTTCAAATAATATTTTCTCTTTGAATAATACTAATTTTGGAAAAGGTTTTTTCTCAAAAAAAATTGGAAGTTATTATTGAAAACATTAGTATTTAGTTTATAAATTTGATTGTAAAGATGAAGGATATGATGGACCAGGATTCATTCATCTTTATTGTTAATTTTCTTAATTAAATTTTCTTTTATATCAAATTTGGGTTCCTAAATTATTATTATAAAATATATGTGGACCCAATATTTGTTCAACATATCAATCATTGTTAGCTGACATTGTTGGACCCTCATGGGTACTAAAATGAATGTTCTATTAAGTTTTTGCAGAATTTTTTTTATGAGATTCATTGACCTATCATATAGTGGATTCTTAAAAAAATGATGTTTAGAACTAGGAAATAACTGATCAACTATTTCCAACTCGAGATATTTTTTAATACTGCAATCATGGGTAACATAGATCATTCCTTTCCATAGAAATTTTGGACATCGAACTTGATCTAAAATGAAAAAAAGAATTTTATCATTTTATTTTTATTTCTCCTTTGAATCTAATTTAATGATCTATTATCTCTCTCCCTCTATCATTAATATGATTTATTATTCCAAAATGGGAGAAAGATCTGTTTTAAAAAAAATTATTTTTCTCAAAATTATTTTTTAAAATCATTTTTCTTTGAAATATGATTTAATTTTTTAGATTTATTTTTTCTTTTTATAGAATTTAATTCATTTAATAATCAATAATTTGAAACCACAATGTTATAGGATCTATTTTATTTACATATGGGAGTTTTATTAATGATTTAGTCTTATTTAATTCCCTATATAATCACGTTCTCAATATTTAATCTTTTTTAAGCATGTTCCAACATAAAAATATTTATATTAAAATTATATTTTAAATGTTTATATCCCATAATGACCTCCTAATTTCATAGAAAATAATAGTTATCTTTTTTATTTTTTATTTCTTTTTTTTGGAAAAGGGGGGAAAATTATGAGGTTTTTTTGCATGATAAATTTTAGCTGTTTTTTATGAGAATTTTTTTTAGAAATGACTTATTAGGTCTAAAGGGGGATAATTTTTTTATTTTAAATGGGATGTGATTCTTTGTTTTATTGGAAAATTATCTTATTAAATTTTAATCATGTAGAATATATTTATAGTTAATATATTAAGAATTTTTATTATATTAAATTCTAATTTGTTTATTTACTAAGATACATATTTAATATCATGATTTATACTATATTTATATATTTTATGTTAAGTGTTTGTCATCATTAAAAGGGGGGTTTGTTATACCTCACTCTTATAGGGTTTTCCTAATGAAAAATAGTCTCTTGTGTTTATAATTTTTTTATTTGAGTGATTTTCATACTTCTCATTATGACTATAAGTCATGTCCTTAGTCATTCAAATAGATTTAGTAAAGATAATTCAAAGTGGAAATGTCAGTATTATTGTAGGATTGTAAATTTATAATCTCTTATTTCATGACCATAGTTAGAGGCTAGAATAGCCTTTCAAGTATATTCATGTAAATTTAAGTGACACTACCTAAAGGAGGAACTTGCAGGAAACACAAACTACATAGTTATAAACCACTTGGTAGTTGGATCCAAGAAGTGAATTCTTTTGGATAGTAGGAGTACACCAGTCAGCTAGTAGAGGTTCATTGGCTAGATAATAGTATTTTTATATATAATGTTTCTATTAGGTACTCTACTAGCTAATAGGTATAGGTTATCAGGTATCCATTGGAATCATTCCAATTGATATGAGGCATCATTTATGATTGAAAAAAGGTCACACTCATATCTTTAGTTCTCTTGTTCAACCCAATGAATTCCAGAATGTTTCTAGATGTATTAATGGATATAAATTTATGATGAAGGGTGATTATATCTTAGAAAAAATATTATTAAAAAACCACATTCTTGGATTAACATTGAATATCTATATTTCTCCAATCCCACCTCTCATATATCTATCCATATTATCTAAATCCAAAAGGCACTTACTATTGTCTCTATCTCTCTAACTATGTCATTTTGTATTAATATTTCTATAAAGATATATGAATAAATTTTTATAGGAGTTTTTCTAAGAAAATATATCTATTCTCATTTATTCATCTCAAGGTTCTCAAAACCATAAGAGAGTGACATATTATCACAACCAAAAAAGTAAGGGAAATAGTTTATATTCATAACCATTTAATAGAAAGGGAAGTTGGTTCTTGTGTGAGAGATAATATTGGGGGATGCTTAGTAAATGGGTATCAATTACGTCAATAGGGATTTGGTTATAATATTTCCATTAAATATATGGGATGGTATTAATAACATAAATTTCTCTAACCGAGGTGTGGAGACGTAGGGGAACGTTGTATGCTATTTTCAATATCCTGGTCAATTGTGTTTATATTCTATTTACTTTTCCATATTTCATAACACCATATCTGTAGGTATAATTTATTAATTAATATGTCATCATCTCCTTGTTTAATATATTTTTATATTATCTATTTAATTAATATTTGTTTTTATCAATTATCCCTTAATAGATTTCATCACTTCATTTTCATTGTCTTTAAAAATACATTTCATTTAAAAAATTAGTTTTCTTATATTGTTTTGATATCTAAAATGAACCCCCACCTCATTCCATTTCTAATCTAAAAAACACTTTATGTATCATTCATGACTTTCATCATGTAGTGATAGTTAACATCATATATTGATTCCATTTTTGTAACCATTACATATACATTAAAATAAAAATTATTTATACAAGGTGGCTTTTTTTAATTTTGTTTATTTTTCAATCCTTTATATAGAGTTACCTTTACGTGAAATTTAGAAGAATCTAAAATTCTTCATGCTAATTTTAAAAACATTTAAACAATATTAAACATTTTAATGAAAATAACCTAAAATGAAACACTATGTAACACATTATTTTAAAGACAACTTATGTGATGAAAAATAAATATAACATAATAATTGTGTAAAAATATTTTCTTAGTATGTATTATTATTTAGAATAATATCAAAATGCTAGAGAAATCATATTAAACAAAATATCTCATAAAAATCCCCATATGTCTCAAAAATATCTCCAAGGTCACAACCCCTCATGAATATTTATTATCCTTCATTCATGGGCTCAAAAATGCACCCCTTTATATTTTATTGGAAATAATTGAACATAAATCACTTTTCAAACTAAGAACACTTAGTAATAAAAAATCATTCAATAATTCTAATGCTATGTGAGAATACTCTATATAGGAAATAAGAACACTGAAAAATAATATCATTTTGTCTATAAATAGTGACTTATACTCACTTATACTCATCTTTTCCCACCTATTGATACCAATTGTGAAAAAACCCTTCTTCCATTTCTCAAAAAAACCCCTTGAAAATGTCTATAAAAATTTCATGTATAAATGATCACCCAACTTGTTAGAATGGTTCACTTTCTGACTTCACTGCTCAACAATTTTAAAAAACTCCCATTAAATAAATTATTCTCCCATATAAGATATCTATCCCCATTAGACTAAACTTGAATCTTTCGATTTTCGCCAACATTTGTATTGGTTTTCTATCCAATTGTAAATATTATGTAGGATAAAAACATAAAGGGATTTTGTTGAGTCATAAGTACAACTTCTTATATTTATACTCCTATAGTTTTGGAAAACACAAACACTATCTTTGAACATTTTTTGTTACCATTTTTATGTACCATGTGTTTTAGCTAGTTTTTTAACATTACATTATACCATACAATGAATAGTTATAATGTATTAAAAACATAAACTCATCATTCATCAATAATATCCATGGGATTGAGTCTATGTCCAATAATTAGACTTAACCTTATTCAGAATAGTTATTAGAATGTTTTCATATATTTCACACTAAATAAAATTCATAACTATCATACTGATTCGAGTACTGATACATCGTACTGAATCTCATAATAATTACCATATTGAAAAATGATAAGGAATTCCGTCAAAATATCTAAGGTTTATAATCAGAATACATAGAATTGTTTCTTTCATAATTAATACACTTTATCACTATAATGGTTCTAAAACAAACTGATGTTGGATATTCAATTATTCTAGAGAATTGTGAGCTGTCAAAGAGCCAACTGCTCAAATTTGATGCAACTAACTCAGAAATAAGACCACTATAGATTCTTTTATAAATAGCTAGTTATATGAAGAGTTGGTAGCTCTTCACATTTCCAAATAAATCTGTCTAAATTTTTTCCATCATGAATAACATGTTCCAAATACTTTTTAATACTTTATGGAGTTATAGTTCAAAGGAATCCATGTCATGCGTTTTTCCTTTAAAATGATTTTTTCGTAATCATGCATCCTATAATTTTCACAATTGAGGGATTCTTGGTATAGGAATATGGTGAATCTTATCCATCAGATCGAGGGCTTCTGTAGCTAGGAATACATATTCAAATCATCATACCGAGGGATTCTAAGAATAATAATACATAGAATATTTTGATCAACTTATCGAGGGATTTCCTGGTAAGTAATGATATAATTTTAATGTAAGTATACAATAGAGGATAGATTCTGTCAAGGTTATTGAGTAGCATAAATCTTAAGGTTAAAATAGATAAATCTTTTATTATAACATATATGTAATTCTTACTTCTACTAGATATTATATTTCATGTTATTTCATATCTAGTACAATATTGATTTAATATAATGTTAATATTTATACTTATCATTCCTTACTATATTTATTTTCAGTGTAACTGTGATTATGACAAAAAAATACTTTGATTTAATCAAATAAACTATTACTATGATTATATTACTCTGATCATCAAAATTAGTCTATGTCCAATTATATTACATTAAACTTTTTTTTTTCATTTAAACTTTTTAAACTAAAATTCACCCCACCTCTTATAAGTATAGAAATATAATATAATCTTATGATCATTAAATTCATATCAGAGTAGGTTTGTAATGCTTATATAATTGTTGAATTTTACTTTCATTACTTACTTCATGTGGTTTAATTTTTTATATAAACATCCTTTTTTAAAAACAAAATTTCACTAACTGTTATTTTTAGAAAATAGTTTCCATTGTCTTAAGATGGAATGTATAATATAAGATATCATGATAATATAAATCCTAGTGGAACACCTATATTTATATATAATGACTATGAGTATTAAAGAGATATAATGGATTTTTTTTCCAAAAATAGACAAGATAATTTCATAATTCTTACTAGAAAATAAAATATTTCTGATGAGGATGTTCCAGATTTTACTAATTCTATGAAATTAAAATATCAATTGGAAAAAAGTATTAAATACTTTATTGTGTTCTATGATAATGAATTTTTGAAGTCAGATATCATCTTATGAAGCTTCTAATAGTATTTAGATTAAATTGTATATAAAACATTTTTGTAAATCTAATGTTATGGAAATAATAATATCTATGCTTATAGATTATTACCCTGAATTTTATTTTATATATGGAGAGTCAGTTTCCAAGATTAACCAATGATTTAGGACTATTATAAATAGTTTATAGTCTCTTAGAGAAAAAGGAATTCATGAAGTAATTTCGGTCAAAAAAATTATAAAAATTATTCAAAATGTACGAGATTAAAAAAAATAGTTATCGATGATATGAGAAAGCATACTAATCTTAATCTTGATGATTTAGTTATTAATATCATGATTTATGATAGAAGACATAAAATATATGATGAAAATGCTAAAAAGAAAAATGGGGGAGTTACTTTTTCTTAAATATCTATTATACCATATAAAGTTCATTTAGAAGAGAATGTAGTAAAATATTGAAGAATGAAGAATGTATTTTTATTCAGATTATAGTACATTAGATCATTCTATGAATGTGTAGGAAAATCTCACAAAAAAGATGAACAAGATTGCTGGAAATAATGAATTAAAATAGTAATAAAAAGTTTATAACTATTAAGGTAAGAAGGATTATAAGGTCACTAATTACGAATGTATTAAAATAGGGAATATCTGACTGGATTTTAAAAATTTAAAAAGGAAATTCAACAAGAAAAGAAATTCATAAACATATGAAAGAATATATTATTAGTCTATAGGGAAGAAATATTTTAAATCTTCTATCACATAGAGTGACATTTTTGGAGAATCTATGGAATGTTCTTTTTATAATTAATCATCGAGAAAAAGGAACATTTGTGTTTTTGATATATTTCCCAATAATAGATCATTTTTTCATTGAAAAGTTATATACTACTAAATCTATTAAAAATTTATCTTTAAATGCTAAATACCATGAAAATAAAAATGGGAAAATTTCCACATCTTACAATGGAGAATATTCCTCATGTATTGAATATATTGCTTCACCTAGTTATAATGATGTTTGATGATTTTCAAAAAAACTAGAAAAGGAAAATTCCATCATTTATAAATAAACATGGTAATGCCAAAGAAAAATTTTCTAATACAGATTTGAGAATAAATATATTAACTAATGAAATATCATATCTTTCTAAATATCTAGATAAAAATAATTTTGAAAATGCGATTTCTGAGAAAAATACTTTACTAAATGGTTTCAAAACTCTTAGTTCCAACACTAATACTAATTAGGATAAATAATTAGTTAATTAATGAAAATAAAAAATTTATATTTTGAAGAAACTTTTATCAAAGTTTACCAATGGTAAATAAAAATTCAACAGAATTTTTAATCAAATTAAACCTCATTGTCGTAATATTGGAATAGGTTTTACCATCAATAACCCTATTTCTAGTAAGAATTAATATATTCATAAAATTTTGTCTTTTTAACTATGTTTAAAATTAGTGGTCATTGAAGGAAAAAAATTCATTAAATAGAGTCCAATATTTTGGATTTCATAAGGATTATTTTTATAAGGAAAATAAATTTTCTAAAAATAAATAAAAAAACATGGTTATCTAAAATTCTATTTTTTGACAATATAATACCTAAAAATTTTGCGTTAAAAAACAAATCATTTTTTAAGAAAAGAGAAAAAGTACCCATAAAAATACTTGGTACATGGATAGTGGTTGTTCTAGGAAAATGACAAGAAAAAATATTTATTTAATAAGATAATTAAGATGTAAGGTGGAAAATTAAATTTTAGAGATAATGCTCAATGATAGATTATTGGTATATGCAATATTTTTCTTCTTGAAAAATCTCTTTTTTAAATTTTTTTCATTTTTGTAGGATATAATCCTGAAATTATAAAAAGAAGTTGGTTTTGTGAGGAAGGTTACCTTGTAAACTTAAGGAATGATAATTTTTTAGTATATAGTTCCAAGGATGAATTAATTATTTCTACTAATCAATATGAGAATGTATACACATTAAATATAGAAGAACCTATGAGAGAAGACTTACCTTGTAATAGTGAAATGGAAGATAAATCATGGTTATTTTATAGAAGGATAAGAAATTGTAACCTTACAAACATATCTAAGATGATGAAGAAAGGAATATTTAATGATCTACCAGAACATAGGTTTAATAATTTGAAATGATACGTCCCTTATGAATAAGGTAAGATACATAAGTAATGTTTTAAATCTATTAGTCAATTCCCAATTTATGATGCATTACAATTAGTAAAAATGTACTTATTTGGTTTGACACAACATTGTAAGTGTCAGAGGAAAATACTATGTATATTTTTTAGTTGATGATTACACTATATACACATGGGTTTATTTTCTAACAAGGATATTCAAATCCTTTAGTTATTTTTAAACTCTTTTATCCAAAGTTAATGATAAGAAAACCACTCCTTGATAACTATTCAAAGTGATCATTTTGTAAATTTTAAAAATTATGATTTAATTTTTTTACAATGGGATTAAACATAACATTTTAGAACCTAGAACCCCATCAAAAATTCTCATAATTTAATGAATAAATATAATTATTCAAGAAATAACTTGAACTATGCTGAGTGAATACTCAGTTGCTAAATTTTTTTGGGATGAGGATGTTATTAAAACTTTCTATACTATAAATTCAATTTTAGTTAGACCATTTTCTTAATAAAACCCATTATTATTTGTGGACAAAAAGAAACCCAATTATTTCCTACATTAATTTATTTTGTAGAAAATTATTCACCCTGAATACTAATGATGATTTAGATAAGTTTTCAATAAAATATAGTGAAGGAATATTTTTATGTTATTCCAAAACTACCGAGGCTTGTAGAGTTTTTAATAAATTTTCTTTTACTTTTGAGGAAATAGTACATGTTATTTTTGATGGAACTGATCACTTTGTTTTCAAAAATGATTCTACATCCTTATATTTTATTTCTAAAACTTATTTTCAATATTTTTTAGAAATTAATTTTCATAAGGAAATAACATATAAATTAGTTTATGAAGTTATTCCTCAAGAATAATATTATCTATTATTAAAGAACATACTTTTCAAAACATATGAATTTATATTTTTTTAGGAATTATCCTAGTGAAAGTATCATTGGTATTGTAGATTTTCAATTAGGATCATAGGTTCATTAAGAATTGACATTGACCATCTAACATTCACATTCCAATTCAAAATTATGAATCTTGATGAGGATTTAGGTGATGAGTATTGGATTAGGTAAATAAAAGACAATATCAATTAGTTTAAAATGAACAAAGTATGGGCTTTAGTTAAAAGACTTATATAAACTTATAAAATTTGAGTAAAATGGGTATTTATAAATAAATGTAATGAAAATGGTATAACAGTTATAAATAATTCTATAATTATTTGGAAAGGATATAATCAGTAATTTGGAATATATTATGAAGAAACTTATGCTTCAGTAAAAATATATAGTGCTATTAAAATACTTCTAGACTTTGGAGCATTCATTAATTTCAAAATATATCTAAATAAATGGAAGTGTTATTTTCTTAACGGGTATGTTCAGAAGGAAGTTTATATAAAAAATATCTAGGGTATGAAAATGAAACACAAAAAAATATGTTTATAGGCATACCGAAGGACTATATATACTTAAAAAATACCTAAAATAATGGTATGATAGGATAAATGGATTTTTATTACAAAAAAATTATAATGGAGAAATTGATCTGAATATTATTATAAATTAATTAAATAAAAATATAATTATTATATAAAATTATATTGATGACATTATATTTTATTGAACTCAATAATTTTTAACAGATAACATTTCATATGTTATAAAGTGTGTGTTTGAAATGAGTATGATGGGTGAGTTATCATATTTTCATAATTTTAAAATTTCAAAAATACCAGAAAGATCTTTTATAGCTCAACATAATTATATAAAATACCACGTTAATAGATTTTCATATGATAATACTAAAAGTATTATTATTCTAATTAGTACCTCCAATAATTTTGACCTTGATGAGTTTGGTAAACTGATTGATCAAATAATTAGAGGTATGATTATAATTTTACATTACTTAATAGCTAGTCATCCAAATTTAATGTTTTTTGTATGATCATGTGAAATAAATTAATCGAATCCAAAAGAATCTGATCATAATGATATAAAATTAATTTTTTTATCTTTAGGTGACTATGTATTTAGGTATATTCAATTATTCTGTATGTTTTTTGAACTAAAATGGTTTTCTAATATAGAAATTGGAGGAGGTAAAATGGTTAGAAAAAGTAAATATATAAGATTTATTTTCATGGGAGATTATTTAGTTTCATCGTCATGTAATAAAAAAATCTCATTTCTACTTTCCACTTTTGAAGCCAAATATAATGAAGTTTGATGTTGTTGTGCTAGGAATTGTTGATGCAATACACACTCATTGACAATGGAATGAGTTTTAATAAAACTAAAATAATTTTTGATAAAATTAGTTCCATTATTATTTTAAAAAACACAATACGTCACTCATGTGCTAAGCACATAGATATAATACACTATTTCCTTTAAGATCACACTCTTAAAAGAAATTTATTTGTACAACTAATCAGAGTGGAAGAAATACTTACAAATATTTTCAATAAACCCCATAATTTTGATAATTTTGAACACATTGAATATAATCTTGGGCAGCTTAATGTAAATTTATTATTCACATCTTCTTCTTGTTTACCCATATCCTAATATTAATATACTCATTTTCAATGGGTGAATACTTATGTTTTATTTATTTTTTCAAAACTTGTATTTTTTTCTAAAAATATTTAATTTCATATAAATTGATATTTATTCTAAAAAGGTTGTATCTTAATGAGTTTTTCAGACCCAAATTTTTATTAAATTAGAAGAGTCAAAATTCTATAATTTCTTTCCAAACATAGATATTGTTATAAAATTCACAGATTTTTTTATAAACGATTTTGGGTTATAAAACTTTCATAATAAGTTATTCTTAAAAACTATCATAATAAGTTGTTCTTAAATAATAATGGTAATAAGGTTTAATCTTTAATATATGATAATCATTTTTTTAATAACTATCTAAATGAGTTTTTTTAAAACTATCATAATTATTTTTTATTTCAAAACTATCACAATCTTTTTATTTAAGAAAAACCAATAAAACATGTTAATCATAACAATGAAACATTCCACTCTAAAAGAAACTATTATAATCATTTTGTTTTTAAATTATTTCATTAGTTTAGTTTATAAATTCTTTTTATCTTAATTATTTATTTTTAATAAAAAAATTATCTTTTTTGAAATTTAAAACATTTTTATAATAGTAATGATTCTCATTCCAGTAAACGTTTTAATACATTGAGAGATAAAATAAAAATTTAAAACATTATTAGATCAAATATCGACCATTAGGCCATAAATGGTTTCAATATCAACCATTGGCTTCATTAACCATGATGAACTTCATGCTTAGAGATTATATAAAAGAGGGGCTACTCTTATCCCAAATTGGTTTTTAAGGTTTTCATTGCCGACTAATACCACTATTTAAATACTTAAGTCCATTCGTTTTCCATTTATTTGAATCACCAATTTCAGTTCCTATTTTGATATAAACACAAGAATATAATAAAAATTAGTTTGTTTTCAGGGAAATACTATTCGAATTATCATGGTTTGATAAGTTTGATTCTACACTAAAAAAAGATTATTTCATTTCTTGGTTGGGAAATTTCTTGTGTTGAAAATATTGATAACGATTTTAATATTTATTATTATAAGGAATATTCATAATTTTATTATTTAGTAAATTTTTTAAAGATGATAGTAAGTATAAGGTTTCTTTCCCCATGATTTGAAAGAGATAAAAACATTATTATAAAATAGTATCGAACATGGTTAGAGTTCCATCTGATGGAGAAGCCTATATACCTTATCACATGTTATCAAAGAGACATGTATCTTTTGAGAATAATAAATCCAAAGATCCATTTTTTAATTCTATTTTAAATTTAGAAAAGTTTCCCATCTCACACCGGATAATTGTGTAATCTCATTATGGATGCAGGGCTATCTTATTCTGAGGAAAGTTATAGATATATATTGATGTTTTATGATGTTTTCATTCATGACTATCTTATCAATATGATGAATATTTATTTGGCGACTTTTTTCATAATTATGGGGGATAATATAAAAACCACTTCAATAATGTCAAATATTTTAATGTTTCTTGAATTTATCAGCAATATGATAGTGAAGTGTATAGATATTTTTAAGGTTAAACACAAATCATATCCAGTTAGAGAGAAGATATCATCCATTCATGATGATAAAATTTCAACGATGAAATTGGTGTTCAATTATAAGAAAAATAATTTTTCAAAAAATGAGGAAAGATATGTGTCTGAAGATCAACCCTCAAATAAAACTGAATATGAAAATAAGAAGATGAGAATGGGTTAAAAATATCCTCTTGTCATGAAAAATAAATATAAGATAATGTTCGATGATGATTTTATTAATTTGATGTGAAATAAATATCACAAAAAAAATTCAGGGGATGCATAATTATCTCTTGATCATGCAGAGTTTAAATCATTGATGATTCAGACTACCAGATAGATTGAACAAGAATAATAGAAAAGGATAATGAAAAAAGAATAGATTACCTGAAGTTAATATTGTATAAATTCTATTGAAATATGTTGAGAAGGCTTATGGGAATGTAATCCTTACAATTTCTCACAACGATCAAGTAATTATAGAAGATAGATTTGTTATTAAAGAAGCATTATTAGTAACCTGTATGGTTGATAAGGGAAATAATAAGTTATTAATTGAAGAATTAGTTCCTTTTTACATGAAAATGAATCATTTTCTAAATTAGTTGGAAAGTTAATTTTTATAATAGTATGGAAATTAGATGATGTTCTTGAAATATAAGTTGAAGAAGAATAAGAAGGAAAAGAAGAGGATGAAGAATAATTTTAAGAAGGAGAAATATAAGTCGAAGTATCAGAATAAGAATAAGAGGAACATGAATAAAATGAAGAGGATACTGATGATGAATCAAACAAAAAATATAAGGGATAAAAAGATAATGAATAATCTGAATAAAATTCAACTTCATCATATTTAACTTCTCTATCTCATAAGGATGAAAAATCACAAAGTAATCACGATGAAAAAATATCATCAGAAATGATAAAAGAGTCATCCTCAAAGTGAGAAGATGAAGAATAATATTCTCAGAATATAGTTTCATAAAAAATAAACAAATCAATAATAATGTAAATTTTTTTGAAGTTTTGAGATGATAATAAATTCTAATTGAAATATGAAATGAAAGGAAAATAAGTTGATATCAGAATGGGTATGTTAAAACCACATCATGTTGATCCCGATCAACCGGAATCCGAAGAATAAATTTCAAAAAAATTATCTGATTATATTCTTCAATCATTGAGGAGGTTAGAAGTTGAAATTATATAATTTTATAATCTAGAGGAAATTTTTTACCTCATTAAAGATACTATTATTGAAAAATAATTGTCAATAAATGTTTTAATAGAATCAGTTATTCAGATTGATGTAAATTCGAAAACATTTACACAAAACTATCATACTCAAAAAAGATCATGCAATCAAATAGTTAAGTGGACCAACCAATTAAGATAATTATATTCGTTATCATGATTCTCAGTTCATTAATGTAAATAAAATCTTGTTAGAAACATATTAATCCTTCAATAAGTTATCATTAGATATGTACTATAGAGTAATGATTTTATAAGAAATCAAAGATACAATAGATGAATGAACAAAGGATGTTAATGCTCTAAAAAAATAAATTTGCGATATTGAATTGGATAAGATAAGGATATGATATTGTGAAAATGAATTAATAATAATTTGTGAAAAGAATAAATAATTTACTGGGGAAGTTAAAAGTCTAAAAGATGAAGGTTGGGAGCTGGTAGTTTCAGAAGAAAATATTGTAAATAATGAGAAGGATTGATTGGAGTTCACAAATATGAGGTATGTTTTCAAGAATATGATGAAGAAAGAATAAATTTTTTCTCTTTGAACTCTTTATGTATTTTGTTACCAAACATTTGAAAATATATTAAATATAATTATCTTTTTATCAATATTAATTGTGTTTGAATGTTTTTCAATTACCATCAGTTTTATGTCCATTCATATTATTCATAAATGATTACATTATTCAATTAATTTTTTGTATGTAATATTCTCTAAAATTTCCAAAAATATTAGGTTCCTTCCCATTCCATTTTTATATTCACAAATTGGGATAATGTTTTATTAAGGGGGTGAATGCTTAAAATTGGATGATTCTTTTAAAAGGAGAGATACTATACTTATGGGGATAAGTTTCCAACTGTGGATATGTAAAATAATTTTCATTATATATCAAATGATTTATAAACTCAGGGGGAGCTATAACGGATAAATTTGATGTTCATAAAAAGAATAAAGGACATAATATTTTTCAAGTTATTTTTCTTTTAAGTGTTTGTATTTTGTGCATTACAAAAAGGGGGATATTATTCAGCAATACATTTACTTCTTACTTTTCCATTCCATTTGGTATGGCAATCACAAACACTCTCTTAAAAAATTATTTACAAAAATAATTATGTACCATGTTCTTTATCATGTTTTTGTCAAAAACTATAATTTCTACCATAAATAGAAAATTACTAATGTATTACGAATATGAAATCTTCATTCATCAATAATATCCATTCCATTAAGAATGTTCCTGATAATAATACATACCCTTATTCAAAACAATAGTTAGACATTTGTCTTCCCATTCATATTGAAAAAATCCATGACTACCATATATAATTTGTTACTGTTACATTGGACTAAACGTCATACGGATTACCATATTGACAAATGATATGGAAGCCCATCATACTGTCCAAGGATTATAATCAGGATACATAGAATTTTTTCTATCATAAGGAATACACATTAGCAATATAATGATGCTAACATAAAAAAAAAACATCAGACATTCAGTTATTCAAAATCATTGTCAGATATAAAAGACCAAGCTATCTGAGGCCATTGCAACTAACTAAAAAATATGACAATTGGATCTTCACCTATAAATTTCCATTAATTTTTAGAGTTGGGAGGTGTTCAAATTCACTACGCAATCTATATAAACTTTTCTCTTTGTGAAAATATCATTATAAATTATTTTTAATAATTTAGAGAGTGGTAGTTATAGGTAATCCCTTTTAGGGTTGTTTTATTTAGAAATAATTTTCTTTTTTAATCATGCGTCAAAACATTGTTACAGTTGAAGGACTTCAGGGATAAGAAGTTGGTGAATCAGATCCATCGGATTATGGGTTTTCATGGATAGGAATACGAACATCAATCATTATATTGAGGGATTCCTAAGATAGGAAGACTAATATAATTTATATCATTGATTCGAGTGATGTACTTTTAAATAAATACAATCTTTAGAGTAATTATAAAACTTTTAATAACTTTTGGCATGGTTATTTACTACCTTCACTGTTAAGGTTAAAAGAATTAAATATTTTATTGTATCTTGTAATCCATTCTTAATTTTTTATCTATTATATTGCATGTATTTACAATTATATTATAATGTGAATTTAATATAAATTTAGTCTTAATACTTATCTTTATTAATTAATTATATTGTTTGTGTATCTTTGATTACAATAAAAACAATACTTTGATTTAATTGGCTCAAATTCTATTCAAATTCTCTTACTATGATCATTATACAATGTCTAAGTCTGATCATATAGCATTAATAGGTTTTGTTTTCTATTTAGTTGGAATTTTTTAAACTACAAGTCACCACCTCCTTATATATAGCCATCTAACCTACTCATATGATCCTAAATATTTATATTGTATTTATCCCCCTTTAAGAAAAAAATATAACAAACATGTGAGATAAAAGACTATTTTATCCTACCCATGCCTTTGATGAGTGGAGGCTAAAATTTATTCTCCAAAATCCATGGATTGGTTTTCAACGTCCCCTTTGACTGTTAACCACTTTGATTAGGATCCCTTTTTATTAAATACCATCTAGGATTTGTCGAATTCATTTTATTCCTCACATAATCAACACAACATTCCAACGACTCCTTGTTTTTTCTACTCTTCACTTTATTATTATTATAAATTTGAGACCATTTTCCTAAAGTGGTTATATATTTTATATTTCTCAAATATATTATCCTCGATATCATTTATTTAGAATTTTTTTTAATATAAAGTTTTATCTACTATTTTTGGTGTCTATAATCTCATAGAACTTCTTAAAATCCTCTATATTCTTGTAAGTTATCTTATTCTTCATTTCCATATTTCTTTTGTCTGAATCCTGATATATTTTAGGAATTTTTTGGTGTTTTTTGAAAATTTAGGATCAATATAAACTATTCATTAATCTGAACTAATTAATCATATCTTACAGAAATTATATTCAATCCATTAATGAAATTTTTTCAACCTACCACTTTTTTTATAACAATGTTCTTGACTTATTTATGTTTATAATGGTGATATTATCATCAATGTGTTACTTTCATCACAATTCATATTCTGAAATGGTATTACTCAAAATAAGAAACATTTCACTATATGATTGAATCATCCATAGAACCAATAATGATTTTAAAAAGTAAATCTTATTCTTGAACTTCTTTTTTATCCATATAGAGTACTTTCTAGAATTTATCATTTTGAAAGCCTTTTTATCTTTCATTTGAAGAACCGAAACACTAAGATATTATAAAAATGTTCTTAATAATTCTAAATATTTTTTGAAATTTTTTCACTAAACACATAATATCATATATATTATTCAAAGATATAATTTCTAGAATAAAATAAATTTTTAATAGTCTCCACTTATGTGATTTTCTTAACTTATTTCAATTTATATTGGGATGAAACTTTTTTTTACACTAATTACATGATATTTATGAATCATTGTTTGATATTATTATAGATTAGAATAGTGTTTTAAGTGTCCCACCAATCATATAACCAATATCATACTTTAAGTTATCACCCACTATAATCTTGAAATTAAAAAAATACTTCCTATTTTTTATAATATTGATTCTCTAGTGGGTCCATTTTGAGGGTCTTGAATTCAATATATTATTAAAGCATATTCTATTTTATCCACTCAAATTTATTATTCTACATAGTGAGTATATATTTTACTTCCTCATAATTTAGGATAATTTCATATTCCTTCTATATAAATTAATAATTTTTCATATAGCTTGAGGAATAACCAATCTCAGTTCCATTTGTTTATTTTTAATTATTATTATATAAATAAAAAAATATTTTGTGTAAAATATTTTTTTCCTTGAAATAATCGATGATAAAGACCCTCTATTGAAATTCTTAATATTACTCCTTAAAATTTAATGATATTACTCGTCTTATTATTCACTATAATTTTCCTCTTTATTTGAATAATTTTTAGATGAATGTCTAAGAGCCCTATAGATGAAACACATCAATGGAAACCTACCATGAAATTTACCTTTTCTTCCTCAGAAACTGGTTGATATGAGTGAAATGTTCTTGTAAAAGCTAGTATGAGAATTTTTATCTGAATGTGAATATCCAACTTCATATTCATGATCTTCATCAATTTTCTTTCAGTACATTCCATTCATCATGTTTTTTAATAATATATCATTATTAGATGAATTCTTCTTCTTTTGGGGTGCATTATTTTCAAAATTATTATGAAACCAAGATTTTGTGAAATCTATCTAATGAAAGTGTGTGAAGACCATGATCCACTAGAGATAAATATATTTAATCAAATATTTTTAGTAATATATAAAGTATAATTTAAACTACCATTGAAAATTTTATGATTTTAACTAAAAAATTCAATTGTTCTGAATACCTCGTTTATCTTTGAAATAAATAAATTAATATACTTTTCTTTAATAATATGGATATCTTTATAATTTAATCTCATAATATACAACTTATCATTTTTTTACATTAGAATTATCTTAATAGCTTTTTTTTTATATTATCCCAAATATATTTTGAATCCTTTATCCCCATAACCATTTAAAATTCATTCTCTAATGTGAAGATAAAATGGATTTTCTAGTATACACATAAAAAACTAAATTCATCCATGCATAATAAGTCAAATAACATATTTTTTTTAAAAAAGTGTAAAGATACCAATAATAATATCATGATTATCCATTTTTTAAAAAGGTTGTGGCTAAATCCACATTTTTATTAAAAAAGGAGAGCATATATTTCTTTTAACTTGGTAGAGGGAGAACCACTACATAGCCCGAAGGCCCAGTGGGCTTGTATCCTATTATATACTTCATTTTCCCTTTTATGGTTTCATATGAAATCATCCTATATCACTTTTTAGAGTGATACGTCTCACTACTTAACATGAAAACACCGAGAAGATAAATAAAAAGGATATATATATATATATAAAAGGTTCATCGCTAAAAATGATTAATTTTTCCTTTTTATCTAGAATCACCCAAAACCATATGATCTACTAGAATCATAATTTTAGATTCAATGAACAAAAAATACCCATGAACATGTAAAATAATAATATAATAGTGTTTTCTCCCAATAAAAATCTCAACAATTTGAATTATTATCTTATAATTTCTTGAGGTATGGATTACTAGTCCATGCCTAGTATTGCTATAAATTGTAATAAATTAAGAATATCATAATAATTGGGGGAATTCATAAAACAAATGATACCTATAGAAGAATCATATACTTGATATGAAATTATTTCACCACTCAATGTTTTCAGTAATAACAATACATACATGTATTTAGGTAGTGTTTGAATATTAAAATAATAATTCATTATATTTAATATTATATTGAACCAAAAAAAATAAAAAAAATTATTTACATTAATGAATATCAATTGTACATATCACCACCTCATTTTCATGATCCACCTTAGCAGTAGTGATAATATAAACTCATCCCTTTTCTAATCGCTTCTAAATTTTTGTCTTCAGTTATCCATAACCAATCATGGATTTTTTTCATTGAGTTTCATAGTTTCAATGTTCTATGTAGTTAAACAATTATACCATGGATGAATGATGGATTAAAACCATCCTTAATTCTAGTATATATATTTTTTTATTCATTACAAATTGGAATTTATCTTATATTATACATGTTTTATACACATAAAAAATATTTATGTTCCCTTAAGTTAATTTACAAGGTCTCTCTTCCCACACCTCTAACATGATCATAGTTGAAACATATTTTTTCCTTGACATTTATCCCCATAGTTAATCACTATTATTACCTTAATATCTCTAATCGCTTAAGGCCATTTGGATTAACCAACACCTATATCAATATTAAGGGAATATCTAAATATATCCTTATAGATTTTAAAGGCATGAGTCAATAATAATTTTATAAAATTAAGCACTAAGACAATATAGAAATAATCATCCATGCTTATAGGTATAATAAAAATTACAAAGAAAAACCCACAATGTCTTTTTTTTATTTCCTTATTATGGCCAATTAATTTATCCTCTATTTGATTTGACTCATGAAACACCCATTATATTTTTACATGGATTATGTGAGTAAAATATTTTATAAGAAAAATCATTGAATTTTTACCACTCAATCATGTTGATTTCAACCTTGTTATTGTAATTACTAATCTATTTCTAATGGTGATAATATTCTCCCTCTATGTGATAAAAATTAAATATAGATTTATCTTGAAAATTTAATTGAAGGTCATAGATTATCTTATTAGTGAAACTAATATACTTTCTCAATTATTATATGCTTAAAACCCCTTAAACATATGTAGGTATTTATTTCATAAGAACACAACCCTAATGTATTCCTTCATATGATAAAGGGTAGAATTAAAAATCATATATTTAGTATTCATAATTTTTATCATTTGACTACGGACAAAATTATATTTCTTGACTACAACTCCCACCATATTTGTAATCTCATTAGGGAAATATTTAAATCACCCGCGATATTAATTATTGACACAGTTCTCCTATTATTCAATAATCAATTAAGTAAAATGAATTATAATGATGATAATTCTAAATTTTTTTTATGAGGGAAAAATAATGAACTATGTGAGAGTAATTGAAATACCATGTATATATAAAAACATATGTCTTCCTAGTATATAATCTACTTTAGTTAGGGTGAATTTACTTTTAAAATTTCAAGGATAATCTCCAAAACAACTAGAATTTTCTATGATATCGAATATAACGACTCACAAATCACAGAAAAAATATTAAATCATTTATAACATGAATATCTAGAACAATCCCAGAAATCTAAACTTTCATTATTTGAGGAATATTAAAACAATCCAATTAAATACATGATTTTTTATATATATATTCATAAGAACAATCTAATTATAATAATACATTTATAACTACATGGGATACCTTGGGGTTATAAATTTAATAATTAGGGCATTATTATTCATAGTAAGGGGATATAGAGGGTAAAATATTGAAAATTATCATCCGAAGATAAAGATATCATCAGGGGAATAACATGTAATCATTGAAAATAAAGGATTCATGAATCAATTAATTAATGTAAAACTGAATATCATTGACTAAAAACACTATATTTTTTATTTTCATGATTTCCAAAATTTTTTTGTATGGTAACAAAAAAACTAAGTTGGAATCAAATTAAAAATAATCCAAATTAAAAATTCATAATTCCACAAACGCACATTTAGAAATGTGGAACCAGTAAATACCACAAACCATGAATCACAAACTTTATCTAAAGTCACTTTTCCTACCATCATCGTAATGAGATAACAACTATATTCACCACTGTTCTATCACAACAGTAGTTTATAATTAGAAAATTCCTTCTAAAATTTAATGACCATGAAGAAGTACTCAATCACAAAAAAATCTCCAAAAACCAATTAGTTAGATAAATGAGAATTACAATACATTAATTGTCATCCCTTACCCAAGTAATAGTGGATTCCTCAACAGATAACCAAAAATATTTATAGAACCTTCCATAAAGACCAACACCATATTGAGAAATTCACCATGTCACAAATACGGAAACAAAAAATATCTTTAATTGATGGTCTATAAACTGTAACCAAACTCCTTTCCATAGCATCATCATTGCTTGCATCAAAAAATATATTAATACATCTCATTTTCATCATCAATGACATTATAAAAAAACAATCATCATTATCTCTATCAAAGAAATTTTTTATATATTCTTAATTTGAAAAACCTTCTAATATCACAATTCACAACCAAATATAGGAATTGGCTCATGGAACACCTTCTTCAACATTAAAAACACATCTGAAATGATATTTCATAACCACTGCCCCTGAAGACTTTGGGAGGAATGATGGGACACAAATCCAGGGCTGTGTTTGACTTGGTAAAGGCCTCTATATATATTCATGAACTTCTAAATAATTATCATAAGGGAAAAAATCTAACTCAAAAAATTTATTACAGTTATTCATAAAAGTAAAAAATAGAAGAACATCACCTGGTAAAAAATATAAACTATAAAAAGTAAAAATAAACCATGTAAGGGAGATGAAGAAGCCAACATGAATGAATAAATAGAACTAATACCAATGTCATAGATCCCTTGAACACCATCCTAAGTTTTCCTAAAACCCTCATTAAGCCCAACTAACATGGGTTTGAGAAAAATGGGTTGGCCTGCAAAGGGAGAGGAGAAGAAGAAAACTTGACTCCACCACCAATGTAGATCCAACCCATATGAAGCACCAATATATAGACCCCAAGTGGACGTTTGATGCACATGGTATGGTATAAAAAGAGGTGGTGAGAGGAATATGATATCTTTACAAGATAATATCACCATCCAAGAAGAGGGAATTAGAAAATGTGAAAATGAATAGTAATTTGATTCCTTGTGAAGTCAAGAGTGAAGTCACTATTGAATGGAACTGCAAAACCCCTAAGAAGTAGGGGAAGGAAGGAAAGGATATGGAGAACCAAGAGCTCTGAGAAAATTTGAATACATATTAGAAATAATGAAATTGAATATTATTCATTGAAATGTGTAAAAAATATGAGTCATGGTATCAATAGATAATGCAAGTATAATTAAAAATAAAACATAACATAGTGTTATATGATCAATGATTATTAACCATACATGATGTCACATAAGATAAGTGATGAATTTTACTGATCAGGGGAATTATAATTTGGGGACCTAATGTTTCATCATAACTGGTATTTAGATTTTCATTCCAAATTTAAATAAATATTATCTAAATAATCAGCATGAGAACACCCCCATGAGAATGGATATTGTTTTATAATAATACCCCAAAAAAATAAACAAATGATATAACTTATAGCATCCTAAAAATATTTGATATTAATACATTTTGAATATTAATAAATGAATAGTTCATGAACATATATATTTGGTCAATGTAAAATTAATATGTAATTGGTGAATGTGTATGTGTGAAAGTGACCCCATTATATTATGATTTATGAAATTGGTAATGAACTTTTTTAGAAGATATGAGAATAATTAATGATAAATAATATGTTTTTATCATAATATTAATTATTAAAAATCATACAAGTATAAATCCTTTAAATTAGTGATACATGAAAGGAATAATAAATATAAAACTTAAATCTTATAATTTTTTATTTAATTGAATGCTTTTGAAGGGAGCTTGAAAAACAGTTATATCCATATAAAATAAAGGGAAAATAATTTAAATATATAAGGATGGATCATATAAATATAAGAAAATATAGTAATATGTGATGAATATATTGATAATGAGTGGGATTTAGAGAGAGGGGGAGAGAGAATAAGAAAAAATAAATAAGGTGAGTAGAAGGATGTTATTTCCTAAAAATTTAAATCGGATTAGTACACTAGAAAATCCTTATATATAGCAAAATAATATTTTTAGAATACATATTTTAGAACCTCATTATAGTTCATTAATTTATTTATATTATTTTATTTTCATTATAATCAAATTATATAAAGTATATGTTTTCATTCCATCACACCCAAGTTGTTTTTTCATAGTTTCAGGATCATTTTAGTTCATTATTATTGGCCAATGATCTTTTCAAAATGGTACATAGACCGAAATGTGTAATGATATTGATTTGATGAATTACCAACATATTAATTTTTTTAAATATCAAAATGTGTTCAAATGTATAGTCATTTTAATTAGTATAATTATAATTCCAGAGTAGTGTGTTCATTTGGATGGGTTTATCAATAATGAAGAATTTAATTTATTAAATTTAATTTTAATATTATTTATCATGTCCAAAATATTAATCATAACAAAATATAATTATTAGTTTCATATTTTATCCTAAAATAATTTTTATAACTATCCTTGAAGGTGGTAATATTTTTTTGAAAATAATATTTTTATTGGCTGTTATATAATCCATGCATGAATGTCTGTATAAAAATTACTATATTGATCATTCTATTTTACCATTAAATTTATAAAGGATAATACTATATATTTTATAATAAGGAAATTTTTTATCCGGTACATGAAGTGGTAAAAGAACAACTAAAGGAGTGGAAATTTAAAATCATGGCTAAGACTTGTTACCAAACTCTTCCTAAGTACTCCATTTCTTATCGGAGATTGGCATTAAAATACATTACTTTTTAAGAGACCAAAACATCACAAATGTTATAAATAAGGATACTGGATAGAATTTTATTGATATATTTCATGATAATCAGTATAGTGTCTTTGGATAAGTGGAAGGTATCCATAATAGGATATGATACTTTTTTCACAAAATATTGAATGAATGAATACTTTTTACCAATAAAATAATTATTATTTTTATAAATAAATATGTACAACATTTTATGCATGTGATTCCTAGATAATGGTATCTTACATCATCTATTATGTGAATTATTATTTAGTTATTCTATAATATCAAATATCGTATTTAATCTCATATCATTATTCATCTCCTAATTATATTTTTTATTTTACTTACAAAAAATCACCCATTCTGAATATATATGTTGTAGTTCCAAAAATGATATATATTTTTATAAATAAAACATTTTTTAAATTTTATAACTTTATTATTTTAGTATTATTTCAATTTTTTATAATTTCCAAAATTGGTTTTCATAAAAATTTACACACATACTTATATTTTATTATATTGATTAATTTGTTATTGATGTAAAAACCCAGGGAATGGTTGAAAATATTATTCTCTTATTTATTATAATTTTGGAATTAAATAATTATTTTATTTATCAAAAATATAAAATAATTACTAAATAATAATAAAAATAAATTTTCTTATTAAAATCTTTTCTTAAAAGGTTTTATTTCAAAAATTAATTTCTAAATTATAGAAATTTAATATTTAATATTTATTTTTACTTTTTATATCAAAATATAAAATTTATTTTTGAATGATGTTTTTAAATTTTCGAATAATATTTATTTCCCAATGAATAATGATAAATAATATTTTTATTAGAAACAATATTTTTATTGGAAACAATCTATTAGTTTCGTTTTCATGTAAAATGTTTCCAAACAAAAACTATTTCACATATATACATAAAAATATATTTATGTTCTATTGATTCAATTTTAGTGTTTACTTTGGTATAGAAATAATTTTCTGCATAAAGGACCTTTTTTCAAGAAAAAAAACTTTTTTTATAAATTTTTACATTTTAATCTTAAATAAATTTTTTTCCAAAAATATAAATTGAATCTTGAAAAATGGATTCAAAACATTGAATTGGGTGGTCTAAATTTTGTAAGTGGATTCCTTTTATTTTTAGTCATTATGAATAGTAAATATGACAAATAATTATCCCCTCTATAAAATAAAATTAGGTAAATAATGTTAACAATAATATGATAAAGACTAAATAATTTCTTATGAACATGTTATTATCACACTAGATTAGTGGCGTTCAGTTATTCCCATACATGTATCAAATATTTTTAAAGTAGGTGCCATATTTCTTTCTTTTCTACCTTTATAATACTTAAGTAAATGATAATGTAAACAAAGTATTTTTCTTAATTTTAGTATCTATATTAATTTTTATGGAATATAAAACATATTTTTTTAAATTGAAATGTTAAAGTTAACATAATTTTCATAATCATAATTTATTTCTATTTTTTAATGATGGTGTAATTAGGTTAAATTATTGTGAAATGTATGTACAATAGTTATTCCTTTAATAGAAAAATATAATATGTAAAATTATAGATATTAATGTAATAGAATTCAAATTAATTATTATATTTCATGAATTTTTTAGATAAAAATAACTTTTTAGGTATTTGTGAAACAGTTATATTATAATTATTTTTCTATCATCTTTATCATAGTCAAATTGAATGAAAAATTCAAACAAGATATTTATGATACTTTATAATAAATAATATTTTATTAAATGATTTAATATTCATAAAAATACTATAGTCACCCATGTGATTTTTATGTAGTAGAGAATATCATCCATGGTCTATTTATAGTCCAGTTGACATTTTATGAATGTTGCGTGTGGAAAAACTATCATAGATGATTAGAAGGATTTTATGCATATGGAAGGGATATAATAAATTCAATTTAGACAATAAATTAAAATCAAACTTGGGGGTGATATGTGAAAGTCAATCCCCATAAATTAAAATTTTTATTCTGGGTGAGGTATGGATTTCAATTAATCAGTAATAGAAAATTCACTTGGGGGTGATATGTGAAATTCAATCACCAACAAAAGAAAATTTGTTTTGAATGTGAGGCTTGATTTCAAGGCAGAATACAAACAAAAACTCATTTTCAGGGGGAGTTATCCCTTTTATAGCCCCAAAAACAATTCATGCAAACAAAAATCCTTCCCATGCATCGGTTTTTCATCACTTAATATCCATCTGAGAACCGGAACTTTTGTACTCCTATAACAACCTGACATATGGAATGATTAAATATTTGAGACATATAGGTGGACAAAAATATAGAAGAAAACTAAGAAAATGATTTTAGAATGAAACCATTTAATGAATATCCCTAATTAAAAAAGGGCATAAGAATTAGTCCATCATTAAAAACAATAGTCCACCTAGAAAAAAATTTGTTACAAGTATCCATTAGAATTGAAAATCCCATTTCAGAAAACAATTTTTATAGATAAATCCTTTGTGTATATCCATCCACATTGAAATTTCATTTTTAGACTCAAAATAGCTAAATCGTATGCATATCATGTCTTCATAGACCAACATTCTTTATGGAAAATAGTAACATGATGGGGGTTCTTTAGTCTATTTACTGTTCCTTATACCGTTCAACCTTATCTCAACCCCTCAAATAACTATTCAAAAAAACCACTCCTTCAACCACTCTCATGATGTTCTAATCTCAAAATTTTTCCCTTTGTGAACTACAATGCCAATACCTCTTCCATAGGCTCCTGATGTGATCATAAAATACCAAATTTCCCTCTCGATCAAACATTACCATATTATTTGGGAATACCAAAATTCCATCTCAATGAAACATTCCCTTGATAAATTAGGTCATACTGGTAAACTACCTAACAAGGGGGATTTTCAAAATGTTATCAATCTTACATTCCTATGGTAATGGCTATACCAACCTTAGGAATGGAGCCATGGGACCCTCATGGTGGGAAGCTACATCTATGTCTCTTAAAACAACTCATATCATCTATTCCACTGATTAAATGTGGGGGAAGGGAGGATCCATAAAATAGAATCAATCCCAGAGTAGTCACTTAGTGTTTCATAAAGGATTTCATATAAATCCTACCCTCTATCCCCCTAGAAACCAAAACAGGAGAGGATATAGTAGCCATAGCCCTTAATCTATCCCATAGCCAAGGAATCATCCACCATCTGATGAAGGAGATTAATGTGCTTTATCATATATTCTACTTACTCTTGTTTCTCATGATGATAATGACTCATGTGAACATTGATGTTTGTAATGATCATGAAATTTACATGATTAAATACCAGTTATTGGAGTAGGGTACCCTTATTGATATTTCTCTAACCTTCCAATACATGGTGATCATTAATTGGTGTAGCTGTAACACTCTTTTAACACTGTGTTCTTTAATTACCTTCAAAATTATATATACAAGATTCCAAATTATTGTCTAAACACTTCAATCCAAAATCAGCCTAATCTTATGTGTGTTATATTCTTAGTACAGTCATTTCGATCTTACGAGTCCATAACCCTTATAGGCCCTCCATGCTACATCAGTGTAGTTTACACACCATCTCTTGACTAGGAACCTTTCTCATAGGCATCATTGTTTCATAAAGTTAAATTGTATAATTTAGTCCTTATAACATGACCATAAATTCTATGATGTTTCCTTTTATATGGAATCAAAATTCATGTATTCTAATTCCATTCACATGTATACATAGGAATCCTATATCATGG
Organism: Viscum album; assembly: GCA_963277665.1. Taxonomy (NCBI): domain Eukaryota; kingdom Viridiplantae; phylum Streptophyta; class Magnoliopsida; order Santalales; family Viscaceae; genus Viscum; species Viscum album. The sequence continues at coordinate 1,299,650,614 of OY728136.1, forward strand.
GACAAATACCGATATAAAAACAAATCTAATCTCCCTGGATGATGATAAATTCCACACCACCCCATTGAGTGGATTAAAAATGCTATTTTAATAACAAACGACCTAAGAATCTCTATCAGTTCATGATAGGGTATCATCGATGGCGAACCTAAGATATATTCAAATTTCTAGGTTGATGCAGAACCACGAATACATAAAAATGATTCTAAAGTAAATACATGCTTAAAAATTATTTTTAATATAAGGGAGAGTCAATATATATTTTTATTTAATAAATAATTCAAGAATACATAATAAATATATAATTGATTCTTATATTAGATAATATTTCCCAAAAATGGGTTTAATGATTCTGACCTCCAATCCTCTCTGAAGACATATTTCCTAAGATCTTATTAGAAAAATACATGTTATTCCCAACCTATAGAATGAAATTTAACATTAAATCGAAACTAGTGTAGGTGTGAAATCTATGGGAAACAAAAAATGGTGAACTAGATGGGAATTATTAACCAAATTACTATGTATACCACATGTCTTAACCCTTCTTCACACAAAATTAATTTACTCAAAAATATAGGTTCAATAAAAATTAATTATGAATGTGTTCATTTATTGAGATGCTACTTTGATGGGTTCTCTTGTTTGGTTATGTAATATGTATCCATGAATATTTGATAAGAAATACCTTCAATAAAATCCAATTTCTTCTATTAAACCAACCCAAACTTATGGATTTGTTTTTTCATAGGCAGTTTCCTCATCAATTCAGAGGACACATTCACCGAACTAGTGTCATTAACACAAGGTATCAAATGTCCTCAATCGAGAGTAACACCAAATTGGTACCCTCCCAACCGTGGAGGTAGTTCAAAAAATATCTATATCATGAAACACCATAAGTCACCCATTCAAATATGTATGGTGGCCCAGATTCCAATGATACTAATTTTTGTGTCAAGTATTTTCTCAGACCAATCCTTAAAACACTACATCAAGTTCCTCGTTTATTTTAAGGAGTCATATCAAGAGGTTACAAATTTCATTACACAAAAAGGGTTCCATTCAACAAGATCCTACCTGCAGTAGTCTCCACCAACTCAACATAACAAACAAAACCTCATCATGATGGGGATAACAACCTGGGTAGACCATCCTCAGTCACAAAGATCTAGGATATTTGTAAAAAAACATAGGGAATAGGCCATTAGACTTGGAAAATGGACCATGTTTTCCCACCATATAATACAAACCAGAAAATTCAACCTAAATCCCTAATCCAGTACACAATCCTTCTCGCATTCATCAATTCCACCAGTATAGTTTGGAGGTTCCTTGATAAATAAGCTATAAAATCCAAGATTTAAACATGAAACATACTCATATCTCTTCCCCCACTCATGATGATTGTCAATATAGAGCAGAAATAAATAGGGGAAGTGAGTATGAATACATCAAAACATTGGATACAAAATTTTCTTATTATTATATTCCAACTAATGATTCTACCCCATATGTCTTGGTAATGTTGAAGTGATAGGTTTCTATTCATGTTCACACTCTATATGATTTCAAGGATATAATGATACCATCAAAGATGAATATGAATTATGAACACCTAATGCCTCCTTGTTTGAAGTGACTTAGCTTTATAATCCTTGAGTCATAATTATGTAGACATTTATTTGTACTCTCATTTAGGAGGGTCGTCGAGAAATTCACATAATTAAAGGATAACTAGATCATACCTATATCTCTATTCCAAATGGAAGTCACTCATATATCTTAGTGGCCACCCCAAGGTGGATCATAATCCTAAAAAAAATCTAGATACTTATTAGAAAATTTCACTATAAAAATCGGAGATAATGAAATAGGATTACATATATGCAATCTTTCAAACATAGCAACCAACCCCAATTTCCCACAAGAAATATTTTTATAAGATTCCTCATCAACTATGATTGTAAAATGAAGAGCTGGACCATAAAACTTCTCTACATAATTATTGTTTTCCTAAATAATTAATGTGTATAATAATGGTGGATCAAGGTCTTTATCCCCTGAAAAAAAAAATTAGATATATATTTGAGGTGATTGGTAAGATTATCCCCAAAACATTCCCATAGCAGTTCCAGATGTCCTCCCCCAACATCTCACATTGAACGATCACTTCAGGTCAAGAATCTGATCGATCAAGACAGCTCATATCCTGATGAGTTCCATAAAAACCCTCATCATGGCTAAAATATCGGTCAACAAGAAGCTCATACCTTTAATTTCTTCCCTAAAGTTCCTCTGTATGATATAAACTATAAACTACCTCCATGAAATCAGACATCATGATTTAAAAGTAGTCCTCCTCGTGATGACATATGTTGCAAAGGTCTTCCCCACAATTGAACTTCATTTCATCAAGAAGGACCTATAATTTAGTTTTAACTCTATTAAATCCCTCATATTGTGACGCTCTTGGGAAAATGAGGTCACTGGTTCCTGAGGCCTCATCATTTAAAGACTTTATTCTTCATAAACTGGATTATATCTCAATGAAAAAGTCATTCTTCAAACCAATTGTGGATTATCTATCATAAAATAAAAGATATTTCATCCTAGTTAAATCCATTGTTCATAATAAATAAATAGGGAATCATAAAATGTGTTAGATCAATGATAAGGATACTCATGAAAAAGATAATGAAGGTATATTACAAATGAGGAGATAGTTGGCTAAGGATTACATACCTGCAATATTGTAGAATTTATCCACTCTATAATTCAACATTACATAGTAATTTTTAGAATAATGTTTTATGAAATTCACAAGGACATATGTAAAACTCCTCCTAAATTAAAAAAATATTTTTCAGTATGGGGAATATCTGAAACATTCTGATGTAATAAAAGAAATATATAGTCAAATCAACTCGGTGGCCCTCTATGTTGAACATTAATATAAATTTTGAAATAACAATATATCCCTTTAACAAGAAAGTATCAATTAATTATAATTATTAATTCATCTGATTGATGGAACCCCATATAAAGTTGATATTAGTGGGTGGGTTGACCGCCTAGTATTTCACTCCACCTAACTCATCGGTTAAAAAAGCATGTTAAACATTACGTCATGCAATGTAATATAAATTGCATGAAGTTAATAAATTATTTCTATTCATTAATGATGTTATATTTAGGGATAATTTTCCGATAACAAATCTAAAAGACATTATGCTTGAAGATAATGATTTATCAAAATACTCTTTCATCGGGCATCTGAAAATATCAGGCAATCCACTAACATTAGGGATTCGATCATCCTGAAACACCAATATATTTGGAAGCTTTTGTATCATGTCATTATCATACTATTCTCCTATACCATGTTTTCAAAAATTTCTTTAAAATCAAATGGGCACTTGTAGTAGCAGCAGTCATGAAAGTATAAAAGAAACCCCATTCCATAGTGACAGAGTAATTTTTAACAAAACCCTTGAGGAAAATATATCATCACCAAAAATTATGAAAAAATAATATAATATCCCTCATCCCATAGGGATTGGGACAGTTTTACCACAACACCATGGGAATTCAATATTTGCTTATCTGGATGGAGTTTATAAAAATGAATTTTCACAATTTATTTCATCATGTGATGTTGTTTCTTCTTCTAGTATGAAAAAAAACCTATATAGAGTCTCCCTTAATATCACCTTTCACTTGAATTCTTTGAATGGATCCTTGAAAGGATTTATGAACTCCCATGGAAGTCAAAAAATATAACCTACCAGTAGCACAACCTCTCTTAAGAATCATAACTCTTAATGTAAATTCTATTAGAGTAATATTGACTACAATTATTTAGAGACTGATGAAATGTTCACAATGTATTTTATGTCAATAAAAATCATTAGCACTACTCTATAAAATGTTTCAAAATATTAGAGAAATGTTGGAGAACCAGATGAGGATATGCCCGTCTAAAATATCATCCACCCCAAAATGACCGAGGAAGGTGTGCATACTAGAAATCAATTAACATTAAAATTTTGGGAAATACTTTAATTGAAGAATTTCCTCTTCAATGAGGACCTCCAAAAGAAAAATTTAATGCTATGGTTGAATTGCACTTGTTACGTGGGAGTGTCTAATGCCTCACACTTGAGAAAGGAATAGCTTAGTACGATACATAGACCAGGGAATTAAAAAATTATTAATGCCAGTTTTTGAGAAATATTATTATTTTTGGATATGTTCTTCAAATACAACTACATTTCACTCCCCCAGCTGATGTCCCTCGGAAAGAAGATATCTTCATACCTACGATTTTAGATGCAAAATCTCCACACAAAGCATGAGTAAGGAAACCAACTTAATTGGAATCAATTTTACCCATATACTAGGACTTACCTCTATTGTAAATACAACTAGAAAAATTTCCTTCATGTTACAAATGAACAACTCAAGTGATAGTCAATATTTTACTCTCACATCCATCCCATCCTTATGTACCCCCCCATTGAGGCCCTTAGTTTTCCATTCACACATGACTAGTTGAAATTATTGAATCATTAATATCCAAACTAGAATATATAGAGGGAAGACATGTTATGGTGAATCCAAGAATAAACCCTTACCCCAATTAGGTAGATGTGACTCTTCCCCCACCTAATTTTTGAAATACTATGTTTCTAACATTCGATCGTTTGGGAGATCCATACCGATATTTGAAACATTATATATCATGGTGTGGTCCCATTTAATTAATATTGGTACAATATGAAGCTACCAAACTTCAATGTTTTATACATAACGTGCATGTTCCACCCGTTATATGGTACACTAGTTTACCAGCACGATCCATCAAGGGATTTGAAGGAATTTGCTGATATATTTTTTATCAGTTTATCTCAATTATTTGGAAGAAAACATTTCTCAACCTATCAAACTAATATAGTAAAAAAATGAGTCTTATAATTAATTTTTAGGTGGATAGGTCTAAATTACTCCTTGAATTTGAAGCTACCACAATAATATTGGATGTGTATTTTCAAATAAATCATACATGATGGGTGGAAAACACAAAATATTCTTTTGAATACATGGGTGGGTTCTGAGACCTTGTTCTAGATATAAAAATATTGGAAGACTCCATCTTTCAAACCAAATCCAAATCGAAACCAATACCGATAGCCCTTATAATGGGGAATGTGATAGTAGAAACTACAACCATAACTCATAAACTAGATCTTCAAACAAATCCTACTCTGAAGACTAAACCTTATCATGTGGAACCCCTACCATGGTGGACAAATTTAGAAAATAACCTCATGAGGATGAAAGGAGAATTCCAAAATACACCCAGTTTAATGAAAATAACGGTAGTGTCATTTTTTCCTAAGAAGACCAGCTTCCGTGATACTTCATGTAATTTTTCAAAACAACCTACTAACTCTACTAAAACCCAAACAGAAAATATGTTCATCCTTGAAGATCACCTGAATTATTTCCCCTATCATAAAATATTGGGTGGAAAAAACCTTGTATCTTTAATATTCTTAGATATCCCACAAAATAAAGATGATTTTGGGTAGTAGAAACTTGATAAACAACCATCATCAGTGTCCTTGGTTTCTACCACCATGATATAATAAGGGTTTGATTGGAACGAATACAACATAAATGGTTCCAAATATTAATTAATAATATGAATAGAAAAACAATCAATGGGAAACATGTTATCCATAGATCAGATTTGAAAATACCAATTTTACAACATGTCACATCTTCTACAACCCAATTGACTCCACCAACCCAAAAACCCTCTAACGTGAAATCTTATATGAAATTTCATGGCCTTAATGGTGGGGAAAATGTTATAGTATGAAACTATACCTTGGAAAATGTTGTATTTTACTGTCATGGTCTATATTTCTTCAGTCCCAACTGAACGGGAATTTCCCCAAAAAATGTATCAATGTTCACTGACCCCTCAAAAATAGTTCTCATCAAGGTAATTGGATCGAAGGATAATGTGGTAGGCACAACTATTTTCGAACACAATATGCTAGTAGAATCTCTTCAAGATCTATATATGTTACCCAAACATTTGGGAAATCCCTTCAAAAAGCTTAGTATGAGAAGCAAGATTCCTCTACCAATAATTAAAATAATTTAGAGATGATCATTGTGGAATACTAATTAATGAATAGGAAACAACCATACAAAGACAACAAAAATTTTCACCAAGACATTCAAAATTAGTAGTTGAAAAAATTCATTCTACATTGACATTATAACCATACTCATATTCTTCAAGAAAAATAGTTCCAAAAATACCTTCTAGATAAATGTTCTTATAGTGAAACATAAACTCCTTAAACAAAAGTAAAATAATGTAATGTAGTTTTCTTGAGTTATAGTAAAGATTTCAATCATATATTCATTGAATATGTCAAAGGATCCATATAAAGAACATGTATATGCTCTATTGTTCCCTTATGAATTTTATTCTAAACATGATAACAAAAAGGTGTATCGTGTAGAGGTTGATCCAAAATAATTTAATGGAGTTATCTATTTCACTAAGGATGACATGTATGATGTTATATAGTGACACAGAAAACCCCTTTACATATCTAGAAGATTAGTTGACATTGATATCTTTTGAGCTTTTATTAACAATTGATTATGAGTCAACCTCATTCCTACCAGAATGCTTTACTATCATGGACACAATGAATCTAATATATTTCTTTTTTCTCAAATGAATCACGTTTATGATATCAATGAATAGAAACCCCTATATCACATTACCATTAGATATCATTTTTGTGATTTTTTGTTAAATAATGAGTTTTTGGTCATCTAAAAAGAAATAACATTCAATTTATTTCTTGAAATGACTTTGTTACATCAACATGTAGTTCAACCTTCATCATATCATAAATATATTAAATACTATAGTAATTGGTTTATTGGGAAATTATGTTGTTAAAAATCTATGTTATTGACTTGAAACACTCAATACATTGATGGTGTATTCAATCAAAGATAAAGAAAGAAACCCAAAATTGATTATGCCACTTTGTTTACCGCTCCAATTGGTCAGAAAATGACCTCAGCTAACCCATTTGAAGACCTCAATGATTAAAATGTGATGTACATTAGTTTTTTCATAGTAATAAGATCTAATATATAGTATTTATCACAAGTTTTCAATATATCAACCACATTAGTTGAAATTGACACTATTGTAGAAGTATTTAACTCATCATTTGGAAGAAATACTTCAATTGGAAATTATTAAAATTTATCCTATGAACATTAGAAGGGCATCATATCATCTATTAAACCTATCAAATCCATGATATCATCTATGGAACCAAGATCCTTTGACACTAACCTTTCCCCAAATCTCAATGACCCCCCTTCATTTACCATTCATCCTGACATGGGATAATTGGAAGTGGAAGAAAAAATGTTCTAGAGGAAGAGTATTTCTTTATAGATTCTCCACTAGGATTTCGATAAGTATTCTCCAACACTATCGGTGAACAATGACAATTGAATATTGAATGATAGTATGATACATTCTCAATTACGATCATGAAGCTATTCCTCTAGATGAAAATGAAATTTGCATCACTTTTTTCAATAATCACTTGGATGTGTTTTCATGTAATTATAAATATAATATAGACCATGATACTGATGTGGGTACCCATCAATTTTTATTTCTAGTAAAACACCATGGTTACAAGAAGGCGTTTTGAAGTACACAACTAAGTTATGATATCATTGCTGATGGTAAATATGAAAAAATTATGAAAGATGATTTAATTTGAGAAGTGAAATACCAAGAATAGAACACTAAAATTGTCCCTATATAGAATAATAATGATAATATCTAGTTTTTCATTGATTTTGGAAATTCTAATAGGAACTAACTGAAATATTATTACCCAGCCCTTATAACAAAATATTTTTTGATGAAACAATTGGATTTTTGCCCATATTTTTTGTGGATGGATATTTATGATATAATAAAATCCTAATGGCCCCAAAATATGAATAATACAATACCTTTTGAGCCTCAGAGTAATTATTCTACAACTAGGTTATTTCATTCGGTTTAAAGATTTATGAAACTACATGTCAATGTTCCATGTATTGAATATCCAATCCATTCTTGGGAAAACTAGTCTATTGTTGTGTTAAAATTGGGTGGAAATATCAAAGCATATTTCTGATCACACTGTTGATTTGAAAATCAATTTTTTACTAGAATGGATATCATATTCTCTTGATGAATCCCATAAATTATGATTCTAGAATTACTTATGGAAAATTTCTCATCTTTGTCGTATTACATAATGAAATATATGTTGATCCTAATTGAAAAAGGAAATTATAGGTATGTCACCCCCTAAATAACCTCAAACTATTAACGGGATTATAGAGAAACTGTTCCTAGATTTTATTCTTCTTAGATAATGACATAGAAAATATTTTCCCTTTAATATCTTGGTGAGGAAAGTGTTCTTGTTCTTATAGACAATTTTATTCCCATAATAGTTTGGTGGCCTCAAGAAATATGCCTTCAGACAACCAGTGTTAATGAAATATCCCCAAGGAAATTCACCCATAAAATACTTGAAAAATATGAAACAACCATTAGGTTCCATTATTTAACATAAAAATGATGATGGTATTGAGAATAACCATTATTAACATAGTCTCAACATGCTCGATATTTGGACTCAGTATTAAAATATCAAAAATAACTATTTATAATAGTTTTTTGAAATAAAGAAATTATGGAATTACCAGTATAACCATGATTTCCATTAGATATCCTAAAATTAAATGGTTAAATATATACCTTTTAAATCTATTTTGACTAGAAATTTGGTACAATGTGAATACATTATTTAAAAAATAGACTTCTCATTCATACCCTTGATAGAGATAAAATTTAAGGCTATATGAAATTTCATGGTAGAACAACCCTATATGGAGGAAGTTCTTATGAATACAGAACTACCAGAGGAGGAAATATTCTCTTTTAAGTATTCTACATGATTATGGAAATTTTATTTTATGGTGTATCTAAAATCCTAACCGAAAAGAGAAAGGAACACACCAAGATCTATAATTTCTAGATATAAATCCCTCTAATATATCTAGAAAAGGAAATTCCATTTTAATTATTTATTATTTTAAAAAGTTATACTAATAATTAGATTTAATACCAAGCCCTGATTACATTATTATTGTTGTATTTAATGATACTGGTGACTCACCTTATAATCAAATGTCATTACAAGTTAGAAATTTTGATAATTAATGGTGATTAACAAATTATGAAAGAATATTGGATCCGAAAAAAATAGTTTTTTTTGAGGGTTTAGGTCATAATTATACTATGATCCACAATTAACTCATGTCCCATTTTCCCAAAAAAAATTATGCAGCAACACAGAAAATGATTCTCTAGAATTTGCTGATCCGGATCTAGATGAAATTGTCATCAATAGTTTCTGTCACAGAACAATATCATCATTTTTTCAATGTGGAATAACAGAGATCAATGAGATAAATTCCACCCATAAAAATATATAATTTTAGATTTTTTTTGAAACCAATGATGGAATACCTCAAAAAATGGGTCCCTCTAGTAGGCCATAGATGGAGAAGAAGGGATCCAAAAATTGGAAGTTAATTTCACTATTTATGATTTCCTGATTCAACATAGGATTCATTATATGAAAATCACTGATACAAATCCCTTTAGATGTATTGAAGGAGAGGATAATAATTCCAACATAGAATAAGTTCATAATGGATCTTATGATTACCATCAGTTAGGGACCATTATTTCCCACAAAATCAATAGGGTTGGGTATTTTTGGCCTTCGATGATACCGGGTTGCACAAATTTTTTCAAAAAAAGTAATTCATAACAAGTTTATTATAATGTCCAAAATCGACCACCAGATTTGATGAAAATAACTAATTATTCCTATCCATTTATGAAATGGGGGAAGGATGTATTAGGATAGTAACCTACATCTAAGGAAAAATAGTTCAGATACATCCTTTCTAATACCTAATTCTTCTCTAAATGGACTAAGGTGATACCTATTAAAGAAATCGGGAAAAAAATTATAATCAATTTCATTAAGTAAAATATCATCAAAAGATTTGGTGTACCTATCACAATGCAGAATAAAAAAACACCCTCATTTGTTCTTCCAAATTGATGATGTTTTACTTGGAGTGCAACATTGACTCCAACCATTCATCCTGCTACCATGTAGTAGAAAATTGGTAGATATAGGATATTAATAAAATACAATTGATAATTCTCCAAAAAAATGGTTAATAGAGAAAATAAATATTGGAATAGTAATATCATTCATGTCTTGTGGTCCTACGAGACTACAACATGCACAACTACATAGGAAACCTCTTATTTTCTGAATTATCGAATAGAAGAAGTGTTTTCCAATTGAGGTATAATTTATCTAACACAGAATATATTTTTTTAGACAAAAATCAAATGAAAAAAATCATAGAATCAATTTGAATAGTTAGAGAAACTAGATTAGAACATTTTGTGTTCCATACATTATTTAGAAATATAACAAAATTGGGTAGCATGAGTGTTCAATAGGGAATATCATCTCTATTTTTTCCTTAAAGGATAATTGGTTTGTGATATAAATAAACAAAAGTTACTCTCGAGGAAACCACAAATTCTAAAATTAAAGTGGGAAGGACCTTAAATCACATATAATTCATATCCCAATGAATCATATTATTCAAAATAAATGGATGGGTAACAAGATACCCCACAAAAAATTGAAATATTTTTCAATAAATACATCATTTGATAATGAAAACCTTCTTCTATACAATATAACATTAAACTGAATCGATTTTATTATTTACTACATGATGTTAAACTACATAGCATCACTGCTCTTGTATTCACAACCTTAAAAGGAATGTATAGTTCTAATCACATGATGATAAAATTCAAGAAACTTATATCCTAGTCAAAATATATTAATCTATATGACAAAATTCTTTACCTCATGGCATAAAACTGCATTGTTCATGTCCTTATTGAATGATGTAAAAAAGAATAACAATTTTTTTCATGCTTGAGTGGATCCCATCTCTTATTTATGGTCTTATAAATCCCTCATTCATATAAATTCATATCAATTTATTCTCAGACCAATGGGATAAATAGTGGTTATGAGACATCATACTCTGGCACCAACCATGATATTATAAAAATACCCCCTATACTATATATAAAAATGATCTATACATGGAACATCACATTCCATGGAAGATTATGGTCCAATTATTTTTTTATAAAAATAATTCATTCCACATATCATACTCCTAGTATAGTCAAATTTTTTCTCTCCACAATATTTTCATGGAAATTAGTGATGTAATGTAATATTCCTAAGGTTGCCTTTGTTTTTACAATGCATAATATTACCCATTTTGGATCTATATATGTCTTCATAAAAAGGAATGTTAACCAGATGAACATAATTTCTCATGATATACCTCTACTCTATTTGTAATCCCCAACTACATCATCATGGTAACCAATTTTCATACATGGTCAATTTTTATTCCATAATTTTTTTTCCAACATCACTTAACCAACTCCATGAACATCCAATATATTGTATTAAAATTTCCTTCCTCACATCCAAAGCATGTCTATACATGAAGGACCCAATAATCCATATGAAAATAAACTTTTCCAGGACATTGGGTAACATTTTTCCATGTTGTATGATTTTAAATATCATCGTTTCCCAGATCTAGGTACAACCTGATTATCATCCTAGTCATATATGTATATATACCCTATTCCAACATCATGTTAAATACACAACATGATTAAATACACACATATGTTCTTCTAATCGCAGATGTTTTGTAAAATAATCCTTTTCCACTAATTGATTCTCACACAAAGCGCAGATCACATGGGTTTAGGAGTATTTTTAATTACTTCACCTCATGATCAAGATTCATCAGTTCACATTTGGATTAACATAGTCTTGGATGAATGATCGTATAATACACACAAAGTTTCCTTACCATAAGATGTTAAATTGAGTGTTTTATGTTGCTAGTGTGATGTTAAAATGTGAATTTATATTACCCTCACATGAGAGGTCCACTATGCTAGGTGTGTATTCCAACCACCTCTCTATCAAAGTACTATGTGTGGATAGATTTTAACCTTTATGAGATGTATATTGATGTGATAATACTAAAAACGGGTCTAAATGCAATATAAAAATGCTCGAACATTCTTATGTACAAGAAAAATCATCATATCTGGGTCCAATATGGAGTCTCACCCATGTTTTGAGATAGTATTTCATGAACATTTCCCCCTATCAACATCATGGTTTAATCATTGTGGGGAATCAGTATAAGAAATACATATGTCTTGAATCTCACTTTGACATAATACGTAGTGATTCTTGGACCAAATATTTCATACCCAACCATAATATAAACAAATTCACCCTTCGTATAGATCATATCTATACTAGAAACATTTCTCCCCATTATTGTGTGACTTTGACATTAAATTATCCTTCCATACTCATGATCCTTCCTTACACAAATCAAAATCCGAGTCTAGAGAAATATTAATCTCAATAATATTTTTTCATCTATTAGTATTAAAAATATTAGATTCTCAAGGACAACCTTGTATTTTTATACATAATATTCTATAGTTTTCTTCTACGAAGTTCATCCTAAAATAGATTATCAACAAGAGGATCCTTCTTAATTTGGATAGACCTCTTCGATCTCTATAGTCCCCAAATACATTATACGGTGATTTTCATTTAGAACATGGTCCACATTCTTTCATTGTATAATTGTCCCATTTCAACTGCATAATCCAGAATCCCCATATAACATATTACAACCTTTCATGTTCATTCTTGAAGGATGATGGAACATTATTTTTCAGATCACCATTTAATGGAAAATTATTAATCTCTTGTTCAATTCCATGAGACCTTAAGGGACAACAATAAAACATCCCTACACCATGACATTAAAATGAGTGTCCCATGAATTTTATCGTGGGATGAAACTAAATTATACATGGTTTATTATAGTGTACCATGACCTACATGAGATATGGATAAATGAAAAGGTACATGGAATGTGATTTGGAGTTTCACATTATTCCCATCCCATACTATAATTATATATGAAAATTTCCCTCCCTTGTACAATAATACAGACCATATAGGACCCATATCTAATATCAATAATTCATTGGTCATAAATATCACTCCCATTCATGATTTTTAACTTTCTTCAATAAGGTCCCTCCATATGATAATATTATAGAGAAAATTAATGCCACATGTATGCAATCAAGCACTCCAATGTAGATTTAAATGTTTTAAAATGTTAGAACATGTTTTTAAAGTCAAGCATGACTCATGAGATATTAGAGGACCTAAAGAGTCACCATAGTTAACATAAATGCGTTTTATTTCTTATTCATTTATGGGAAACAATTACTAGTGAAATAATCATAAAATGAGATGTGTAATACCACCATATATGACACAAAATGCTTGAGTGGACAAATAATTGTGTCATTTTTCTTATGTACACATGAAATCATGACCCATGTTGATTTCTTCGACTCACAAGTCATTTATGAATCAAAATATTAATATTCAATTTCCTATATATGACTTCGTTCTACATAAAAAATTTCAAAACATGTTATTTGTATTAAAGAGACATTCTATGAATAAATTTCTCCTCCATGTACGTGAGTTATATTTATATAGAGAGTTTCATATTCATATCCTACCCGAAATGTGTGAGACCATTACTCTTAAAACTATAAGGAAATGTTTCTTCACCTAAACACTAGACCAATTGGTCAGTATTTCAATACCCAAAACTTCTAGTGAAATTAGATGCAATAGTCATCTTGTTGAAAACTCACAAAGGGGAACCTAGGAAGAAGTCGAGTCTTGAATCTCTTAGTTATATAGCCTATGAAAAATTTTAGAGTATTTCAATGTTCACTATATTTCATGTTATATAATATAATACGTAGAAATATTAACATGTAATCCAACTCTAGTAATACTGTTAAAATTTCAAGGGAATGCTAGAATAGATATAAAGATGGTTGAAATTAATGAACATTTTAATTTCATATGTCAAGAAGATAGATTCATATCCAGAAATCAAAGTCTATCCATATTAATGACTCTTTAATCTTAGAAGTAATCTTTGATATAATCAAATAGTTTAATCATTACAAGATCATAACCCTATACCATTCGAAATGGCTCTGAATATTTTGGATCTTCTATTTCAGAAATAACTATTAATGATTATACATTATCAATAGCATATTCCTCGACATTATCTTCCTATTTTACCTAGAGATACTCTTCATTTACCATTTATTTTACATTATAAAACTCTTGATTCAATTGTTCTATCTCATGGAAGATTTGTTTTTCCATGGTCTTATGTTCTATTAATGGGATGTGGTGTCTGGATTCTTCTACATTTTGTTCTGAGGCCTCAATTAGTAGAATAATTATGGTGGAAAAAATGGTCTTATAATCCTTGGTTGTGATAAGATACATTATCATTCTCTCCCTCTCTAAAATTAAATCCACCTATTTCACCATGGTATGTATGACATAATAGTCTAACCCCTATAATACTGTATAGAAAAATGAAGTGCATGTTTGGAAATTTTGATTGATGATTTTACATAGGGGTTTGAGAAATCATTTTGTATATGTTCCTCCACACCATATAACATGCGGAAAATAAATTGTAAAGGGTTCCCTGGTCTTCTACATAATCACTCTTAAAGGGAAGAATGTATTTTGGGACAGGTTCAAAAAGGGAACATATATCATCAACATTTTCCAGATGACGTGGATCTAAATCATTCGAGTTCAGAGTGACCATAGTTGATTAAAAATTTCAAGTATCTAGAATTTCATATACTTTTATAGTTGATCCTAAAATAGGTTTCCAAAAATGAATACCTAATAATGAAGAAAATGATATAGTTAAGAATTTGAGAGACCCACCTTCATTTACTATGGTAACTGACTTTCTCATTCATCACCACCCCACATGAATGGATTACAATAACTGCCTCTCATACTTACTTTTTGTCCTTATATGACATTTTTTTGGAGTAGTCGGTCTTGATGTGTGCATCTTAGGCCCGATTAGTAACCTCTATAAGGTTACTCATCGAAACCGAGATCATGCGGATGACCATAAACAAACATGGAGAAATAGTTTCTCAAACCTTCTTTAGGATTGCATCACTAATTTTCTTATTATAGCACTATCTAGGTGTCATTTGACCTGGATGAAAGATAATTAACACCCACAACTTATGCTCTATTAATGATTTATATATGTCCCATATCATTATTTAATTATGATTTCCTTGAAATGGTCATTCCCACCACATCTGAAACCATTGAAAATGGGTAATCATGATCTTGAATATTTGGAATCACATGAGTTATAGAACCTATGAAAACCCCTAAAAAATACGACTCATTTATATGATTGGATATATGAAATGAAAATTAAGAGTTAATGATACAATACATACCTCTTATACTAGTTTCGATAAGAATTTTCAACCTTGTCATTTTCCAACATCGCATGATTTTCTATGAGGATAATATCTCAGGTGACATAGTATATATTGGTGGGGGAGGGAATAATGAAGACCTAGGATTTTCACACATTTATATTACATATTTTTATATTAATATTCATTACATTACACAAACACATGCCTGATAAACATAATATTTTGTATCATTTGGAATCATAGAACATATATTTATTGTATAGAGAAATATATTCAATTTTTATCACACTGATATTACCCTTTATTACCTCTACTATAAATCCCTCTTCATAACCTATGGGAATTAAACATAACAAACGGGTGAACGTAGAAGCTCAGTATGAGTAATCCTGAAAGATATCTGTTTGTGATCTTAGGTAACAATACCAAAAGAATAATGACATGTGAACATGAGAGTAACATACAAATTTAATTCCCAATCATTCATGGATCATAAACATGTGTCATGTAATATAACATTATCATTTCAAAATACATGAATCATAAGAAGGAAAAGTCATCAAAACTCAATCATGAAACATTTTTTCGTATAATAAATGTGTGTAGAATTATAATAACTATATAAAACAATTTAACATGTCAATTTTAACTTACATGACTCTATAATCTAGGTATATCATCTTTTTTTCATAACATATCATGCACATCAACTTTTTTTTCAAAAACATATCTTGAAAATTGACTTGTTTCCACTAAAAATACCATGATATATAATTCATTACAAAATTAATTAGAGGGAGATATAGGTCCCTCCCAGCACATAATTAAAACTATACATATTTCTTCCACATTACCATAAATAATTCACCATCTTCGAAACCATGTAAAGAAATGAGTTTCAAAAACACTTCATCATAATATAACTCGTTTAAAAGAAATAGGTATCTCAAATATTGTGGAATCATAAATAAAAATTATTCAATGAAATTATAAGATATATATACTTGGGTATTTTACATATTAAATCATGAGTAATATCAAATAATGTCACCATAGATGAAAAATGATTCGGAAAAATCGTGTATCATCTTGCCTTGGGTGCCTCTTATTTGTGCCCCGAGGTAGTGGGCCACATGACATCAAACATGGCTCCCAAAACACTTGAGGTTTTGAACTAAATTCTAGGGACTTAGATATTTCCTTCAAGACATTATTCCCATATTGATTATAGTGGACTGTAATAATATATATATATATATATGTGTGTGTGTGTGTGTGTGTGCTTACATACTATGAAACAAATGAAAGAGAAAAATAGTTGACAACAATAGAAATAATCAAAATTTTACATTCAAGATAAAGGAATAATAAGAGGATTGTGAGTAATAAGATGATATAATTTTATGATCATGTTAATATAACTATAAAAATATTTTCATGCAAGGGGTTAGGGGAAACCATCATACACAACATGCTAACAAAATATGAAAATAACCAAAAATGGTTATGTCTAGTATCTCAATCACAGGCTTGGCCATTTTTTTCCTACACCATCCTAGAAAATTCAATCAAGAATTAGACACTAGATTCTTCCCTTTGTATATACCTACAACAATAATACATACATGGGTGATAATGGGGGACCCATAAGGGTATGAAATAAAATCTTAGTAGGCTGGATCCTAAATATTCTAGGATAATCAATTTCATGAAATAGAAAATAAATAGTGAGTCTTACTTACTTAAATGCTTGTAGAGTAAAATAATTATGGATATTGGAATGGGTTCCACTTGGATGCTAACCAATGTTACCTGCTTCGTCCTAAGCTGATGAGCCTAAATCAATGGAACCTACGACAGTAAAATGGGTTCTATAATATGAGAGTATGTGGACTGCCCCCATGCTTGTTATTTTTCATGGTGATTACACAACCCAATTTTCCAATCCTATAACCATTTTTATTATGAAATCATTTATTTACCTTTTACATTATTTTTGAATCACTTCTTCAATACATAGAGACCCATTGAGAAAATCCAAGGAATATCAATGCAATTTTACGTGTATCGCTCTAGGGATTGATAAAAGTCTAATTCGAAGGAGTTTTTTCAGGGAAACCCACTGATGAATCCTCATATATCACTCTAGGCATGGTGTGAAAAGTTAGAGTAGATATCTAACATCTAATTCTATACCTAATAACACATTTAGGGGATCAAATCTCTCTAATGGAATGGTAAAACCAATCCTTCCATTGATCCCATTTAAGGGTTCTCTATAAGGGAACTGGTGTCACTCGTCTGGAGATAAAAATATACAAGGTATAGAGATCCCATATCAGGAATAGCTGATGTCACCCCCTATGTGTTTTCCAAGAATTAGAAAATCTTTCCATGGAATGATAGTCCATCCAAGGGTTCCATAGGTTGTATCCCCATATATTACCCCAAGTATTAATGTAAAAAAATTAATCATGTAATACACAAATAAAGAACATTTATAGAAATATATACTTCACTAGTTCATGAAATTGTATTTCTGTAGACATGTTGGTTATGTATTTTCGTTGACAAAATAAATTTATTTCATAAGTAATAATGCACAATCACTTGGAAAACACCATTTATTCTACCATTAATAAGTGACATGAAATGTAATGGATTGACACGAGGTTTATCAACTTAACAAATTCAATGTATATATCCCAAGATTTAATATGAGGAATGTTCCCATAGGGGTGTTTAAAAAGATAAAAATATATTCAATTAAGATATATAGGGAATCACACCCAATTGGATGGCATTTAATAAGAAGATCTTCCCAAGGGGATGATTTTCCACTCACTTGGGTCTCATATAGCACGACATGGTATTCATTTTAATTTAATTTATTAGATTAGAGGTTATGAAAGAATGGTTTGTCTCATGGAACAATGGAACATTTTATACAAAATAACAAAATAAGCGAAATAGGCAAAGACCATTTACCTTTTTCTTCATAGATCTTCTCCCTTCTTAATTCGACCTTTGATTCATGATGGGTTTTGAGGAAATCGATGAAACCATCAAATTCCATAACAATTTGGCAAATGATATTACACCAAAATAGTACAATTACTATGATTAATTACTTGTAAAATAATCAGTAAGATGATAGATATTACCTCTAGCTTCTCAAGATATCTTATAGTTAGATAAACAAGAGTTAGAAAGTGGAGATATCTTGATCCCAAGATTCTACAAGAAGGATGGTTCTTATGGGAGGTTGAAGAATATACACTAGAGAAACAAATAAGGGAGAATAGGAAAAAAATAAATTTAAAAAATAAACATGGGAGAACACATAATTTTATCCTCAATTGATATTGTGCATGGTTTGACCACACAATTGGCCAACCCATGCACCAACCGTGTGTCGTTATATTATTCATAAAGGCATCCTACACCGTTAGGATAACAATTAATCTTACCATGTGCAAACCATGTAGATATGAACTGTCCCAATCCCCTATAAAATTTCATGGTCATATTCACTAGGTCTCACAGTTGTAGAAAAACCACATGACACTCAAGTACCCACAATCTATAACTAAATGATTTATGGAAACTTTGAGGTATAGGATGCATAGTTTCTCCTAAACATGTGGAAAATTATTTTCCTCCCCTTTTAGGGTTTGGGGTTTGAAAGATCCTTAGATTCACCGGATACCACCCTTAACAATTTAGGAATCATAATTCGGTCTCTTTAAGTTAATTAGAACAAAAATTAATGGTTTATACCTTTGAGAAAGTATTGTACATTACAACTCCCATCCATTTGACCACTCATCCCCATGTTTCCCTTATACGGGATGTATAACATCATCTAACAAGAGATCCATCCACTATAAACATACATTTCCTTTCCACTCCTAGGTATCATGTTTAAATTATCAATGCTATCCTAGATTGCAGAACAAATGAATGGACCTACCTCAAAGAGCCTTCATGTTGTGAAATACAATAAGTATCATATTATCCTCTAAGGATGCATATCCATCCAACTCAGTATATTTAGGAATAAATTAATGAGATGGGGAATGATGATTTTTTTTGAAGATGAGATACATGTAATATTTCATGCATGGAATGGTTCTACAGAGGTAACAAAACTGATTGGAAACCATCCAAACTCTCTCCACTACCTCTAAAGGATCGACATATCAAGGTGATGCCATTCCCTATTTGGGGATTCGTCTATCACTTAGTGTAGGTGATACAAATAAAAATAACTGATTCCCCACAAAAAATGCGAGTAGTCCATAGTGATGATCATTATGATACTTTTTTCTAGACTAAGATGTATCTATAAGCATCTAAATCAGCTGAACTAGCTCGGATTTCTCCAAAAAGAGAAAACAATCCTATAGAGAAACATCATTATCTCTAGCCTTCTCAAAGGTGGACAACATGGTATATCATATAGGTCAAAAATGGAGCCATCTGAATGATTTTATGATGGGTTTTATTTTTTTAAAAATCAACAATATGAATATTCATCTCCCATGATCCATAGGAATAATTGATACAGACCTATAACATATCCTCTAAGACCATTATCACCCACTCAGAATTCACGTTAGTATGAGGGTGATATGTTGTACTCAAGAGCCCCAATGTTCCCAGAGCCATTTTCACCCCATTAAATAATAGTGAGGTAAATTGGAAATCGCTATGCAAAAAGATAGAATTGGTAGACCATGAATTCACATTATTTACCAGTTATACAGTATTAATAGCTCATCGACAGAGAAAGTTTCCCGATTCGATAGGAAGTTCACAACCATGATTAACTTGTCGACAATTTACCATACTCTATCACTACCATGAAGGGATATCAGAAATCAGATAAATATATCTATTATTATTTAATTCTACTTCCACTCAAGAATGGAAAGTGGATATAAAATTCTAGAATTCCAATAATACTATATCATTACCTTATGATAAGATGAGAACCAAGTGATGAAACCAATTACCTGATTCTTCATACATCGCAAAAAATAATGTTTGTAAGAACCCCGATCTTTTTTTCAGGTATGTTTTTCACTTTCTGGTAGTTTCTGAGAAAAAGATGAAAATTTGGAAATTTTTGGAGTACACGACGAGCAATTCGATGCCAATGGAAGCCGTGTGATGGTCGTGTCATCAACACACACACAATCATGAATGTGTGACTTAGAGGCCTCCTAAAGCGGAGTACGAAAAAGGAAAGTACACGCTGTGTACTCTAGAAGTACACATAGTGTACCTTCTTTTTATTTCGTTAAATGGACTAGGGTCACGTCTAATCATTATTTCCATATTCTTTGCCTAATTCTGTCCAGAGCATTTGAGGAGGCTGAATCTTCTCTGAGCCGCCGATCTATCACCGGTTATCCGAATCGAACGCCATCAGTTGCAATAGAATCGCAGCAGTGAGTTCTTGGTTCTTATTTGGCCATGTTTCCTGATTATTTCTATTATGAAAGTTTTCATGGTTTGAAGGTTTTAGATGTTTTTGAAGATCAAATACATTCTAGGCCAATTCATGAGTTGAGGTTCAAGTATATCGATCTCGTAGGATCGAGGTAGGTGGTTTGTTGCCTTACGTTGAATGTCTTTGAGTTTTTATGCAAAAGTGCTGGATTCCCATGTTTCGGGTATCCCAGGTTAGGGATTTCGGTCCATTTTTTTAATTAATTTAGATTTCTTGTTAGATTAAGGTTAATTAATGATAATATATTCTTGTTTTCATGTTTGAGGATCACCCCATGGGTGTTATCCTTGTTTGGATATTGATCACCATTTGGCACAGTTTTTCTGCAAGTCAAACCCTATTGCAATTTCTAGTTTTCTTATTATAACTGATTGCATGTGTTGCCTATTGTTTTAATGCTTTTGATGCATTGTATATTTTAGCCAAGTAGTTTCTAAACTTACTTAGGGCTGTTGGCAGTCGATTATGCACGACTGAATAGCTCAGGGTTGTGAAAACCTGGTGCGGGAGACCAAAGAGGGAATAGAAAATTAGTGCTTCCCTAGGGGTTCTGTTGGAATTAGTTTCATACGCAGGACCTACGGGAATTGGACTTTATTCTTCCTAAGAGTGTCCTTAGTTTACACTTGTATCGAGACCACAAGAGTAATTTGACGTAAGATCTTCCTCAGAGAGTCTGTAGCTATCGTTGCAAGACCACATGGGAATCGACGTGAGTGCTTCCCAGAGTGTCTGTGCCTTTGTATGCTTACATGACTATAGGGGTCTACTAGTTTGAGCCACCCAAAGAGTCAGTGTGAATGCAGATTGTTTGGTTGGTTTAGATGAGTCTGCCAAGAAAAATCACAAGCTTGGATCTATTGGCCTTCTTGTTTGTTTAGGTAGTCTTTTGATGCCGACTATGTTACCTTTTTTACCTTGGAATAGAGAGATTTTCTAGATCCCTTGTTTGTTTAATTAAATGAATGAACTAATTGTTAAATGAATTTGAATGGTAATTGGTAGGATTGTTTACTTATGTACTCCTTTTTCTTTTCTACATTTACTTTCATTACTTCTACTATATTACTCACTGACAGTATGGAACAGATCTTGTGGTGGTTGCCTACTGGGATTAGTCTCAAACCCTGTTTGGGTCTTGCTTTTCAACCCAAACATGTTATATGGTTGCAGGTGTGGATAGGGATTGTGGACCTTCTAATTCAGGTACATGATTGCTGGTTGGAGCTGGAGAGCATAGTACCGAGCTTAGGCTTGCAATGCTGCTGAAGTTGATGTCTACTTTTAGTACTTTATTTCTCAGTTGTATTTCAGCACATTTTTGTGCTTACTGCATTCCTTAGATACTTGTACCTGCTGCATCATTATCATATTTACTATATATTCATTTCTTCCGCTGTTTAGTTTTAGTTATTTTATGTGGTTTACAACTTTTTCTTTTGACTATTATATCCTTTCCCTTGTATATTTTACCAAATGAGGGCACAGTTTCCCCAATGACTAACCAAGTCCCTCGCTACTAGTCAGAAACCTATGGTGTTTGGGGAAATGCACTTGAGGTCATGTGGTGAACCTGGTACAGGGCACCAGTTGAGTGGCTCTGGATTCAGGTCATTACAATGTGGTATCATAGGAGTTTCTTTTCTTTTATATTAACTTACTGTTTAGAGACATTAGATAGGGATATGATGGAATAGGTAAATGGTAAATACATGTGCCTGAGAGTTCTAGAACCCGTGTACAAGAAAAAAACCAGGTTACCTCGAATATTGAAATTTTTGAGTTTTGGAAATGTTACAGTTTAGTTGACATCACCGTTGGGTGGTGCACTTGTGTTGTGCTGTTACTGTTTATATGATTGTGGTTCTATTTTTTTGCAACCCAATAAGATGAGGGTATTCCATCTCATGCATCATATAGGCACTTGATAGAAAATCACATGTCATGCATTTTTCCATGCCATCTAAATTGCATTAAGAGTTTAATGCTATCATGATAGAATTTTTGATATACTATGCATGCTGTTGTGATAGTTGCTGCGATAGAATACCTGCTATGTTGATAGGGTATCATTTGTTTGGAGATTATTTATCATGGAAGCCAAAAATTGGTCTAAGAGGTTTTATGGGCCCTCTAGGATTGTAATTTGGTGGATCGTGAGTTTGTTATACTGTTTAATTGTTATATGTGTTGTTAAAAATGCCAAACTTTGATTCACGGGGAGTTTGGGCCTTCATGGATTGGAATTTGGTACCTTAATTCTTGTTTTTTTTCTCTTTGTTTTCTAGGCTTCAGTGCAGTTATGAGAATACTGTCCAGAAAAACCCAAAATACACGGTGTTTACTTTATGAATACACGCCGTGTAGTATATAGCCGTGTCACATACCGTGCGAGCAAGGACACTGGGATGTGAAAAATATTGTAAGAACACGCCATGTACTAGTTTAGCACGCCGTGTAGAATGAGATAGTTACCTCAGCCATGTCACGAACAACATAGGTCAGGTTATCTTTTCACATACACGCAGTGTCTGAATTTTACACACCGTGTAGTTTTCTCTAGGTACCCAGCCGTGTCACGAACAACACAATTCAGTGTCATCCTTTCCCTTACACGCCGTATCCTCCTGAAACACAGTGTGTAGTGTCAGCCATGTAGCCAGCCGTGTAGCTAACCACATGGTCTGTTAGGACTTCTTAGCACACGTCGTGTCCTTCTAGAACACGCCGTGTAGTGTGACCTGGGCACACATGCCGTACCACTAACAACACGGGCCAGGTGAAGCTTGTTAAGTACACATCGTGTATACCTTGAACATGCCGTGTAGTTTTGTCTTAGGAGAGCCGTGTGGCTTAACCATGTAGAAGGACTCGGATAGAGAAGGGAATTCAAGTACACGTCATGTGATGGGACAACACGTCGTGTATTTGGGGTACTACACAACCAGTTTAGGTAGAAGTAGTTGCCCATGTGAGTGACCTAAGGGAACACACCGTGTAGGGAAAGAACACGCCGTGTAGTCATGTTTTTCATAACTTGAATGCCTTGTTTTCCCTATTCCTTCATGTGCCTTTAGTTTTTTTGTCTTTGTTAATCCTGAATCTGAGGTGTGCTTTGACCTTTCAGAGCTATGGAACCAAGATGTCCTCTGGTTTTTCATCAGTTGCAAGGTAGTGACCGTACGCCTGATACAACAGATTAGGGACTACCATTAGTTCCACCTATCATTCCGAACATGGCACCTGCAGTGATTCTAGACACTAGTTCCAATTCTCAGTTCAAAGAGGGTTTCATGAGATTCATGCAGACCTTCCAGGGAGCTCAGCATCCACCCCGTCTATGGAAGAGTTGATGTGGGTTTTCCAGCAGAAGCATCCTCCTATGTTCACACGAGATGGAGGACCACAGGCTGCGGAGTCATGGATAGAGGCCATGCTATCCATCTTCGAGCACCTGGAAACACCTCCATAGAGGAGAGTGAATCTCATGACTTATATGCTATGAGATTCCACCATGAGATGGTGGGATGTTTTTTCGCATGTAGGGTGCCAACAAGATATGGCTTTGGATGAGTTTCAACGTACGTTCTATGAATACTTTTACCCAACGACACTGAGGGATGACATATCCCGAGAGTTCATGAACCTATAGAAGGGTACTCTCATTGTTATGGGGTATTCCTCTCACTTGACATAGTTACAACGTTTCACTCCTATTCTGGGGAATGCCGATCTGTTTCTAGAAAGGAAGTTGAAGTAAAGCCTCAGACCGAACATCAGATCATAGGTGAACGTCATTCAGCTGATTCTATTACTCTGATAGTCAAACAGATGCTTATCACGGAGATAAATATGAGGGAGACTGGAGCTATGGACCATGGCAGTTCAACATCCAGGGATGACTCATTTCAGATAGACACCAGGAAGTGCCACCGAGAGTCTACACGAGGTGACCCGAGGAAGCAAGGTATTCTTTCTGGTAGATGGGATATTCCTTCTAGCAACCATGTGGTGCGCTATCAGTGTGGAAGAAACGGTCATAAGAAGCCTCATTTTTCGAGAGACCCAGGGAGTACCGATCTTGCGGCAAGATGGGTCATCTGTAGCGTTTCTGCAAGGTTTTCCTTCGAGCGGCTAGTGAAGGAGGATCAGTTTAGACTCCACATACAAGAGTAGGATTACCAGTTCCGCATAAGACTGGGGGATGGAGTTCTTCAGATTCTTCAGGACAGGGTAGAGGCCATGGAAGTAGTGGTCAGGCTCAGGTAGGGTCATCTTAGGGATCTCAGGCTGCTACACAGGGCCGTAGTGCAGGCCATACTTTTGTGGTGGAGAAGATTCATCAGGAGAAGGATCCTGGACCTTCTACATTTCAAGTTACGATCTTAGTAGCCTCAGTTTTATCTTCTGATATCTTTGATACTCATGCTACACATAGATTTATATCTATTTCCATTTTGGAGAGCCTTGGGCTCTGTATATTTTCTTCTGAGGATATGATGACTCTAGACACTACCTTCGGGAGTTAGGACGACTACTGTACGTTAGTGCAAGGAGTGACCTCTATATGTGGCTGGGTATCACTTTCTATGGGACCTCTATTACCTAGATATGATAGGCTATGATGTTATTATAGGAATGGACTGGCTCGTTCCCTTTTGGGAAGTCGTCGACTGTTATTGTCGTAGGGTGAGTTTCATATCACCGGAGGGTGAATCTTTTCTTTATAAGGGCGAGTGGGATGTCCGGGTGAGTAGAGCAAGACAAAAGGAAGAGTTACAGATCAGATTTCCAGTCTGTATCTAGATGATAAGGGGACTTCAAAGTTAGACTTTCCTCCAGTTCTGGATCTTTTCTGGGATGTCTTTACAGAGTAATTTTCAGGTTTTCCTCCAGAGTGTGAGGTAGAATTTTCTATTGAGCTTGTTCTAGGAGTGGCACCAGTGTGCATTCTTCCATATAGGATGGCTACACATGAGTTGCAGGAGCTCAAGAAGCAATTGGAGGAGTTGCAGGGGAAGGGTTTCTTCCAACCCAGTACTTCTCTTTGGGTCCCGCCTATCCTATTTGTGAAGAAGGCAGACAACACCATTAGGCTTTGTGTGGATTATCGAAAGCTGAACCAGTTGACGGTCAAGAACTGAATTACCTTTCCTAGGATTGATGACCTCTTTGATTAGCATCAAGGAGAATGGGAGTTCTCGAAGATTGATTTGAGTTCCGGTTATCATCAGTTGCGTGTTAGACCATCAAATATACCTCTTACAGCTTTCTGGAGTAGGTATGGTCTATAAGGGTATATGGTTATGCTATTCGGCCTCACGAACGCACCTACATTTTTCATGGAAATGATGAATAGAGTTTTCCATCCTTATTAGGATTCTATCATGGTGGTTTTTGTGGACGATATCTTGGTGCACTCTCACACTCAACATGACTATGCTACCCATCTTGAGATCGTTTTGAGTACACTTAGTGAGCATCAGTTATATTCTATGCTCTCAAAGTGCCACTTTTGGATGGATGAGATTCACTTCCTGGGTCATGTCATCTCAGAGAGAGTAGTATTAGTAGACCTAGAGAAGGTGAGAGCTGTATTTACCTGGGAGCAGTCGAAGAAAGTTTTTGAGGTACGATGTTTCTTAGGGCTGAATGGTTACTACAGGTGATTTATACAGGACTTCTCACGCATATTAGCGCCGTTGACGGGATTGACTAAGAAGGGGGTGAACTATTTTTGGCTAGAATCCTATGATTCAGCCTTTCAAGATCTGAATGGGAGATTGAATTCAACACCGATTATAGTTTTTCCGAAGCTGGGCAAGAGTTATACAGTTTTTTGTGATGCATCTGGCATCAGGTATGGAGCAGTGCTTATGCAATAGGATCATTTTGTTGCATATGGATCTCAGTAGTTGAGGCCACATGAGAGGAACTATCCTATGCACGACCTAGAAATGGCGGCAGTTGTTCATGCCTTATGCTGTTGGAGACATTATATTCTGGGAGAGCATTTTGTGGTTTTCACTGACCACAAAAGTCTCAAGTACATCTTCATTCAGCATGATCTGAATATGAGATAGCACAGGTGGGTCAAGTATCTTCAGTCCTTTGACTTTTAGATTTCCTATACACCTGGAAAGGAAATGCAGTAGTTGATGCGTTGAGCAGGAGGACTTAGATATAGGTAGTTCAGGAGGCCAGGAGCGAGTGGCAGCTTATGGATCTATTCTGTGAAATGCATTTGGAGATGCACAAAAGACAGGGGCAGACTTTTCTTTCTTCTGTAGTTATTACCTCTACCCTTCTTTAACAAGTTCAAATGAGGCAACTATCAGATTATAAAGGCCTAGTGCTACAGGAAAGCATGTCAGGAGAGGAACCTCTTCCTGGATGGACAATAGGCGAGGGTGAGATCTTGTGTTCCCAAGGACGCATATGGGTGCCATCAGATATATGTGAGGAGTTGATGTGAGACTTTCATTCCTCAGTTTGGGAAGTTCATCCTGGCGTCACCAAGATGTATTGTGATCTACACCGCCAGTATTGGTGTCTAGGTATGATGAGTGATGTTGCTGGTTTTTTCATGAGGTGTTCCACCTGTTAGCAGGTGAAGGCAGAGCACCAGCGACCAGTAGGGCTTTTACAATAGCTACCCATTCTTGAGTGGAAGTGGAATGATGTAGCGATGGAATTTGTGACTGGGTTACCAAGATCGCCTCAAGGGAATGATGTAGTATGGGTTGTCATTGAAAGTCTCACAAATGTTGCTCACTTGTTGCTGATTAAGGAGACCTTCAGTGATGATGAGCTTGGACGGTTGTACATCCATGAGATTGTATTATTGAATGGGGTTCTGAGTAATATCATTTCAGACAGGGACGCCCTCTTCACGTCACATTTCTGGAAGGGGCTATAGAGGGCTTTGGGTACACAAGGGCTTCTAAGTACAACTTACCATCCCCAGACAGATGGCCAGTCAGAGCACATGATTCAGGTGTTAGAGGACATGCTATGAGCATGCGTCCATGATTTTGAAGGTTCTTGGTAGAGACATACACCTCTATTGAAGTTTTACTACAATAATAGTTTTCAAGAAACTATTCAAATGGAACCTTACGAGGCTTTGTACAGTAGGCCATGCCGATCACCCTTGTGTTGGTTGGAGGCAGGAGAGGCAGCTATGCTGGGACCTCATCTTGTTCTGGAGACCACAGAATAGGAGTTGATTCAGAAAAGGATGGCTAATGGAAAATCTTGGTAGAAATCTTATACTGATTAGTGGAGACAACCTTCAGAGTTCAAGGGCAGAGATTGCATTTTATTAAATTTTACCCCGAGGTTGGGACATAAGAGGATCAGGAGATAGGGTAAGCTTTCACCGAGATACATCAGGTCGTTTGAGGTTCTGGAGAGAGTCGGGTTGGTTTCTTATAGGTTGCAGCTACCTCAGAGGTACTAGGACATGCACGGAGTGTAACGACCCAAAGATTCATCAATGTAAATCTCTCTTGATCTAATTAAATTTCTCGTTATGTAAAATGTTTATATAAAATGTCAACTTCTTTGGTTTTATGTTAAGAATTGTGACGGTTTCTTTTATAGCCGTTGAACAGTGATTACATGATTAGTATAAATATAGGGCATTAACAAACCCAATTTACTCAGACAAAAGAAGAGATGGCCTCATCCAATAGAATGTCTCCATAAGAAGCCCATTTGTCAAAGCTTGGAAAAGAGGTGGCGTCTTTGGGCTTCGCTCTTGACCAAGCCCAAGCTGAGCTTCATCATGTCAAGCTCGAATGTGACCGTCTACGGGAAAAGTGGAAGTTGATAGAAATTACCACTCGAGTGATGTTATCCGAGCCACCCCAAGAGTCTGTCACCATCGCACACCTTACCCTTAGGTCTTATGCGACTATTTTAAGGGGTTATGTAACAAATCTCTAGTACTATGTTCATGTACATTATTTTTTTTGTATATAATAATGAATATAATTTCTTGTCATTATTGACACATTGTAAATAGTTTTTAAAGTGAAAATGGTGTTTTTAGTTATTATTTAATTAAGAATTAAATTTTATTAAATTAAAGGATTTTTGAATTAAATAATATTTTAATAAAATATTATTATTATTAAATTAATTTTATTATATATAACTGATCATATAATTTTATTAATGCAATTGTAATTTTTATTAAGGTTTGAAAGCCATTTTTTGTCAAAACACGTGAATTTTCGATAAATGTAGGTTTTTATTTTAAAAGTGAAAATTAACATATTTAGAAAATTATTTAGATAAAATAAATGTTATTTCTAGAATCAGGATTTCAAAATTATCCAATGGTGAATTTTTCATAATTTTCTGAGACAATCAATTTTTTTGGGTAAAAATTAAACACTGTTTAAATATATAATGTGTTTTATGACATCATAATGATCCAATAGTGATGTAATAAAATACTATAAGCTTTATGTTCGGCCAATATATGTTTTAAAATTAATATAATGTTATTTTGGGTTTGTTTGACTTACTTTTCAAAGCATTAATGGACCCCTCAAGACTTATTAAACACCTTGTCTTTTTAAATTATTTTCTATGGGAGTGTGACTCAACTCCACATAAGCAACCATATTATATTAAGAGGTTATGAATTTGGACTTATAAAATATTGTTTTCTTCTTCCCTTTTCCAAAAACCATGGTATGGTTTGTGGTTTGGATTAATTTAATATAAGGGGTCCCAAACCTAAATAATAAAGAATTCCCTCACCTTTCCTATATAAACCCACCCAATCTCCCACTTCATCCTCACTCAAAGCCTTTTGAGTTCATCCAATGTCTGACCTACTCTCTCTATAATCCTCCCAAGGTGCCCCAATCTCCCAAGAAGCCTCTCTCAAGCCTCTCTCAAGCATTTGGAAGCACACTTCCAAGTAAGGGTTTTTTCTTCCTGTATCTTTTTTTTTCCAATTTTCTTTAAGTTGTTTTGACCTTTTAATTTCAAATATGAATGTTGGGGTATAGTTTCCCACCTCCATCATACTTCCCTCTTTATGTTTGAATGATGATATACCTCTTTATCTCTTATTAAATGCCTCCCATGTACACCTGTTACTATGCCAAAATTCTGAATGGAACTTCTCTCTCCTCATTTACATTCAAGCAATACTTTTGTATCATGAATCTAAATTCCATTATAATTGTTGGGACATGTATCTATATAACCTCATTACTTTACATTACATGTAAATATGATGAGGAACCCCTTTCTCTCTCATCAACCATTTTTATGAATTCTTATGTTACACCGTTACGCTGCCAAAATCGCACCGATTTTTTAAGCCAATGCCATTGTGTAGTGAATACCATACCCATTTATCCATCAAGGGTATTCACCTTTATGCACATTTACTTATTGATTATAAAGTTTCATGTATGAATTCCACATTCCTTCATCATGGAATAAATGATTATGTTTTATGAATCCATGTTTTATGATCCATGTGGCACACTTATGCATGAAATGACATGTTTAAGAAGGGTGCGCCCTTATAGCGCTCAAATGCATTGGGTAAAGTATAGTATCATGATAAATCATGTGCAATGAGCATTGACTCATGCTAATTAAAGTGAAATGAGGGTTTAATCGTGCTTCATGTGCAATGATGATTTACTCATGCTCTATGTGCAATGAGCCTTGGCTCATGCTAATTCCATGTTAAGTGTTGTTGGCACATTTCCATGCTATGATTATCATGCTTTATCATGCCTTTATGATCATGTTTCTCTTGTTCTCTATTGATATGGCTATTTTCTAACATGTATTTTAATCCTCATGTATTCCATGTTTATCCCCTCACTGGGCTTTATAGATCACCCTTTTCTTATGCATGTCCTCAGGTAATCCCATGCAATGCTAAGTACGAGAGAATGTAGTGGTCATGTAAAGGAATTTTAAATAGAGATGTTGTATTTTGTAACGCCCCGACCACAGTTACCCAGAGTCGGTGCATTATTACATAACATTGGCATGGTCACAATAAAGATCAAATCTCGAAAGACCGATTGGTTTAGTAGCCTTGGAAACACTAGATATATTCATAAAGTTTTACATTACATCATAAAGTGAAAAACTACTACAACAACATAGTCTCCATATTCCACACTCATATCCCCACATAAAATCCCTACAGGTCATTCATAACATACTTCTTCACATCCTGGGAAAAATAAAACATAGAAAAGGGGTGAGCTCAAATGCCCAGTAAGGATATCAATATAGCAGAAAATTTCAAAAATAAGCATAAACATTTAAGGAAATGTATAACTAAAATAAAAGCCTTTTAAACTTGAACTTCAACATAGTATGGAAAAAGTAAAATGAAATAATGTCATTTACTTATTCACATGGATATTCTACTAATCGAATAATCACATGCAATATCAATAACCACTTTCATAATGATGGAATGCATGATGCTGAACTTTAATTTCTGTGTCGAGGCCTCGTGCCAAGACCTAAGGGATAACTGTAACCGGAACCCATCCTGGAGAGCCTCTGTAACCGGACTCCATCCCGGAGTGCCTCTAATAACCGAAAACCAACCCGGAGTGTCTCTAATAACCGGACACCAACCCGGAGTGCCTCTAATAACCGGAAACCAACCCGGAGTGCCTCTAATAACCGGACACCAACTCGGAGGGCTTACTTTTACCGGTCCCCAACCCGGAACATACTTTTCCAACACATTCATCTTAATAAGAGGATGAAATATAACGTAAAAATTCATATTAAAACTAACATAAAAAATGTCAAAACTTTAATCATAAACCATTAATGGCATAAAAATAACTCATCCATAGTAAAAAATATCACAAAACCTTAAATACAATATGGATGATTTGTATCATAATAAATCAACTTGAAATAAGTTTAAAATCTATCAAAGGATGTTGACATAGATGAAATCAATACTATTTGAGAGAAATATCTCTTTTTTTTAAATCATTTAAAAGTAACATAATTATAGAGAAAACCTTTATTTTGAAAATTAATTATAAGCTTGTGAAGGAATCTTCAAAGGTGTAATAATGTCAGAGAGTAACCGCATCCGCCGTATAAGTTAAAAAAAAGACATTCTTACCTTAATTTTGTCAAAAGGTTAAAAAGGACCTTGTTTGGAAAACGACGGAAAGATTCCTTTATAAACCTCTTATAAAAAGTCAAACAGGGGTATAAATTTCTTTAACCCATATTCTTTTAAATAGTAAAAATGTTTTGAAATACATTTTTAAGAAACATGGATGTGGATGATAAAGAGATCCCAGTAGATTATTATGTATATACAACCTCGGATAATGAAGAGATTGCGAAATAAAACCTTACCATTTTGGTAACTTATGAAACGTACAACCCATGAAAGAGGTATCATACAATGAATATGTAAATACACATAAATTAAAGTGTATTACACAAAGAATATAATTATGGGCAGTACATACACCACACAAAATGTAATAGTGGCAATATGGCATGAATCTCACGGGAATAAGGAGTGAGATGAAAACCCCTTACCTTGTACTTTTCCTTGGTTGGGGTAGGTTAACCTCCTTTATAATGGTGAAATAATTGTTATTAAATTATACAGGAATCATATACATTCATATGATATCATATATGATCTTTTAACATTGCTTTGTTAATAATATCTTAGTATTATCGTCGTTTCGGGTGTTAACTTACTCATTTTATTTTATATGTTTTGTTACATAAGCCATGTTTTTCATGGATAGGTTGTATATTATTCATATAAATAATGATATAAAGTCCTTAAATATCAATTTTAAATGATCAAATGATAATTATACGTGAATGGATACGATGGAGAATGAATCTCATCGCGTTTGTGGAGACGGTAGTCCATACGTACGCACGAGCGACAATATCATTCTTTTGATATTAAAATAATATATAAATGGATGGTATATCATATATACAGAATAATTAACATGTTATATTTATTATTTACATGAGTTACACATCATTATTATACCCATCCAAATAATAATATATTTAATAACAATTACACCACGACGTGGAGACGGTAAGCCGTACGTACGCACGTATGGTGACATGTTATTCAAAGGGTGGATAGAATACTGAATATGGTTGTAACATATTTATAATAACATCACAGTATATATATGACACTGGATTTATTATTTTAGAATGGTAATAACAAAGGAAGAAGAAGTGGAAGAAGAAAGGAACTTGGAAAAAGGGTGGTGAAATCATTACCTCTTCTTCGGGTTCTTCCTTTTGATTTGATCAAAAGGGATCCTTAGGTTGGCTTTCTGATCAAACTAAGGCCTCTAGGTTGTAGTGAGGGAAGTTGGGAGAGTATTTTGTCAGAGTTTGGCCGAACCAAAAGGCTTTTAAGGTGTGAAGAAATGAGAAGGAGGAGTGCCCTTTTATAAGAGGGGTGAGGGGCACCTTTGGAAAAGCTAGAAATATTAATTTATAATAAATTCATATTAGGTTTATAATGGCTAAAAAGTTGATTATTTAAATGTTAAGGTGGGTATAGGTCAAAAAATATTCAACAAATAGAATTTAGATAGGTTGGGGTTACTATATTAACCTTATCTTTTAGTTTTAACTCTTAGTTAATTAGTTTGACATTTACCATGTCACTTTCTATTTTTGTATTATATAGTTAATAAACTTACTATATACATCCAAGAGACCCCCAAGTGGTACATTAATGATACCAATATTATGATATAAGTCTCTTGGCCGAACCTTATATTTTTAGGAATTTAATATCAATTAATAATATAATATTTGTTTTAAAAACTCTTTTATGTCAATTTTGACACTATTCAATAGTTGATTTTTGTGAAACTCATAACAGAATGATTAATTCGAAAAAAGTTAATTAAATCAATAATAATATGTCATATAATCCTAGAAAATTATTGTAATTCATAAAAAGTCTCAAATTATATTTATTTGGGTATTTATAATATCAATTATTTTAAATTTTCACTATTATGGTAATTACTGCATCATCATTGTGTCAAAAATAAATTAAATTATGTAATCTATAAAAATTATAAATAAAATATAATTATTTATAAAATCCTTTTAGCTTTCTAATGAATATTTATAGTCGAAATTACAACATATATAACCCTATGTAAAAAGTGTTTTTCTAAAAGATATATGATTGTGTCATTTTTGTATTCATTTTAACTTAATTAAAATAAAGTGTCCCTATCACCTACAAGTGGCTCCATGGGGTCCCAAAATCAACCCAAAGATGCATATGGTCGAACATGTATCAACCAATAAGTCTAGGACACATTTTAGGGTAATTTAGTATTATTATAATATTATTTTTTAACCCTTATTTACCGGATTTACCCTTAACCATGGTAAATAAAATATTTACCGAAGTAATTGTTCAAAATGTCTAAAAATAAAAGTTACCTATTTACACAATTTGAAAATCCTGATTCCAAATACGGAATCCATTTTTCCAAATTCAAAACACAGAAGTGGCAGAAATTAATTTAAAATTAATTCTCGTTGTTAAAACAAAAAGCGTGTTTTTAAGAGATAATAACTATCAAAAGATTGACACTTGTTTATGTCTGGTTTAATTGTAAAATTATGTCCAATGACCAAAATTGTATTAAATGGTAAAAATATATTCTAAATATACTTTAATACCACTCAAATTCATAATTTATCACTATTAATTATTTTTATTAAAAAAGTTGTTTTTAATTAAAATTTAGTAATTTTCACTATTCATCAAAATATTAAAGTTATCCGAAAAGTTCCAAAATTTCACCCTAGGATAAATTCGATATTCCGAATCCAAAAATGAAGTCCATTTTGAAATATAAAATATATATAATTTCAAAAAGTAGGTATTACTATTCATAACGGCTAGTTTGATTGGTTGTGGTGTGTGTTAGAACTCGAAGTTGCGTACAACACACGCTACTGTATTATTCAAAGGAAAGCGTACCGTGGAAGCTTGAGATGTTTTATTTTAAATTTTCGACATCCCCATTTAGTCAAAAAGTTTAAAATATTGTATTTAAAAAGGGTTCACTATTAAAAGTTGATACAAGTGAAATACTGAAAATGAATTTGTTCTTACATTATGTCTAAGAAACTCATAATATGGATTCTAAAATTATAAGGATTATATAAAGTTTAAAATTTAGTTAATAATATTCATAACCTATTTTGAACGACTTGTTTGGTAAGTCATGGTGCGATTGAACTCGGTGTTGCTTGTAGTGCAAGTTATTGAATTATTTTGAAGAAATAACACACTATGAAATCTTGGGGTGTTACATTCTCCCCTCCTTCAATAAATTGCGTCCTCGCAATTTGAAATTGTTCTTCGAAAATAAAAGGTTGAAAATAGAAAATATCTTTGTGGGAAAACCCACATCGGAAATTGGGTCACTAAAATTTAGTCTTAATATGAGGAAAAGATAAATGAAAGGGTCGCCACCAAATTATTATCTTTATTAGGAGAACATTGGTGGCAATTAGAGACATATAATTAGAGGAAAACGTAAATATTTATAGGTAGTGATTGAGGTCATCAATCACAAACAAGTGTAAAATTGAGGTCCTTAAATTCATCAATCTATGATGATTTGAAATTCCATCAGTTCAACAAAACATAGGGTATTAGGATAACACATTTTTGGTTTTAGGATTCTTTAAATAAAGTATAAGAATTAATTTCTTCATAGAATAAGAGAAGAAGAAAAATATATTCTTGACAAGTAGAGTTCCATCCTTTAACTAATTTCTACCACAAACTCATCTTTCACTATAAAAGATAATATAAAGGAAAAAATATATTCTATTTATCCTATTCGTATAGGGTTAAAAAAAAAACGAATTTATAATTCATCTACCAGATCTTTTTTAAAAAAACTACATTATTTAATCCCAGATATCACGTGGTTCATTGGTAGGTGATACACCCTTGTCACCCTTCAGTTGTGGGTTCAAGTCTCGCGGACTTGCCGGACACGACGGGTTGCCGCCCGACCTCTGGGTTGTCCTTTTATGGCAATCCAAAATAATCCAAACTAGAACTATCCAAAATACTTCAGTCCAAAATTTGTAAGGAAGGTAAACACAATGAAGATCCTTTTTTTTCCGCGTAATAAAATGTGATCACCATCATCATATATTCTTTTAATACACTGCAACATCCTGAATTATCATAAAACCTTATTGATTACATTCATGATCCCTTATTCCTTATAATAGATATACTCCTTCAATCCAAAAATGTATTAAACCCCAACAATGATGGAATATACAAATCATTAATCAGTTTCAAGGTAGTCAATAATATCCAATATAATTTATCCAAAACAATCATGTATTATTCTGAAATCAATACCTCGGTATCAGAACCATATTATGGTTTATCTTTCTCTCAACCATATATTTTCCAAAAATTTAACCTGCTATTGAGTCACTTTTCTTTGTTCCACACAATCTCAAGTCCATAATTAAATAGTACTCCAGTACAATCCTTATATACTCCATAATTATTATAACAAGTACATTGTTGATACAACACTCAAATGACATAATGAACATAAGAACTCTAATCATTTCTCTTCATCTGTGGTAGTATCATAACTTGATTATTATCCAATAGCATCATTTGCGGCATAGTCTGATGACTGAGACATAGGCTCGCATAGTGTCCAAACTCCTTGAAAATGAAGCATTGTACATTTGAAACCATTTTCTTACCCTTGTAGTCACGTACTTTGTGCCCTTTTCCTCCACACTTCTAACAAACTCCCATTCCTTTCAGGCAAGTTCCAGGGTGTTTCTTTCTACAGTTATCACATATGGGAAAATTCTTCTTTTCCCTCTTCCATCCCTTTCTTCTCTTGCTTCCCTTCAAATCCATAGGACTCAGTAAACTCTTTACTTATCTTATCAACACATGATATTATTTCTTCATATGATGATAATACATGCGAGACTATTTATCTTATAAATTCTGGCTTAAGACCATGAAATATATGATCCTTCTTTCTCTTTGTATCATGTGCATTGTTGGAGTTCTCATTCCTTCTATTGGGTGCCATTTATAAACAATGACATATACTAGATTAGTTTATGAATAACAATACCTAATCCCAAACTTGTAAAACACATAACATAAATTAAATAGTTTATGGATATAATCTATAATCATAAAAATGTCTCCTTTGAGGAAGTATATACTCATAAACCCTTCATAATGGTTTGTAATGAAAATGAGAAATATCCTAAGCATATCCCCTGGGAGTTTCGTAACCAAGAGTGCAGCAAGGCCCGTTGTCATGCACCAGTTCCCGTTCGAGTCTATCTCAAAGTGGTGTTTTCGGGTTTTACCCCTAGGTACATCTGTGCCAGAGCCGCCTCTACCTGCTTGTATCCAGACAGGGATGCATTTCTTGGAAAAATCACAAAATCTCTACAATACCAAAATTCTATGAAGTTATTCTGTACAAATCCTCAAAGTTCATCTTAGGTATACGTGCTCTAATCAGAGTTTATCTAAATCTAGCTTCCAAGGTTTGTACTAAACTTCCTCTGATACCAACTGTAACGCCCCGACCTCAGTTACCCAGAGTCGGTGCATTATTACATAACATTGGCATGATCACAAGAAAGATCAAATCTCAAAAGACCGATTGGTTTAGTAGCCTTGGAAACACTAGATATATTCATAAAGTTTTACACTACATCATAAAGTGAAAAACTACAACAACAACATAGTCTCCATATTCCACACTCATATCCCCACATAAAATCCCTGCAGGTCATTCATAACATTCTTCTTCAAATCCTGGGAAAAATAAAACATAGAAAAGGGGTGAGCTCAAATGCCCAGTAAGGATAACAATATAGCAGAAAATTTCAAAAATAAGCATAAACATTTAAGGCAATGTATAACTAAAAAAAAGCCTTTTAAACATGAACTTCAACATAGTATGGCAAAAGTAAAATGAAATAATGCCATTTACTTATTCACATGGATATTCTACTAATCGAATAATCACATGCAATATCAATAACCACTTCCATAATGATGGAATGCATGATTCTGAACTTTAATTTCTGTGTCGAGGCCTTATGCCAAGACCTAAGGGATAACTGTAACCGGAACCCAACTCGGAGAGCCTCTGTAACCAGACTCCATCCCGGAGTGCCTCTAATAACTGGACACCAACCTGGAGGGCCTCTAATAACCAGAAACCAACCCGGAGTGCCTCTAATAACCGGACACCAACCCGGAGTGCCTCTAATAACCGGACACCAACCTGTAGGGCTTACTTTTACCGGTCCCCAACCCGGAACATACTAGTCCAACACATTCATCTTAAGAAGAGGATAAAATATAATGTAAACATTCGTATTAAAACTAACATACAAAATGTCAAAACTTTAATCATAAACCATTAATGGCATAAAAATAACTCATCCATAGTAAAAAATATCACAAAAACTTAAATACAATATGGATGATTTGTATTATAATAAATCAACTTGAAACAAGTTTAAAATCTATCAAAGGATGTTGACATAGATGAAATCAATACTATTTTAGAGAAATATCTCTTTTTTTTAAATCATTTAAAAGTCACATAATTATAGAGAAAAAATTTATTTTGAAAATATATTTATAATATTGTGAAGGAATCTTAAAAGGTGTAATAATGGCGGAGAATAACCGCACCCTCCATATAAGTTAAAAAAAGACATTCTTACCTTAATTTTGTCAAAAGGTTAAAAAGGACCTTGTTTGGAAAATGACGGAAAGATTCCTTTATAAACCTCTTATAAAAAGTCAAAAAAGGGTATAAATGTCTTTAACCCATATTATTTTAAATAGTAAAAATATTTTGAAATACATTTTTAAGAAACATGGATGTGGATGATAAAGAGATCCTAGTAGATTATTACGTATATACAACCTCGGATAATGAAGAGATTGCGAAATAAACCCTTACCATTTTGGTAACTTATGAAATGTACAACCCATGAAAGAGGTATCATACAATGAATATGTAAATACACATAAATTAATGTGTATTACACAAAGAATATAATTATGGGCAGTACATACACCACACAAAATGTAATAGTGGCAATATGGCATGAATCTCACGGGAATAAGGAGTGAGATGAAAACCCCTTACCTTGTACTTTTACTTGGTTAGGGTAGGTTAACCTCCTGTATAATGGTGAAATAATTGTTATTAAATTATACAATAATCATATACATTCATATGATATCATATATGATCTTTTAACATTGCTTTGTTAATAATATCTTAGTATTATCGTCGTTTCGGGTGTTAACTTACTCGTTTTATTTTATATGTTTTGTTACATAAGCCGTGTTTGTCATGGATAGGTTGTATATTATTCATATACATAATGATATAAAGTCCTTAAACATCATTTTTAAATCATCAAATTATAATTATACTTGAATGGATACGATGGAGAATGAATCTCATCGTGTTCGTGGAGACGGTAGTCCGTACGTACGCACGAGCGACAATATCATTATTTTGATATTAAAATAATATATAAATGGATGGTATATCATATATACAGAATCATTAACATGTTATATTTATTATTTACATGAGTTACACATCATTATTATACCCATCCAAATAATAATATATTGAATAACAATTACACCACGACGTGGAGACGGTAAGCCGTACGTACGCACGTATGGTGACATGTTATTCAAAGGGTGGATAGAATACTGAATATGGTTGTACCATATTTATAATAACATCACAGTATATATATGATATTGGAGTTATTATTTTAGAATGGTAATAACAAAGGAAGAAGAAGTGGAAGAAGAAAGGAACTTGGAAAAAGGGTGGTGAAATCATTACCTCTTCTTCGGGTTATTCCTTTTGATTTGATCAAAAGGGCTCCTTAGGTTGGCTTTCTGATCAAACTAAGGCCTCTAGGTTGTAGTGAGGGAAGTTGGGAGAGTATTTTGGCAGATTTTGGCCGAACCAAAAGGCTTTTAAGGTATGAAGAAATGATAAGGAGGAGTGCCCTTTTATAAGAGGGGTGAGGGGCACATTTGGAAAAGCTAGAAATATTAATTTATAATAAATTCATATTCGGTTTCTAATGTATCCAAAGTTGATTATTTAAATTTTAAGGTGGGGATAGGTCTAAAAACATTCAACCAATAGAATTTATACAGGTTTGGGTTACTATATTAACCTTATCTTTTAGTTTTAACTCTTAGTTAATTAGTTTGACATTTACCATGTCACTTTGTATTTTTGTATTATATAGTTAATAAACGTACTATATACATCCAAGAGACCACCAAGTGGTCCATTAATGATACCACTATCATGATATAAGTTTCTTGGCCGAACCTTAGATTTTTAGGAATTTAATATCAATAAATAATATAATATTTGTTTTAAAAACTCTTTTATGTCAATTTTGACACTATTCAATAGTTGATTTTTGTGAAACTCATAACAGAATGATTAATTCTAAAAAAGTTAATTAAATCAATAATAATATGTCATATTATCCTAGAAAATTATTTTAATTCATAAAAAGTCTCAAATTATATTTATTTGGGTATTTATAATATCAATTATTTTAAATTTTCACTATTATGGTAATTACTGCATCATTATTGTGTCATAAATAAATTAAATTACGTAATCTCTAAAAATTATAAATAAAATATCATTATGTAGGAAATCTTTTTATATTTCTAATGAATATTTATAGTTGAAAATAAAACATATATAAACCTATGTAAAAATTGTTTTGCTAAAAGATATATGATTGTGTCATTTTTGTATTCATTTTAACTTAATTAAAATAAAGTGTTCCTATCACCTACAAGTGGCTCCATGGGGTC
Source organism: Viscum album (assembly GCA_963277665.1). Taxonomy (NCBI): domain Eukaryota; kingdom Viridiplantae; phylum Streptophyta; class Magnoliopsida; order Santalales; family Viscaceae; genus Viscum; species Viscum album. Next base: position 1,299,691,807 of record OY728136.1, read on the forward strand.
CCAAAATCGGCCCAAAGATGCCTATGGTCGAACATGTATCAACCAATAAGGCTAGGACACGTTTTAGGGTAATTTAGTATTATTATAATATTATTTTTTAACCCTTATTTACTAGATTTACCCTTAACCATGGTAAATAAAATATTTACCGAAGTAATTATTCAAAATGTCTAAAAATAAAAGTTACCTATTTACACAATTTGAAAATCCTGATTACAAATATGGATTCCATTTTTCCAAATTCAAAACACAGAAGTGGCAGAAATTAATTTAAAATTAATTCCCGTTGTTAAAACAAAAAGCGTGTTTTTAAGAGATAATAACTATCAAAAGATTGACACTTGTTTATGTCTGGTTTAATTGTAAAATTATGTCCAATGACCAACATTGTATTAAATTTTAAAAATATATTCTAAATATACTTTAAAACCACTCAAATTCATAATTTATCACTATTAATTATTTTGATTAAAAAGTTGTTTTTAATTAAAATTTAGTAATTTTCACTATTCATCAAAATATTAAAGTTATTCGAAAAGTTCCAAAATTTTACCCTAGGCTAAATTCGATATTCTGAATCCAAAAATGAAGTCCATTTTGAAATATAAAATATATATAATTTCAAAAAGTAGGTATTACTATTCATAATGGCTAGTTTTATTGGTTGTGGTGTGTGTTAGAACTCGAAGTTGCGTACAACACACGCTACTGTATTATTCAAAGGAAAGCATACCGTGGAAGCTTGGGATGTTTCATTTTAATTTTTTGACGTCCCCATTTAGTCAAAAAGTTTAATGTATTTTATTTAAAAAGGGTTCACTATTAAAAGTTGATAAAAGTGCAATACTGAAAATGAATTTGTTCTTACATTATGTCTAAGAAACTCATAATATGGATTCTAAAATTATAAGGATTATATAAAGTTTAAAATTTAGTTAATACTATTCATAACCTCTTTTGAACGGCTTTTTTGGCAAGTCATGGTGCGATTGAACTCGGTGTTGCGTGTAGTGAAAGTTATTGAATTATTTTGAAGAAATAACACCCTATGAAATATTGGGGTGTTACATATTTCATGTTTTAAGTTGTTATGTAATGATCCTAATCCCCAAAGACACTAGACCTCTCGATCTTCCATGTTGTATAAAGTGAATAGTTTATGTAATAAATCACGTTTAAGTTTGTAATAAAAGGAGTGTTTTCATAGTTGGTATTAGAGGAAAGTTTAGTTATTTTTTGGATTAGGATTAGAAAACCCTAGTAAAGCCTTAGAGACAAGACTAAGTATAATAAAAACATACCTAAAATTTGGTAAGTACTGAGTAAGTGGTTTATCAAAAAAATACATCCCTGTCTGGATACGAGCAGGTAGAGGCGGCTCTGGCACAGATGTATCCTAGGGGTAAAACCCGAAAACACCGCTTTGAGCTAGACTCAAACAAGAACTGGTGCATCACAATGGGCCTTGCTGCACTCTTGGTTACGACACTCTCGGGGTATATGTTTTGATAAATTCATAATCTTAGTATGAACCTTATTAAAGGAATTAAAAAAAATGCCCCTAAGAATATATGTTAGAAAGTAGATCATGAAAAGCCTAGGTTGAATCCTATAGACTAATGATTTAAGGAAATAAAAGTTTATTTATAAGTCATGAACTTTTGTCTTTGGATTACCCTTTATGTGTTACCCCTAACTTTCCTTTTATTCCAGCCAATGGAAGGTAATAGGAGGACTCGGGAAAACAATCGATGTAAAGATCAGTGTGATGACTGTACTAATGAGATGCCCAATCCAATGGGAGAAGGAATCACGAAATTTTTCACGCTTCTCTCTCAGCTAACTCATGATTTGAATAGAAAAATGAGTCAAGAGGAATGTTCAACCCCCCCTAAGAAAGAACAAGTCACTATCGAGAGCTTCATGAGACAAAGGCCTCCTACTTTTAGTGGATCATCCGATCCCACGATCGCTGAACAATGGATCAACTCCACTGAAAAGATCTTCTCCATACTTCAATGTTTTGAACAAGATAAGGTTCTCCTAGAGGCTTATCGTATGGAGGGTGAATCGGATCAATGGTGGACGTTGATAAAAAATACGAAGCTTGAGGAGGAGATCGAGGTGTTTGAATGCATGGATTTCCGGATGATGTTTTTCGATAAATATTTTCCGCGCACCCTCCGGCTTAAGATGGAAAGGGACTTCCTTTCCCTCAAGAAAAAAGGCGAAGAATATGTTGGAGCATACAAGGAAAACTCCGCAAGGCTTTCATGTTACGCTTTCGGCTTTGTTTTTACCCCTGAATGAAAGGTTGACCACTTCTTTGGTGAGCTGAAGCCTAGCCTGTGGAAAGCATTAGAGATCCATGACTTCGACAGCTATGAGGAAATTGTCCGATGTGCCCTCAAGGTCAAAATGGAGATCGAGGAATCACAGGGGTATCATAGGGACGAGAAGCGTAAGGTGGACTTCAATGCTGGCAGTCCGATGGATAAATCCAATGGTGATAAGAAGATCCAGCACCCCACTTGCCAAAAGTTCGGAAATAAGCAACCTGGAAATTTCCTCAGGGGGATGAGGAAATGCTTTAGGTGTGGAAGAGAAGGGAACTTAGCTATTAACTGTCTACAAGAAAGACCCGCAGCTGCGACAGAGGATAGGAACACTCCGTTCAAACCTCAACACATTTTTCATTGCAACAACTACAAAGAACTGAGTCATTTTTCAAATCAGGGCCCTACACCAAGGGTTTTCGGAGGCAACCAACAACCTCCAAGGCAGCAAGGAAGAGCTTTTGCCATCAATTCTGCCAAATCGAACCTTGAAAACGAAGTAGTGATAGGTACTCTAGTTATTCATTCAAGAATAGTGAACGTACTTTTTTTATTCAGGATCTATGCATTCTTTTATATCTCTAAAGTTTAGTAGAACAATCCCAACACCACCACAAACCATGGAAGTGAAGATGTTGGTGAGTACGGAAAATGGGGCAATCATTGGATCCCATGAATATAAGTCCTCCCCTATTATAATCTGTGGATTGAATTTCCTGGAGAACCTCATCATACTCCCTCTAGTGGAATTTGATGCAATTCTTCGCATGGATTGGCTTTCCTTATATATAGCCAATATAAATTGTTGGGAGAGGGAAATCACACTCCATTTGGAGAATCTACCCCCGATTATTTACAAGTGTAAGGAGGAAGCTGAATCTTTTTTAGCCCCATCATCTCAATCATGGATATTTATGCCCTATGAGCATGCGTATCTGGCTCAGATGATTGAGTCCAAGGAAGAAACCATCCCTGAAGAAATGCCTATTGTGAGGGAATTCGCTGAAGTGTTTCCCAAGGTAACTGCCTGGTATTCCTCTTAGAAGAGATGTTGAATTCTCAATTGAACTTATACCAGGGGCGCTACCAATATCCAATACTCCATATAGAATGGCTGTCATGGAACATGAAGAGCTGAAGAAACAACTACAGGAGAATCTGGATAAAGGGTTTATACGCCCAAGTGCTTCACCATGAGGTGCACCAGTCCTCTTTGTCAAGAATAAGGATGGGTCAATGTGGATTTGAATTGATTATCGTGAACTTAACAAAATCACGATAAATAACAAGTATCCCCTGACACGAATCGATGAATTGTTCGATTAGCTGCGTGGAGCAAAATACTTATCCAAGGTAGATTTTCTGTCGGGATATTATCAAGTAAGGGTGAAGAAGGAAGTTTTCCCCAAGACTGCTTTTTGTACAAGATACGGGCACTATGAATTCATAGTAATGCCTTTCGGACTCACCAATTCTCTAGAAATATTCATGGACTTGATGAATAGAGTCTTTAGAGATTACCTTGACAAATTTTTGGTAGTCTTTATAGATGATATTCTAATATACTCCAAAACCAAGGAGGATCATGAGGAGCATTTAAGAACTGTACTAGAGACTTTACGCGAGGAGAAACTCTATGAAAAGTACATCAAGTGTGAGTTCTGGTTGAAGGAAGTCTCATTATTGGGCCATATCCTCACAAGAAATGGGATATCTGTGGATCCCTCCAAAACAGATGCAATCGAGGGATGGCCGAGGCCAATATCGGTAATGGATATTCGTAGCTTCTTGGGGATAACTGGATATTATCGACGATTTGTGAGAAATTTCTCACTATTGTCCAACCCTCTTACCAAGATAACTCGAAAGGGAGTAAAATTTTCTTAGAGTGATGAATGCGAAGAAAGATTCAAGGAGTTGAAAAGGAGGCTTATCACTACACCCATGCTCACTTTACCCACAAGTGGGGAAAGTTTTGTGGTATTCAATGATGCTTTGAAGAAGGGCTTAGGCTGCGTGCTGATGTAGAATGATAATGTGATATCTTATGACTTAAGGCAATTGAAAATCCATGAGCGAAACTATCCAACGCATGATCTGGAGTTGGCGACGGTGATCTTTGCCTTGAAAATCTGGCGGCATTATCTCTATGGAGAGAAATGTAAGATATATACTTACCACAATAGTCTTAAATATATATTCAGACTGAAAGATATTAATATGCACTAGAGAAGATGGATAGAGCTCATCAAATATTATGACAGTTCAATACATTACCACCCTGGGAAAGCGAACAAGGTTGCAGATGCCCTAAGTAGAAAGGACCCAGCGATTCTATCAATGATGAGAATTGAGAGGGATCTAATCTTCTTAGACTTTATGAAGATGGAAATGGGAATCATAAAGAAGGGAAAATCATCAAACCTTTCACAAATGATTGCTCAACTGCCTCTTTTAGAAAGGTTAATGGTTTCTCAAAAGGATGATGTGATAATTCAAGAAAAAGTGGAAGCTATCAAAAAAGGGAAACCCTCGGAGTTTAATGTTAATGAAGAAGGAATTGTGCAATTTGGGAAAATAATATGTGTTCCATCAAGTCCGGAGCGGAAGAAGGGACTTTTGGATGATTCACATAGTTCAAATTTCTATATTCACCCAGGGAGCACAAAGATGTATCGAGATCTCCGAGAAAACTTTTGGTGGGATAATATGAAAAAGGAGATCGCTGAATATACATCAAAGTGCCTGGTGTGCCAGAAAGTGAAGGTAGAGAGGCAGAAGTCTAAGGGGATGATGAAACCATTGCCCATACCAGAATGGAAATGGGATAACATCACCATGGACTTTGTCACTGGACTTCCAAGGACATCCAAAGGAAACAATGCAATCTGGGTTCTTGTGGATCATCTTAAAAAGACTACACACTTCATTGTTATTCGGGAGGATTTCTCATTGGATCAACTGGAACAGATATATATCAGGAAATTGGTAAGGCTGCATGGAGTGCCACTATCTGTTGTGTCTGACCGAGATCCAAGATTCACCTCTACGTTTTGGAAGAGTCTTCAACATGCTCTGAATACTGAACTGAACTTCAGTACGACCTATCATCCTCAAACTGATGGCCAATCCGAGCGGACTATCCAAACACTTGAGTACATGTTGGGAGCGTGCTCAATGGACTTTAAATGAGGATGGGATCAACATCTTCCTCTGGTTTAGTTCTCTTATAATAACAATTTCCACTCGAGTATCCAAATGGCAGCATATGAAGCCCTGTATGGGAAAAGGTGCAGAACACCGGCATGTTGGGATGAGGTCGGTGAACGTAAGCTGCTTAGACTAGAAATGGTTGAGGAAATGGTGGACAAGGTGAAAACCCTTCAGCAACATATCAAGGCAGCCCAGAGTCGACAGAAGAGTTATGAAGATAATCATCGACGAGACCTTGAGTTTAAAGTTGGAGACATGGTTTTTCTATGCATATCTCCATGGAAGAAGGTCTTGAGGTTTGGAAAGAAAGGTAAGTTAAGTCCAAGGTACATCGGCCCCTTCGAGATTCTTGATCGTGCCGGGGATGTGGCCTATAGACTAGCACTTCCAACTACCATGGCCAATGTACATGATGTCTTTCATGTATCCCTCTTAAGAAAGTACATAACGGACCCTTCACATGTACTCTCTTCTAAGGTGGTACAGTTGGAGGATGATCTTTCTTATGAGGAGCGACCAGTGAAGATCTTAGATTGTATAGAAAAAGTTCAACAAAATAAGACAATGCCCCTCATCAAGGTGTTGTGGCGAAACCACAAGTTTAAAGAAGTGACTTGGGAATCTGAGGAAACGATGAAGCTGAGTTACCCACATCTATTTTATTGTGGGAAAAGGAAATTTTGAGGGTAAAATTTATTAAGGGGGAATATTGTAACGACCCAAATTTTCATTAATGGAAATCCCTGTTGATCTAATTAAATGTCGTGTTAGGTAAAATGTTTATATAAAATGTCAACTTCTTTGGTTTTATGTTAAGAATTGTGATCATTGCTTTTATAGCCATTGAACAGTGATCACATGATTATTATAAATATAGGGCTTTAACAAACCCAATTTACTCAAACAAAAGAAGCGATGGCCTCATCCAATAGAATTGCTCCATACGAAGACCATTTGTTAGAGCTCGGAAAAGAGGTGGCATCTTTGGGCTTTGCTCTTGACCAAGCCCAAGCTGAGCTTCATCATGTCAAGCTCGAACATGACCGTCTATAGGAAAAGTGGATGTTGATAGAAATTACCACTCGAGCGATGTTATCCGAGCTACCCCAAGAGTCTGTCACCATCGCACACCTTACCCTTAGGTATTATGCAACTGTTTTAAGGGGTTATGTAACAAATCTATAGTACTATGTTCATGTACATTATTTTTTTTGTATATAATAATGAATATACTTTCTTGTCATTATTGATACATTGTAAATAGTTTTTAAAGTGAAAATAGTGTTTTTAGTTATTATTTAATTAAGAATTCTATTTTATTAAATTAAGGGATTTTTAAATTGAATAATATTTTAATAAATTATTATTATTATTATTATTAAATTAATTTTATTATATATAAACGATCATATAATTTTATGAATGCAATTGTAATTTTTATTATGGTTTCAAAGCCATTTTTGTCAAAACACGTGAATTTTTGATAAATGTTGGTTTTTATTTTAAAAGTGAAAATTAACATATTTAGAAAATTATTTAGATAAAATAAATGTTATTTCCGGAATCTGGATGTCGAAATTATCCAACGGTGAATTTTTTATAATTTCTTGAGACAGTCAATTATTTTGGGTAAAAATTAAATATTGTTTAAATATATAATGTGTTTTATGACATCATAATGACCCAATAGTGATGTAATAAAATACTATAAGCTTTATGTTCAGAAAATATATGTTTTAACATTAAAATAATGTGATTTTGGGTTTTTTTGACTTACTTTTCAAAGCATTAATGGAACCTTCAAGACTTATTAAACACCTTGTCTTTTTAAATTATTTTCCATGGGAGTGTGACTCACCTCCACATAAGCAACCCTATTATTTTAAGAAGTTAGGACTTTGGCCTTATAAATTTTTTTTTTCCTCTTCCCTTTTCCAAAAACCATGGGATGGTTTGTGGTTTGGATTAATTTAATATAAGGGGTCCCAAACCTAAATAATAAAGAATTCCCTCACCTTTCCTATATAATCCCACCCAAGCTCCCACTTCCTCCTCACTCAAAGACTTTGGAGTTCATCCAAACTCTGCTTTATTTTCTCTATAATCCTCCCAAGGTGCCCCAAGCTCCCAATAATCCTCTCTCAAGCCTCTCCCAAGCCTTTGGAAGCACACTTCCAAGTAAGGGTTTTTTCTTCCTTTCTCTTTTTTGTCAAATTTTCATTAAATTGTTTTTCCATTTTAATTTAAATTATGAATGTTGGGGTATGGTTTTGAACCTCCCTCATACTGCCCTCTTTATGTTTGAATGATGGGAGACCCCTTTCTCTCTCATTAAATGCCTCCCATGTACACCCGTTACTATGCCAAAATTCCTAAAGGAAATTCTCTCTCCTCATTTACATTCAAGAAATACTTTTGTATCATTAATCTAAATTCCATTACAATTGTTGGGACATGTATCTATATGAACTTCTTACTTTCCATTACATGTAAATATGACGAGGAACCCCTTTCTCTCTCATCAACCATTTTTATGAATTCTTATGTCACCCTGTTACGCTGCCGAAATCGCACCGATTTTCTAAGACAATGCCATTGTGTATTGAATACCATGCACATTTCTTCATCTAGGGTATTCAAATTTATGAACATTTACTTATTGATTATGAAGTTTCATGTATGAATTCCACATTCCTTCATCATGGAATAAATTATTATGTTTTATGAATCCATGTTTTTTGATCCATGTGGCACACTTATGCATAAAATGAAATGTTTAAGAAGGGTGCATCCTTATAGCTCTCCAATGAATTGGGTAAAGTATAGTATCATGATACTTAATGAGCAATGAGTGTTGAATCATTCTAATTAAAGTTCAACGAGGGTTTACTCATGATTCATGTGCAATGAGTATTTACACATGCTCTATGTGCAATGAGACTTGGCTCATGCTAATTCCATGATAAGTGTTGTTGCCACATTTCCATGCTATGATTATCATGCTTTATCATGACTTTATGTTCATGTTTCTATTGTACTCTATTGATATGCCTGTTTTCTAACATGTATTTTACTCCTCATGTATTCCATGTGTATTCCCTTACTGGGCTTTATATCTCACCCTTTTCTTATGCATGTCCTCAGGTTATCCCATGAAATGCTAAGTACGAGGGAATGTAGTGGTCATGTAAAGGAAGTTTTCAATAAAGATGTTGTATTTAATGTTTTAAGTTGTTATGTAATGATCCTAAGACCCAAAGACACTAGACCTCTCTATCTTCCATGTTGTATCAAGTGAATAGTTTATGTAATAAATCACGTTTAAGTTTTTAATAAAAGTAGGGTTGTCATACGACGTCTTCCATGTTTCTCAGCTTCAACACTATTTCTTAGACCTGTCTCATGTTTTTCAACCTGAGGATGTTGATATGGAGCATGATGCATCATTCGAGGAGCATCCTATCAGGATTCTGGATCGTAGTGCAAAGGTACTTCGTGGCCGGTCTGTTCCTCATGTATTGGTGCTATGGCAACATGACCGTGTACAGGATGAGTCTTGGGAGAGGGAGGCCAATATGCGATCATAGTGGCCAGAGTTGTTCAAGGTTTCTTCTTCGCCACCTTGTTAGGGAAATTCGTGGATGAATTTATTTAAGGGGGATTTTTGAAAGAACCCGGATCTTTTTTTCAGGTATGATTTTCTTTTTCTTGAAGTTTCTGAGAAAAAGAAGAAAATCTGGAAATTTTCCGAGTACACGCCTGGTACTTTATGAGTACATGCCGTGTAATTCAATGCCACTAGAAGCTATGTGCTGGCCATGTCATGGACACACACATAGCCGTGTAAGGGTGAATTGGAGGCCACCTAATGCGGAGTACAGAAAAAGAAAGTACACGCTGTGTACTCTAGAAGTACACGTCGTGTACATTCTTTTTATTTCGTTAAACAGACTGGGGTCGTGTCTAATCCATATTTCCATCTCCTTATTCACCTAATTCTGTCCAGAGCATCTGAGGAGGCCGAATTTTCTCCGAGTCGCCAATCCTTTACCCGTTATCTGAACCAAATGTCGTTGGTTGCAATAGAATCACAACTGTGAGTTCTTGGTTCTTCTTTGTCCATGTTTCCAGATTCTTTCTCTTGTGAGAGTTTTTGTGGGTTGAATGTTTTAGATGTTTTTGCAGATCTAATCCATTCTAGTTTGATACATGGGCCGAGGTTCAAGTATATTAATCTCCTAGGATTGAGGTAGGTGGTTTGTTTCCTTACGTTGAATGTCATTGAGTTTTTGTCCAAAAGTGCCGGATTCCCATGTTTCGGGTATCCCAGGTTAGGGATTTTGGTCCAATTATTTAATTTCATTATATTTCATGTTAGATTAAGGTTAATTGATGATAATATATTCTTTTTTTCATGTTTTAGGATCACCCCATGGGTGTTATCCTTGTTTGGCTGTTTATCGCCATTTGGCACAGTTTGCCTGTAAGGAAAACCCTATTGCAATTTCTCGTTTGATTTTTATAACTTATTTCATGTGTTTCCTATTGTTTTAATGATTTTGATGCACTGTATATTTTATCCAAGTAGTTTCTAAACTTACTTAGGGATACTGGCAGACGATTACGCATGACTGGACTACTCCGGGCTGTGAGAACCTGGTGCGGGAAACCAAAGAAGGAATAAACGATTAATGCTTCCCTAGGGGGTCTGTTGGAATTAGTTTCATATGCAATACCTATGGGAATTGGACTTTGTACTTCCAAAGAGTTTCCTTGGTTTATGGTCGTATCGAGACCACATGAGGAATTAGATGTAAGAGCTTCCTCAGAGAGTCTGTAGCTATCATTGCAAGATCACAGGGGAATCGACATGAGTGATTCCTAGAGTGTCTATGCCTTTGTATGTTTACTTGACTATAGGGGTCTTCTAGTTTGAGCCACCCATAGATTTAGTGTGAATTCATATTGTTTGGTTAGTTTAGATGAGTCTACCGAGCCAAAGCACACGCTTGGATCTATTGGCCTGCTTGTTTGTTTAGGTAGTCTTTTTATGCATGCTATGTTACCTGTTTACCTTGGTATAGAGAGCTTTACTAGATATCTTGGTTGTTTAATTAAATGAATGAACTAATTTTTAAATGAATGTGAATGGTAATTTGCAGGAATGTTTAATTGTGTACTCCTAGTTCTTTACTACATTCATTACTTCTGCAATATTAATCACTGATAGTAGGGCACAGATCTTATGGTGGTTGCCTACTGGGATTAGTCTTACACCCTTTTTGGGTCCTACTTTTTGACCCAAACATGTTATATGGTTTCAGGTGTGGATAAGGATTGTGGAACTTCTACTTCAGGTACATGATTGCTGGTTGGAGTTAGAGAGCATATGATCGAGCTTAAGCTTGCAATGCTGCTGGAGTTTCTGTGTACTTTTCATACTTCGTTTCTCAGTTTTAATTCAACATGTTTTTTTGTTTGTTTATTTCCTTGGATACCATTACCCTCTGCATCATTATCGTCATTACAATATATTCATTTCTTTCGCTGTTTAGTTTCAGTTATTTTATGTTGTTTACTGCTTCAGCTATTGACTTTTATTTCCTATCCCTTGTATACTTTACCAAATGGGGGAATAGTTTCCCCAATGACTCACCAAGGACATCACTTCTAATCGGCACCCTCTGGCATTTGGGGAAATGCGCTTGAGGTCATGTGGAAAACTGGGTACGAGGTACCAATTTAGTGGCTCCGGATTTGGGTCGTTACAAAGTGGTATTAGAGGAGTTTCTTTTCTTTTCTATTGACTTACTGTTTAGCGACATGAGACAGGGATAGGATGGAATAGGTAACTGGTAAATAGATGTTCCTGGGAGTTCTAGAACTTGTGTATAGGGAAAAATCCAGGTTACCTCGAATATTTCAATTTTCGAGTTTTGCAAATGTTACAGTTTAATTGACATCACTGTTGGGTGGTGCACTTGTGTTGTGTTTTTACTATTTATATGATTGTGGTTCTATTTTGTTGCAACTTGATGAGATGAGGGTCTGCCATCTTATGCATCAGATAAGAAATTGTTAGAAAATCACATGTCATGCATTTTTCCATGCCATCTAAATTTCATTAGAAGTTGCATGCTGTCGTGATAGAATTTGTGATAGACTATGCATGCTGTTGTGATAGCTGCTCTGATAGAATACCTCCTATGTTTATAGGGTATCATTTGTTTTGTTCTTCTTTGTCAGGGATGCCAAACTTTGGTCTTAGAGGTGTTATGGGCCCTTGAGGATCGGAATTTGGTGGATCGTGAGTTTTTTATACAATATACTTGTTATATGCATTGTTAAAGATGCCAAACATTGATTTGCGGGGAGTTTGGGCCTTCACGGATCAGAATTTGGTACCTTAATTCTTGTTTTTTTTCTTTGTGTTTTCTGGGCTCTGGTGCAGTTCTGAGGCTACTGTCTGGAAAAACACAGAATACACAGCGTGTACTTTATGAATACACGTTGTGTAGTATATGGCTGTGTCACTGACCGTGCGAGCAAGGACACGAGGTTGTGAAAAATCTTGTAAGAACACAAAGTGTACTAGTTTAGCACGCCCTGTAGTATGAGATAGGTACCACGGTCGTGTCACGAACAAAACGGGTCATGTTATATTTTCACATACACACCGTGGCTGAATTTTACACGCCTTGTATTTTGATCTAGGTACCCTGCCTTGTCACGAACAACACGGGTCAGTGTCATCCTTTCTCTTACATTTCCTATACTCCCGAAACATGCCGTGTAGTGTTATCTTTGTATCCAGCCGTGTAGCTAACCCCATTGTCTGTTAGGAATTCTTAGTACACATCGTGTCCTTCTGGAACACGCCATGTAGTGTGACCTGGGCACACAGGTCGTGCCACTAACAACATGGGCTAGGTGAAGCTTGTTAAGTACACGTCGTGTATACCTTGAACACATCGTGTAGTTCTGTCTTAGGAGAGCCGTGTGGCTTAACCGTGTAGAAGGACTCGGGAAGAGAAAGGAATTCAAGTACACACCGTGTGTAGGGACAACACGCCATGTATTTGGGGGTTTTACATGACCATTTTATGTAGAAGTACACGCCCATGTGAATGACCTAACTGAACACGCCGTGTAGGGAAAGAACACGCTGTGTAGTCATTTTTTTCATAACTTGAATGCCTTATTTTCCCTGTTACATCTTGTGACTTCTATTTTTCTATCTTTTTTAATCCTTAATCTAAGGTGTGCTTTTGACCTTTTAGAGCTATGGCACCGAGACGTCCTCCGGTTGTCTGTTAGTTGCAAGGCAGTGACCGTACGCCTGATACAGCAGATCAGGGACTACCATTAGTTCCGGCTATCATTCCGAACGTGGCACCTGTATTGATTCCAAAAACTGGTGCCGACACTTAGTTCAGATAGGGTTTCATGAGGTTCTTGCGGACCTTCTCAGGGAGCTCATCATCCTACCCCGTCTATGGTAGAGTTGACGCGAGTTTTTCAGCAGCAACATCCTCCCACTTTCACAAGTGATGGAGGACCATAGGCTGTGAAGTCATGGCTAGATGCCATGCTATCTATCTTCGAGCACCTGGAGATGACCCCAGAGAGGAGAGTGAAGCTCATGACTTTTATGTTGTGAGATTCTTCCAAGTGATGGTGGGATGTGGTTTCTCATGCAGTGTGCAAACAGGCTATGGCTTGGGATGAGTTTTAGTGTACATTCTATAACTACTTCTACCCGATGACACTGAGGACTGATAGATCCAGATATTTCATGAACCTACAGCAGGGTACTCTCAAAGTTATGGATTATTCCTCTCGCTTCATAGAGTTATAGCTTTTGACTCCCGTTCTGGGGACTGACGAGCTGTTTTTAGCGAGGATGTTTGAGGAAGGCCTCAGACCAGACTTCAGATCACAGGTGAACATCATTCAGTTGAATTCTATTACTCTGATAGTTGACCAGGAGATTATAATAGAGAGAAATCTGAGGGATACTGGAGTTGTGGACCAGGGTGGTTCAACATCCAGGGCTGACTCATTTCAGATAGACAGTAGGAATCACTAACGAGAGTTTACACAATGTGACCTGAGGAATCGAGGTATTCCTTCTAGTAGATGGGATCTTACTTTTGGAAACCAAGTAGTGTGCTATCAATGTGGAAAAATCATGCATAAGAAGCCTCAGTGCCCGAGAGACCTAGTGGAGTGCTGATATTGCGGCAAGATGTGTCATCTACAGTGTTTCTGCAAGGTTTTCCTTCCAGCAGCTAGTGAAGGAGGACCAGTTTCGACTCCTTGTACAGGAGAAGGATTACCAGTTCTGTATTAGACTGGGGGGTGGAGTTCTTCAGGTCGTTTAAGGAAGGTTAGAGGCCGTGGACACAATGTTCAGGCTCAGGGAGGGTCAGCTCAGGGATCTCAGGCTGCTACACAGGGTCGCGGTGCAGGCCAGACTTTTGTGGTAGAGCAGATTTATCAGGAGCAGGATCCTGGAACTTCTAAAGTTCAAGGTATGATCTTAGTAGCCTCATTTTTATCTTGTACTCTCTTCGATACTGGTGATATGCATAGATTTATCTCTATTGTTGTTGTGGAGAGCCTTGGGCTCGGTATCTTTTCTTCTGAGTATATGATTATGCTTGACACCGCCTTGGGAATTAGGACGACTAGTGTAATTCAGTGCAAGGAGTTCCCTCTAGAGGTGGATGGGTATCACTTTCTATGGGACCTCTATGTCATAGAGATGATAGGCTAGGATTTCATTCTAGGAATGGACTGGCTCGTTCCCTTACAAACAGTTTTCGACTGTTATCACCACAGGGTGAGTTTCATATCACCAGAGGGTGAATATTTTCTTCATAAGGGAGAGTTGGATGTCCAGGAGAGTAGAGAAGGACCACACATTATGGGCTAGGCAGAGTTACAACTCAGTTTTCCAGTTTGTGTCTAGATGACCAGGGACTTCACAGTTTGACTTTCCTCCAGTGGTGGATCGTTTCAGGGATGTTATTCCAGAGAAATTTCAGGTTTTCCTCTGGAGCGTGAGGTATACTTTTCTATTGATCTTGTTCCAAGAGCCGCAACGATGTCTATTCCTCCTTATAGGATGGTTACACATGAGTTGTAGGAGCTCAAGAAGCAGTTGAAGGAGTTATAGGAAAAGGGTTTCATCCGACCCAGAACATCTCATTGGGTTTCTTCTATCCTGTTTGTGAAGAAGGAAGACGACACCCTTAGGATTTGTGTGGATTATCAGAAGCTGAACCAGTTGACGGTCAAGAACCAATATCCCTTGCCTAGGATTGATGATCTCTTTGATTAGCTTCGAGGAGGCCGGGTGTTCTCGAAGATTGATTTGAGGTTCGGTTATCATTAGTTGCACGTTAGACCATCTGATATACCTCTTACAGCTTTCTGGAGTAGGTATGGTATATACAAGTATATGGTTATGCCATTCAGCCTCACGAATGTGGCTGAAGTTTTCATGGAACTGATGAACATATTTTTCCATCCTTACTTGGATTCTTTCATGGTGGTTTTCATGGATGATATCTTGGTGTAATACCACACTCGACACGACCATGCTACCCATCTTGAGATCATTTTGAGTACACTGAAGAAGCATAAGTTATATGGTAAGATCTCAAAGTGCCACTTTTGGATTGGTGAGATTCATTTCCCGGGTCATGTCATCTCAGAGATATGAGTATCAGTAGACCCAGAGAAGGTAAGAGTAGTAGTTACCTAGGAGGAGCCAAAAAATGTCTTCGAGGTATGATGTTTCTTAGGGCTGGCTGGTTTCTATAGGTGATTTATAGAGGACTTCTCATGCTTAGCAGCGCCATTGATGGGATTAACTAAGAAGGGGGTGAAGTATGTTTGGTCAGAATCCTGAAATTCAGCCTTTCAGGAGCTGAAGGGGAGATTGACTTCAGTACTGATTCTAGTTTTGCTGGAGCCGGGCAAGAGTTATATAGTTTTATGTGATGCATCTAGCATCGGGAATGGAGAAGTGCTTATGCATGAGGATCGTGTTGTTGCATTTGGATCTTGGTAGTTGTGGAAACATGAGAGGAACTATCCTACACATGACCTAGAGCTAGAGGAAGTTTTTCATGCCTTACGATGTTGGAGACATTATCTTCTGGGAGAGCATTTTGTGGTTTTCCTTTCCCTTGTATACTTTACCAAATAAGGGCATAGTTTCCCTAATGACTCATCAAGGCCCTCACTGCTAGTCAGCAGCCTCTAGCATTTGGGAAAATGCGCTTGAGGTCATGTGGAAAACCAGGTACGGGGAACCAGTTGAGTGGCTCCGGATTCAGGTCGTTACAATATTGATCCATATCAGAATACATCTTGCTAGGACCATGATGTACATACCATAATGAGGGATGAGATTCCCTCATAATATATTCCTATATATTCTGTGGCACACAGTCATTCCAATAGAAGAAAAATGTCTCATTCACATCAATAGCCCAACCAGGAAGCAATTTCCCTCATGTGATGATCTCCCTCTATGGAATGCCTTCAAAATCAAATAACTGCCACATTTGAACCTGCTCCAAGAGGGAGTATTTCACTGCTATTGTAGCTAGAACTTTTTGATTGTGGTGGTCCAGAAACTAATGTTGCATCATAAAGAATATATTAATTAACAACTATTTAGTTTTGACCTGCACGTTGGCTTTAACCAAATTCTTCTGGCTCAAAACATAATCTATGAAATTAACCTTACCGAGTGTGTAAGAAATGTCAATGCCAAATGATTGAATGTATCGCACTGACATGTTTCACATAAAATTCAAGTCTTTCTTTGCATAGATGTATTAGAATCTTTTATAGTATATAAAGTCAATTAACCATCCACTTAAAATTAGTTCCTCCAACAAAGTAGAGCATGAATCATGGATACAATGTTGTGGTTTTTCATAGAATATTTCTACTTAATAAGTATCACCTGGAAGGACACATAAAATATAACTTGATCACAATCAATCAAAACTAAACCTAGACCAATTCATAAGTATTCACAATAGACTATATAACTTCTTTGTGGATCATGAATAATCATGATTGATACTACGGTGATTGTTCTATTTAACTCTTGAAAAACTGCATCATAAGATTTAGTCTAGTCAAATTTCACACCACTCATGGTGAAGAAAAAAATCGATATTTCTTTGTGATATAATTCCTAGATGAATAACCTGTAATAAATAGATGGCCCTACAAAACTGCATATGTAAAATATGTTCTTTCACTGCTGCCAAGAAACCATGACACTCACATTATCTGAGTCAATAGATATGCATTCCTTATATATTATCTAACAACAATAGTTAAAATTTTATTATAAAAAAGTGGAATTTTATGAGCTTCACATATAGCTGGTGTTCTCTCAGTTTACACAGTATGATCTCAACATGGTTTTTATGGTGATGTATGGTGTGTGAGAACACTAAGTTGTCATTTATGAGTACCACCACTATGTAATCAGTTTACGTGTAGAAAACATAATTCATCAATTCCATGAGAAATTTCAGTGTGTTTTTATGACCAAGAATCATAAACAAAAACTCATACAAGACATACCTACTCTAAAACGTTTTATGGGATTTTTATAATGTCCTCACATGAACATGATGGTATCCCAAACACAAATAGGTCTTGGAGAAAACAATTTATCCTCAATGATGGAAGAGCAGGTCATTGATACGAATTAGTCAATACTATTTTATTACCATGAGGCAATTCAGTCTACGATAATCCACACACAACCTAAGTGTACCTTCTGCCTTTATGAAGAAAAAGACTATTGAACCCCGTGGTATTGTTTTGGGTTTGAGGAAACCCTTATCTTATAGAACATCAAGTTGCCTCTTTAGTTCTTGGATTTATATATGTTCTATCCTTTACAGATGAATGTACACTGATACTACACCAAGAACATGCTCGAATATAAAAATAACCTCTCATTTATGAGGCAATCCATATAAACATTTCAGGGAATGCATCACCAAAGTAGTCCACAATAGAAGGTATTTCTTTGTGTTGTATTCCATAATCACTCATAAAGTGACAATCAATATTTGCTTTCAATCATCCCATCCTAGTATTCTTGAGTCCAACTTACCTATCCTAGAGATTTTGTTTTCCCTTATGGATATATTTACTATCCTAATGTAATGTAAAATACACTTGGTGGTGATATAAATACACTTGGGATCAATATGGAAAAATAAAATACAAAAAAATAATGAAATTGAAATAGGTCATCTCCAGGATGAAAATTAATTATAGAAAATGGTACCCCCCCACAAATTTCATCTGGAATTCCCTAAACTATCATATTCCCTCTTCTCAAACTCATAACATTATGTAAATGGTCATCACACCATTTGAGTACACTATCACTATGACCGAACATCCCTTGGTTTTAGCTTATAGAATGTAGTGTGATACTCATGTATCCAAACAGAAAGATACTATAGTAGGGATTATGAGAATAGTACTCATAACTATATATGGCCTAGATGAATCTCCTATGGTGTATGGTAAACTATATATACATACCCTAATCTGCATCCCCATGATGCTACTTGACTAGGCTGAATAGGCCCACTCTGCTGATGCTGAAAGTCTAAAGACCAAAGGCCTCAACCGCAACCGCCGACTCGTCTTGAACAACCTATAAAAGAATACTTTCCATAATAGGGAGGTGCTTCTGATCCTCCACCAAAATGTGGTCCTAGAATAATACTCAGTTTACTTGGCATGGGAGGAAAATATTGGAAGAAATGATTGAGGTGACCCATCCCTCTTTAATTCTAGCACTCAGTTTTGTTTCTAATATGCTGAGGATTTTCTGTGGGGTTTCCTTCCAAACTAGTGAAACACTATGATTCTATCAGTGCATGCCACTTGGATGGTACTTCCCCCTCATATACCCTCTATTAATCACTTCCTATTGCTAGAGAAACCACTACACTACCAAGAATATGAACAATATTGCTTCATGTAACCAGATTCCATTATATTCAATCCAATGAGAAGGTCATGATTCACTATCTTTGAAATTTTATTTATTTGAATGATTTTCACCAATGAGTGTATGGAATATTCAATCCCATCGTCGAATCGCCTTATAATTGTAATCTCATCACCGGTCAGCAACATGGCACAATGCTGAAATTTGGTGGATCGAGCTATGTATTCCATCACCAACATGTCACCTTGATTAAGGTACATGAATTCCTATATATGATCAGTTTTCAATGTCTGATTAATTAAATTTTAAAAGAATTATTCCTGTAAGTCTACCCAGACTATAACCTGGTGTTGACCAGTACCATTCAAAATGTCCCATCAACTCTTGTTGTAGTTGCGTAGCATATAGTTCACAAGATTGACTCTCCAGTATAGAGGAGTCATGATGCGCTCCATGATTGTCACCATAGACTCTAACCTTGAATCTAAAACTTGATTTTCACAATCACCCAATAATGTTGGAGGATACTACTACTAGATTTCCCAGGTCATCTCTTCCATAGAAGGGGCGGGTCTAAGTGCACATTGAACTGATGTATGCACCATAAGAAACCATCTCGGAATTGAGCATCTACACCTAGTGGAATATATATATGAGGTGCATCAGATGGAGATATATTAGTTATCAAGTTCAAATAATCGTCCACTATAATTGGTGTGTTCTCATCAATACCTTCATAGAGTACAACATGGGGTTTTCATAGTGCCATAAATCTAAAATTTCCATGAATATTCCCAAGTCATGTTACATAATAGAAAGGGAAATCCATAAGATAGGATAGGCACAAGGCTATCAAACTAATGAAACACACCAATCTACCTTCTCCATCAGTAATTTCTACTTGAGAAAAATTCAAAATAGAAGTATCATTAGAGACGTGACCTACATTCCACTAATATGGGTTGGTCAGGGAAAGGTCAAACATTACTCATATACAAGGTATACTTTACTTTAAAGATGAAATTTTTTGATTGAGGGTTCATTCATATTTAATTGATTAGTTTCATTAATATCCAGTTAATTACATCACCAATTCAAATTCACAAGGTCCCATACACCTTATAAAATGAACATGGTGTGCCAACTAACTATATCATAAACTTTACACCAAACAAGGTGTGTAACAGACCTTGTTTTTATTTTTTTAGATGACACACCGATGGATGTAACCAATAAAACCAATAAATGTGGTATTATTGTTCAATTGAACCCATTATGTCATTATAGAAAATAATAGAACACTAAAAGTAATAACTAACATGGAAGATTATATATTAATAAGTAATACTGGAAGTGCATACTAATATATAAATATGGAACATCATAATGCTTGGAATTTTAGTTTCTATGGTCCCTAGTATGATGTATGTTTCCAATATTCCATATTATCATCATTATTTTATAAAAAATATTTCATTATGATTTTATAAATGAAAAAAATTATGCCATGAAATGGTGATAGTCCATGAAATGGTAATAGTGGAATCAATAACATCATTTAACCATCACCAGAAATTTGGGTTTCCCATTTTTGTGTGGTAGCTACTCATAGGAACTTGATCATAAATAGACCCCATTGTCATGTTCTACTTTATAAACCCATATAATAGTAAAAGAGAAAAATTATGCCATGATACTACTTTTTATCATCCTTCCCCAAGTTCCTATTATATATTCTCCATGAAGGTGATCCAAAAGACCTCATCTATGTCTTTCAAATGCCAGAGGCTGCCAACTAGTAGTGAGAGCCTTTGGTAAGATCATGGGGAGACTATAAACTCATTGATCAGAGTGGATCTCAAACATATATATATATATATATATATATATCAAATATGAAATATAGTAAACAGAACAATAGTCAACAATAGTTGAAATAATCACAATTAAATAAAAGATCTATGGGAATAAAAAGTGATTTTTTAATTATTAGATGGTACACTATGATGATCATGGAACTGTAACTATAAAAAATTGAGCATGAAAATGGGAAGGTAATACAAGGGTACGCAAAAAGATAAAAATATGAAAAAAGAAAAAATTATCCCATGTCAAGAATCTCAACCATAGTAATGGTCTTATTCACCCCCACTCCATCCTATAAAAATTCATCAAGCATTGGAGGATGGTTTCATCATTTTTTTATGAATTAAACCATAATGTATACTCTAGTTCCAAATTTTTTCTATGTAGGGTGTGATATACAATCTCAGTAGGTCGGCACCTACGTCATCTAGGAAAATCTATTTCGTGCAATATAACAAAATAGTAATATGAAACATTTTAAAAGCACGAAGAGTTAAATAATTAATTAAAATTTATTGGGTTCCACATGGATACCCACCTAATATACCTACTTTGGCCTAATCCAATGAGTCTAAACTAGAAGATCCTGAAACATTATAATGGGAGAGATAATATGATAATTTTTGGACTACTGTCGAGCTTATGATTGGTCTTTGGGGACACATACCTATGTTTCCAAACCAAGAAAAACTTTTCATTTAAAAAACATTTATTTACATTTGAAATTATTTTAATATCCCTTAATAAAGCATATTGAGGCCCCTTGAGCCCATCCATGGATATTCAATGTTAATTTACAAGTATTTCTCTAGGGATCTGTAAAGGTCCAATACCAATGAGTCCATCCAAGGTAACTCATGGATAAAGTACCATGTATCACTCGTAGAAAGGTGTTTCAAAATTCAAGGAATTAATAAGCCTCTATGACAGTATCTAGTATCACACATAAGGGGATGGAGTATCTCTTAAGGAATGGTAAAACCATTCTTTCAATAAATTGCATCTAGTGGGTCTCACATAGGGAACTTAGGTCACACTTCTAGAGGAAAAAATAAATAATTCACTTTGATCCCATCTATGTCAGGGTTGATAATGATATCAATGTGTTTAAAAGTAAAAAATTATACAACTAATTCATGAGAGTCCATCCCAGGGGTCCTTAATTAGGAACACCTTGTGTCACCCAAGACACTAAGGTGAAAAAGTTCATAAATAAATACACATATAAATAACACGACTAGAAATTATCCCATAATTAGTTCAAGAATTTATCTTAAAATAACAAATTGGTAATGTTATTTTATTGGGAAATCCATTTATTTCATAAATAACTAGTCATAATAAGTTGTCCAATTCAATTGGTTTATCAATTATAGAGTGACATGTGGTTTAAAGGATTTTAAATAGGTTTATCACCACAACCAAGTCAATTAATAGCTCAATGAATTTATCAAGAGACAAGACTCATTAGGTGTGTTAAAAAAACTATGAAAAATGAAATTAATTATTATAGGTGAATCACAGAGAATTGAATGGAATTTGATGGGGAGATCAACCAAAATGATTGATTATCTACTCAATTAGGTCACTACTGGCATGATAGGGAATTCATTTTATTTTATTTTTTCAAAATAGATGTGAAACTAGAAAGGACCAGCTTGTGGAAAAGAGAAATATTTTATATATTGAAAAAAAACAAGGGAAATGGACATCTACCACTTACGTAAGCCTCGTATCGCTTCTAATATCTTGCATCAACCTTTGATTCAATATTGGATAGAAAAAAATGGATGAAACCATTAATTTCTGAAAAAATTGGGAAAATGAGCTTTCAACCAAATAGAGAAATAGATAAGAAGAAGAACCTATAAAATATGTAAAAATATTTTAGAGTTTACCCATAGTTTCTCTTTGAATCTGATGATGAGTGAAATAGGCGTCAGATAGATGAGATATCATGATACCTAGATTATTGAAGGAATAGGGTCCTTATAGGAGAAAGAAGATCATCCATTGAGGAAAAAAAATTATGGAGAAGATGAACAATATAGGTTTAATCATTTATGTGGGTATAAATCATAATTTCATCATCATATACAATTATGCTTGTTTTATCTGAACTATTGGCCAATCCATGAGCCAACTGTGAGACACTACCTTGTTCAATGGAGCATGCCAAATGCTTAGGTGAATAGTTTTTCTAAACATGAAAAAAAAAGAGGAAATAAAACACCCAAAACCTCTACAATCTCATATGGACATGCACCATTGGATACACAGTTGTAGAAAAATCGTGCGGCCCTCAGTCCCCACTATCTACAACCACAAGGACACATAAAAATTATGGGTCAGGTTACCTCAAGAACATATCCCCAAATTCAAAAAACATCAAAACAGAATTGAGGGACTATTTTTCTTAGTGGTTATAATATTTCCTCATCACAATATTATAAATGATGATATATAAATAAAAAATCAATATCATATGAAGATACTCCAAGAAGAAAAATAAAAAATGAATAAGATAAGAATTTATTACAATACCAGAACTGTCTCATATAGAATGATGATGGTGATATATGTGTCTATGAAGGCACCACAAATAGGTACATTGAGGTATAATATAGTACATGTATCCAAAAATCCAAAAAGACCAATAGTATCACAGTAGCATCGCAAGCCTCAGCATAGCCACAAACTCTCTCTCTCCTAAGTATCAATCAACAACATATATTATGAAACATTACCTTATAAATACTTGTGGCCATATAATCTATTTGTGCCACCAAGGGGGGCCTAAAAATGTGTTAGATAACATACCAGTAGGAAACCCCCCAACATCTATACAATTCATTGATGTGCAATATAACATGTCAAGCAGGTTAATAATAAAGAAATATTAAATAATAACATCCTCATTGCAGGTATAACCATGAAAGTGATATAATATAGACAAGAATGGATACCTAGAAAACAAGTCTTCACTCCAATAACAAGGAATCTATAAAAAAAATGAAATATCCAACCTATCATCTCTATAAATCAACACAGATCCAATCAATCATAACTATGTGGTGTAAACCATATCAATCACAGTCGTTCCGTACAGCCGGATGTCTCAAAAACATCCATGGAAAAGTCGTTTTACCAAACATGTCATAGTTCTCCCAGTTATTCCATATTTCAAAGAGGAAACCCATGACGTTCTGGATACAATGTGTCACATACCAAGTCATCCTCATCGAGTTACCAGAGCATCACAATAGAATCTCAGTTAGGAACTGGTAGGAGTCTTAGGAGTAATTCATATTGTACATGTCATATGTGAGTCCATGAAATCTAGATCCAAGGGCTATCACAGCCCATGTCATCCCACAAAATCAAGAACCAAGTATAATACAATATCCAAGGTTGCACTACTTTTTTCCAGATCCTAGGGTCATGTTGAAGGTATCTATTATATTATTTACCAATCATATCATTCATAATTTCATTTCATATGATTATACCCACTCACATAGTCATTCCACATTTTAATTCACCACATGAGTATTCACACTCAAATATTACAAAAATAATACAATGAAGAAAATTAGAACACCCAATTATTAGCAAAAACTCACATTTAAACATGGAAAATCTGTGAAGCCACTTGTTCACACATTTTCCAAATTAGCCATTCAATCAAAATACCACATCCCAATGAGTATTCCAACTCATTTAACCAATAAATTCCAAAAAATTCATATCAATTTAGCGCAAATGAAAGTGGTAGGACATATCATATTAAAAAATAAAATTCCAATTAAGCATAATCTTGATTCCTATATCTAGTAAAGCATGAGAACACCCCACATGGGTGGTTCATCCAAGTCAAATAATAATTTTTCATGAGGCACACCCAATTGGTGGCTATAGTTTAGGAATACACTACCAACACCTCAAAAAAAGAAGCTATGGCCATCACTAACAGGCCCGATTAAAACTAATTCAATTAACCAATTCATATTCAGTTACATGTAGGAATGACCATCAGGTGGCCAAACCGATAGGTAGGACAACTAAGAAAAAAAAACTCACAGAATTTTGATAAAAAACCTACCTTTTTATGGTAGCGTAGTGATCATCCAGTATCGACATGTGATTCTTCTCATATTGGGAGAAATATGAATAATAGGCGAAGAACATGAAATTAGGGCATATGATCCTAAATCCAAACAGTGCAACTAATAACTTGAATAATAGATAAAATATAAAATTGAATCAAGGTCTTACCATTATAGATCCCATGAGACATATCATGGATAAAAGCGAGACTAGATAGGTAAACCACACCAAAACCATTAATATTTTCACATGGGTGCTCTAAAAAATCATTCATTATTTTGTGGGAGAGGAAATGGGATATTAGGTTTAAATTAGATTTAATTTAATTAAAAAATTTATTAATTATACCAAAATATATGTGCTAATACGGTTTATGTGGAATTTCTAACATGGATGGTGTGAAATCCACATAGTTTCCTCAAATAGTTTGACTAACTGTGAAAAAACATTGAAAAAATACTATGTTTAAAACTATAAAAATTATAGACCTGGCTGCATGGCCGTTCAACAGATTTTGGTTAAACTGTGAAACCATTCTTACATGGTTTTTATGAACTATGTTTCAAGATTGAATCCCCCCACCTCAAAACAAGGTTTTCAAGATCCATACAATCCCTGAAAACTTTTTATACGTCCACTACCTGAAAGGGGATTCACCTTACGACATATTAAAACATTAAAATTAGCAATTAAGGTATCCCTACCTCATACGAAAACTCAGATTCTTTTAATCCTCCCCCTTTAATAGAAATCATCCTAAAAATTCCCTCAGAAGTTTGGTCTGGATTCATCTGAGAAAAAATCTCACCACTAAGCATGTATTTTGGACTATAACTCCCATGTATCATATTGTAAACATTCATGCATCCATAGAACCAGTACTAGAGAAAATGACTAACCTTGAGGATCTTTTGTGCTCCGATCATCTATATGTATCCGATGCTTCTCAATGGATGCATAAACATGTAGCTCAACCTCATACAGTTGAAAAGAGTGAGATAGGTATGAATGATAACAACATAGAAGAGATACGTGGAGTATGTCAAACATTAATCAGTACCACTAAGGTATCTAAAACTGATAGGCTACTCACCCAAATCTCTTAATAATCTCAAATACACCAACATAACATGGTCAAATCATTCCTTATCTCTTGATTTGTCTGTTTCCCAGCCTATGTGAATCAAGTAAAAAGACCTGATCCATGGACTTGAATGGTAAACTTCATCTACAATTATTAGAGTAGGACATTAGTCCAGATTGTGTAGAATCCACCTGCTTATGATTCAACCGGACTTACTCATAAGTCTCCTACAAGATACTTTGTCCTAGTAAAGCTTTCTCACCTACTTCTAACCACCATAGGGGTGATCGACATGTCCTATCATACAAATCCTCATATTCTTCCATCTGTATAGTATCCTGATAACTATTATTTTAGGAATGATCATGTAGAGATATATTATTATCCCATGATCCCTTAAATTACAATACTCATTCTTGTAGAGGGTCCTCCAGAACATGTATCATATAAATTGACTGGACATCAGTCTGAGGGTGGTATGTTTTACTAAGAAGAACATGTATACTGAGCCCCTCTAAAAACCATAATATATATGGTATTTAATGTTTGTGTCCCTATTAAAAATCATAGTACATAGGACCCATTGGAGTAGTACTATCTCTCGAATATATAGCCCCCCCAAGCTCATCATCACTGATGGTATCCTTGATTGGAATGAAATTAGAAACCATTGAGAGACTTTCAAAAATAAGTAACACATCATTGTTACCTCAAGGAGACCTTAGTGATCTGGTCATGTTGTCTATTATGTCATCACCACTTCCCACATAGGAATAGGTAAATTTTTTAAATTTATTTCTGGTCACTAATTTGTTTCCTTTACCTAGTTCTAGATGGAATATCTTATGAATAAATTGGATACCTCTCTTTTCATACCAGACCACCAGTACTAACGACATTAGTCGTTGTACATGTTGGTGACTCCAGGGTGTACTGTCCAATCTGAGGCATAAAACTCCAACACAATCTCCTTGTGTATGTGCACCGAAACCCAAATGTGACAATGGATATGCATTATCTCAACCACACCTATGTTCCAACCAAGAGGTGGGTCCTCACATATCACAAACTCTTATAGGACTAGGTCATCTTAATGAGATAGTTGCACCATCCTCACTCTATCTTATAGGGAAAAAGTTACAACTAATGATTATAGATAAGTCCATCTCTATTTGTCATGCACCTACAAGTAAATCTCATTGAACAAGGCCACGATCTTTAACTCGCTACTCATTTGGTGAACTACTTGTATCTCAGTCCTCGTACTTAGTGCATCAGTCTCTATATTTACATTATAAGACATGTAGGATATATCAAAATCAAAATACTTATGCTAACCCACCCTCTTTGTTTCCTTAGATTCATGTCATGATGCATAAAGATGTACTTGAGGCTTTGTGGTCCATGTAGACCAAAAACATATATCCCAATACGTAATTTCACCCAAAGGGGAAAGTATGGATCACTAAAACTAAATCATGGACCTATATTTGGTAATTACACTATTGTGGCCTTATCTATCAAGACCCATACAACATGAATCTATCCCCCTGAATCAGAACTGCTACCGGTAAGATATACAATGCATCACAATACATTGTGTGACTCATTTCATGTTCTAGAAGTATCAAGACATTTTATGGAGTCAATCACTCTTTTAACTCTTGAATGTTTTTCTCGTAGGAATATGAAAATAAAATATTCACACCCTTCTTAGTTATG
Organism: Viscum album; assembly: GCA_963277665.1. Taxonomy (NCBI): domain Eukaryota; kingdom Viridiplantae; phylum Streptophyta; class Magnoliopsida; order Santalales; family Viscaceae; genus Viscum; species Viscum album. Next base: position 1,299,719,153 of record OY728136.1, read on the forward strand.
CACATTAATGGCGCTAATATGGGTGAGAATTATAGCATAAAATGGCTATAATATCCAACTATCTCCATGAAACAACGTACCTCAATTAGGACTCCCCTAGAAAACTATAGCTCTTACATTCCTTGGGTCTACTAAAACTCATGTCTCTAAGAGATCTTGAACCATGTAGTGAATATGATCCATCATGAAGTGGAAAATTATGATATTAGCATATAAATAATGCTCTCATACTATATCCAAAATAATATCAAGATGTTTTTCAAGTTCATTTTGACTATGAGAATAAACCAAACTATCATCCATTAAAATAACTACAAAAGAATCCAAATACGGATTTAAAAATATCTTCTTTGGGGAAATAAAAATTAATATCGCATTTTTGATACCAAATGATATAACCAGATACTCGTACAAACCATACCTACAATGAAAATTTGTATGAGGTATGTATGTAGGTCGAACATTTACTTGGTGATATCCCAGCCTCCAATCACTTTTAAAGAAAATATGATCCGCGACACTTATTAAACATGTTATCTATACGTGGAAATAGATATCAATTCTTGAGTAGCATGTGGTTAAAAATTCGATATTCTACATGTATCCTAAGGGTTCAGTCTAGATATTTCTCAAAATGGACCAGTGAACCCCATGGTGATGTACTGGGTATGATAAACCCATATACCTCCAAATCCTATGCTTGCCTCTTGATCTCCTGAAACTATTTTGTAGTGATCTTATATCAAGGAATGGATATTGGTGTAGATCTGGACACTAGCCTGATGTATAACTCAACCTCTCTATTATAAGGTAAAGAAAAGAAGTTTTCTAGGGCCACATCCCTGAAATGATCAACCGCTAGAAGAATTTCCATCAATTTCACTCCCTAGTGATCTAAATACAAGTTAGTGATCTTGGATATCATTCTACCCATCCCTAAGTGCTCTGGTCCGGCTCCACACTTCTAGTAATCCAAATATTTCTTTTTGAGTATGAACTATACTCATTAGTGAAGTGTAAGTCGCCCTCTAGTGATAGTATTAAATATATTCTCTATAAACCACTGACCGGTCCGTCCCTAATATGTTGTCAAACCCAGTCCTCTGGAGAAAATAAAGAGCCTAGATGATGTGAAACCAACCAAACTCAATGGGTAACTCCCTACATTAGATCACATCTTCCATTTTAATTACCCATGGTGTTTCCAATGTCATTGCACCCTCATAATACAATACAAGAATCCCCCGTATTTTCACCACCAGTGCAGATATAAAATAATATGATTCAAAAGTATTAAAAAGTGTTGATACAATATTAGAAGTTACTAATATCATACCTATCACCATATATGGAATGTCACCCTGCTACTCCATTATAGGATGTATATAAAAGATATTTCCTAAACAATGACCTAATGATACAAACTCACTAGCCAATATAGGTCTATACTAATGTCTCATGGAAACTTGTGTCTTGCTGCCTCAACCATGACCAACACCTCCTCAACCTAATCAACTGAAACTTCTCTAGATACCAACATAATGTATAACCGAGGAACCTACTACTTAACCTCCTGTCAGAGCTAACCCCTGCCACTCACAGTTGGAGGGATGGTCCAACGGAAACTTCTCACGTGGCCTATGTTTCCACAATCATGTCATTTGAAAGGATAATGGTCACACATATTATTTATTTGGTCTTTCCTACCACAATAACGACTAACACTTAGCTACAAGTACACATAGCCATAATGGTACTCATCTCATGGTAAGCCTCAAATAGATTCCTCTTTCTTGAAGATGTTGAAGCACTCGGTTGAGAAACAACACCTACATGCTCCACACCCATAGCTTCTCTCATGTTCCACTCAATACGCAGTGCCTGATTAATGATTTAAGTGATATAGGTAAAACAAAACACATTTACCTAAGATATGATAACATTTTGGATACTTTCCTTGAAGCATATCATCCTTGATACCTCATTTGTTTGGCATGTTGGTGAAAAATTCTATAGCTCTGTAAAGGTTGTCATGTTCTAGATAACCATCATCGCACCATACTCTAGACACATGTATTCACTATAATTATTTGTCTGTATATTCATGGGGTAGAAAAGTTATAAAATATAGTTTGTAAATATGCACAAACCCTTTCTCACATCCTCTAATCTATGTTCGAGACATCCCACCAGTGTTTTTCTACCCCACAATGCATATATTTCAAGATCATCCCACTAGTATATTGAGATGTAACATGTTAAACTATTGACTGTTTTGTCTCAAGCCACAGCTCAGTAGCATCATGGACATCATCCCCTAAAAACAAAAGATAATGATTCTACTAGAAAACATGCATCAGATCATCCTTAAACAAGGAATCATATGGTTATCCTAAATATTTCTACATGAAGGAAAAAAATCATAACATAAAATTCCCTCATCAATTATGTCTATAATAGCATCTGGTGTCATAGTTATAACAATATGAGGGACCATCGGCAACACATGACCCGCCACCTTCATAGTGTGACTGTTTTCACCCTCTTGGAAAATGATTCTAAGTCATCATGGTGGTATGACTCTAGAATTCCAAAAAACTCCTCTGAAAAAGAACAACATTGAGAATCATGGATCAAAATCATAGGATAGGTTAAATCCACCTAAAATATAGTAATAACCCACAAAATTATCCTAAATCCAATACTATAATAAGAATAGTCACCATAACCACTATAGACACTCCCTCTTACCCACTCAAAAGTTGGGTCTAGGTAGAGTCTCTATTTTTAATTTTAGAATTCCATTCAATTTAATTTTATATCCACCATTCATCCATTAGAAATGGTTTATCCAATGGATCAACAGGTTCAAATCCCTGAGGTCTCAAAACACCTCATAAGGTAAAACTCACTGTCCATATCATTTATATCACAACAAGTTCACTTTTACAAATTTATTAAATGGCGCATCACATAATGTCTATTAGGTCCCGTACTCTTTATGAATTGAAAGATGAAATCACATCCACTCTCAATTTTACACAATCAATCACAACACCATTTAAGACTGTCACAACACCAATCATAATAGCATGCCTTGAGTAATGCATCCTAAATGATATGGTATAATGCATGAAATGTGAGAACTTACAGGTTCCTATATGATGCATGCGATGGAATACCCTCATATAATCCTGTTACAAAAAATATAACTCATTATCACACCAATAATAAATTTATAATCCAGCTGCATCAGCCAATAGTGGAATCAAATCAACTATAATATCCAAAATCTATAAAATATCAATTTAATTCAACAGAATTCATCATTTCCATGTACAATATTTAGCTGATCCCGAGAAAAACTCATTACTTCACCCCAATTCATTCATATCCCTATCCATTGTCACTAGATAGTAAAAAAAACTAGAAAAAAACCTTCCCTAATACCACATTGTAACATTCCGAACCTAGATTCCACTCAATAGTTCCTAGAACATGGTGGGTCATAAGGCCTCAATAGCATCTCATCTGATGTCAGAGGCTTCCGACTATCCACAACGGACTTGGTTTCTCAAAGGGGATACTATTCACTCATCAATGTAGTATACATAACGGAATGCCATTAAAAACCAATAATAGAAATAGATACCAACTGAATACAACAAATAATTGTTCAATACATGATTATATTACAAAGAAAGAAGTGCCTCATATACAAAATTGATGGAGATAATAATATTTAAAAAATATTCCAAAATAGGTACATGGTAGTACAATAAAATACAATATAAAAAAATTTATAAATACGAAAATGTTTCCTAGTAACATCCCAAGAGTCATCTTAGTCCCCTACTATCCTGCACCTATGCTACAATCAATGAAAAATATTTTGGTGATCTCCCTTATCAATAAATGCAACCATATAGTCTTTTTGGTCCCCGAGGGAGGACCAAATAGGTTGTGAGATGAAACCCTAGTTGGAAGCCACACAACATCTATACAATTCTATTTTAAGCAATATAAAAAGTAATGTAAATAGAAATTCGTGTAGTATTATGCAATATTGTTCCCATGGAACATATAACCAAGTGGGTGATATATTATATCCATGCATGAATCCATAAGAAACATGTATCATCTAATATAATAAGGTAACTATAATGAACAATAATAACCAACAAGACTTCAATTTATATCCATAGACATTATTTCATCATCAAAGTTTTGTATAAACCACATCAATCATACCCTTGTTATCGCACCTGATGAGTAAGAAACATCCATGGAAAAGATGTTTAACCAAACATTTAATAGTTCTCATTCTTGTGCAGTGTGTCAAATATCCATACTATGAATGTACCGATACAAGGTGTTACATATCATATAATCCTCATCGATTCCAAGGATCATCTTGATTGAAACTCGATTAGGAACTGGATGGATTAATAGGAATAGGTCATACTTGACATGTCCTACATGAATCCATTCAAGATGGATCCAAGGGGTTTGAATTATAGGGGAATCCCATGGAATCAAGATCCAAGGAGCATACTCTATCCAATGCATCCAACACTATGTTCAAGAAACAAGGTTCAAATCCAAGACATCAATTCATACATGTACCAGTCATATCATTCATCATTTCATATCATATGATTATACCCACCCAAATAACCATACCACATTTCTATTTCGCTACATCACTGACCCAATTACATACTAAAACAGAAATTCAAGGTAGCATATCACTATACCCACTCATTATCAAGGACTCACTTTTAAACATGTCAAATGGGTTAAAAAACTTATTCATACTTTTTCCAAATTTACCATTCCATAAAAATATATCAACTCAATGAGTATTACAACTCATTTAATCTAAAAAAACAAGCATGTCAGGTCAGTATAGAATAAATCAAGGAGGAAAGAAATATAATATTACATTAAACAATTCCAATTAATCATAATTGGGCTTCCTATATCTAGGAAATCATGAGAATACACCCCTTAGGAGGATTAAACATTTCAAAGGATGGTTATTTCATGATTCATAGCACATGGGTGGCCATTGTTCATGAATTTTCTACCAACTCAACATAGATGAACCTATGGGAATCCCTAACAGGCCAGATTATAACTAATTCAATTAACCAATTAAAATTTGGGGCAGCACTGGAATGTCCTATGGGAAAGTGGCTTAAAAAGGAACCAACACATGAGGATTTTGTATTGAACACCTAACATAGATCAACATTAGAGTGATAATCCAGTATCGACTCCTGATTTGACTCATAATAGAAGAAAAATAAAGAACTGGTGAAGATATTGAAATTAGGGCATGTAATTTTAAATCCAATAAACACGTCTGATATCAATAATATCATAGAATGGATACAAATTTATCTTGGTATGACCATTATGAATCCTATGATATGTTCCATGCTTGAATCAGAGATCAAACATAGAAACCTCCTAAAAACCATAAATATTTTCAAATGGTTTCTCTAAAGAACATTCGTTGTAGTACATGAGATGAAATGAGATACTAAGATTAAATAATATTTAATTTAATTCAAAAAATAAAATTTCTCCCCAAAAAATCAGAGGTCACACATTTTATTTGCAAAGTTAGAAAAATAGTGCACCCAAATGTATGGTCTTATATTGATAGAGGGAACCCCACAGGGTATCCTCACATAGTTTTATTAACCATGCCAAAACTATGAAAATATCCTCTCCTAAAAACTGTCTCAATTGCAGACCTCGCCACAGGGCTGTGTGGACAATTCTTCATGGTTTAGGCTAATCATGTCAACAATACCTTCTCTTGTTCTATCCTTGCTTTGTTTGATCAAATTTTGTGACCTTCCCCTTATGTTTTTCACTAACCATGTGCCCAACATGAATCACCTCAAAACATGGGTTATCGGCTCCAAAAAGATGCAAAAACCCCCCAATAACTCTAATACCTCAAAGGGAATTCACATCATACAATATTAAATCATTAAAACTAAAAATTCACAGATCTAAATATCATAAAAAACCTAGGTTATTACATTCCCAAATGATTATGTGAATTTTAAAAACATGTTTAACGTGAGTTTCTAACCTACTGTGCAACTAGTCCAACTGTCTTGCACTTGTTATTGATTTATTCTACATAAATATAGAGTTTTCAAGGCTATTACCCCTAGGTACATATATTCTAGATCCATCCCACTTGTAGTGTCCAGATAGGGATGAATTTATAGGAAACCAATTTCTATATCCATTACCAAAATTCCCATAAATTTTCATATAGATTAACTCATCCTCAGTCATATCCTTAAACACATACAACAAAATATCCTAAGAAATATCTCAAAGGATCTCAATATTTTTTTCTCATACTATTTTGTATTTGTTGAATAAACATATCATCTGATACCAACATTGAAAACCTACGCTTTTCCAATATGAATATTACATCATTTTAGATGAATGTTCATTACTTTACACAAAAAAAATCAGGAGGTCCATAAAACTATTGTGCATTAATTATCATGGAAAACTAACATCTATTCCAGTGAAATATATTCAATCTCTCCAACAAAGATCATCCCCTTTGGAAACCCTACAAAAAATCATACTTCATTACCTCTAGCATGGAGAAATAAGAAAAGGATGAGCTCGTGTGCCTAGTAAGAGTAAATATGTAATTTTTTAATTTATGATCTTATTTAAGAATAAGATAATAATATGGGTATGTGAGCATGATCACAACATTCAATTTTCACACCAAACCTATCATGGGTCATAAACATGAGTCATGGAATAAAACATTAAAAATTATAAATACATAAATCTTATGAATGAAAATTCATCATAACTGAATCATGAAATATTAGTTCATATCATAAATGTGTGTGGAATCATCATAATTATAGAATAACATGAAATATGTCATGGTTAGATACCAAGAATCTCATATAATTCATTCTTAACTATTTCACCTAGTAGATCAAGAACATCAACTTGTTTCCCATCATGGATCAAGCACATCCACTTGTTTCCCCATTCTGACTAAGAAAATACACTTTTTTACCTAAGGGATCAAGAACATTGAATTATTTCTCCTAACTATAATATGAGATATCCTTCATTACCAAAATTAATAGAAGGATATATAGATCCAACCCATCATATTATAAAAACTATATGTATTTGTGTAACAATACCATAAATCATTCTCCATCTGTGAACCCATGTAAGGAACTGAGTTTCATAAACATTTCATCGTATCATAAATCTTGTAAAAAATAGTTTTAATAAATATCATTCCATAATAAAAATGAAATATTCATAGTATGAATAAAAATGGAATATTTGGGTATTATCCCTAGTAAATCATGATTAATTTTAAAAAATGTAACCTTAGATGATTTTTTTTCAAAAATCAATTGAAATAATTCATAATAAAATTATATCTTTTCCATTATGAAATAATTTCTATAAAGAGGAACATAATTATAAATGAAAAAAATAAATGAAAATTATAAGATATTAATGGATGATTCAAAGAATTGTGGTGTCATGATTTTGGGGAAATCAACTGATGATGTAAAAGTTAAAAAAATTACTTACATATTTCTATCATAAAATTAATAGATAGCCTTGTTTATAAAATGAAAAATATATTATTTTAAAACTTTTTTTAAAAAAATATCTAATATGGGTAAAAATGATGTAACAAATTTTAACACCTATTTGAAAACGTTTTTAGAAAACCAAGACATGGTAGATAATTGGTCTCCAATGGAAACATAAATAGAAACAATCTCGATTAATAATGAGATTGTTAAATAAAACCTTACCACTTTATAATCAGTTGAATTTCATGCCCAATAAATTAATTAAAATTATATGGAAATGTGAATATAATAAATTTCATTATAATACTCATAAAATACATTTATTAGTAGAATCTACACAATATAAAATAAACATGTGGTTTATATGGTGCGTGTCCTACCGAAATAAATGTGGAAAAAAATACACTTCTTAATGTAATGATTTTATTAATACACATTGAAACCTACTATATAATAAATATACATTTATCATACATATACCAATGAACATTTTAACAAAAACACACACATAGATATATATATATATATCGTACCATATATTATTTTTCTATGACTTTATATTCAATGATAAAGTTATGTTTCCGGTAATAACTGCTTTGATTTTTATACAAGTTTTGACTTCTTATTCAGGATCCTCTTACCTTTATTGGGACATACTCACATCCCTAATGATTGAATTGATTTAAATAGTGTATATATTCATTCTATATTTATTTATGACGATTCATAAAAGATAGTGGTATAAAATAAAATACACAATTCAATAAAATGCTAAGTCATACGTACGCATAAGCACTATTTTTTTCATTTTGGTTTAAAAGAAATAAAAATATATGTGATGTTATCATTAAAGAACATTTTTAGTTAATATATATCACATATTTTTATTTAATCCATTCATAATAAATTCCATGATCTTAGTGAATGAATGACATTGCTTCACGATACTGTAGTCTGTCATAAACACTAACGACATTAACATATTCCCACAAAATAAAAAACATTAACGTATGTGTGATATAACAATTCCAAAACCATAATATAATCATAAAAATATTATATATCAGATATAAAATATTAATAAATCAGTATTCCTAACCTTAATAGGTGGTAATGGAAGAAAAAATATCATCAGTTCGCGAGGAGGTACTCCATCATACATAAGAATAATAATTGTGTATCCAATTTGATGGATGTGTGTAATGTTTTAGGTAGTACCCTTTACATAATAAAATATCATTATATTAGGGATACATTATATATATATATTTAAAATAATTTAATAGAATATATGGAAATTAAGGAATAAATAAAACAAAAATGATTGTTGATGATCGTTACATCTTTTATGGGAATATCCTTTTGGTTTTCGAAAATCACATGATTGGCTAGATTTTGGAAAAAAATATGGAATCATGGATTAATGGAGGGAAACTATGAAGAGTTTGGTATTTTTTTTGTAGTTTATTTTATGTTTTAATAATAAAGAACAAGAGGTTCCCTTATATGATTGTGTTGAGGGGTACTTTTGGAATTTATGAAAATATTAATTTATAATAACTTCCATATCAACTAAAATATCACCAAATAGACATAGATTATATAATAATATAATATAAGGTCTTAATATCATCATGAAATATATTTTATAAAAGTAATGGTGTAATGTTAAAATATATCATTTTCAATAACCCATAGATAGTGTATTTTAATTTAATCTTTTATTCACAAATTTTTCAATATTAAAAAGTTGATATTCATATATATAAGGTGTTAATTTATCCCTAAATGGAACATTTATTATATTTTTACCATTATTTATCTATTATATTTTTCTATGGTATTTAAATAATTTTAAAAAAATATTATTTTCATAAAATATCAGTACTATATGTATTGACACTATTCATTACAAGGACGTTAATAAATTCAATACAGTAAGATAACTACATAAAACACTTCAGACACTGAAAATATTTCATAATAAACTATATAATTTTTGGATAACTTTAATTAGTTTAAATTATATTTCTTTTAATATTTATAATATCATTTAATTGAGTTTTTTATTAATTGAATAATTATTCCATCATCATTGTATAATTATTTTTTAAAACTATGTATTCAAATAATAATTAAAAATAAATTTCCATGATGTATATAAACCTTTTAGATTATATATTAATTCTTATAGTTGATCAAATCATATATTTAATGCCATATTAAACATATTATACTTAATAAATGTAAGAGTGTCTCAAGTTCCCACTCCCTTTGATTTTAATAATATATAATTAATTTTCATGGAAAAATGTTAATTAAATAATTAAATTTTGAAAAATTGGTATTAAAAGTTTAACTAACTTCATTCAATAAGTTTTTTTTCAAGCATTAAGGTCATTTTATAGTCCTTATCACTTTCATTTTAGTCTAAATTACATAATTTACACTTTACCATGGTAAAAAAATACTAAAGTTACTATTAATATTGGAAACAAATAAAATATACACATTTAATAAATTACTAATTTCATAATAAAAATATATAATAAATTTTTATTCATTTAAAACACATAATGGAGTAAAATTAATTTAATTTTAATCACATAGACGGGGCAAGAAAGTTTGTTTTTAAAATGAAAATGTTCCATAGTTTACTATTTTTTATATCTAAATTCAATATAAAAATGACTCCAATGATGTAAAAGGAATTAATGTATGTATAATTTAACTCAATTATATTTTAAAAAATATTTAAAAATGTCATTTTCATTATATTTTATTTACATAAAATGGATCTCTTCAATTAAAATTTAATATTTTTTACTATTCATTAGAAAAATAATCTTCTTAGAAAAATACTAAAAATTCACCGTAAGATAATATTCATAATCCATTTTTTAAAAAAATGGATATTTTTCATATAATTTTTTAGATGTTTCAAATTTTCATAATAAAATAAGTGCACGATTAAAATGTGATTAAACAAATTAAAATAAAATATAGTTTTTATATATACAACTGGATTAATTTTTTTCTTCAACCTTGCTCCTCTTTTCATTTTTTCTCTTACTGGTACAAGCTCTTTGTACCTCATGTAATCACCTGTCTTTGACATTTTTATTAATAAATTTGGGAGTCCTTTGTGCCTTTCAGTTAACAGGATTTATTTTAATGTCATGTCTAGAAAAAAATATTATTATTGTTAAAAATTATATTTAATATTATATATATATATATAATTAATATAAAATTAATTTCATTCGGTTATTTTATATCTATAAATCACCCTTGTTCATATTTAAACAATTTTTCAGAAACAAATTGCATTTTATTTACAAAAGGGGTTTTCATGTGTAAAAAAGTGTTTAAGCATTCAATGAAATCTGTCCATACCCACCATTATAGAGGCTAGAATATAATTTTATTATTTAAATAATTAAAATAGTAAATTATAGTTTTACTGAAACATAATGTTCTATATAATGTGAGAAAAGATAGTGTTTCGTTTACTAAATTAAATCAAATAAGTCAAATTATATAGAAATATATATTCCATAAAAATATAAGTTTTTTATTTGAATAATCTTACATAAACATTAATTATAGATTTTATATGCTCAGATGCCCCATGAAATCCTTCTTCAATGATTATCTCATCCCCATAAACATCAACACTAATAACAATACCTTTATCCATATATTTAGAAGAAGGAATAGTTTAAATCTCGCCCCTCTTCTCCTACAAAAATATAGGGAGGGGAAGGGAAAGTGTTAAAATATGATAGTAAGAGGAAAAATATAATCTAGATAAGATATTATATTATATATCCACTGAAATATATAGGTAAACCATTGCTACCTTCATTTCTCGCACCGTGTCAGATAAATTTTTCATTCCCATTAATTAATGAATGGATGAATCCATATCCCCATAATGTGAATAGTTTGTTACATGTCTTCTTGGAATGAGATATGTTTAGAAATGGTTATTAGCCTATATCCAGTAACATCAATATTATCATCTTAAAGCACCCCATGATTTTTTCAGCAGCATATTTAATATTAAAATATAAATATCTACAGGTATTGTGAAATGATGCAAGTAGAGGGATAAATAATGTAGATAAGGAAAATTTTGTAAGTGGGGTAGGATCAAGTCCCTACACCCATTTTCATGCAATCTCTTGATATAATCCCCTTGTACTGGGGTTCTTTTGAAGACACAATTATAAAGAAGAAAAAATATCACTAGGTTTACGTGGAACTGGAAAATATGTGACATAGGGACCTTGTGACAAACTACATATATCATTAATCTCATATCATTATGGTTGATTCATTTCAATTGCTCAATTTAAAAATATTAATTTATTATGGAGTTTATTAATGGAGGCTTTAAGGTTATAGATGTAATCTTTAACTAAATATGGAAAATATGCATATGATATCCTTTTTGGTAAGGATATGCCACTATAACTATTTAACATGACTTCATTATCCTAAAGGATGATACAAATATCATAAATAGGCAATTAATTCGTCCATATGTCTCACTTACTGCAAGACATAAGATACGTAGCGTTTTTGGGGATGGAAAACTTTGGAGGTGGGTCAAAATATTATACCATTGGGGTGTAATCAGTACTTTATAGGGCTAGATCCTAGATCCTAAACCACATATTCTACACCTAAAAAAATAGAGGATTACATGGTTTAATCCCATTTTCAGACCGAACATCCTAAGTCACATGCTCCTCATCCACTCCAAATTTATCTATGGGAATAAACTAAAAAATTGATATTATCTTTACCATTTAACCATTTTTGTATGAGCAAAACCATGATTCAACATAATAATTCTCAAGAATGAGACTCGTATATATGGAATGAATTTTAATATAATATCATTTATCTATCGATGTTACGATCTACCAAATTTTATGAGTATCCGCTATTTGTTTTTAATGGCGTGAGTTGTTGGTTGATGGAGGTAACCTCTTTTAAAAAACATGGAATTGAAGTGGAAATCAACAGGGTCAATCAACCTCATCGATCATCTTTCCATTAATTCTAGATACTATAATACTTTCCCTTAAGTAAATATGGAATCCTTATCATGTTTTAATACCTGATGCATCATTGATCATGGTACCAATATCAAAATAATAAGGGTTGAAAAAAAAAATCATGATGGTTGAGGATTTTCATCACATCACCTAAACCAATTGTTAATGGATTCACCCCACTTATACACTATGTTTATGGAATTAATTGAGCATTTGGAATTCCCTTGGAATTTATAAATTCATAAACTACATGATAGATTCTAACCATCCTTAAAAACGTTTGAAGTGGACTACGATCCTGTAGGAAGGCTCCCTCTGCTAATTCAATCTAGTAGATGGTATATTTTTTCTAGTATTAGGACTTTCAAGTTAATGTGTCTCATAGTCATCAACATTTTTACTATCACAAAAGATTCAAATCTTACACATGTTCATGATTTAGATACTAATAGAGAAAATACACTAAAAAAATTGAATGAAAATATTCCAGTTGAACCAATGAGTCAACATCAAGTGAAAATTTATCACCCTAATTATTGAAGTGACCTTCCTCAAGAATGCATAAATAAGTGTCGACATACATCTAATTTTATCAGGTGGGACACATTTTTGTTCTCTTATTACGAGGTTAATGGCCATTTGGTGTGGGAATGACTGGAATATGGTCAGAAAAAGGTATATCTAAAATGGGATAGGGCTAGAGCACTTGAATATTCTTAAGTATGTTGAGTATTTCCCCGGAAATAGAAGGAGATATCATAGGGAAACCCCATACCGAAAATTTAGTGAGATTATAATCAAACATATCACCCTTTATGGATTCAACCATGATCATCTAGACATCCTAGAGGAAAATTTTGAATTACTAGTGCAACAAGTAAAATGTGTTTGTATCTAGGATCCAACAATTTTGCTGTTGTGGGATAGTGGATATGATTGCTTGAGAAAAATTCTACATGATTTAGAAAACTAATTAAAGTCCAATGAAATTAAACTCATCCTTAAACCATTCACTTCTCTAGAAATCCTAAATGGTCCATCCCCACTCCAAACTGAATAATCCACCGGGATGAAGATCCCATTTTGATACTCATCCTTTCATATCATTGATCATAGATTTCCTCATAGTGTAATTATATCAATAGTTATTTGATTCTACTTCACATACAATTTCATCTAATATTAAGAGGTATAATTCATAACAATACCCTAACAGTTGGTCCCTAAGACAAAATTATGATATGACAAGATAATTTATTAGGGTGTGTTACTGCACTTGATTATCCAAGACAATGCATGATTTTTTTGATATTGTGTTAGGATAAGGACAAATTGTAGAAACCCAAAACCAAAATAGGTAGCCTATCTAAAATGAGGTACTATCTGAGCCAAAGACCCATATTTCATGCTGAAACATGATGATGTCGCAAGATATCATGATTGGTGTTATTGTAAATTATTTAAATCCTAGAATTCCTCTTTTCATCTACAACAGAACTACTTGATTAAGAAAGAACCATCAAATATATTCTATAAATTTAAAAAAAAGGAAATATTGAATTCTATAAATAAAAAAAATACCCCCTTCATAGAAAATTATGATGAAATAAATGTCATCATATGCATGACATTAATCCCTTCAAGTGTTATTTATAATAATTTATTACTATGAATGAATTATTCAACTTCATAGTAAAATGGATATTTTGAAAATAGAAATACCAATTCATAGATGTGATCCATCACTGTCTATAAATGGCCATCATCAAAGGAAATTATATGTGAATAGGGATGCTATGTTGTCAAGCTCAGACAAGACAAAAAATAACTTGATTCAAAATTTAAAAAATCTGATATGTTTGACACTAAATTTATAGGTGTTCCCCCTTTTTTAGGACCACATGGACCCCAAAGTGCATTAATTAGGGCCAATTTCTTCCTCGTAATAGACTCATATTCATAACGATCAGACCCTATTCTGATTAGGGGATTTGTTTTGGGTATGTAAGTGTATGCATAGATGATCAAAGTGATTTTATGCATCTGAAAGGGTTAGATTAAGATCAATTGATGAATTTCATGATGATGAAAATTATTAGGTAACTAGAGCCACAATGGAACCCATATTCCACATAGGATTTATTCTTTTTGAATATTCTCTCCGAATAGTTTTCCTCTTATTGATTTTTATTTCCTCACACACAAATATAAATTCAATGGAAATTCAAGGCATTAATTTTAAACCCCCCGAAGATGAGAATAAAATTACTTGATGAGGATTGATTTCAAGGCCCAAACCAAAATATATTTTTATAGGTTGAGGAATCACATTTTTTCTCATTAATAAAAATCACATTTGTGCGATGGGTATCATTCTCTTAGAATCCCACTAACCAAAATAACCCTTGGGTAGTGTTTTTCAATTTCCTCCTTTCAAATAGAAAATAGGTATATCCAAACTAAAAACCCCCAAAAAGGGACTGATGAAATAGGTGGGACACACAGGTGGAGAAACTAGGGGAGATATATCAAGAAAGAAATTTATGTAGGTAAAAATTAAACTCATATTTCAAAATAAAAAATGGAATAATAATTGGTCCTCATAGAAAAGTTGTGTTCTATATAGAAAAAAAAATCATTGCTAGAAGACATCATCATTAAAAAGCCTTTTACAAATAGCTGTCAAAAAAGTGTACTCTTTATTGACCATCCATCCACATAGGAAATTTCTTTTAATACCATCATTATATGAACAATATGTATAATAATTCATTGTAGACCATCATCCCATATAGAAAACATTATACATTTTAGGTTCATGTAGTCATGGTACCCCTATACATAGATTTCAATCCTTATATTGGATCCTCAATTTTTTTTCAAAAACCCCACTTAATAAACCTATTCTATGAATCACTAATACCTAAATGGACCCCTTCACAAACCATTCAGACATGAACACTTTCAAAGACTCTAGATGTGATTGGAGAACACTAACAAGTCCCCAAAATCAAACATTTCCATTTTAATGAGGTCACAATGGTGACCTACCTAATAAGGAGGGATATTCAGAATGTTATAAATCATAAATTCTTATAGTAATTGAAGTCTCATCATTGGGTATGGTCGCAAGCGTATCCCTAGCATGGGTAGTTTCATTTATGTTCCTTTGGGTGGGAGTTTTCATCTATTCCTTATAGCCCTAAACATGTCCATCATTGGATGAAGGAGATCGTTTAGTATACCATATCTTCCTCATTCCCTTGTATATCACATCGAGTAGGACACATGTGTTCTTATAGGTAATTAATGATCTAGAAATTCACATGATCCAATACTTCTCACAGAAGTAGATTCCTCTTTCAGATCTCTCCCTCACCTTTTAGTAATTAGGCCTCCACTATAGGTGTCAGACCTAAACTTTTCTAACTATGGTGGATTTTATTCTCATACAAATTGGATAGTAGGAATCATATTAAATGACCAATACATGTAATCCAAACTGACCATAGTATTATCTGGTCTATACTCGTAGTTGATAAATATCCAGACTAAGAGGCTATACCCCATCCAAGCCCTGTGGGATGCCTCTGCATTAGTTCAACACCTTATCTTTACTAGAAACCATTCTCCTAGACATCCATTTTGTATGAAATTAAATATCATAGTATGGTTCTCTTCACCTGAACATAAAATGTATTTTTTCTCTAATTAAGTATCACTGAACTATGTGGTGTTTGTTTCCTTACATAAGAATTTGTAGGAATCCCATCTCATATTCCCAATCCTAATGTCACAACCACTCTGATATCCAAGGAATATCATTAATTATAGAGTTATCCACAATGTGTTTTAAAATTAGAAATGTAATAATAAAATAAAGAACAATCTCTATTTCATTTAAAAAATGGTTCTATTGATGGACATCCTCAGATACATACATTGGTATCCATTGATTATGAAACATGAATAAATACAGATTATTCTATTATCAATAAATTAAAATAAATAAATAGAAATATATGTTCAACCTATTTTATATTTTATATTTAATAACTTCTTTTTGAATATTTAATAAATCTATAATGGAGTCCTTGAGTAAGAAATAATTCCCCCCAAAAGGGTGTGATGATCATGATCTCTCATCTGCTCGACCAAATAATTTTCTATGATGTCATTGGAAAACTCCATGTGACCAAATACCTTTGGAATGATGGTCCACATACTCTATAAAAGAGGGTGTTCATGAAATTATTTATAAATGTTTTAAATATCGTTACCCTTAAATAGTAAAAAACATTACTATGATAGTAATAATCAAATTGGCTAAGAAGGGCTTATGAAAATAGATAATGATGGAATAATTATCTCAAATTGTCTAAATTTAATTATATGATGTTATTTAGACCCATAAACTTCTTATATTAAAATTATATGAGTTTGGATCCAATTTTATAAGAAAATTAATTTATATTACTTTTTTATTTTAAGTAATTCCATGGAGTTCCCTTCCCTCAGATATAAAATGGAACCTCCTATCATCTTTTATTCACACATAAAAAGAATGTTGGTTTGTAAGATACTATAATTAATACATTTCTTAAATTCATCCATGTGTCTTAAGTGCCATTTTTTTATTAGTAATACTACCTAGTAATGTTATTGGTGTAAATATTAAGAGGTTTTACAGAGAAAATGTGCAGTTCTTAACCCACCAATGTCAGGTTCTTTCTTCTTCTACGTCCATAAAAAATTGTTTAATCCTAATGAAATAAAAACACTTGTGTATTTAATTTACTAATATGTTTTAATTTGATGGTATGACCTATAACTACATCTATTTCAATCAATTTTTAAGGAAAACAATCACTAATCCTAATGGAGGACTATCACCTCAGGAACTAATGTAATTCATTTTCCATCACCAAATCTCATAGAAATTTATAAATACGGGTTTCATTTAAATATATTATATTGAGGAAATATTTATATATTTATATAATTCATATATCATATAATTTATTATAATTCCATTAATTTAAGAATGATAAGTGGTGTATTCATTTTTCATCCCATATTCACAAGACATCAATATATACGTGCATTTAACCAAACAATATAGGATTTATGATATAATGAACATTATAGAAATAAAAAATAATGTTTACATTCTTCCCATAATGATTGTTGGAAAATAGAAATGTTACTTACAAAAACATAAAACATATTGTCTTTTTCATTTTAACATAGATCATTTTTCATATCCATCATTCATTATTTTCTTTAAAAGAATAAATGATGTAAAAAAATTATAATTATGTAATTATTATGAATGTAGATATGATGAAATAATGCACTCCTTAATGATAATCAACTAGAAAATGTGATTTCGTACATATGGGAAGAATAAAATCAAAACATCATATATAAAAAAAATTGATTAAGTAATTTAATATAAAACTGCATTAAATAAAATAAAAGGAATAATAAACATTAAAATGGTTCTTAATAATGAATATATTTAACATTAATTTATTATTTGGAAAAATAATGAATGTATGTGATGATCTTGAATCACAGGAAGGTACCTTTATTTTAAAATCTTATGTTAGTGTTTCCCATCCAAATATTTTTCTTTAATACCCATTTTCATCATAAAGTTTGAAGAAAAATAAAAAGTGGGCTTCACTGGTTAAAAATGAAAATTTTTACCATATTTGAGTTTTTTTCAAAATATTAAAAAGGAAACATTTTATGGTTTTTCATAATGGAAAATTTTTCACAAAACCAAATTGGAAATGTTTTCAAGATTTATTTTTTAAATATTTTTTTTCCACATAAGAATTCTAAAAATAATTTTATTGATGTTTTTATGGAAATAATAGAATTATAAATTAAATTGTATAGAACATTTAAAATATTCAAAAATGTTATTTTAAATGAATCTTTTTACATAATTTTTTGACAAAAAGGAAAAAGAATCTTTTATTTGAAATATATGTTGTCAACAGGTTTTACGACCTCCATAACTATTAATTGATGACTGGATTATTTTATAATAATTCATTTTTTCTTTAAAAAAAACCCGAATTTTCTTGTATTGTAGGTATTTATATTTTTTTAAATTCATTTTTTAAATTATGGGGTATTTCAACACATAGTGTTTTCCTTAAAGGTTTAAAAAATAATTTTGAAGGGTTTTATGATGAAATAGGGAAATGATAATATGTTTTATTCGTGATTTGATCATTTATAATTAAATAAGATGAAAAAGTGATACTTATCCAACTTATATGATGGGGGATCTTTTTACATATTTTACGGTGGGTGACCTGAATACAACATATTTGATTGGTGATCCAAATACTTCTAATATGATGGGTAAGCCCCATTATACCCTTCGATGCATGCGATAATGTTCCATGCCTTTTAATAAATATTTCGATGCTTGGGATAAAGTTCTGTGCCTTTTAATAAATATGGGTGGAGTAAACTAGTGTGATTTATCATATATATTGAATTGTTATATGGTAATTTCTAAGACATATTATGAATATAATTCTATATGTCACCTAAAATGGGTTTCTATTTTCCACCAGGGGGTTTTAATGATTTCCATCAAGAAAAAATCTTACTGAATTTCATTTGGAAAACATTATTTTTTCTATTTTAAGGCATATTTTGATAAAGGTATGTTTTTATTGATTTTATATTTATATCAATGTACACATATATCAATAATATTCATGTCCCTTACTAAGGTTTTTGTGCTCATCACATGATTTAAATTTTTTTTTCACATGGTTTAATGATGGATATGAATAAAGAAGTAGTCATGTTGAAAGTTATGAAGGCTTTTAATTTTAAGAAAATCATAGGAAAATATTATATGTTTTTAAAAACTGTTATTAATTACAATATTATTATATGTAAAATATGGGGTTTTATGTCCGATTTATTTTAAAATTCGCTAAAACTCTACACTATAATGTTCCTTGGAAGGTAAGAAACATAGGTCTTGACTCAAAAAATTAGGAATATGAAATTTTTTAATGTTGTCTCTTTATAGTTAGTATAATAGGAATGTTTTAAGAAACTTTTATCTTTAGGATAATATTAATAAAAACCATGTGGATGATTGTACATTATGGTTAAGTTAATAATATATAGGATTTAATGATAAAAATGTTAGTTCATATAACTTATGTCTATTCAGAATGTTTTTCTATAGAGGAAATAAAGAATATTGAGTAATAAGTTATCAAGAGGGAAATCTAATTCCAAAATAGAATCCCAGAATAATTTGAATTGAAAATAAAAAATTTGTATTAATGATAGCACCATTTAAGCGTTATATAATTGGTGGTGGCATATATTTTGAGAGAAGTCTAATTTAAAATAGACTAGTATGGTGATAGTTGAGGATATCATGAAAAATAAACCTATATATTTTGGTGGATCATTTGATCTAGTGGTATCTATAGGGTGGATCAATGCTCTAGAACTTATACATCAAATCAAAATATGCTCAGAATATAGAAAGGTAATTATATCCATTAATCATTTTGAATGTATAGTTTACTGGTCATAGTCAGAGGTTAAAAATACTGGATATATAAATATCAATGAGATAGATTATATGTAATGAGATACATTTTTGAATATTGTTGAGGATAAATATTTCTGTACAGTTGTTCATATTATGATGGAGAAACAAATTGTAGAAGGGATGAAAACAAAATTAAATTCCATCTAGAGTGTATGATTGAAGTTTTATAGAAGTGTCTAGGTAAATAACTAATTTTTATAGGGACCATTATAAGAAACATAATAAATTTTACTCTATATTAAAAGCATCTTTACCAAAAGGGTTTAGCTGTACATAAATTTAAAAATAATGAGAAATTTTTTCATTATTCTATGAATATTGATATGGATTTATCCAACACTTATTTTACTCAAGATAAAAAAATGATAAAATCTCAAGGTGGAATGAAATAGAGAATTTATCAACAAAAAATTATGTAAATAATCCCCCAAAAGATTCAAGATCCAGTAAATGTTATTTTTAGGTATGTTTGTTATGACCTGGAAAATGTTACTAGTTTGGTTTGATTGATCACTAGGCCCGTGGAAAAAATAAAAACATTCATGAGAAATCCTAGAATAGGGTAATAGATAACCTCAAAATAATGATATGTTTAAATTGAAATGAGTTGTGGTGAATATGATAAGGTGTTTCTGAAGATAGTTACTCAGGGTGGGGGACATCGTTATATGAATCAAAATGGGGTGAAAAAATCATTTTTTACTAATACTATGGTTAATGTTGGTCCATATAATGATGTGTTTATATGAATGATACTTATTAATTATAATTATAAAAATATATTATTTCACTCTATATCATTAAATTCAATCCATTTTTTATGTTTGAATTAAAAATGGGGTATCACTTCATGAAAACAACATAGAAAAAATAGTGAATAATCTAGGCGGAAATACTTAAGTAGCTATGATTTATAAGAATATTCTTATTGTTAGTAGTGGGATAGTCTTTCCTATAAATCTTATTGAACATAACATTATATAGTTTTATATTATTTTTGTAATGATTTGGTTTTATTTTTATAATACTATGAAATATTTAAATCCTAATAAAGGTAAATTCAATGATTCCATGCCTTTTATAACCTACCAAGAAGCTAAAAAAATAATTAAACATGGCAGTGAATATTTTAATGTTCATGTTGTTTAAAATAATAGAATAGTTAAAATTGGTGTTGTTCTAGTAGTAAATCAGTATTCTAATGTATTTCTAGATTATTTTCTTGGAGTTATTCCTGATTGGGATGTTGATTTTACTATTGATTAAAGGCCTAATGCTATGACAATATTAAAAACCCCTTATCAAATGGATCGTGTAAAATAATAAGAATTAAAAACATAGTTATAAATGTTTCTATACTAACATTACTATGAGGGATCCTATTTTATTTTATAAAAATAAATGTGGGTGAATGAGAATTTACATTGATAATTGAGCCTTGAATAATTGTACTATTAAAAAATGAATCATTTTCCTCATATAGAACACTTTTTTGATAATCTTAATGTTTAAAATTAATTTTAAATGATTAATCATAGGTTAGAGTACCATACATTGAAAGAAAAGGAGGAATATATCTTAAATAAATTTTCTCATTAAATATATGGGAATCATGTGATTATAGTTATTCCCTTTGGGTTCTCTAAGGCACCAGTTTTATTCATGGGTATAATGAATTGTGTTTCCAATGACATTTATGATAAATTTATTATTTTGTTTATTGATGATATATTTGTATGTTATAAAATTTATAAGTATCATTAAATATTACTAAGGATTATTTTCATACCTTAAAAAAGATAATATATATAAAAAATTTAGTAACTATGAATTTTTGTTGCCACAAATTTCATTACTTTGGTATATTGTTTCTCAAATTGAAAAAACTATTTACCCTACTAAAAATAAATTTTTTTATTGAA
This sequence comes from Viscum album, assembly GCA_963277665.1. NCBI lineage: Eukaryota > Viridiplantae > Streptophyta > Magnoliopsida > Santalales > Viscaceae > Viscum > Viscum album. Next base: position 1,299,741,387 of record OY728136.1, read on the forward strand.
TAGAAAATACCAAAAACTTTCATAGAGATCTATATTCTTATAGATTAGAGTGTTACTATCATTGTCTTGTAGAAATTTTTTCTCAATTATCTTTCCCACAAACTAAGTTAACATGAAAAGGGGGTGAAACTAATCTTTGAAAAGAATGTGATGATTATTTTCTGGAACTAAAAATAAGATTATAGAATTTTCTATTTTACAACTTACACTCAATGTATTGTACATTTTTCATCAACACTGATGATTCATTAACAAGAGTTCATTATTTTATATTGAATAATGATCAAGTACTTTCATATGCATTACAACAAGTAAATACACATTTTCTAAATTATCCTATACATTATCTGGAAGTAGATGATGTGGTATTTTCATTAAAAAATATGATGAATAATTTAAATGGAGTAAATATTGAATTTTATACTAATCATTAAATTTGAATTATATATTAATTCATAACGTGTTGAACATGAGGGATAGATTATGTACTACTAGAAAATGGACCTATACCCACAGTTTTGGGGAAATGTGTGGGTATAGGTCACCCTATCCCCACAGTTTTGGGCAAACTATGGGTATAGGAATTTTTGATACCATTTGCCCACGGTTTCCCCAAACCGTGGGCATAGGCTACCTTATACATAGGGTTTTCTCCAAAACATGGGTATAGGGTATCAAAAAAATTCTTATACCCACGGTTTTCCCAAAACCATTGGTATAGGGTGACCTATACCCACAGTTTTCCCCAAACCGTGGGTACAGTCATCAGATACAAAAACCTATACCCACAATTCTGACAAACCGTGGGTATAGGTTTCCCGTGTGTGCATGGGAAATTTATTTTTTCCGCGGGAACAAATAAAACTGGCGTGAGTTCTATACCCACAATTTATTTCTCTATACCCATGGTTTATATAAATATATTTAATAAAATATTTATATACATAGATATATGCGGTGATGGGGTAGTGGTAATGTGTCTTGTGAATAGAGAAGTGGTCGCAAGATCAAATCCCATGGGCCGCTATTTTGTAATATATGTTATACCCACAGTTTCCAAACCGTGGGTATAGAGTTATGACACGGTGGAAAAACCTATAACCATGGTTTTTCCAAACCATGGGTATAGTTCATGGATCTATATCGACACCACCAACGACCATGGTTCCCCAAACCGTGTGTATAACCTATACCCACAATTTTGGGGTCTATAGCCATAGTTTTGAACCGTGGGTAAAGGATCATTTTCCAGTAGTAATTGATGGAAATGATTAAAGATTATGAATGCATGATTCATTACCATCATAGAATATAAAAAAATGTGTTTTATTCTTTGAGTTAGTAAAATAAATATATATTAAACAAGTTACATTTAGAACATTCCCATTTGGTTAATGATATGATGAATTTTATGTTAGAAATTTTTCCTGATGGAACTGCATATGTTTTTTGTTACAGTGTCAATATAGTCTTCTCTAACAGAAAGTATTAAAAAATATCTGAAGATGGATCAATATTAATAAGAAAATCATGGAGTAATTTTATAATGGTAAGTTTATAGAGTCCACTATTTATGATGAATGTGTTATTGGTTTTGGAAAAATATAATTCATACCTTTTGTTTCATAGTTGATGAAATAATTAAGGAGTTAACCACATAGTTCCCCATATTATGTTCATCCTGGAATAAATAATATTTTATTAGAACATTTGGATTATTACTTATGGGATAAAATGAAATGTTATATTTCCAACATTACAAGTAAATTTTTGACATTTCATAGGTTATATTAGAATGAAAATTAATGAAGGGAATTCATTAATCATTCCAAATAGAAGACTAATAAGGAAAAAAAATATACATTGATTTCATAGTGGAAGTTTCATGGAAATAATGAGTTAGCAATGTAATTTGGGTTATATTTATCAACCTTATGAGTCTATACATTTCTTTCCAATAGTGATACTGTAATTTAAGATCATAATTCAGGATATTACCTCATGAAGAAAGACATGTTCTATAGAGTTCCTCTCTTAATTTTACCAGACCTTGATCTGTGTATCGATTTTAATTTTTGGTAATGAATTTATATGTTGTTGGGTACTAAAATATATTTTTGTTCACCTCTTCATCCTAAATATAATGGACTACTTGAGTGAAAAATTCCGACATTGGAAGATATGATTCTTTCTTATTTAATGTAATAATATTAAATTTGGGATCAATAACATTCATTGTTTGATTTTTATTATGGGAATTGTCTTCATTACACTATACAATTGGATAATTATGAAGCATTATATAGAAATAAATGGCAGACACCATCATTTTGTGATGAAGTATGTGAATGGAAACTAATGAGAGCAGATTTGGAAAAGGATATAGTTTATAATGTAAGGATGATTCCATTGACTGTTAATATGAATTAGAGGAGGAAGAAAAGTTATACCGATAACTGGATGATAGATACATATTTTACTGTAGGAAATGATGATTTTATTTTTTATATCAAATTGAAATAATATTATGCAATTTGGTAAAAAATAGGATATATTTCTATAGTTCAATAGACCATATAAAATACGAGAGAAATTTTGATCAGTTTCATGTTAGGTAGTTGTTCCTCAGTGTTTATCCCAGGTACACAACATATTTCATGTCTCAATGTTAAGGAAATATTTGAAAAATTCATCTCATGTTGTCATCCCAAATGTTGTTCAGTTAGAGGAGAACATTTCTTATGTGAAATATATTGTCATGGTTATTCGCCATTGAGAGAATGTCTTAAGGAATATGTTGATCATCAAGTTATGTTTTCGTGATAATCTATATGATTGAATATGGTACATGAGAATCTGAAAATTATATTTGTGAAAGATATCACCACTTGTTTACGAAATAAATAAAATTGTGAGGTCATGATTTACAAAAGGGTGTAAGAATATAACAACGCATGTAATTATAGAATACTTTTTTATATTTATTTATATTAATTATTTATATAGTTTTATCATTTTAAAAATTTTATGTAATTTTTAAATAAAAAAATCGTTTTATTAAAATAGTTTTCTATAATTTTTAGTTTAAAATTTTAATTTCAAAATAATATATATTAAATTAGACTAAATGAATTTAATTTTTTAAATCCTCTGGTAAATATTATCTTAGAGTGAATTTTTATGTTTTTTTTTAAAATGAATGATTTTCTAATGAATGGGGGGAAAATAGTGATTTTTCATTATAAACTATATTTTTAAAAACATTTAAATAGATAAATTTTTATTGAAAATTTTACAAAATTAAAATTAGTCCTTTTATATTGTAAATATTCCATTTATGTTCATTGGACTAAATTTAATTTTAGAAATTTTTATAAAACAATTTTCATTTAAAAATGATTTTTTCTAAAAAAAAGTTTTCATTTAGTTTTTTTAATCTCAAATTAATTTCTTCCAATAATAAAATTTTAATCTAAAATAATGGATTCCAAATTTGATATGATGAGATCTGAATTTTGTATATAGGTGAATTTCATTTTTTGTCATTATGAATATTAAATATATTAAATAATTATCAAATATTTAAAGTAAAATAATATAACTATGGTCAAAAATAATATAATAAGGGATAAATATTTACAAAACATATTCTTTTATACTACTGTATTAGTGATGAATTTCCTTTTCCATAATTTTATTTAAAATATTGGATTTTCTATCATTTTTTATTTTTAACTTTATAATATTAAAGAAATATAAAATTTCAAAAAATTCATTTTATTTATTTTAATATCTATAATATTTTATGATATCATTAGGATAAACATACATTAGGTTATAATTTTTAATTTGAATAATAAATTATCATTACTTGGTAATTTGTATCTAATTTTTAGTGGAGGGATAATTACATTAAGTCCATGAAAAATGATGACGGATTATTTATTAAAAAAATAGATAAATAAAGTAAATGATTTTATAAATATTAAATTTAGCATAATTCAAATCAATTATTGTATTATATGAAATTTTAAGATAAATATAACATTTTATGTAAGTTATAAGCTATTATATTCGAGTTACTTTTCAATAAATTTGTTTTCAGTACCAAATTAAATGGAATAGATCTAGAATGACATTAATGATATTTAATAATAATTAATATAGATTTATATGACTTAAAAATACTATTTTAAACGATTTTATTGGGATATAGCTAAAAATATCATCTGTGGTCTAATTAAGGGCTAGTATTCCTTTTATAATAATTATTTTGACCCTTAATAATTAAAAAAATATTATGGCGGTAATCTTCAAATGTGTAAACATGGGGTTGAAATATATATAAGGGTGAAACCAAAATAGAAATTTATCCAAATTGTATTGGATGAAATTATTTTTACCCATAATCATTCTATATTGCAATTATATCATTTCGAGGTATTTTTATGGAAAATTAATTTACAATAATTTAATATTTAATGAAATACCAATAGTTACCCTACCCACACTTATGAAATATTAAGTCATATAATATTTTATTCATAGTTAAAAAACATTTTTGTTTAATGATATACTACTCAAATACCTATCTTATATCTTCAAAGGATATTTTATTACCAAAATACCATCATAGGAATGATTTTTGTGTACACTATAAGATGTTTTCTGAAGAAGAGGTGTTGTTCTTAAACAAGCATTTTCATTTTATAAGTAATTATGTTACTTTAAAATTTCCTAAAAAATGATAAAACAATAACAAAATTATATTCGATAAACATTGATGTTTTTATATTGACTTAATACCCTATATACATATCTTATTTCATCAAATGGGAAATGAAACCATCGTCTCTGTGTATGACGAACTATCACCTCATGAACCAACATAATTTATTTTCCATTGAATCCACTAAAATATATTTATAATGTTGGGTTTATTCCTAATATATTATATTAATTACATATTTAACATTATGGAAAAGTAATAAATGATATATTTTATTAAATTTATATTCATTGTCAAATGATATTTTCATTAATGTGTTTGTTGTATTACCACCTCCACGAAGAAATCTGATTCATTTTCCATCACTACATCACATTTCTGCAATATGTATGTGTATTTAAAAAAATAATAAGTTATTTATGATACAATTATCATTATATAAAAAATGTTATACTTATATTATTTCCATAACAATCTTTTAAAAATGGAAACGTTACTCTTGTGTATGTAAATCCTACCATCTCCATGATTCTATCTTAGTTAATTCATTATATACATCATTAATGGTTTCTTTTTAAGGTATAATTCATGTATTAAAACATTAATTATTTAATTATTAATATTATTTAGAGGTTTAAAGAATGACCTCTTTGACAATTGTAAACCGATCATGGGGTTTTCTAACATATGGGTCGAACATCATCAAAACGTCTGATGTAGAATTAACTAATTATGAAATTTAGTTTAACAATGTATTAGTTAAATTAAAATAAAAAATAAACTCAAATAGGCTTCATAATAAAGTATATAATTTACCTATTTTTATTATTCAGGATTATAAGGAACATAAGTGATGATTCTTACCCAATGTAAGGGACATTATATTTTAAAAAAACCATCTTTTAATGTTTCTCTTCCCACTCATTTTTATAAATCCATGTTGTTTTAATTGTTTCATATAAAGAGTTTTTTATTGTTCAATTTTTTATAATGTTTATTTTTTACCATATTTTATTTTCATTACATTGTTTTAAAAAAATCATTTTTATAGGCTTACTTAATGTATACTTTAAATTAAACCTCATTTTAAATGATTTCAATAATTATTTCCTATATATTTTTTCCATTCAGTATTCATTAAATTATTTTATCAATGATTTTATATGTAAATAATTGACTTATAAAAGACTTTTTATTTTAAAAGTTTCTTTATTTAAAATGTTTTCAATTTGTAATTTTTTTGAAATATTTTGATGAAAAAAAGGAATTTTTTATTTTAACATATACACTTTAATGGAATTCCACATCGTTGTAAAAATTATTTGATGATTGGATTCCATTAAAAACATTAACAACTACTTCAATGAGAACCCCTCTTGCCAATTATTCTTGATAATTTGGTGGTGAAAATTTGGTTTTAAAAAGAATGGGTATATTAATACATGAATGAGTTATTCCTATGTTATTAAAAGAGTATTTAAGTATTTAATGATGAAAAGGTGCAAGGTAAAAAATTTTAATTAAAAATTTTGTGCATGATAACTATATTTTTTGAATTGGTTATCCCAAAATTTATTTTATTTTTTGTGATCCCATTAATGCTTATAAGACTTGTGAGCCTGAAATAGCTAATATTATTGGTGATCCTAGTACAAAATGTATGGTATGTGAGCCCCATTATATCTCTACAATGCATTGTGAAATGTTAATTATCTTCAAATTCAATAATTTAGGAGTCAACCAATGTGGTTTTTCTTATAGATTTAGCTGGGATTTATTTATTTTTGACATAAGTTGTGAATTTTATGCTCTAAGTCACATAAAAGGGTTTATATTTTGTTTCTATGTGGTTTAAATGTTTAATTCTATAAAATTTGTTTTTATGTGGACATTATTTAATTCATATTGTCAATCAATATTGTGATAATGGAAAACATTTCATGTGTTTTTATAATTTTCCTTGGAATAATGGATATCATCTTTTTTATTTCCATTACTCATCATTTTTGAAATCATCACATGTTTTGAAATTATTTTAGTAGGGATTAAGGACAGTTAAGAATAAATAAGAATTAATGTTTAATTCCATGAATATTTTTCATGAAAATAATCATTTTTCCCATTTTATATGTGTTATTTTTTTTAAAAAATTAATAATATATAAAAGTTTCCATATTGTATTGTTTGGGATGGTAGTACAAGGGTTTTGACCACATTCTCTAAAACAATAAACCATAAAGACCATAAAAATTTATGAATGTGAAATCATGACTTAAAAATCATTAATATTAATTTTTTTAGGGAAGTGACCTTATGATTTTATTGTTTTATAAAAAATATATTTTCTTATTTAATTGAAGATATGTTTTTTTAAATATAATTCATCATTTTCTCTAATGGTTATTCTAAATTCCAACTGCCATGTTACTATTCTAACTATTTCATTACTATTTCAATGGTCATGATTCAAATGGTTATATATCTAATTTTTAGTTTTCATAATTGTGTTGTTCATTCTATAAAAACCACTAATTTCCTTTTTCTATGATTTAATATAATCTTCACTTATGGATATTTTAATTTATTTAAAAATTTCCCATATTACATCTAAAATATCATTTAATTTTTTACATTTAAATAACTTCTATGATAAATCATGGAGATCAAAATACAATATAATTTCTACTTTATGATTTATTATAATTTTTTCATTATCCCATGTTAATATTAACAATTTTATGGAGAATAAAAATAAATCATTTTTATTTTCTCATGTGTATGAAATATTATATTTTTTAATTTTTTATTGGGTTGTATGTTATTATAGTTCTTATTATATATACGAAGAAACACTTATATATTAAGATTGTAATTTTCTTATTCAAAATTATGGCCTGTAATAGTTTTTCATATGAAAGGGATTATTAATTGGTGATTTAAATTGGATAGTTCTATTTCGTAAAATGTACATAAATAGAATTATTAAATGATTTTGAACATCCTAAATGGAGGGTTCTTGATGGAGGATAATTTTTTTTGGTGTTGAATGTATGTATCTATGTTTTCAATTGATATTATTGGAAATATTATTTTATAGGAATTTTTTCCATTATTTTTTTCTATCATTTTCAGTACATATTATTTGTCAAAATATAATGGAAAGACAAATATACCACATGGATAATGTTTAGGTCAATCTTCTTTAATTTCGGTATATAATTATCCTTCTTTTTCATGGTTGTGTAGTTTTTTTATAAATTATTCGAATTTTATTTCCCATTTGGTTTCACATAAATGATGGGGAGAGGAATGCTCTTAAATGAGGAATACTTGTTTAAAACCCTCTTCAATGTATATTTGATTGGTTCTTTGTTTTACTTTATGATTTGAATATAGGATTCCTTGGAATCCTGGATTGAATTGGGTGACAAATAATATTGAGGAATTTGTGATGTGATTTTATTCTTCTTTGAGGTTTTCAACTAGATGTGGATGATTATGACCATTCTAGTAAAAGAGTGGATATCAAGTGATAGTGGTTTCTATGATTCTAATAATAGAAAATGTTTTCCCTAGTTTTTTTTATTATAGGTTAAAATATATTTTGGTCCTCAATAGTATTTTGAAGAAAGTTTAAAGGATTAAAACCCAATCAGAAATTATTTTTTAAAATATTGAAAGATTTAATAACAATTTTTTTTTTCTTTTTTAGTATTAGGTGACATAATGGTGGGGAGATGGTAGAATCATTGGGTTTCCCTTGGGTAAGATGTGGGACACCCTTGATCATCATATATATATACTGTAAATGGGAATCATGGACTATTAATCCCAATTCACTATCCTTGGAAATATTTTCTATTAGAGTTATTTTTCATGGTCCATGGTGTGGACATTCAGGAAATATTTTTGGGATATATTGATTTGGTTAGTTTTTAAGAGAATATTTTTTATTTATTTATTATATTATTTATAATCCCATATATATGAACATTGATATAGTCTTAAAATTTATCATATGTAAATTCCCACAACATATTTGGCTCTATAATTGGGTGTTTTATCTAGGGAAGGTATAGTTTATTTGTCTGCATTTTGGGTCTAAGAAAAATCAATTTTAGGTAATTAAAATATATAAATTTTTGATCTAGTATGACCATGATATTTTCATGATATTTTATTTTATGTAGTCATATATAATATTTGTAATGATTTTAATTGTGAGATGAATATTTGGTCTCATGATATTGTAGAAACACATTGGACTGAAAGAAAATATGTCGATAATGTGGAGGTGAATTTATGATCCATTGAAAAAAATCAATTAAATAAGAAAAAATTTCTGTCCAAAAATGTAAACATTCATGATTCTATTGAATAATTAATTAATCACTTTTATTTTTATTCTCAATGTCTATAAATTATCATAGTATGAATTAATAAAAATTTATTAATGAAATATTATTATTATATGAATTTTAATTCAATCTTTTTATATCATGTTATAAACATATATTCATGATTCACATGAATATTATTTTATTTATATTATTATTCACATTACTACGTTTCAGAAAATTAATCATTGAATTTTGATCTCAAAACTAATGAGTATGGAAACAAGAATAATTAAGCACTATATATATACCCTTCAACTCTTATTTTTTACTTCTCATAATGGAAATTCACTATCAACCTTTACATTATTAAGATATTTAATGATTATAATCCATGATTGGTGTATATTTCATGATGGGTGAGGGTTAAGATAATAGAGTGAGGTCATAGTGAATGGGGGAATGATGACATGTTATGGTGGTGGTTGGTGCCTGATGAAGAACCCATGATGGTAGATATAGAAAAATTTCAATGTTGAGTGATTTAACCAAATCTAATAATTTATTGGAATCTGATAGATAGTGTCCAGTATGGTGTTTTTAATATTTGGTGGTGGAAGATGTGTGGTTGGTACGTTAATGTGTAATAGAGGTAGTGAAAATCATATATTGATTATAGATGGGTCATAATGGGCAATTAGTGTTTCTGGGTTTCGAGTTTTCAATCACACTGGGTGAATTCATTAATGAACACCCCAAATACTCTATTTAATAGGATGTGTTAGTTTCATAGTAAGACTAAATATCACACAATTTGTATTCCATAGACACACAACATGTTTTTTCATAACATATATGGACATTGGTGTTGAAAATATCATGCACAACCACCCAATTTGATATATATTGTGTGTTTTTAGAAGTGCACACCTTATTTCATTATATTAGACAACATTTATTGATGTGTGAACTTATGAAATCCCCTAAGTAACATTCACAGGACCAGTGATCAATATTTTTCAATATCTAAAATAGTATTAATCAATATTCCAAAAAAAATTATATCAAGGAATTTATAACATTATACATGAAATGATGTTCATAATAGTCATAAGGTAACATGAAAGAAAACATAGGCCACAAACATTGTCTATGTAATGAAAAAATAGTATTAATTTTTTACACTTTTCATCAATATGATATGTTTGAAGCACAAATCATATTATATTATAGGATTACCACTAACATATGATATATTATATCCAAATCCATCCTTATGAACTTGTCAGTGTATATAATGATCTTGGATCATTGTCTATGGTTTGTTTATGCAGTGTTAATCAAATAATTTCATATATTCTATTCCAATAAATTAGTATTCAATCTGTGACATTCTCTTAAAAATTTATATGATTGTTATGGAATTGGTTTTTCTCACTAAAAATTTCCATGTTTCATCATTTAATTATAACCAATATTACCCAATATTTCAAATATTGAGATTAGTGTCAAAAATCCATACAAATAAATCAACCAAATATAGAAAAATATGTTGAATATATTGAAATAATTTCCATCCAAATAACTTCCACAATCGATGAGGATCCAATATTGTTAACTTATGTATTTTTTGGAAATACTAGCAAGTAAATATCATATATTCATATAATTTACCATGTTCATCAATTATTTCACTAAAAACATAATAAATATTTAAAAAAACCTTATTAATAATATAAAAGAGAAAATCATATTCCTTTTGGAGAATAAAAAATTATAGGAAGAAAGGTGTGTTAATTATAAATTCTAATATATAAATTAATATAACAATGTTTCATACTCCTCTAAAAATATAACTCTTACATTCATTAATTTAAAATATAATCTTAAGCTATAAATAATGTGTAGAAAAGGGTACGTTAATTGTATTAGTTATTAAGTGAGGATGAAACCCCATGTTATGGAATATGTTTTTCATATGATTGGGGAAGTTTATTAGTTTTGATATCAATTACATATTCATCTGTAGAAATATATTATAGCGTACCAAATTCTATTTTAATTTTCTAAAAATAAAATAATGGTTTACATCTGTTTTAATTAATTTAAAATATAATAACATATTGTTTATTATGTTTTTCACACTAATGTAATAACTAATAATATATACATAAAATTAAATTATGGGTGATTATGTTCTTGTTGGTGTAAAAAAGGTTTTTTTACTAAAATATTGGGTAAATCATGACATTGAAACCAATAATATGGTGGTAGGATATATATTTCCACCATGGTATCTTGTATTCAAAAGTTACCATGGTATAAATATGTTTAACCATATATCTATTGTCCATTATTTTTTTCTTCATGTGGGTGTGTGTTCATATCCCATGAGTTTTTTATAAATTTTTTTACATGATAATTGTCAGATTATATAGATTCTGTTATTAATGCTTTTTTATCATGGCGACTCAGTGCAATTATTTATCTCATGATTTCATTCTTATTATCTTTTTTACCATGTGAGGTATATTAAACTTTCCTTTGAAATTGGATTTTGTAATATAGATAGGTGTACTAGCTGACATATTTATCCCATGTAGGGAGAGTGTGATTGACATGCAACAATAGATATGAAGGTCCTGAATACAAGGTAGAGTAATAAGCTATCACTAATTTTATTTTGAGTACGTAGTTAAGGAGGACTTGATTTTCAAAGTATCAACTACCAAGAATAAGACTCAATTATAAATACAGTATAATTGGTGACATGGTCTTTCTTATGGGTACTTAACTCTGGGTAGTATGTACCAATGACACCATGGGGACATTGTAAAGGGTCATACTCAGCTAGCACATGATTACTCATTTTTGGATTCTATGTTTATGAACATCGTGAATTTATTATTATTATAGAATAAAATTGATATTCATGATAAAATTAGTATGAGGAGACATTTTGGAGACCATTTGAGACTTGTACTTCCTCCTGACTCATTCATTTCAATGCACTTGTAGATTTCATGGATAAAGATCTAAATAATGGAAAGATACCTATAGTGGATGATAGAGTAGTGGATCACGGAGAATTAATAGACTAAGAAAATTTTCAAATGAAAATTTTGTTGGCTTTTAGATTTTTTATTCATTTAATAATAGTTTAGTCTCTAGATTGACAAAAATAATAGTGAGTTACTTTTCATTAATGAAATTTATACCATGTATTGGTTTCCATAATATTAATCTAATTTATTTATTAATTATTTTTTTATGTCGTTTAATTTTTGTTTTCTAGTCGATGATATTATATGTAAGGTATAATCTCCCAATTAATGTATATAGAACCTCACTTCTAGTCTGTAGCTGCAGGAATATGGGGATACATGCATGTGATTATATTGCATTGTAGATCTGACCAGGTGTTTCTAGTTTGGGTGTTAAACAATTGAATAAGAGGATAACTATACAATAACTTTTATTTTAGCCTATCCACTATTTGAGAATCAGTAGATATGAGTTACAACTATTGGTACTAAGACATAGAAAAATGAGAGTACATGTCCATCACTCTTTAGTGGACCTTCAAGTTTGGACAAAGTGCTAAATTGGTTTTTACTATTATAGTTTATTAAATTCACACTAGGTGATGCCCCTGATTTTGGTACATGATTATTATATTTTAGTTCCAGTAGTACATCATTACTAAGAATATGGTTTCACATTCCATATATATACCAATTTTTTTTGTTTCATGAGAGCTCTTTAATTAAATTTGTTTATTTATGCAATCTATTTGTGATGGTTTCTTTTTGTGATATACTTGTATTATCCTCTAATTTAATATATAATTTTTGGAATTAATTAGTTCAAATAAACAATATTTTTTTAGTGTAAATATGATTATTATGACTAATGTGAAGGGATAAATACAAGGGATAGTGCGTGGGGGTATTCCTTGGGTTAATGTTAAAATAGTAGAAAATCCATTTTTGGATACAATAAAATAGTTTGGACTTGATTAATTTCCAAAAATTATTTCAATTATAGGATATTACACCTTAAGGATTCTTGGTATTAAAATAATCTAAGAAGGATTCTCTAGAGCTCATCCCCACACCTTCCCTAATGGTTTTGATAGTTTTCCCACTTCATCAACTAGTTAGATCCATTGTTTAATATGAAAAGAATTCCATCCATAGTATAGTACATACATTTAAGGAAAGGTTGGACTATAGGATTCCTATGATTGTATAGACATCATCATGGGAATAATTAACATCATCGAGGTAATAAAGAATAAAAATTTGAATTTGGAAATGTTCAAGCAACAAGGACCATCTAGATTTTGGAGTAGAGTTTTGGGTCAGACCTAACTATAAAATGGACTCTCGTGGGAGGCCTTTAAAGTCGTCTTGTTTAGGGAGTTATTCCCTAAAAAATAATGATCAAATAGTTACAAGAGTTCATGGATCCATAGTTAGGCTCCTTAAAAGTATATGTATACTCCATATGTCTTATTAAACGTTTCCAAGTCACTCAACTTATGGTTGGAAATGTTGTCCAGAAAGCTAGGATGTTTGAGATCAGTCTTCGAGCTAACCATAAATAGAAGTTTTGGATCATCAACATAGAATTTTACTAGGACAATCTGAGGATGTACCTGAATATTGATATTATTTTTTAGGATGAAAATAAATCTAGTCTTTTCTAACCATTCATTATAAATAGGGGAGGTCATATTACTGTTGTAATGACTACATTATCCAATGGTTGGATGAGGAAGTATAGGGACATGTATTATACTATTGGAATTCATGTGAAACATAGTTTATTCTCTTTGGTTCTCCATGGAGATGACCCACAATGATTCTACAATGGGATGTTTGGAAACTATAGTGAATTAGTCCTTGAACCCCAGAGTATGTTCCAATGATGTGGTATGAACTAATATTAATCTTAGTTTTATGCCAATTATTTATCTAGAAGGTGGATATTTTCATTACTAGAGATCCATAGTTATATAGAGGGTTCTCAATAGTAGACCCATATAAGACATGCACCTCAAGGCTAGGGTCATAAGGCTATGGATATTCATTTCTATGTAGTGAATCAGATTCTATCATATGATGGATAGGGTCCATATATATTTAGATTTATGGTTTTGATTACATCCAACTTATTTTCTTATTTTTTAGATAGTAATGCTTCCCATTCATTAATTTATGGAAAATTTGTTTCCATACACAGTCTATTGATAATGTAATCCTCTAAATTTTTCTCCCATGACGCACAATAGGACACAAAATCGGATATTCTCCTACAATTACCATAGTGTATAATTGTAATTTCCATATATGGAACTATATGGGAGTTATTTATTATTGATATGAAGATATGTGATGTGATTCTCAACATGGATTATTTAAAAAGTTATATAAAAAAATATTGATATCATAGATGAGTTCCTTTTATTTCACTGAAGTGAGAGAGATACATGATAACCAGAGAGTGGAAACTAAGATCATAGAGAGTTAGAAAAGTATTGAGATAACTTCAGATGGTTATAACCTAGATTAGAGGCATGGATCTGTAGGCTGTATTGTTGATAGACCTATAATTCATTCATCATGTTTCGTATCTCTATCAGAATGTCTTTCTAGAGGACTTCATAAGACTCAATTTAGATAGAGGTGTTGACGTTGATATTGAGGTCATAGTAGATGAACAAACCATTTTGATACCCTTGTATCGTATGACACCAACCAAGATCAAGATACAACTTGAAGATAATGATTTTAAGGATTTACAGGCCATGTACTTCATCATCATATGAACCTATGTTTTTTCAATAGAATATGTTTAGTTGTCATTTTCTATGTACTGATTAGGAAAATTTGAACTCTGTAATGATGAAGAACAGAAAGTATTTTACAAAGATAAATGGTGTTTTCGATCAACTATAGGGATCTCCGTCATTTTCCAGGATTGATATTAAATCAGGATATAATTAGTTGATGGTTATAGAAGATTATTTTATAAATATAATTACTCATACCATGTATAGAATGTATGAGTAATTGGTGATTCTGTTTGGGTTAAAGAGTTCACCAACGGTGTTCATTGACCTTATAAACATGAACATTCACCAATACCTAGACTCAATATTTTTAGTTCATATTTAACATATCCACCTATAATTTCAAACCCTAGAGAATAATGCAATACATATTGATATAGTATTATGTACACTTTAGGTGATATCTGTATTATTCCTAGATATTAAACTATGACCCTTGGAAATGGGAGGTATAATACTTGAGTAATGTGGTGTATAATAATTCAATATTTATGGACCAATAAAATGTAAAGGTAAAGATGTCCTAGACACATCACCAGAACACATTTGAGATTTGATACTTCCAAGTCCTAGAAGGGTGTTATCTATGATTTATTAAAGACTTATCCTGACAATCAGTGACGATAAAAATGATAAAAAATAAATTTTAGAAGTTTAATTATCCAAACTAGTGTGATTTGTCTTTCCATAAATTAAATAGAAGGTTGTAAAAATATCATGTAATTATAAACCATATGCTTGGGATTTTTTATACAGTGTACTCTGATTAAACCCACATAGTTCTTGGTGTGGTATTGATTTAGGGATTTATGTTAGTAACCTATGGGTATGACAAACTATAAAAAAATGAGAGTAACTAACCTAATAATTAATTAGTGATGGAATATCCAGTTCATAATATAATGATTTGAAGATACTATCTATTAATTTAGATATTTAGTCTTTATACAAAGTACAAGATCCTTTTTTAAATAATATAATGGAAAGACATGAAGATCATATAGAGATATGAGGTTGAGTATCAATATAATTTTAAAATTAATTTTTTTTATTAACTAGGGAATGGAATTATCATTGAGATTCTAATATCCATAAGATCTAGACTGAGTTAGATTTTGGTGGTTGGCCATACGAGGATCCTTGGTGCACTATTATATTATTGTCTAATTTGGGGATAGATACTTTATAGGAAAATGGTTCTATAACATGTCCTCCATTGGTAGTCAAATATTCTATTCTGGAATAGCTAATGGTATAATAGGATTCATACATAGATTGTAAATTTTTTATGGAACAACTAGTTTGTGGAAAAATGATTCTTGAGTGGTCTTTGAGCAGTGATGATGTGAACATTTGTTATTGGATAGTAGTATTCTAGGTGTTCTTGAGAGGTATTGAAGAGGGATTACCTTTTTTCTATATGGTTAGTGCATAACGAAGAAACAAAAAAGTACCATGACTTTATGTGGTATTTGTTATCATGGGATTAAGAGTGGGATTGTAGGGTTCAACTCTCAATTCCATAACTTCAATAGAGTGAAATACAGGAACCAAAACAATGGTGGTTTTGTCCAACCACATCCATTTCCCATGTATAAACTAGGAGGATGTCACAATGAACATTATGATGGGATTTAAAGGGTGACAAGTAGTATTTATGGTTTTTGGGTGATTGATGAGTAGATAATAAAATATTATAACATTTACAATATAGGAGACCCATACAATGGATGATATGGGAATGATATATATCCATGAGTTCATATGATTAAATGGATACCCATTGAGATTTTTCATGGAATGATATATATGTTTTAAATCATGCATTTGGAATAGTTTACCTAAATATCTTGGGGATCAGTAGAGGTTGTGAACAGTATGCCATCCTCCTATAGATTGATAGTTTGAGTGGACTATTCACATGTTTGAGGATATGTTTCAGGATTTCATTATAAACTTTAGTGGATCTTTTGATGACCACATATCAATACATGAGTTCACATACAATAACAGTTTGAATTTATTCAAATGGAACCTTATAAGGATCTATATGGGAGGTCATGTCATTCACCGCATTCTTGGAATGAGGTGGGTGATGCGGTAGTTGTGGGAACCAATGTAGTTAATGAGACCTTTTATAGAGTAAAGATGATTCAAATTAGAATTCCACCACTCGGATTATATAGAAATTTTATGCTGACCAGATATGCAGTCCATTTTAGTTCATTTTCTATGATCTGGTATTCTAAACAGTGACTCCATGTTTAGGTAATAGAGCTTTGAGAAATCAGGGAATTCAGAACCGCATGTTATTGGACCATTTGTGTAACATAATAGATAGGGTTATTAAAGTTGATTATAGATATTCCTCTATGTTATTTATGTATTAATGATGTTCTCTATATGTCACAGTTTCAGAGAAAAATTCTCAACATAGAGAAAATTATAAATTATATGGTCTTTAATATTTAAATTTATGACTTTTAGTAGGACTATTCAGTAATGATTACATACTATAGTGAGAATGTACTATAATGGAAAAGATATAACTTTTTTAGATTTTATAGCAATATAGATGGATCCATCCGCAGATTTGGATGTTAAAGGATGATGTTTGAAGTCATTTATAAGAGATGTTTGAGCAGGTGCCCTATATATTTTTCTAGTAAATGATAAGTCTTTAGAGGCTCTGAATTGTATTACCCTGTAATTAATGTGCTTTAATAAATGTATTGTTTCCCAACATTACCACCATTTAGTTTTGTTAGAACATGTTTGGGTATACTATCATGTTCTTCTACAATCTATTAAATTTTAAAAGGTATTTGTTGTGTATTAACATCCAAAATTGTAAGATTTCACATTATAGATTAAGTGGATATGATATAGAATGGATTTACACACCACATTTGGAATGGATTCATCAATGGGTTAATGTTTTAGGAGGATTCACTCCATCGATCCCCATGGTGGAAGAGACCAATGAAGGGCATTCCATATTTCCTTACAGTGCATCATATTTATTATTTCTACATACAATGTGTATTGTTGACCAATATTTTGTATTTGGGGAGTTATATATTTTAATTATGAGTAATTGAATTCATTTCATGAAATCCATTTAGAACTGATGGGGATAATTTAATTTAGTTTTAAGATACAGAAATGGGGAATCCTCCAATGGATTAAACTGCTAATATAATGTTATACCAGTTATTTTATCCCGTTAAATTTTATTATATAACTATGAAGGACTATATTCAAACCATTATCCTAAAAAACTAGTCTCTAAGTTATAATGATTTGTGTTGTAAACAAATTCTTCACCATATCTCCCTCATCTTTTACCAATGTGGTTATTTTTAGAGTATATTCATGATGAAAAGATACATTGTAAATTCTAGTATATTTCTTTCAAAATGTACCATATTCAATGATGAAACTCCTTGTATCGTAGTTTCCCTCTTCCCGCACACCATCTAGACTACAGATTCTACATTTCACCATGGAGACACCCAAAATTTTAAGGGGATCTATTCCCCATAAAATTTCATTGATGATCTCTCTGGATGATGATCATTACCGAATATGAATTGGTTCTACCCCTTCGACTTGTTTCATCAACCATTACCCTAAAACCCAGGAAATGATTCATTTCAACCGATTCTAAAAGATCATTACATTTGATCATGTTTCAGTTGTCTTGTAGACGTGGTTGGGGTGATTATATCCTCGATTAACATTTATGTTGAAACTGAAAATCATGATATTCAATGTTTCTCACTACATTGGGTTCTCATTTTCTAAATTTTACATGATATAATTATATTTATGGTGTAACTTCTAACCATGATTGATTTTTGTTCTCAAGAGGTTGCAGTTTTGTATCCTTTGAGATAGACTATGATTAGTTTCTATGAGACTTGCAAAAAAAGATGGATTCACTGTTTGATTTTTGACTCCCATATTAACATAGTGTTAATTTTTATCACATTATTTCTTGATTATTATCATGATTTACCTTACAATATGTGTTACCATTTCATTGTATTTTTTTATGGTAAATAAGATATATGGACCTTCATGACATCTTTATTTATTATTGGGGGAGTGCACTTGAATTGATATAATAGTGATGTTGGATATATGACTATGGGGGATATATGAGGTAGAGAAGGTTCTGTGTGGAGGATGCATTCTATGTAGCCTTGATTTTTATAGGTGACATGAAACCTGATGAACCTGATTTTATATCAAGAGGATTTTGGGGGGGGGGGGAGTATTCTTTAGTTATAGTTGGTGTTAGGTAGCTTTCAAAAAGGACATTGTGGGGATGTCGTACATGTAATTGGTTGGTTAATTTGGACATTTTATATTATCTTCTAACATGGATATGAAGCTGGTATGGATGGGGGTTTGGGACGGATCGATTTTTTTTGACCACCTAACATTGGATTTTGTGTTGATTTCATGTTATGAATTTATTATTACTATAAAATAAACATGTTATACATGATTACATTATGTATAGGAATAATTAATGGAGTCCTACTAATTATTTTACTCTCACCATAATGGTTCATTTCAAACCGTATGTAGATTTTATGGAAAGAGAGCTAGTAATGGGGAAGGGACCTATAGTGGATGATTGAGTACTAGAGAATATAGCTGGAGTTGATTGAGACAATCTCTAGAGAACTCTACAAGTTTTTACTTATTTGTTCATTCATTTATCTACTACATGCACTATGGATATACTTACCACATTGGGATTTACTTATCCTTTATGAAATGTATGCCATGTATTATTTTCTTCATGTTCAGTCTCTTGTATTTATTTATTATTTTAATTTTCACTTATTTTTTATTATATGATAAATGGTGTTATACATATTGTATAGTCGCCCCATTGACATTAAAAAACCCTTACTAGTATTCAGTAACCTCCTGCTTACGAGAATCCACGACGAGATTACTGTCACTCTGGCTCGAACCCGGCAGTTTGGGTTTGGGTGTTACACTGTGTATTATATGTATCAATCACTATAATAGAAATTTATGTAGACCATAAAGGTAATATTCATGATTTTAAATTCATGGAAAGTTACTTTTTCAATTATATTGAAAAATATATATTTTAAATATTATAGTCATTTTAAAATAAATTTTCAAATATTATCATACAGTCGCAATAGGGATATATAATTATATTGGTTTTGATGATTTTTGTATTCATCCTTTAGAAAAACCCATTCAATTAGGTTGTTATATCAGCATCCTTGTAATTAAATAAATACATTTTTTATGTTTCTGTATGGTATTATGTATAAAATAAAATTAAATATCAAATCAATTATTTTTTTATCATACATATAAAAAGTATATGATAAGACAAGATATATTTCTCATCATACATGGTGTAATATAAAATATACTATCATATTAAACCATAAAAACTGGGACTCATTTATATCATTAGTTTACAAAAATTAGAGTAAACTCATATATTAAAATCAACACATTTATTGAATTTTTAACACACATTAATGATTTTACTATTATTAAATAAATTATAGATAAACCCCCTAACAACTTCTCAATATTAAAACTCTATAAGATTTCATTACCCTTTAAAATCAATCTACTATACGATGAATTTGATGACACAATCATTAATTCTACAAGATGTTATAATATTGATTGGTATGATAGAATGTTATTTAAACTTAATTTTTATTATATTAATTTCTATGATTTCTTCTTATTACCATAATAATTATATATTAATTTCATTAATTATATTTTTTATGTCCTAAAACATTCAACTTATTGACACATTAAGGGATTTTTTTAGTCCCACCACTAAGAATATATCAACAATGGACTTCTCTTAGACATTAATGATTGCTATTTATATTGTAATGATATATAATTCACTATCATTATAATCATTCACTTCATCCATATTATTTTAATTATTATATATAATGATATTTATGTTCTATATCATATATGACAAATACAATCTATATAATATCCATTTCCATCGATTATCACTGGGTTTTAATATAATATCAACCATCTGAGGTATTTCTTTTATCTTTATTTTATTCAATATATTCTTATGCATAGTTTTTTTTAAATATTTTTCATTTATATCCCATGGAATATTATAATATGAAATTCATAGAACATCACTAGGAACATAAAACTGATTATATAAATAAAAATTTTAACATCATCATCACTCAATTTAATTCTTGATTAAGGATGTCTTTTTATAAAATTCCACAAAT
This sequence comes from Viscum album, assembly GCA_963277665.1. Taxonomy (NCBI): domain Eukaryota; kingdom Viridiplantae; phylum Streptophyta; class Magnoliopsida; order Santalales; family Viscaceae; genus Viscum; species Viscum album. Next base: position 1,299,762,606 of record OY728136.1, read on the forward strand.
CATGTTTCTTAAATAGACGACATATTTATTTATAGACTCTCCAATTGAAATTTAATATCTATAGAATGGATAAATTATATTTTTTGGAGATCTTATAAATCCAAATTTATTTTTTCTAGTTTCCATTTTCCCATCACATGCATATAGAATGTTTTTATATTCCAAAATGATAACAACTTCTTGGAATAAAAAACATATTCTAAATAAAAAATACGTCTTCTCACATATCATATAGTTTTTCAGATGATTAACCCTTGTAATGACACTCTATTAATGAAAAGTATTAAATATCATACTACAAAGGAATCCATTCAAATTAGTAGAATATTTAAACCGCATTACCTATGTTAATTCTTCTACGACACCCTTAAACATGAGGTATTTATTACATGTTTTTATTTATTAATTGTTATACCTTTCCATCTAGAAGACATTAAATATTAATTTATTTTTAAAATTAAATAATTTAATATTTTTGATAGCTTTATCAACATGCAACACTAAAATTAATTGAAACCACAATACATTGGGATAAAAAAATATATTCTCATTTATGACTATTAAAAGGTATAGATTGGATTAAAGGGATTGAAATCGATAAACTTCATTATAAAAATGTTAAACGATATAAAATAATGGATACTATAAAATGATTTAAATGAAATTGGTGTTCCTAAAACAATAAAGAAGATAATTTTGTGATTGACAATATATATTTTATAAAATAGGTGTTTTATTGCGAGAAACATACTATAAAATGATTACATAATAATAAAATATATTGATTATATAAATAACATTTTACCAATCAAAAACATTTTAATTTTTTGGAAATAATTATAAAATATAGTTAGATTTTAAAAAAAATTATTTTACAATATAAACCTTTCTTCAATTTTTTTATTTAATTATTGAATTATAAAATATTAGAAATTTGTTTTCAAAAAATTAAGATAACCTTACCATTAATATAAGCTTATCTTCGGTTTTTTTGTACATTTCTAAACAAATCAATTTTAGCTCAATGGTGATAAATACTTTTTAAAAAAAATACAGGACATTAATGACATTATTAGTATATACGTATGAATTGGAATATCATGAAACATTTTCACAAGACATAATAAACATTTAATATTTGAATTATTTTTTTTAAAATATTGTTTTAGTTTAGAATTCTTTATTTTATATTTGTGGAAAGAAGTAATATTTACTCAAAATTTGTGTTTAATACAATATTTTTTTTATATTTACATTTTACCACTATTATAAATTGTATAAATTAAATGGATTGAATATTTGTAATTAGTGTACTTAAATTATCTAATATATATCACATTATATTTATTTATAAAGATTGTGTTACATTATGTAAAATATAGTTATCGCTAAAAAATATAAAATGTAATACATTAATTCATGGGGTAAATGTGTTAAAAAATTATAAAACATGTATATAATTGAGTTACGAGGTTTGGATCACCTTTTATCTTAACCTAGAGTTAGTTATCAATTTTTAACCACTTTAATTGTTAAAAATTTTCTCTCTAAATAGTATGTTAGAATATTTAAAAAATTCATATTCTCACCAATTGTAATGGGGCCTCTTAACACCCCTTTTGAAAATCCGAAAATTTAGGTTACCTACTCAAACATTAAAACTTTTTATTCCCATATAAAACCATTTTACTGAAATTGAATTCTTCCCAAAATATATTATTATATTCCAACCATTTCCATGGGATCATCAAAGTAAATCTCAAATTTATCAATATGAATAATCATTTTTACTTAGATAATTTATATCACATTTCTATTTTTAAATAGTAATTTTAAAATTTATCATATTTTAAATCATTATTTATTATATAAATAATTTTATCCCATTTTAGGAATAATTATTAATTAAAATTTAAATTTTCTATTAATAAAATTTTAATCGTTATCCACACAATGTTTGAACTACCACCTCTATGAAGCAACATGTTTAATTTTACATCAACACCATAAAAGGGTGGTATAAAATTAAAATTTAATAATTAATTATTATATATATATATATCATTTTCCTGAAAATTAAAAATTAAAATGCATTACTTTTTTCTCTTGTTCTATGGAAAATGAAATCGTCAACCATGTGTATGTGGTGACTATTACCCACATTTAACAATTGATTTTTTTTATATTACTCATCCCCATACCTAAAAAGTAATAATTTTGGTATTATTAGATAAATGTCATATTTATGATATCCTTAATGTTTTTATATGAATAATTATAGAGGAAATTCATTATATAATCAATAATCCTTTTGCATTAATCAAATACATTAAAATGAGCTAACTTTGATGAAAAATATATCTTCTATATATTTAAGGATTTATATAAATTATAATAAAATTACAATGATTAAATATTATGAAACATATAAGTAATAAACAATGAATAATTTCTTCATTATTTTGGTATAATGATATTACAAATAAATAACCCAATAATCATCCCTTAATCGTAATAGGTTTTGGTCTGGGTTAGTTTAACCACTCACGTGAATAGTAATATGAATTTATATTATGAATTATAGTGATAAATTATTTAATGGTATAATTTTATATTAATATGATAATAATGATTTATTTTATTGTAGGTTTTTTTAAACATTTAACTCAATTAAAAAAAAGAACCATTCATTCAATATGATAACCGAAACATGATCATCTTTAATTTAATCACCATACTTTATATCACAATGTGTCAATGAATGAATTATATAATTTATGAATAAAAATTAAGATATATTATTGTACCATTAATAATAATGTAGTAATGATCTTTTTAATAATAATGGATAATAAAACTATTTTTATGAAACTTCTTCAAAGTGATAAATATTTCATACACCTATCGATGAAAATAGGTAATAACTAAATAAACTATTTATATGTATAAAGTGAATAAAAATAATTATTATATATATTTTTTATTATTAATTTGTTATTTATTATGTTTTTAATTAAATTAATTTAATTTTTCATGATTTATGGTGTAAGTGTAGAATAAATAAAGTCTGAGGTAATGGTTATGATATAAAGTACATCCCTTTTGAGATATATTTAGTGTTAAGAACCAAATTTAATTTTTATTGTGTTTATATAGAATAATTTATATATCATATAATGAAATTACATTTTTATCATTTCCTCATAATATCAATTACAATAACAATTTTAAATGTGTTTTTTTGTGTTTCTCATTCCGCAATTGGGTTCTTAGTCACAATTCCTCTTAATTGTGACTTATTATATTTTGTGCACCATGTTTCATTTAAATTTCATATATAGATTCAGTATGAAATGTTTTTTTCAAATATAATTTCCTTTTAAATCAAGGGATGAAGTAAGATAAATCATGTTATTTTCATCAAATTTAATTTGAACCACGTGTTTTCCAAGTCGTAAGAGTTTTTATGACCCAATTTTCCTTCATTTAGTAGTGGTACATCACATGAAATTGTTTCATATAACTTGTGTACATTGTACAATTTCATTTTATTTCATGTTATTCACTAATTTCTTACATTTAACCACATAAACACCTTTTCAAATGTTTCATCCTTCATCTAATATGTTTCCCACTACAAATATTGAAGAATCATTCCTTTTATAATTGAGTCATATTATTTCTTCATGAACATTTTTATTCTATTCAAGGTATCTCCTACAATAAAATTTTATTATTTTTAATTTTATATATTCCTTCATGATAAATTAATTAAATTAAAAATGGATATTTTTTTCTTTATATAATTTGAATTTCGAAATAATTTATTTTGAATATAATAAAATGGGGTTTTACTTTTAATTTTTTATGTTTTACTTCCATTCCTCAATTTAAAAATATAAAATTTATTGATTTTAAAGGATATTTAATTGGAGATTAATTTTAATGTATTGTTTCTAAATATCATTAAAATTATCTTTTTAAAATTTAATTTTCCTTGATACATGAAAATTTTCATTTTATGTCAATGATAATGTTTTTCTAAAATATATATTATGATTTAAATTTGATTTTTCATTTAACTTATAAATAGATTAATCATAATAGGATTTATGATTTATAATATATATATATATATATATAATCTATTAATAGATTTAACTCATGGTTTAAAAAAAATTGATTATTCAAACCTCCATTTTTTAAATAATTTGAACCATTATTTTCAAGTATTTTTTTAGCTATATAAACATCCACACATGTTTCCTTCATTATGATAGTTATATGTTGTTTTGAAAATATCCACATAATTTCTCTAGATGGATAATGATGATATTATTCTAGTATTTAACTATCAATATAATAATTAATCTATATGGTGTGAACATCAAAACATACATTATTTAAATTGAATGATATTATTCAAGAAATAATATTATTTTATAGAAATAGGGAAACATATTTGTGTTTTATATGTATTTATACCAATAAATTTGATTATTTTAATTTTTAAGAAGTGTTTTTTAACCATAAACATTCTTTATCTATATGGTTTTTGTCATATTATCACTTTTACTAGCATGGTCACATGTTTGGACATTATTGATGATTAAAAAATATTGACACAATTGATTATTTATTGAAATTATATAACATTAATTTGTTGTATAAAAATTTATTTATTATACTTGAGGGTCCTTAGGTAATAGAATGAAAATTATTGTTAAATCTAATGGTAAACTCATTGGGACTAATCAGGGTGATGGTTGGTCCTGGAATTATATTTCCCCTCAATGCATTGACAAGTCTCATGACTCAAAATTGGATGGGTTTAACTGTATATCTCATTCCATTATAGGATATAATTATAGAATAATTCATTGGAATGTTTCTTTATACTTTTTACATTTTCTATTTATCATTTTAAGGTTATTGATTATTAATATCAATGTTTTCATTTATCGTATAGGATTTAGACTAATATTAGTATGAGTTGATTATTTAATTATTTGAATTATTTCTTCATTAAATTATATGAATAAAATTCACCTATATTTGAAAGATTCAGTTATATGTTTCCTTTATAGATAATTCTATCTCAATAATTTATTATTTTTTCATTCCCACGGTTATAAATAAATGTCGTACATGTTACATGTTTATAAAGAGACAACATGTTAAATAAATTGTGAGATATATTGGAGAATCATTATGGATTACATAATTTCATATATATTGGAATAAAATAATATGTTTATATGAATGACATGGGATATTTCAATTATTAATTTTTCTTAATTCTCAAATATAATGTAACTTAATATATCATTGAGATATAATATACTAATGAATAATTATTGAATTTGATGTTATGGATGGTTATATCGTTCTTTTTTCAACATGTATTAAAGTTATTATCTAAATTATTTATTAATGGAACCGGATCCATGTGTAAAGGACCATTATTTCCTAGTGGGTATCAATTAAATGGTTTTATAACCATGATGATTTTCATGAATTTAGATAAAAATTTAAATGTTGAAAGTTAAATTTAATAAAAAAAACAATGGTATTAATAACTATTTTGTATAAGTATATTATCTAATTTCAAAGTAATGATGCACAATTTATATTGGGACTTGGGTAACAAAACATTACTGAAAATTCTAGTTATTATAATATATTGAGGATGATTTCTCTATATTTTTAAACTATTGATTAAGTGGGTTTTCTATCAATTTATATATATCTTCATACTGGCATGTTGATGTAGAAGTTTCACAGTTACACCTATGGGTAGTCACCTAAAAAAGGTTTGGGTTTTCCTGGAATCAATTATTAATCTTATAAAAGATAAGTGGGGATAATACTAGACACCTTTCATGACACTCTTTGGGGTTATTCTTGGTTAATCACATTATGATCACACTCAAATACGAAGTATTTATTAATGCTGTTAACTAATTAGGATAGATGAACTAATAGATAAAATACCGTCAATAACTATGGATTGAACAAAGAGAGCCATAGGGTGATCTAGAAGTATCATATTATAAATAATGTGTTATAAAGGAAGATATATTTGGGTTAATATTATTTATGATAGTTTATGTTTTATTTTTTTATTTGGTTATAATTGGATCACAATAATAATGCTAAGATAAGTATGTATATAGAAAAAACATGTTATTATAAAAAATTAATGGATAATATTTAAACGTTTATTAATTTTAGTATATTCAAATTATGATGGAAAAGGTGTATTTCATAGTCTTATATGAGTTAGAGAGGTAAATATCATAGCTGAGATTAACTCTAAATACTATTTTATTTTTTCATTAGATATTGATAGTTATTGATGACACTATGAAATTTTCAAACAGTTAGAAGTTCCATGTGAAACACCTATGAATTTTTCTTTAGTATTTTATCTTTAATGGAATGGAATGATATATTAAATTATAATAATACATTGGAGAGGTATTTTATGAAATTTTTAGGTTTTTTTGGATCTTTATTTAAGAACAAACAGTTTCAGACTACATAACTCATAGGATTTATATATTCTTAATGTTGATATAATCAAAGGTAGCTATATTTTGAAGAATTAAGATAGATAATATTAGTAAAAGTGGAATTGATGATTGATTCAATATATATTTTTGATTTTGATCATATTTATTGGGTTATTATAAATATTGAAAAGTGTTTATACTTTTGAAATAGTTTTTTGTACTATTTTAGGGCTAAAGAGGATTAGATATTTTAGAGGAATATATAACATCATTGGGGCTTATAGACATGAAGATATAATGTTTTTGGGAAAGGGGTGTTATAAATAATATATTCATAAGATTAATAAATACATAGTTTTATGATTTTATTAATTGATAAAGTAGTTTTATGAATGAAAAGTAACATAACACAGCTTAATATATTATACCAAGTGGCATATTTTGGGATATACAACAAAATATGAATATATTAATAGTAAAATCATCTATATTATTCAATCATTAATTATTAAAAATATAAGGAAAAAAATTATTTAAGGGTGATAATGTAACACCATGAATATTCAATATATTATTTAATTGTTTTAATATAATAATTTTCAAATACCTATTTAATTACACTAGTATTTGTTATGTAATAAATGTTGTTATTTTATGTAAATAATAATTAATCAAATTTTCAGCTTTCTATTAAGAATAATATATCTGTCATTCATGTGTTCTCTGGACCCCAAGCTCCCTAACACAAAGTATTTTTTTCTTCACCACCATAAATGTATAGTCTAAAAGAAAAATTTAATAAATCATTATAATATTTATGTAATGTTAATTATTCAAAAAAATTAAATTATGTTACTCATTTCCCAAATTCTATGGAAAATCTATGTATACGTATGGACTACCCTCTTAATAAAAAAATGAATTAAATTTTTCATTTCATGTCTTCTATAGATGAATGGATTTGAAGATTTTATTAAATTATAAATATAGTGTTTATGATATCATTATAGTTCTAGTAGAATAAATATTAATAATTTTAATGATATGCCCAACAAAGGATTATCATTAATTCAATCAATTAATAAGAGTGAACTAAAAGGACAATGATATTTCATTTCTATGTAATGTATTTAATATAAATAATATAATCCTTATAACTATTTAAAATTATAATATATCACAATAATAAACACCAGATAAGATCATTATGTTTTAGGTATAACGATATTACAACTAAACCACCTCATAATCAACCCTTAATCATTATAGATTCATGAAAGTATCATTTAAACCACATAATAGAATAATACTAGGCCTCTATATGAATGAATATGATAAATTATTTAATGGAATAATATTTTTAATATGTCTAAATAATTTTTTTGGTATGGTTATATAAACATATTACTCTGTAATTAAAAAACACCTTTCATTTGTTAGGAATCACCAAAACATGATCTCCAGTTGATTTCAAATTCACGGTTTGTAAAAATACTAAAATGAAATGAATTGTAATATTTATAGCTATAATGTAACATATATTATAATACATTAAATTATCTTTTATTGGGGGACATCGTAAGAAAATCAATTATATCCCCACTTTTAAGAAACTATTTGAAGCCAATAAACATTTATTACACCCATTGTTGAAAAAATGAACAAACTAACCAATATATATGTATATAATGACTATATATTGGGGTTATTAATTTTTATTATTTATTAATATTATTAGTTAATATGTGTTTAATGAAATAAATTTAATTATTCAGGATATTTGGTGAAAGTACAATATGAATTAGAATTGAGGTATGGGTTTTCATCTCAAATTCCCCTCTTCGAGATATGTTTAGAAATATAACCCTAATTTAAATTATTTAATGTGAATACTACCTATTTTAGATATCATTTCAGGAATTAACATTCAATTATGGTATTTTAATTTCAATTACAAGACCTTTATTTCATATGAATTTTCCTAAAGTGCTATTAAGAGAAGGGTTTTCTTAGTCTGAATTCTGATTCATTGTGACATGTTACATGTTATGAAATACGTTTCCTTTGGGTTTCAATTAATTAAATATCCCTTGAATTTTATATTAGTTATTACTTTTTAATTCATGGTATAAACAAAAAAATTGGCTTATTTTTTCAAATGTATTTTGACACAAGTGTTACCCGTGGCATAAGTGATTTTTGGTAACCAAATTTTTGTTTATTTAGTTTTGATCATACAAATGAAATTAATTCACATATGTTTTATATAGTATTACCATTTACATATTTATATGGTATTGTATAATTTTTTTCATCTTACCATATAATCTTCTTTCCAAATGAATTGTGATTCAAGGAGTACATCAACTATATGAGAAATATATTACTCAAGCCTTTTTTTATTTGATTTATATTATTTCATCATGAAATTAGTCCATCCATTCAAGGGTTCAATCACTATAATATTTTATTTCATTTAATTTGAGAATTTTTTTTAAAAATGAAGATTTAATACAAATCAAGTTTTTTTACTCTTCTTATAAATTTATTTTCTCAAAAGGATTTTAGAATATAATAAAACCACTGTTTCCATTAAAATTCATTTATTTTGAATTCCTAAAGTCATTTCAAGAAAATAAATAATATTTATAGTCATGTTAATAGAAATTATTCTTTAGGTATTGTTTTTCAAGGATATCCATCATATATTTTGAAATGTTACTTTTGAACGTGACATGAAATTTTTTATATGTCAATGTTAAAAATGTTTTTTAAAAGTTATTTTGTGTTTTATTTATTATTCAACATATCATTTTAAAAATGATAGACCCAAATGGTGTTTAGGTTTCATGATATATGTACTTATATATGTTATCATTTGAGATATTGACCACACTATATCAAACTATTTTATTTTTATACATCCTCTGTCAAAAAACATGACACATTCATCTTTAAGGATGGTTTTAAACTGTGTGAATATTCATTTATATTTGTTTTGTTACTCTGGAGATATTTTCTTTTGAATCCATCCACTTTCTTTCTCTATATATATTATGAATAATTAATTCTAGTACTATAATATTTATAAAAATATTTCATCTATATGATGTGAAAAACAAATTTACACATTGTTCACCAATAAAGAATGACATTATACTGACATCAGGAAAGATATTAATGTTTCATCTATTTCTATTCTAATATGGATGATATTGGAAAGTAGAATATGTGGTTCTTAACCATCCAAATTATTTATTTAGATGGGTTATGATTATTTTATCCCATTTATTGAATTTGTGAAAAATATTAAAATTATCGATTATTATTTATTCATAACTCATGTTGAATATGTATTGACATTTCATAGAATTCATTAAATTGGAAGACATCTTTTTATTCAGTGAAATATTCCTTTACATATACTATAAAAATTATTATGGATTATTATTGAGAATTCATTGGAATTTGTTATGTGATGGATGTGGAATGTAATTATAAATCCCCTAGATTCATCCCCATGTCTCATTACATATATTAATATGTTTTTGTGTGCGTACCAAATCCCAAAACAGGATGGTGTCACATAACCTAGACTTAATGACAAATTTTTTAATGTCTTTTATTTTCCATTCCATCAGTATGAGGTTAGTAAATATTGATTTGAATTTTTTTCTTTTATTTTAATGTATATATCATTCTCTTAGTTTAATTTGATTATTTTATTATTCATATTATTCATTATACCTATAATATGTATTATATGCTTAGGTTTTTGAAAATATTAGTTGTTTTTTCTCTAATTGAGTGGTTGGGGTCAACCCTTTCATATGATTTAATTCTACATGTTGTGATGAAAACTAGTACATTATACATGTTTATAAGGAGATAACATGTGAAAGAATATATAGGATATGTTAAATACTTGTTATTTACTAATAATATTCATATGTAATAGAATGACAATTTTGTTTGATACACTTATTTGGGTATAGGATTGTTATTATTTTTTACTAATTATAAAATTCTCAATACCTGAAAATTTAATTATAACATAATTTATGAAATAATAATTATTGATTTTGTAATTATGTATAGTCATATAAATTCCTTTATAGATAATATCAATGTGAGTAGGTAATTTGTGTTTTTTTCCACTCAAACAGTGTGTGGGAGTTTGGGGAATAACATTTTATTATTATCCATAAATATAGATTTAAAATAATCAATTATTTACCATATAAATTTTTAATAATATAAAAATATCATTAATGATTTATTTTACCATCAATTTCTATAACATTATCAACAAAAAATTCTTCTTTGTGGAATATTTTAAATATTCAAGTTTATCCATCAAATATTTCAGTACATCCTATTTATGACACATTTTATTATTTTAATCAATGGTGAAATAATTAACCTTATCAAATTTATTTATTTGGTTATCACTGTCCAATATATCACACTCATATTAAGCCTCAAATTCAAAAAGTATAGTAACATGTTCTATAATGTCACCCAGATCAATTATTACATGTTTTTTTATATATAATTGAAATTATAGAATCATTATTATAATTTTAAATGATTTAAAAAAAATATCTGCTACATTTAATCATAGTTGTGTTCCTTTGACATGGTACTCAACTCCTTAAACAACAATTCCATTGTATTTATATTTCATATAGAATCACTATTTATATCACTCTGGAAAAAAAATTCATCATATTTATATTTTTATATAGTCAATCATCTTGATGTAAAATTCTATACATTTATTCATATAAAATAATATCTATTTTTTTACTTTAGTTCTCATTTTATAATTTTAGTTATTTATAAATAAATTAAATGATCCCTTTGAACTATATTATGATTCATCATTAAAGTTTAGTTTCTATATTTATTTTAGATAATTTTTTCTATGATCAATTTCCACCTTTTGATACCATCATGTATTATATTTTCAAAAGCAACTATAATAATTTGTAGATCATAATATAATATAGTTTTAATGTTTTTATAATGCATAAAATTGTAGATTATAATACATGGGTTATATTATAAGGATTATATTAATAATATAATTTTCACCAATATCTTCTTTGAGACCACGTATAGACCTAAAAAATGATCTAGTCTTTAGAAAACTGAATCTGGATACTTGTCAATATGAAATTTAGGATCCCAAAAGGTTGTTCTTTTGATTTTTTACACTCTTAATGATATATTTATAATTATATATTTTAATTACCATATCCTAATTGAATTTACATTATTTTTAGTTCATAATCTTGGTATAAATGATATATTACATGAATACTTAATGTGTATTAATGACATTAGCATCAATCACATGATTCTTCTTATTTTATTATTTCATAAAAATAATGAGTCTTAAAAAATACATTTCATATATTGTAATAGATAAATACATTATTCTATGATATATAAAATACTATATGATTTCACTATTAAACTTTTAAACATTACTTCTATCAAACCACAATATCCGCATTTGTTTCACTAATTATTTAGTACTATATTGATTTTTTTTGATAAAAGACATTAATAAGGTGTTGTAACCAGGACTTCATTCATTGTTTTATTAGTGAAATGTTAATACAAATAACATTGGATAAATAGAAATGGGGTTGAATCTATTATTAAAAACTTATATAATTATTCACAGGGAATTTGCAATCTATCCATGAATATTGAGTTTAATGTTAGGATACATTGATATTTTACTAATTAATTTTTGTTTTAAAACTAAATTAGGTTAAAATAAAACATATATAGGATCACCCGATTCAAGATACATCCTTGGTGTCTATATGTTTTTACATCTACATTAATATATAATTATAATACAGATAGCTAAATATAGAAACATTTTGGATGACTTGTTTTAAATCAAAAATCATAATGATTTATTGAGTTCTATCCCATGATACATATATGAAAATGAGGAAAAATAATATGGTAAATATATTCAACATCATGGTGTATCAATAAGTATATCTCCATCTCAATCAATAACATTAACAATTTAGAGATTTCATAAACTTCTCATTACTTATTAAATTATTATTAGTATACACCAAATATTTTATTTATATTTATCTAGAGAATACATCCTATGAGTTTCATAATTCCAAAAATAATCACCTAATAAACTAAATATTTAGTTATTTCATTATATGAAACTATATTATATGATCTATCTAAATATAATGTATCATTTTCTATTTCCCTTCAAAACCTCTATAACTAATATTTTTAAAGGTTAATTGAAATTAATATTCAATAAAATAATAATTCTAGTCACTATATTAAATTATTTTACTCAATACTCAATGAAAATAGATATAGTTAAAATGTTATTCTTATTAATAATGTGACCACTAAAATATAATTGTAACAAATATATGATATCACTTTGATGATTTTTATAAGTATACATGAATAATGATAATACCCAGTCACTTCTCATGATATTCATACATTCATATACAATCCACTTTCTCTTTTTATGATTGGTATCTTCCAACATTACTTAAAAATACAGTATAATGACATGTAAAATAGTATACACCAAGAAATATTTATTATATAATTATACTTCCACGAGATAAATTTCAATGATTTTTTATATCATTAAATATATATCTTGAATTCTATCATAACACATTATTTCAACATGGGATGACTCATTATGACATGAAATTATGTGATTTAACACCTTCAAAAAATGAGTTATGTTAAATTAAATTCAACATCTCTAATATTTATTTTAGAATCATATAAAAATGAGTCATCATCCATGATTTCATCTTATAAATAACAATGCTTATAACATAATAAATATAATTAAATTATATAATTGATTCATATATATTTAAATGAAAACATTAAAGAAGATATTATGTCATGAATAGGGAATAAGGAATGAAAAATATTGAAGGATTAAATTTTTACTATGTGGAAATAACTTCATTGATGAAAAGGATCATTATCTTTAACATAGTTTCATTTATGGATTTATAGAGAAAACCCTTGGTAGCTATATAAGATTTTCTATGCCTTGTAGTTACATAACATAAATAATATTGAAATACAACTTTTCCATATTAGACTAAAAAAATAGGTTATGTGATCCTTTATAGTTATGTTGGACCAAATTGTTTGAACATTTGTGGTCATGTTAGTTTAAAACGACCAATCAAACATGGTCACATGAGATTAAATAGTTCTTTATATTGGTTTAGAATTTTAAATTCATTACATTAAAATGGAAATTATATCCATTTATTTAATTCATTATATAAAATTACATTAGGGACTATGATGACCCTTTGAGGTGGCATCATAATAAACCTTCTAATCATTTTTCATGACATCAGATTAAAAAGATCATTATATGAGTAATATATGGAAATGTTTCATTTAAGTCTCTGATGTGGAATTCATATGTAACCACATATCTTGTATGTGAAAAAAATTCCTCTAATTTCAGGTAATTGGTTATTCCATAAGACTATATACACCTCTTTTCACAAACATCACGTGACAAATAAATTTTTCTTAGCACGTTGTATGAGAAAACTGAACTTTTTTTATGTAAATAATTTTTGAATGAATTCAAGTAATATATATACTACCTTCTAAATTTAGTATATCAAATGAGAATTTTCTTTCATAAATTCTCTTTGGTGATGTCCCCCACCATGTAAAATCATTATAATTCCTCTTTTGCTATGATCCTTTGAAATGTATTCCATTATATCTTGTCTATTGATGGATCTAGGAATAATTATTCCCACATTACTTCTTTCCATGGTGATACCAATGTAATTATTATGAGAAAATCAACCTATAAACACTTGTAATATTGGTGAACTATTCCCACAGTAATTGAACTCCAATTTTATATGAAACTCATTACTACTAATGCATATGTTAGTTTATTTATAACTTCAAATCAAACCAAAAGATGCGATCATTGGGTTTTTACATTCTAAATTATCCCTACTATGAATAACTCAATCATCTATACACCCCTCCTTCATCCAAGTCATATATATAGATTAAAAAATATTAAATGAATTCTCAAGAATCTTTTTTCCATATTTATAACTAAAGAAATCCATATACGTATCTCATCCTCAAATTATTTTTAAGTCCAAAAAATTATAGTCTTATAATTTATTGAAAATTGAAAACCATTTTTATAGGTTCATATCACCCATCAGTTCAGTTTTCCTTCCCAATATTGTTTTTCAACAAATAAGTGGTTGATGTGCATATATGGGCATCCAAAATAGTATAATATATGATCAATTCATCTTTGATAATATGATAAATATACCCAATAATTTGTCCATAAATACCATGTTCCACTTATTATGTTTAATTTCTTGCCTATTTCCTACCCTTTTTACCAATATACCAATTTCACCAAAAAAATAATATAATTTAGAAGTCCAAGATAAATCATTGTTATGTTAATTTCATGTATAATACAATTCATCATGAATTTAAACTAATTTTAAGGGGTATAATTCAAATGAACCTATAATATAATACATCCATGTACTAGTTGTACGACCTTAATCATTAAGTCATCATACTCTAACATGCATGAACTAAAAAGGCGTATAACTATTCATTGTCTCACAAATATAAAAGGTTAACTAATGGCCCTAGTTTTATGAACTGAAAATAAGCGTCATCATTCATGGATTAATGAATATATAAGGAATAAAAGTATTAATTTTATGTGACATTAAGATGTTGTAAATTTTTTATTAAGTGATAAAAAGAGAATGGGTTTTTGATTCCATTGATAGGGATAAGTAGTAATTACCAATCATTAGCTCAATCCTAACTCAAAAAAACCTACCAACTCTGTGGATATAGATAAATTCTAAAGATTTGGCCTTTTGGATATAATCTATATTCTAATTAAAATTTAAGGGGAAATATATGGAACCTATGATACATATAGATGTGTAAATCATTGTGTTGTGAAGATGGATCACTTTCATGATCAACCTGACTAGTAGTAATATTTTTAGGAAGGATTTCTTTAGTATATTTTAAATTTATATTATATTGTCAAAATAGGAAATAATACACTAAGAGGATGATAGAACTACCATCATTTTAACCTATAAATGTGGTTTGAAGTATCATCCTGTATCCCCATTATGGAGTAGCTTGTAAAAAAATGTCTACAACCAAAAAAACATGTGGAGGAATATGAACATAAGATAAACAATTATCAAACCTTATGTGTAATAATATACTTGTGAAAGAGATTAATTTACCATATAATGTTTCTTGTAATTTTTCATTAGTGGGTTTATTTTTTTGTGTCTTTATACTTTAATATGTACCTTCAATCAATAGTGAATACTCACTTTATATACTTATAAATATAGGGGGAAATGAAAAAATAACTAGGGTCACTACAAATAAACATTAAGAGACACCACAAAAATATGTATCTCAAGAAATAATATCCAGTAAGACTGTGAAATAATCATTTCTATTCTACATCACCATTAGAGAGAGCACATTTACTTTTTACATTTTTTAGAATGTACTATTATATATTATGAATAGAATATATTTTAATAGAATACATAATATTAGAACTATTAAATTTTATTTATGGGATTCTAGAATTGAATTTTCATAACATTATTTGTTATATCTATTTTTCTTTACCAATATATTAATTATCTTGAAAGATATTTTATTTTATTCTGTTTTATAACATCATAATAAAATTTTCAAAATTATTTTCATATGATAACAATGAATATCTAATGATCTATCTTGTATATATTTATAATGATATTTTATTATTAAAATTTTCGAAAAAATATTGGTGAAAATTTTAATGTTTTTGGGTTGAATGGTCTAATGTAAAGTGATAATAATTTCATAATGGAAGAATATATAATTTTTATAACAGAAATTTTCCAAATTAAAAGAATGAAATTGTTTCAAGGGGAGGCATGAACATTCGTGGAAAAGGAATATAAAAATAAATTTTCAATTCCCTCTTATTTTTTACACTTTCATCATAACCTAATTTATAAACACATTATTTTATTTTAATCATAAACATGTGTTTATAATCATCTATTAGGTTGATAATTTGGAATTGATAATTATTTCTTATGATCAAAACCAATTAATTTTTTTATATAATTTATATTTTATTTTATATAATTTATTGCAATTGAATAATATCAATGGAAGTCATCAAGCCAAGAAAAGGCTTCCATATGGGTATAGAGGACCATTTTTATGGTCCTTAATTCCGTGCTTCACCAACTACATGACATGATTCATCTAAAATTCCAATGGTGAAGGAAGGATCCACCATACTACCCAAAAGTTCATTGGCTAATTAGTATAGCTCATCATCTATACAGTTGATTATGCAGAATCCCCAAAAGGTATATCAGTAACATCGGCTAGCATGTGACATTATAAAACTAGCTAGTGGATTTGATCCAAATTATTCAATTTTCGTTAATTGATTCTCCTAATTTCCATAAATATGATATTTAATTACTTGGATCCACTAAATTGACACCCAAATCTTGTAAAGGATATAATTAGACACCAAACTAGGCTTGGGTTGAATCCATGAACATCTACGTCCACTTCTTTTATTTGAATGATTCTTAACCTATCGATGATATTTTTTATTGGAGATCTCACATAAAAATTAAAATTATGAAATGGAAATTGGGAATAAATGGATTCAAATAATTTTATTTTTCATTTTTCCCTGTGATCCACTTCTCCATTGTTTAAATTCATAATTTATCTTGTTGTAAATTCTTTCTCTCTACCTCATTATTATTTCACATTTTTATAAATTTTCAAGAGTGAGTTAAGTGATTCAATTATGGATTAAAAAAAAACCCATTATCTTCATCAAATTTTTCTTTTTTTCTCTCTTTAATTAAATTGATGGTTCATGGTTATTAGTTTCCATTAAAAAAGGGTATTTTTTATTTATATCCATTTAAATAATGGTTTTAATTTTTTATTCTTTTCAGTTATTTTTTTCCAATAAAAACAAGTGATTATTTTCTTCTTTATTTGATACATGGTTTCAATTTAAAAACAGGTGATAAATATAACCCTACCAAGCCTTCTTGAGTGGTTTAAATATAGGGGTTCACACCAATCTATTTTCAAACTCCATTACCAAATTATACCTTTTTAATTTCCACAATTTATTTTTATATATAATTAATTTTTTAATTTATGTTAGAGTTACTTATATTGTGGTTATTTTATTTTTAAATCATATGTGTACATGATAATATCTTTTATTTTATATGAAAAATTTATTTTTATGGTATTTAACCCCCCCACCCCCTCATGACATCTTATCTCAAATTCAAAAATTAATTCCATTAAGATAAAATAAAAAATAATTCTAAAAAACAATTTCTCAAAAAAATTTATGAAATATTATATTTTATTCCATAGGATTTTTATTAGAACTAGATCATTGATAAACACTAAATTTAAGGTCTGTTCAAGTCATAGTAATTTAAGAGGACTCCCAATAATAATTCTACAAAATATTTTCGATCTAGTTTACTAGTTACATTTAACGTTATCTTACATGAAATTATCATAGGTGTACATATTTCATTATCCTGGTCCATTCCTAAACATTTTTGAAGTTTAGTGGTGTATTTTATTTTGCTAAGAATAATTCAATCCTCACTTTGAGAGATTTGAAAATAATGAAATATTTTTAACTCACACGTAATAATCATTTGAAATTACTTTCACAAAATATTTGAAACTTATTTATAGAGATATCCATTAGTTGGTATGAAAGTAAAATCATTGACATAGATTTCAATGATTAAAATTTCAATTGAAATAATTTTTAGAAATAAATCCCAATACAATTTTCACATTTTAAATATAATTTGATAAAATCAAACTAGATATGTATTCATACCTAGCACATGGGTAATTTTTTAAAACATATATTGATTTATTTAACATGAAAATGGATTTTAAAATTTTTTTATTTAAAAAACTAGGTGGTTGTTAAATAATCATTTTCAAAGCTATAAAGATTAAAAAATAACTCATAACATCCATTTGAAAATGTTTCAAATAAAGATGTTCAAAAACTTGAAATAAGATTCTAATGGATTTTATGTGGGTAACTGGAATAATGGTTTCACCATAACCATTTCATTCTTTTTGACTATAGACATAAGTTATGAGTTTAATTATTATATGGGATGTTACCATGATGATTTAATTTATTTCTAGAAAACCATTTTTTACAAATAACACGATGATCCTTATATCCTTCAACAAGATACCAAACACTATATTATTAAAATTAATTTGTATCTACCTATATAAAAAAAATTTCATCATTAATATCATCATCAAGGTTTTTTAGGTTTCAGAAGAGAAATAATGGAAAGGTGATCAAAACATCTAGTATATGTACTGGATTTCAAATTGCTGATAATATTCCTCACGAGATAACCTTTATATTTTCAATGAATTTTGTAGAAAACTAGATTATGGAAACAACATTAATTGGTTATTTAGGATAATCTAGATAATTTAAAATCAAATAGTTATGGTTTTCAATATCATGGAATTGGGATGATGTTTTTCTAATAATTTCATTAAATTTAAAATACATGGATTTTTTATTGGTTTTTTTGTTTTGTTTGATGACTGAGGGTGATTTAATTGAGATTCGGTACCCAAGAAAGTCATCAAATGAATTTTGGATCCAATTTCCCAATTATTTATCTAGTTTTATAAATATTTATTTTACATCAAAACACTTTAGAAATAAAAATTACATATTTTTTCTCAAATTTATGTTTTGGGGTTAATTTAAGAAGGGACTTATAAAAACATATTTTATGATATAACTAGTAGTATTGACTCTTTGTGATTATTATGAATTATTTGGAAACCAATTATTTTTAAACAATATTTTATTTGAGAGATTTTATGAATGAGTGATTATTTTTGGTCTACCACATTTGGAATTTTATCAAAAATAATTATGATTATGAATCATGGTCTTAGGATAATAATTAAAAGTATTTTTTTTAAATATTTTTTAAAAAATTCACCTTGATGAAAGAATAATTGTTATAGATAAAATATAAATGAAAATATTTTTTTCTTATAGTTCACTTAGAATCAAAAATTATATTTGGAGTATTTCACCTGGGTGAATTTTTTTAGATGTTTTTTAAGATCATTGATAGTAAATTATAAATCATACACATTATTTTTTCTAAAAAATATTTTTTATAATTCAAATGTTTTATTATCATTTGATCCTTTTAATTTCATTCAACATTATACTTATTTTGTAGATCATTTTTCATTATATTTTGTTCATTGAGACCTTCATATAGTTCATATCGAGTATATTTTAGACCATTTTATATTAGGTTATTGAAGAATAAAAAAATGATAAATTTGTTCGTGTGGAGGAAAATTAGTTTGAGTTTTATTTGTCACTAACATCAAAATTATCCTTAAGGCACTTGGAACATTCATCACTTGATTCTCTTGAGGAGAAAATTCATCATTTTCAATCTATATTGAAGCATTTAATTCTTTCATAATTTTTTTTAATAATATCTATATTATTATTTTGATCATTAAGAGTTATATAATTATTTGTCCATTTTTTTCTTTTAATCGTGTCACAACTTTTTCACATTGAACATCCTTATTTTTTTACACTCGTTGAAATTATTTCATCAGATGAATTTTTTTCATCTTCTTGGGTAGATAAATAATTTTTTCACAATCATAATTGTCATTTTTAATATATATGAAATAAATATTTGGTATCTCCTTGACTTTATTGAATATATAACTTCATATTGAGGTTCTAAACCTCATATTAATGGTGGTTAGAACCATGAGAATAATTTGAAAAAGTTAGTGGTTTCTCATAACAAACACATAACAAATCAGTCAATAATATATAGACTATTTTAAAGAATATAAATAATGATGACATATATAATGTGAATAATTATCTTTTAGTAATTTCATAAATGGTGAAAAAATATGAAAACAGAAAGGGGAATGTTATATTTGATTGATGTTTATGAAACCACATTTCCTTTTTAGGATATGATTTTTTCAGACAAATAATGAAAAAGAACATTATGGATTGATTATTAATCATTATATGGTAATTAGATATCATAAATATTTTGGGATGACATCCAAGACCCATTTGGTGTCAATTTATCACCATAGTTATACTATGGAGTTTCTTGTGTATATCTTAGTCTTTAAAAAGTGTGGGTAATGAATTTACCACACTAAATATCTGTAAATTGAATTATCAAGATTTAAACCACCTATTAGCCACCTGATACTACAACATATCTTGTGAAACTCCTATTTCCTTATA
Organism: Viscum album; assembly: GCA_963277665.1. Classification (NCBI taxonomy): domain Eukaryota; kingdom Viridiplantae; phylum Streptophyta; class Magnoliopsida; order Santalales; family Viscaceae; genus Viscum; species Viscum album. The sequence continues at coordinate 1,299,783,603 of OY728136.1, forward strand.
TGATACAACAAAATATTCTAGTTATCTAGTGAGACCCCTATTGATCCCATGTTCTTCATGGAAGTATAGTTTTTCATACCATCATTATATGGTGTCAATGTACTCTTACTAGGTAACTAGTGAAATAAAGTATTGTGGACCATAAAAATTTTCCAAAATGATCCTCTTGATGTCTCTACATGTTTTGATGAATCTTTTGATGATATTGAAACGATACAACTAAAATAAACCCATTAAAATGTATATACATTATTTTAATTGTTATCATTATAAAAACACTTTATATGTTCAACATAATGTGTCCCCACAATCACATAAGTAATTTACCCCAAAAAATCTTCTAAAATATAATAATTGAAATCCTTTTATAGGTTATTACTTCAAAAAATCAATCCTGAACATCAATTTTTTTAATAAATCCGTTAATATATGGATATTTCTAGGTCATAAAATTAGTAAAATACTTTTAGATAATAGGTGACCCTCATTTACAAATACACTCACTATAATATTATGTACGTAGTAAATAGAAACACATATATCCCTTGTCTAATGGATCGATATTCAGATATTAACTATTCCCCACCCCTATTTAAGAGATTCAATGGAGAAAACCCACCAATTTCCATCATTACCATCACCAAAATGTCCTCATGGATCCATAATATAAATATTAAACTACCTTTTAGATATTGGAATCTATTACATAAACTCGATCACTAATGCAGAATGATCACTAAGGATGATAGACCACTAATGTTTTTGTGTATTTTCACACCATTTATCCAATTCAATCCTATGAATCCATCCAACGTATATTAGTTGAAAATGAAGTAACCAACATGTAAAGATCCTAATGATGTGGGATTATTACCATATTTAGTAAAAATAATCATAAATGATGTTTTAAACATAAAGACATGATCAAAATTGTATACAATGTTTTTTTAATGGGGGGTTTTTATCATTATAGTTTAGGATTACTTCCTTATATCTATGGACTCTTTTATATCATAGTATCATTGACATACACCAACAATAACTTGAGGATCAGACCAAGTTATTTGTGTGAATAATTCTCAAATATTTGTCATCCAAACACCAATGAATAAATCTACCATAACCTCATAAATAGAAAAAGTAAAATAAAGGTCTTATAGGTCCTTCCCATTGTACCCTAATAGAAAACACTATAGGATTTCACTAAAGCATCCACTATGAATTTCCTTTCCATTGAATCATGATTAATGTCCATGGAGATAATAACCATTGTAATTACCATATATTTCCTCTACTTGAAAAAAATACATAGAGGTACTCCATATAATTAGGTGAAACTATGAAGCATTTCTATTTCTCCATAGAGAACCCTTATGGATATCTACACTACACCAATGTGAAGATTTATATTGAAGGTCCTTCTCACAATTCTAGTTGGAAAGCACTGTACCCATGAAAAATAGTCATCAAAATATAGGTAATCCCATTTACAACTCATTAGTAATTAATATAATAAGACTAACTCCCCATGGAGTCGCATATAATAACACTGAAGGCCCTCCTAATGATACATATTGAATAATCATGCACTATAACAAATCAAATATCCAACACGATGGTCCTCAGAATGAATGTGACCAAAAAATTACCAATAACAGAGGTCACCCCATGTTAATAATTTTTATAAATATAACATTCCTTCTAAGATAATATGTTATTTTGGGTACTACCTGATGGTGAATCTATAATCAACCATAGAGGTCCAGCCTATGGTGCTTATTTGATAGTCCCTCATTGATACACCAAATATTATTAGAAACAGGATTGAAACCATTTCAATTTTACATTTGTAACACTCTAAAATTATAAAAAGGAGGAAATTTTATATAATATAATATATTATATTAAACACCAATATTTGACAACCTAGGAAATATATTTCATCAAATTTAATATCTTCGGTATTATTTGAAACCCATAAACTGTAGTATAAATGAATCGTAATGTAGTATACCATTATATCCTAACAATAAAATTGGTGTCTAAGAATAGTAATAATTAATTATTAAATTAATTTTCATCTATTTATTATAAATAAATTATGAATCATTTAAATGAAAATGATTTTTTATCAGAAATACTATATTTTTCCTAAAAGATGTTTTTGTCACGCTTTGTGCACGTAATTTAAATTAATTTTTACCACATTTAGAAAAATTATTAGTGAAAATAATAATACTTTTTTAAATTATCATATCAAAATTATCTTAGGGATAATTTTTGGGATTTTTCTAAAATGCATCATTTTTAATGAATACCAAAAAATACTGAATTTTAATTGAAAGCTCTGGTTTCTATAAAATTATTTATAATGTTCAATTATATTTTTAATTGATTTTATTGAAAACATACTCAAATTATATTTATATATATTTTTAATACAATTTAATTAATTTGAATCATTTTCATATTCAATAACAACATAAAAACATTTTGAAATTTTTTAAAATTTCTATTTAAAAACACACTTTCTAATCGTTTCTAAGGGAATATTTTAAAATTATATTTTTACACTTATGTGAATAATTTTTTTAAAAAAATATTAAAATTTTTGAATCTATGTAATTTATATAATTATATAAGGATATCATAATTTTTTACCAAATTAACAGGAAAAAATGTGAAAATATTTATCATGGTTAAAGTAAAAAATTATTTATTTGTGGTTAAACTAAAATGATAAAGAAATAAATTAACTAGAAACATATCTAAAATTAATAATATAAACATATATAGACCATATATATTATAAGGATCTATAATAATATATTTTTTACCGTTTTAACATGTGAAAAATATAATAACATAGTTTTATTTTAAAAAATATAATTTGTGCCACTCACCCTACATTAAAAATTGCAGCTTGTCTCGTATCCTATTCACACATAACAACAATTTTGGATTAGAAAAAAAATTACAAGACAAATTCCCATTATCCATAACCACATATTATAGGCCTTGTTATAGTAATAATTACATCCATGTATGGATTTGGTGAGATTATAAGGAGGTTACCTGAAGATGATATATTATTCTTCAATGACGATATTTTTTTATTTATTCCAAAATGTCTTTCAATTATTATTAAAATATATTGATATAAAGGCCAAAATTTATTATATAAAATGAGATTATTTTTTCTAATTTAATGACCTAATACCCTCAAATATTCCATCAAATGGGTTATGAAATCATTATTCATGTGAGTAGAGGATCATTAACTTATGGACAAATGTTATTTATTTTTACACAACCACATCTAGGAATTGGGTTTCATGAGGTATATAAAGTATATATATGATATTTAATACATAATATTTCCTATAGATTTATTTTAATATATAAAAATTAAAATGTTTCAATGTTTAGGTGATGTGATAACATCGCTCGTGTGTAAGGTGGACTATCGCCTCACAAAGTTGTTTCATTCATCTTTCACCAATGCTTATCATAGAAGGTGGTAAGGATAAAGTTAATATATATATGTGATAAAAATGAAATAAAATATTTATTCATTAAATAATTATAATTCTAAAAATTTTATTCTACATTTTATTTTATTTTTACTATTTCACTCATTGAATGATTAGAAAATCATTAGTGTATGTGAAGACAATTGCCATCACAATGTTATGTGACACTATTTTCATAATCTCACTATGTGGATGATATGTATATGTATATTTAAATAAATAATATGTCATTAATTATATAAATAACACTATATAATCATTAAATATTACTTACCTAGTTTCAATCTTGATTATTGAAAAATGGAAATGATACTCATGCGTACGTATGGCCTACCATCTCTATGATCGAACCATACGCCATCTCCAAGAACCATCATTAATTAATAGGGTTTAAACCATAATTTATATATAAATATGATAATTATTCAGTAAAAATTATTCTATATATTATATAACTATATAATATGTGCATGAACATGATAATTCTTGAGGACACATGCATGATAAAACACGATAATTAACAAATTAAATAATGAAAATAATTAATTATTACTAACGAATGGGTAATAATTTGTTATAAAAGTATAATTTATTATATTAAAATTATTAATATATAAATTTTATAGGTTAAAATTATTTTTAAAATAACTATACATTAGGTAAAATCACTTTCAATGAAAAGGTAGCATGAGGTAATGGATCCAGTCTCAATTTTCTTTAATTGATACATATTTATATGTTATAAACATATTTCATTTATATTGTGTATTGAGTTGTAATTTGACTTGTAAAATCATGAATAATTCCTAAATCATGGTATCTTATTTTTCAATTTAATTTCATTCTTCCAATGGTATCTGACTTGAAAATTACCCTGTGGTAATGAATTTTAGAACTCAAATTCTTTTAATTTGGTTATATTACTTCTTAATTGTCATTGATATTGTAAGATTTTGTGTGTGATTAAATTTTATTATGTTCAATTTTAAAAAATAATTATGTGTATTTATATATGACACACTTAGTTTATTCATTTATTAATTCTCACATCAATTTAATGATCATTATAAGTTTTTATTTTACAGTCTAATTTTATTTTGGATTGTTTGTAATAGAATTTCCATTGATGGAAATTCATTGATCACTTTTTAAAAAATACTTATAATTTTATTCTTGTCTACATATATTGGGATCTTTCAATTAATATTACTATTTTTTATCTTTTTGGAACACAAAATAATTATGAAAATTATTTCATGAAAATCATACTTTATTTCTATCTTCATTCAGAAAATCATTTTCTTCTGTAATCAAGTTTTCTAAAAATGTAAATAACATTATTAACCAGTCACCAAATATTTAATAAAGATAAATTTTCCCATTTTTTCTTTGAATTTTTTTTAAATGAATCTTTATTTTATTTTCAATATGATTCTCATTTCAATTATTCTAAAAAACTAAAAGGAAGATTCACTTTAATATGAATATAATGAATATAATTTTTATCCATAATGATCAATAAAATGTTTTATAAATTATTTTATAATTTGATGTTGGTATATTCAAAGAAAGGTATTTTCAAAATAATTAAAATTCTTATTTAAAAATGTGTTTTTATAAATAAAAAATCTATCTTCTATATATATTTTTGAAGATCATTTTATGGAATTGTTATTCATCAACATTCACAACGCTTTATTATTACTAAAATGGGAATATGTTTTATTTTTATTATCCCTACTCTTTACATAAATTTCTTATGATTATTTTTCTACCAAGGAATGTAATGAACTTTACTTTCTTTATTGATTTTTTTTCATTAACTTTATAATGAAATATTTACTTATCAGCGGTCATTGGAAAATAAATTCCCCATATATATCCATATTAATTATCATTTATATTTTTATTTATTTATTCATATATCATTTCGACATATGGTTTTCTACATGGAGAGTTAATTTTTTATTTTAGGAAAATATTTATAACTCTGTATTCATTACTAAATAAGGATATTTAATGATAAGTCACAATGTTCATGAATTACATTTATTATTTCATATGTGAATAATGATTTTCACATGCAGATATGAGTGGGGACTGATTACAAATAATAACTTTATTCATAGGTAGCTATCATAAGAAAAATCAGTAATCTAGATTTAAATGTGTTTTTACCTATAGTTTTAAACTATCCTTTAGGAATAATCATCCAAGTATAGGTATCATGTGACAAAGACATGAAATCCAATAAATAAATATTTAATCCAATAATAAACTAGTTTTTATTATCTATGATATTTTCACAAATATTTTATATTGGGATAAATATAATTTTCAATTTTTTGATTAAATGGTAAGTTATTTTAGTTATTCACCTTGACAAACTGTTTATGTCTTTTCCAATTATTTAAATGGAATTTGTGTCATGTTTTTTACATATCCACGTTTATTATTTTTATTGATTCATGATATCTACCATTAATCATAACCATTCCAGAGACTTTGAGATAACCTATATTTTTTTTACTTTATCAGTAATCAATAATTTAAAAAATTATTGATATACAAGTAAATTTTATAGGGAATAATTTGATTCTTGAAAAAAGTTATGTTATAATGCATGTTTTGAAATGTACTACAACACTCAATTGTGAATATAGTTTACCAAGAATATTAAACTATATGGTCCATAAGTATGTGATTACCTGTATTTGATTCCAATTAAATAATTTAAGACACTAACTTTAGGATTACTTTAGTCAGTTTCATTACTATTGGTATTAGAGGAAGGTTAGTAGAAACAACGGAAACAATATTTTGGAAAACATAGATTATGTATAATAACCTGATGCTATTATTTTAGGATTAGTATATAAAAACATCCTAATGTTTCTTTATGGTATATATTATATGTATTTTCATAGAAAATATCTATATATGGATTCTTTAAGTGGAGGTGGTTCTAGAATAGAAGTACTTTGGGGTAATAAGACAAAAAATAGAATATTGGTTCTAACCTGATTATCACCTGGTACAGGAGAATGAGCGTCAATGTGCACTTGGTTTGAAACTATATAGGAATATACTTTGGATAAATCAAATATTATTTATAAAACCATTATAATGGATTCTAAAATAGTTATATCCCCAAATAATCCATTTTTTTATTATGATATTATCTGTTGATAAATTTCGCAATTGCTGTCATCTATATCAGAAGTTTTAGGGTTATACATTATTTTCCTAAATATATATCAAAATACATTTAATAAAATATTTTAGAAAAGTAACCTAGTCAAAGCAATGAGAACCTCATTAATGCAGGTAATCCAATGAGTTTGAAAGATTTTTTTTGGGAATAAGACAATATTTCAAAGGGAGCTAGTCTCCCAAATATTCTCATTAAATGAAGACATAATATCATATTATAAAAATATATAGAAATACTTTTCTATGTATTATGGGTTTTAAGGGAAGATAGAGAAGAAGAGTATGGTGGAGAAAATGATAAAATATTAGAAAAAGGGAATGTTGTATTTTCCCACATGTTATAATATTGGATTGAAACACCCTAGTACTTTATTAATAGGAATTAGTGTTTACCAAATGAAAATAAGATTGATTAATTTTATTGGGTTTGGATCCAAGAATTTTTATATATTTTTTTATTTTATTAATGATAATATAGTTATTATATTTATGAAATGTATAAGCATTATACTAGATTATCTTTTCATTATGGATTTGAAATCATATGATGACCGCTACCTGTGACCTTGAAAAACAGTTCAGTATAAATTTAAACTATTTGAAAAACACATGATTTACAGATTTATAACCCTTAACATGTTATTTATATTGATATAATGATTTTTGGATAAAGTTATTATTGATATGAATAATTTAAATTTGAAATTATTGACTAATATGGAACTTATTAATGATTTGTTGACAATGTGGTTTATGTTATCATTTAGGAAGTTTACAGTGTTTTTGGATTTAATAAATATATCCAATAATCTATGTTTTACTTGAGAAATAAAGAAGTATGCTTGTATTAAATAATTTTTAATGGTAATTTATAGTATTACCATGTTTCTAAATAATAATTAATTAATTAATCACATGTTTGGTTTGTGATTGTTAATAGTAACATCATGTTGTTGTGGGGATTAATGATAAAATCACCTTGGAAATTCTGGGAACGTATTTCTAATGTTCTAGATCTTAATATTTTTTAAGGGTCATAACAATAACAAGTTATTTAATGGAAAAAGATGAAATTTGGATGATGTTTTGGATATTAATGTATTGAATGACTATATGGGGATTTATGTGTATTAGATAACCTATTATAATATTTTTCTCTAATAATAATTAGAGAAAAAAGGAAATAATAATCATTATATTATAGAAATTATGGTCTGTTGAAATTGAATATTAGTGCTTCAGGGATAATAAATTTATTTTTCGATATTCATTTCATGGAGTAATATTTGAATTGGAAACTCATTAAAGCACAATCAATGGATTAAATTGTTTATAAAAAAATAGAAATTAGTCAATTATATTTCCCTATATCCTTATATAGAAAAATAATTCATATTTTTAGGGAATGGATATTCATTAAAGATTCATCATATTACCGTTATGTAAAATCCATTAACTTTTAAATCATCACATTTTATTATTTTTTTGTCCTTACATTTTGATTGATCTATCACTTTATTTTGATCAATGACCATTATAACTATCTTGAATAATCCACACATTTCCTCTATGTTGGTATATTCACATTCCACCATTGTTCTCCTACATAAAATTCATTTATTGTGTTGTTACATATGTCATTTTTAATTCCTTCAACTATTATTATGATCATATTTTTTATACCCTTTTATGAGTTAGGTTTTTAAACAATATAATTTTAGAATATAGAACCCTCGATTATCAAGATCATGTTTCAATTGTGAGGATTCAATTTATTAATGGTGGGTAGAATGTAACACCCCAAAATTTTAAAATTATAGAAATCTATTGAATACTTTATTCACTATGAAACACCGAGCTTAAATAAGCCATGAAATATGTTTAATTAAATATAATATCTTCAATAGATTACAAAACATGAAACCCTAAATCTATATGAATTTTTATATAGTATAACACTATAACAGATCCATTAAATTAATGTGTATTAATATTAATAACTAAATTATAAAAATTATGGTTTTCTATTTATTTTAAATAATAAATGTATCAATTAAAGATAAAATAAATGTTTTATGAAAAACTCAATTTCTTCAAAAACATTGTTTACTTAAGCTTTTAACAAATAATATAAAAGTAGTTATAACCCATGTTATACATTTTTTTGAAAAAAATAATTTTTTATACCATCGTACCAAAATTATTTTAGGATGATTTTGTGATATTTTTCTGAGAAGAATCATTTTTTATGAATAAGAAAATATTCTAGATTTTAAATGAAAACTACTATTTCATTTTATTTATTAATAATGTTATCTTATATTTAAAAATAATTTTAATTTAATTTTAGTTTAATAATATATATATTAATTCAATTTAGTTAGTTGTAATCATTTTTTTATTGAACATTAATATAAAAACATTGAATTCCATTGGACATTTTCTTGATAAAAACTCTATCTCATCACATATTTCAGATTGATTTTAAATTAAAAATATTCAATTATATTAAGGTATATTTGATAAATTTTATTCTTTTTTTAAAATAATCATAATTTATATTATCAAATAATTTAGTATTATTTTTTGACCAAAATGAATAGTAATAATAGTAAAAAAATTATCATGGTTGTGGTTATAATGGATTTAGGTGGGGATAAACTAAAAAAACATGATTAATGTTAACTAAAAAATGATATAATTTATATAGTATAGAAATATTTATAACTTATAATGTATAATTATCAATAATACTTCATTTTTGAACCTTTTTCCATTTGAGAAACGATGGTACATCCTTTTCTTATCAAAATTTATAAGTGTGCCACTCACGTCACATATAAAAGGCCACACCCTATCCACTATTCTTCACACCTTCATACCCTTTTGGTTTAGAAAATAAATATCGAATTTAATTCCCAACATCCATAAAATTATAATTTAAAAAATTATTCTTTCTAAATTCAACATTGTAAGGGTTTGGGGAAAACATAATGAGGTTTCCAAAAAAGGATGTAACATTTTTCAATGATAATTTTTTTATTCTTCCTCCTACTCAATAGATTCTTATTAATGATTTGTTATATAATAAAAATTTTATATTTAACATAATTTGTTTTTTAATGTTACATTAAATACATAATAACATATTCACATTAATAAAATGGTTTATAATGTCTTCATTAATGTGCATGGAAGACAACAACCTTGCGAACAGAAGTCATTCATTTTTCCACTACCACCTCTCATGGTTCGGTATGATGGTGAACCTAAATAAGTATATAAAAAATATGTTTTTAAATAATTATACCTATTGCAAAATTATATCATATATTCTTTTTTTTATTTCTATTTTGTAGGGGATATGATATGATCTCTCTTATTTATGACCATGTACTGCCTCATGAATCGTAGTGATTATTTTTCCACTAATTCAGAACATAAATGTTGACAAAGTTAAATTCAATAATTATATGTGATACACATGAAATTATTATAATACTGATGAAATATTTATCCCTCTTTAAATATGATACATCAATTTATTTTTCTAACTTTTCACGAACTGAAAGAGGATTACATTGTTCATGTATCTTTGGATTACCTCTTCACAAAGTGATGCGGCTGTCATTTCATCTCCACACCACACAGAATAAATATTTAATTGTATTAAAAAAATTTACATTATGATATTATTAAATTATGGAAATATAAAATATCACATACCTCATTTCAATAATGATCCACTATAAATAGAAACGTTACCCATGAATATGTATGACCTATCGCCTCCATGATCACAACAAACATTATTTCAAAAAACCATATATAATGATTAGTAATAAAAGTATAATTGATATATAAATATGATAATTATTTCATTAATATTATTCTTGTTTTTATGGGACCATAAAATATGTTCCAAAACCATACATTTCATGCCAAAAATCACATGAGAAAACAAGACAATTAATACAATCAACAAAAAAAGAATGATTACTATCAAACAAGTGATTAGATGACATAAATGGGTCATATGTGATATTTTAAATATTTACATAATACTTTTATAGTTTAATTACATCTATAAATACAATATATACGAGGTTAATGTATTTTTAACCAAAATGAAGCAAGAGGAAAGTGATTTTATCTGAATTTAATTTCATAGTGTCAGATATGTATTCTATGAACCAACTTATTTTGGATGATTTTTACACTATCCACATCAGTTAGTAGTTCATGTATAAATCATACATCGTCATATATAAATTCTCTATTTTAAATAAATCATCCAAGTGTATTTTACATGAAAATTACCATGTGGTAATGAATTTCATTATTCATTTTTTTTTCATTATCCCATACTACATATTTTTGTATTTTATATTCTAAGATAATGTATGTAATTAATTTTGATTATATTATTTATATTTGAACTTATTTTAGGTGGATTTTAATTTACACACATTATTGATTCATTGATTAATTCTTAATATAATGTTATGATCTTGGTAATGGTTTATTTCTTAATCACATTTTAATCGGTGGTGGTTATACTAGAATTTATGAGGAAAGAAATCGATTGATAATTATATAATAAACCCATTTAAATTTTTTATCCACAGGTTATTCATGATGTTTTAAAGTAATATTACCTTATTCTACACTATATAACTTAATATAGTTTATAAAAAGTTTATTAGAAAAATCAACATCATTTCTCTCTTCGGTTTGAAAACCATTTCCATCTAAAGTAGTTTTTTTAAATTAAATTCCAAAATTTTATTTAATTTTTTTCCAATTTATTTTTTAAATAAAATTTTACCCACTTTGGGTTTGTAATTTTTTTAATATATCATTTTTTTTCTTTTTTGATTCATTTCATGATTTAATTTAACAGTAAAAGTGAATAGAATATATGTTTAAACATGTTAAAGTGAATAAATTTTCAAGTCATCATGAACACTCAACTATTTTAAATAATATTTTATATTTAACAATGGTTATTTTTAGAGAAATTTTATTTCAAAATGTTTTTTCACATTCTTATTTTAAAAACCGATTTTCAAAATGAAAAGTAAATTTTCTTCAAGAATGTATATAATCATCCTTTTATAGTATATCTATTCATCAATGATGAGAACCCTTTATTCATACTCTAATGAGTATATTTTGGACTGATCCCATCCTTATTATTTCTATTGATGGTTTATGATAATTTTTTAAAAAGGAAAATATTGTCATTAATTTTCACGATTCTTCTTTTTATTTATTATCTTTCTCTTTGAATATTTACTCTCCTGTGACATTTTGAAATTAAGTTTTCCCTAAATATCCATATTTTTTTTCATGGATATATTTATTTTTTAAAATATATATCATATATATATATGTGGTTTTATACATTGAATGTAATTTGTTAACTCGATAAATATTTATAAATATGTATTCTTCACTCAATAAAGATATTTGATGATGAATTTCATTGTTCATGAATTAAATTTATTATTATATATATATGGAATTCATTGGACATGCAGATTTGGTTGGGGCTTGGTTATATATATCCCCTCAGTTTTTTCGTAGGTCTCATGCGACAAATCAATACGATAACCACAAATGTTGTTTACCAAACGTTTTAGATTGTATTTAGGAAATAATTTGATGGTATAGGTATAATATGCATGATGAATGACATCCAATAAATATTTATTTCCTTTATAAATAATTCAATAATAATTATATAGGATATTTTCAGAATGATGTTGTCTCTCGATGCATTTCATTATTAGTTCAGTGATTAAATGGATTGTGTTTTTATTTATCTAACATTCCAAATTTATTAATAATTATCTAGATATTTAAGTAGAATTTTTTTCTCAGTTATTTACATTTCTATGTTGGTTATTATTACTGAATGGTAATATAATATGTTTTACTTAACACATGATGATAATTTTAGCTCACACATATTGTGTTTTCTTTCTCAAGAATCAATGAAGTGTACTATGATTTTTATGAAAGGATATTATATATGGAATAATTTTATTCAATAAAAAATTTATTTTGTAATTTGTGTCTTAAATTGTAATAGATTCATTAAGTATGTATCTAGTTTATTGGGACTACTAAACAATTTTTTACTTGGGGATTTGATTCGTTGTATTTTATAACAATGTGATATGCTAAGACACAATCATTAGGTTACAGGAGTTTAGGAAATTATACATATGATGATTCCATTTTATTGAATAAAACATGATACAATATCCGAATATAAATTTTGGGACTCATCAAAGATGAACAATGTGTCATCATACTCATTGTGTGATTGGAAGAAACAATTTCAATACATGCCTTCCCAAAACATTGAAACCTTGGATGTAACAATAGAGGTTTCTAAGGATCTCAATATTCATGAAAAAACTATAGATAAATTACCTTTATATTCATATCTAGTTAAATAATCACTCCTTAATAAAGATGAGATGGTCACCTTCTTATTGACTGAATTAATAAAGGATAGAATAAAACTCATTTTCCCTATGTCCAACCCACAGTATGAAATTAATATGAAATTAAAGGTCAAATTAATACCTTAAAATTTTCATAATTTTTTGGAGAATATATTTCTTCGTATTTCCATGAACCTTATATATATACCTAATTATTTTATTTGTATTACATTGAATAATTTCTATACATATTTCTAGAGGTATTCACTAGGATGGCACGTGATTTCGAGTACTAGTGTGCAAAACATTAATATTATCAAATTTTAAAATATATTATATGGACCATGTATGACACCTCAATGAAAATAGAACAAATCGTAAACAGTTTATTAGATGAGAAATGCAAGACCTCATTTGATTCTATAACACATTGCCTACCCAGATAATGACATAAATTGGGTAGGTGTGGGATGTTTGGTCCACACATTCATTCTAAGAATGTTAAGTTATTTTACTTAATTATCTAATTAAATAAATTTATAAATTTAACCAAAAATAATTGATTATTAATATATTTATATATTGGTTTGTCTAGGGTTGTCATAACAATCCTCTAATAATTGGTGAAGCTCGTTCCCTCCTCCATTGACGAATCCTTTGGAAACCAATGATGAGATGTTAGATAAGAATGAATCATGTTATAGAGAACGTAGAAAACTCCCTTCATCGATGGTGAATGTATTTTAATCCAATGAAAAATAAAAAATCTTGTGAGGCCTTATCAATTGATGTTGTTTCTCTATTTTTATTAAATGATTGATCAGATCTATCCATTCCCTTGGTTCTGCACCAATTGAAAAACTTGCATGTGCCTAAGTATTGAAATATTGATTTCACAAAATAAATATTTTTCATTCCTAAAAATATTTATGAAAAATGTGGGAAACCAAAAAAGTTCATAATACAAATAAACTCAAACCTCATAATAAATTATCTCACCACTCAAAAGAAATTTAAAGAAGTTGGAATTTATTACCTTAAAGAGTAACCATTAAAATGAGGTAACATCCATTTCATTATTGATCTTGTTGCGATCCTTGTAGTGAAAAGACATCATATCCCAAGTAGGCACATGCCCATCCAAGCTTGTTTTCCCCTCATTGAAACCAAGTATCAAGATCATGTTATATTTATCAATCCTTGGGGATTTTTCTTCATTCAAATAAATTATCAACAGTCTTACAAACATTATGTGAACCTTATCCATTGATACCTTGATCAGGAATGACTCCTATGTCATTTCCTCATTTTAGTGTGTAGTAAGATCTTATGTGTAGTCTGAATCAACAAAAGCTTTTTCTTTATTCAATTAATCATAGGAAATTTGTTCCTCTATACGTGTATCAGTCACCTCATCTGCTACCACATCCACATGCACAAAAGGACATTTTCACTCACATGTTATGTTGTCAGCAACACCATTCAATCCTTTAGGGGGATACCTTTACTTGAAGTCCTTATAACTGGGGTAATAAATTTTTTTGATTATTCCATATCTCTTCATGGCTTCCACATATGATGAATAAAACCATCTCTATCCATAATTGTGTTTTTGCTTTTTTGAAGCGGATCAAAGGTACTCTTCAGTGAGTTATGGTTCTTTGGGCTTTGAGGACCACGATTTTGAGGAAGAATCATTTTCCACTCATTTTTCATCAATTATACCATGTGTGAGATGATTTTCTACATATTATTCCAAAACATAAATTCTTTCCTCAAAATGGGGTGACTCAGCATCACCAAGCACCCCAAAATAGTTCTGAGAATAATTACCAAAAACTCTTACATTTCCAAAGATAGAATAACAAGGAGGATTTGGGGCCTCACCATGATCCATAGCTTGGATTGTACTCAAATACTGTTGTTCAGCATGTCCCTAACTATTAACACCGAATGCACCATCATCACCTTTTTATTATAAAATATCCTTATGTGGAGAATAACTAACTAATATAAGGATATCTGTGAATGAAGAACAATTTTTCTTTATCATCTTATCAGAAATATAAAAATCCCCAAATCTTATGTTGATCATCCTTATATCTTACTTGATGATGGTCTAAGATATAAATCATTCCTCAATAAATAAAAAACATTCTCAACATGTTGTTTAAAATACACAGGTATTTGATCCTCTGTAGATAATGGAGGACGACCTAACATCCATACGACCAGTGGATCCACCTCAGTGAAATTGAACCTTTCATCTTTTTTGGGCATAACATTTTCCACAAAGAGATGGATATCTAGAGACTTTTCAAACACCTTATCATTGATATACAACTTTTTCCAAGGAATCTACTTTGAATGAATTCATAATAGAAAGAGATTCACCTCAATGATGTCATCTCTAGGTTATGTTTCCTTAGAGGATGCAAGAGGAGTAGTACAGAGTCCACGAATTATATAAAACCGACTTCTTAAGCTTATATTATACTTTGATCTCAATCCAGAAAAAATTAATATGAGTTTAAGAAACTTTTTCCTCTACAAATATTTGAGTTTTAAAAGGGTGGCAACCAGATTGGGTCCTAGAGTCAACATCCAGGCAATAAACCAAAAGATTTCAAGGAATCTTAAATATGGAGGGGTTTTGGAAAGAGGGTAGAGAACTTAGCGGATGGAAAATAATGTCATTTTCTATGAGTCACACATCAATTACATAACAAAGAAACAATGGAGATGTCATAAATGATAGTTTGTTTTACCAATATAAGCCGTTGGACCATGTGGGAGTCAGATCTTCATGATATGAAAAATGATCCTTCATTTTTTGAGAGTTAAGAAAACCAACAAATGACCAATGGTGAAGAACCCATTGAGTGTTGAAAAAATTGCCTATGATATCCATAAAAATCCCCTATCATCATAACCATGAAACCAAAGTAATGTTTATTTGGGAAGAATGATCTAGATACTCTTAAAGGGAAATCTTATGTGAAGTTGTTTCAAAGAAAAATTCAAGAACCTTTTTGGATAATGTAATTCTAGGGAATGTAGAGAGTTAACCCAGGTTGGTTATTTGATAAAATCTAAGGAAAAAACAAGGGAGATATGACGAGATTATTCCATTGAAACCCTCCTCATCAATGAGGGGAGGGGAAAAATGTTTGGCTTGTTCTATTGAAACACTATAACACCCAATGGAGGAGACGACGACAGGATCACGAATCAGAATATTTATTTATTTCAATTGATTTCTAACCTCAAATCCATTTTCAAGGATGTTTTCTAGTAATACATAGACAATGATGTTTAAACAATTTTTTGGATCCTTTATCCAAAATTTCTACTCATTCTCTTCTTATGTTGGATCCCTTTCTCCCGGTTCATCATTTTTTGGAGTTTCTGAGAACCATCACACACTCTGATCCATGGAGGATTGATGAAATAAGAAAAAATAAGCTAGAGTGACATAGATCTAAAATCACCATGGTTCAAGGATGCATGATATATTTTATTGAGATCATGACTTTGATTTATGAACAAACAACATTGTGTGGAATGATTGGGAAAACTCTATGGGTGAACATATTCCATTTTTTGTCAATCTATAGCCCCGAATCTCATTCTCCATCTAGATACACCTTCTTCTACCTTCAATAACATCATATTTGAAGTGGATTGAATAGATTTGATGTAATGTAACTGGGTATAAATATCTATTATTTTTAAAAAATCCTGACTATATACCGTGATTAAGGAAGAACACATGGCATGTAGCCCCCTTAGTGGTGACTCTAGGGTTTAAAAAAAATTTAAGGGTAACATGACCTATAGTCACTATTACATTCCTTTCCCTCCATTATTGGTTGGATAAAAAATGTGTTGGGTCATAAAAAAGAGATCCCTTGTAGGAGTAAATGGTATTCAATACACGACTGTGTACCCCATTATATAGAAATGATAAGTATCACGTAAACCATACCCTAATTAGCCAAGAAATGTCATGTAGTCCACCTACACATTGTTTACTACTACATGTTGTGAATAAGTGAGTAGTATAGGGACATGTCAAGTATGTGATGTGTGTACACACATCATGTGGTCCCTCTCACATTCCATGTAACCCATGGTTCCCTTTTAGGAAACATCTATATCTCACATATCCATCATTTTAAAATGTATTTTGGTTTGCGTGTAGTCTATCCAGAGAGTGTTTCGATAGAGAACATGATGATGCAATATATTTTAGCTTTTGGGATATGATGTGAAATGGTTGGGTCATAGCACACACTAAGAACAAACCCTATGATAGAATTGAACGTGTAGGATCACCATGAGGTTTTATGAGGGTTATCCTCTGGTAGGGATGGGTAGTGGAGGTATAAGAGCCTCAAACCAGTTGGTGAGGATTCAGGAAGTGTGTCCAAGAGGCTGGAGTTCAAAACTAGGTGGACACGTATTTCTGGGTTGCTGTAGCTGTATTGTACTAGTACTGTAGCAGGTATTATAGTAGACACTGTTCGCTACTGTAGCAGCCAGAACTATTCATTTGTTTTGTCATTCCGGACACAGATTTGGGACTTGGGTTCATTATGGCCTTCAGGCCAATAAGGATTTCTAGAAACCTCAAGGCCTTCTGGACACCTCAATTCCGTCAGTCCACCTCAAGGCCTTCAGGCCACCAGAATGCCTTCGAGCCACATAAAATTGTGCTTGAATGATCAAACATACTCTACAAGGAGCAAACTCTATATGGGGATTCAGAGAAGGCGCATTCACGAGGGAATAATCTAATAGGATTTTTCAGAAATAGAGGTTATAAAATTGACATCAAGACCACCATGTGCTTGTACAAGAAACCAAACCAAATATCCATGCGAAGTTGTACAGTTGATATGAAGTTGGGAGAAGGAGTTCCATGTATAGTCTGTTTATTTCCTAAGATGTATGGTTCATGCAATCTCTAATCCTATGGTCATTGTAAGGGTTCCACCTCATCCCTTAAAATGGAGGTTATCAAAACTCAATAAAAAAAGGACTTCTGGCCATTCGAGCTGGGTAATGTAATTCTGTGATGTTTCCTTCTGGGAATTACCCTCCACTTGGGGTGGGTATGGGAGTTCCCTAAAGATTTTTATGGTTGTTAAAATACATTTTTTATTCGTAGTGGACTTCCCCAAGGACTTATTCCAGGTGTTACTATCCTATCGGGCTGGTCAGTGGAGTTCCCCAATGACCTCTTCCAGGCATTACTCTCAAATAGTGTTATGTACTAGAGTTCCTATTTGGAATTCATGAGTGTTAGCCTCTGGCAGGGCATGGCATTGGAATTCCGCAGTGACTACTATATTATAACCCTCCTTTTGTATTAGGGTATGGGCCTTTAATATATAAAATTGTTTCCCCTTGGCAGTACCATGCAATAAAAATACGTCTTTTTATGTTACATTTGACTTATGAGGAACATGGAACCTTTCCCCAATAAGGATTTTTTTGACACAATTTAAAACCATTTAGAGGATTCCTTTCCACCCAAAAAGGATAATATCATGTTTTTGTGATTGAGTTCCTTAGACTTGTTTATTCATGTAAAATTCATGGGATGATGAACATCAGTGATGGAATTTTAGAACTTCTAGATACTCTTTTCCTTGGGATTAGCACTGATATGGAGATCTTCTTACTCCCATATTTGGTATTCTTTGGCTAATCATTTGTATATATATATATATCATTCATCTATACCCATTCTTTGTGATTTTTTACTCATCTTCCAGGATATGCGATGATGCACAAGGTATGCCACATGCATTATGTGTATAGCTTCTCATGTTTGGATGAGTCTTCTTTCCTACTATAGGTTGTAAAGGATCGATGGGTACTTCATCTACTCACTGTGATTATCCACATGTGCTTGGATGATCTTACTTTCACTCATTTTTCGGTAGAGATATAGTCTTTCACTATAGATTTTGTAAATAATGTCATTATCTTAATGTTCTTTCTCTTAATGAACCCTTAATATTCAGGGTGTTCAACTGCGTATTTATATTTTAACCTAATAGTGTTCTTTTCATGAACATGTTATATATTATGCTTTTGATCGATAGGTTGATCATGACTATAATAATGATTAGCCATAGTAGGTTCTTGGACTATGTATGGTGGTCGTAGAATAGTATTCATGATTGAGGCACTCTTTCAGATTTATTATTTTCCACTTTTTTAGGTTGAGAAATATTTCAAGTTTGGCATGTATTATTTCTCTTTTTCATTCAGTTAACACTAATGTAGAAACATAATGTCTAATGGTTCATACATCCTTATATTATCTTATATAAGTGTTACATATTTTATTCTTTACTTATGTAGTTTTCCAATTACTTTCTTGTATTCATGTGTAATAGTCATTAAAAAATTCCTTCATATTTTCTTTATGCCTTCGGCACTTATCACCACCCCTGGCCTATGAAGGTAGTCTTGGGGTAGTTTCGGCCCGATCCTACACTTCTGTTGGGTTGTGGCAGATTGGCATTAATGAAGTTTTATTTCATGGGATATTGTTTGGATTTATTTACGTTAGAGTATTAGTTGGATTTAGGGTAGCAGTGTTAATGTTTCTAAAGTTTGGCTCTTTGGATAGTTAATCTAGTGGGGGTGAAACCGATGATGTAGCCTTTCACTAGGACCAAGACTACCTAATTGACAACTCGGAATGTAGAGACATTAGTTTATGGGATCAATTGTACATGCTTCATATAGGATAGATTCTTTGAATTACTTTCTTGAGTAATATCCCAATTTTTATCAATATAAATTCTTATCTAGATATGGTGATCCTTGATAACAATTAGGATTCTTTTTCAATGACTGTCCTCCAGGATACTATCTTCAGTTCATAATAATGACCCCTTGAGCAATGAGGCCTTGGTTGAGGGTCCATCATATAACCGCTTCCTCCAGTTGAGTGGGTGGAAGAACCTACAACTATCAAGAAACATATAATATTTGGAACGAAGGATGAGGACATGTGAAGGACCATCGTATTCTATGAGTTCCAATAGTAGAGACGGTTGAGGTTCCTTGGAAAGACACATCTATAGGTATTATAGGATTGTCTAGATTTGGTTGTCCCTATTTTTAGGATTGATTATACCTTGATGGATATTGTGTTGGCATTGGATACATTCCTTAAACAATGAGGAGGCCATAATTGGTGGAGACTAGTTATATTGTTGGATGATGGGTCAACAATCTAGTGGGGACACATCTAGTAGTATTTACATGAGGATTATTACCCCTCCTACTCACACTCAGTCCAGATCCTAGAGAATACAAATCTGTAGTGAAGAGGGATAAAAGTGTTTGAGTATGTTATGAGGTTCCTAGAACATACGTGAAACTCCCTTGACATGATCCAGGTGGCTAATTCATAATATGTAAGTTTGAGAGGGGACTCTGCATATAGATTCACACAAGCATTCTGCCCTTTTGAATCCCCTCCTATGTCGGGGTACTAGATTTGACACAGGTGACAGAGATATATCTATCATAGGTATACTAGATAGTTAGACCTGGTAGTGGAAATCCCAAAAGGTGAGTCCTCTACATCAGCTACCAGTTGTGGGACGATGGGATCTTGGAGCAGGAGACCTTTTCACAAGAAGGCCTAGACATGCATTCCAGGGGATGAGGAATCATATTGTATTAGGGAATCCAAGATAGGGGTGTTTTTTTACTTGTGATGGGTGTGGTCTCTAGGCATGGGACTACCCGACCAAAAGTGCTGAGTTTCCCATGAAGATAGCTGATGAATCTATGTGGAAAAGGCATTGTTGTGATCTAGGTTCTCCCTCGCATGGATAAGGTGTTCCCCATAGAGTTAGAGCTAGAAAATTAATAGGAGAATCTATGGGTGGAGTACCCTAGTATGAGATCCATCCACCACTAACACAATGAGGCCCATGTCAGGCTCATGGAGCTGGTAGACAGGGTTGTGGACAACTGTAGGTTTTGGATGAATATCATCCTTCCAAGCACGAGTTGAATTAAGGTACGCTCTATGTTGGTTTTACACATTCCATCATATCAGTAGAATCATGTTCCATTCATTTCATTATAACTTTATTTCTAATGTGAGATCTATAGATCTCAGTTGTGATGTAGGCATTGAAGCTTCACCTTCAGGTTCTTATAGGTAACTCTTCATCTGTATCATTTCACCACTGGAAGTACGAGAAATCACATAGAGGGGAGTGGTTAATTTGAGACCTTTTGGTCATCACTATGGAAATATATTATGTCATATTTGTTATGGATATAATTTACATGGTTCGAACTCATATTTATTGTCCCCACATACAATTTTGATGCCTATTCACTGATGGGATGTGATTCTCCATTTATGGTGTGGTAGATTCCCTGGTAGGATAGGTGGAATCTACAACTAGGTGGTTTTAGAGTATCACACATGACTTAGATATGGTATCCCATGGTGTATTAGGCTCTTCAGTAATATGGGTTCCATCAGTTTTGGAGGACTATATATATGTCTTCACAGAATATGTTCTGGGAATACACTTGAGTCTGAAGATGGAGTTTTTAATTGACATGCAACATGGGAAGTACCCAATATCTTTTGTTGCATATCGTATTTCACCTAACGATATCTTATAGATATGATTCTAGTTTGAGGACCTCTAAGATAAATGTTTCATCATACCTAGTGTGTCCCCCTAGGTATCTCCGGTCGTGTTGATGAAAAAGGTGCACAAGATCTTACATCATTTCATTGATTATCATCTCCCAAACTAGGTTATGATAAAGAATAATTATCCTCTACAAGGATTGACAACCTATTTGACCATTTTCAAGGTGATATATGGTTCTCCAAGTTTGATATTAGGTCTGAATACCATAAGGTTAGTGTCTGTGAGGCTGATATTTCAATGTTTTCATTCTGATGTCACTATGGAAATTTGGAATTCCTTTTGATTTCCTTTGGTGTGATGAATTCCCCCACCGTGATTAGGGATTTGATGAAGTAGTAATTCTAGTCTTACATGGTCCAATTTGTAGCTTTCTTCATTTATGACATACTCATATACATTGTAATATAAGAGGAGCATGCAAAGAACTTGAGGAAGGTTGTTGATTTTCTATAAGAGTACCAGTTTCATAGAAAGCTCTCAAAGATCCAGTTTCAGATAGATGACGTTCACATTTGAGGTCTTATCAATTATGAACAAGGATTACTCATGGATCTAGAAAATATTAATGTGGTATTTTCTTGGGATCCACTAATAAACATGTTGGAGGTTCATAGCTTCCATGGAATGGATGGTACTATAAAATATTTTTGGAATACTTCTCTAAAATCACAGCTCTATTGACTATATTATCGTAGAATGGGAAGTCATTTACATAGTCTCAGTCGATCCAGAGTTCCTTTCATGAGTTTAGATAGAGGGTGATGAGTTCTCTAGTGTTTAAACTATTATAGTAGGGCATATAGATTGTTGTATATTGTGATTCATCATGATCTTGGCTTGGTTGTGTGTTGATACAACATCAGGAAGTTATCACATATAGTTTTAGGTAGTTCATATGCCTCCTGAAGAATAATGTGACTCACGATCTACAGCATGTAGTGGTATTCTTCATCTTAAGGATGTGGAGTAACTATCCTACGGGAGAGTGATTATTGGTTTCCTCTGACCCCTAGAGTCTCTAGTACATATTTATGCAGAGATATCTAATCTTGAGGGAGTTATGATGGTTGGAGTTCCAACATGACTATGACATTGAGATTGTTTACACATCGGGGAAGGGAATCATTGTTGTAGATTCACATATCATGAAGTCATGAGTTAACATAGTGTAAGATTGTTCGAATCAGTTACATCCCTAAAACTGACCTTGGTGGAGAAGGGGGGTACATCATTTCTATGGTCGATGGTTTTGACTCCTTCAATCCTTAACCATGTGAGAGAGTCCTAGCTGGGATACATTGTCTGTGAGGTATTACATGATCGAATCTCTATAAGTGACACACCGTATGGATATTATGAAGGGGTTAATCAGGTCATGCTTTTCTAGGGCTGAATATTTGTTCTGGACACATTGTGAGAGGAGCTGATTTTGAATTTCGACACTTCTCCACGAGCTATATATCCTGATGTGGGGAATATGGACATTGGACACCAGTTGATTTTTTGGTGGTTCAACAGTAGATGGATTGTTGTTTAGTTCACATCTTGGTGCCTCACTTTTCAAAGGTAATAGTTAAACCTAATTTTTTAGTGGGTTATTTGCAACTCCTTGAGATCTGAGAGAGAAAATGGGACAACATATATGTGGACATTTTCATTGAGCTACCTCTCATAGTGAAAACCCATGATTCTATCTAAATGATAGTTTACCAACTCATGAAGTATGTGAACTTTCTTTCGATTGGGTTTTAGAGTTTTATGGAGAGAATGGGGAAGTTATATGTACGATAGATCCTTATCCTTTTTAGGGTACCCTTGATGAATATCTTCTATCATTACATGAAGTTTATTCTCTAATTATGGAGAGTCTTGCATGAGAAATTCCAGACCAAATTGTAAATGAGTACAAAAATTTTCTACTAGACTAATTGGAATACCGAGCACACTATCCTAGTATTTCAGGGTATGTTGAGGTCTTGAGTGGTATACTTTGCTCGGATCTTGGAGGGTCACCTTCCCTTGGTATAGTTTTTTTAAAACAACCACTACCTCTCTATCATTAGAATGAAACCTTTTTAGGACCTATATTTTGGACCCTTTATGTCATGTTTGTGTTGGAAAGAGATTGGAGATTCATATCTTGTGGGCCCATAGTAAGATCTGGAGATAATGGATAAAGTTTGGGTCATCCGTGACAGGATGAGGATAGACCATAGCAGACATACATCTTACATAGATAACAGTATAAGACACATCAAGTTTCAGTAGAGAGACCACACTTTCTTGTGATCCATACCATGATGATGATTATAGAGGATCAAATAGGGATGAAAGCTCCACCTAAAGTTCATCAGGCTATTCAAGATCGTGGGGAGGGGTTTTGAGGTTTCCTACTATTGGGACCACTTTATATATGAAGATTGTATTTTTTTTCAATGAGTGTCAGTGGATGTCAATGATGATCAACATGCAGAAGGAACTCCCCTAAGTAAAACTGATTATGGAAATTAGAGGTTTTTTGAGCTTGAACATGAGTTTAATATGTTTATATTAGGAGTGATACATTGGCTACAACAATTAAGGATAGTTGAAGTGATTTTTGGAATGAGTAAAAGAAAAGGAGAAGAAGAGGTTATAGAGGAGGTTTGGATTTATATATTTGTTAACACTTAGTGCCTTTAAAAAAAGGTCCCTCCATGGAGGCCAGCCTAGGTCCTCACCTCAAGTGCATGTGGGACCCGAGATATCAACCATGCTTGGGGGAAGACCTCAAGGATAGCCTGCTGGAGGTAGGGTGTGCGTGAGCCATGCATAATCCTGCAGGTGCCGCGCAGTGGTGAACCCAGGCAGCGTGCCGCTTGGAGCATGCCCGAAGAGAATAGTGGGTGCTAAAAGCGTTCCCATAGGGTGAACACAGTATGGGGCAGTACCATGGATGAATGACGAGTAACATGAGCCACTGCTTCCATGACTTGGTTGATAGACCATGAGAAAATGTCGCGGTGTTTCAATGTGGGATATAGTTTTAAAGATGAGGAACTAATCTCAACCATTGATCCCTTAGAGACATGCGGTCTACCTTCTGATCAATCATGAGATTGATCTTTCATATCCAATCTGTCTATCTGATCTTTGCAGTTCATGATTGAAGCAGGACCATATGATCTCTTTCACCAAGGTTTTATTCATCCTCCAGACACCTGCATGCACCTACGAACCAGGAGCCCCAACCGAATGATGATCTCACCACTCCAGCCACCATTTGAGCTCCGTTCAAGCCCGTTATGATCTTATGGATGCTATGATAATATAAATGCAATTAAATTTTCATGAATGTGATTGAAATTAAGGGAGAGAGAGAGAGTGGATGAGGAAAATGAAATTGTCAAGGCCAATTGAGTTCAGCATCTCTCCACGCGGGTTTGAAGGTATTAAAGAACCAAAGATCTCAATTATTCAAGGAAGAATATTGAAGAGGGTATCATGATGATTTTGGGCATAGAAAGACCAGATCTATCCTTATAAAAAGAGACCCACCAATTTGAGAAAAGTCCACTGCTCCCAAGCCTTCGATATCTCCTGTTCTGAGAAACATAGCTTCTGTGATCATCAAATTAGAGTAGTCCCATGCATGATCCATGAACCATTATGGGTTCATGATGTATATCTCTTGTACCATTCAAGTTCAAAAATAATATGTACCACGAACCACTTCTGGTTCGTGAAGAGAAGGTCCCGCGTACGCTTTATATTTGAGAAGAAGTGAACCGCGTAGCGCTTCGGTGCATGAGGGGCGACCCGTGAACTGTCCTTGGTTTGTGAAGTGAGCTCCCATGAACTATTCGAGGTTCATGAGGAAATGGTACCACATATCATTTGGGTTTGTTGAAGAGGAGGTCCCATGAAACAAAAGAATCATGAACCATCCTGGTTTGTGAAGGAGGTCTGCACTTCATGTGCGGAGGAAGCCCGCACATCCTTAGCATAAGAGAGGCCATGAACCATATTGGTTCAAGGAGAAGACAAAGTTCATAAGAGAACTCTAACCATGATATGTAAAAGGAAAACATTATCATCAAGCCATACCGAAATATTTACATTGATGTTTGAATTAAACAACAGGCTCATAACTATAATCAAATCAAAGTGAACATTGTATGTTAAGAAAGGGAGAGGAAAAGAATGTGTATGGTGATGGGAAGTGAGTGAATGAATTCATATCCATGGTTTGAATTAGAACACAATTAATGGCCTATCATATCGGAATAATGTGCTAAGAAAAGGATAGAAGTGGTCAGGTGTGTATTAAAAGGCAACATAATCATTTGGGCCTTCATACAATAAAGAAGAAGTGAAAGTGCATGCATACAAGAATAATTTGAAGAGAAGAATCCTAAACTGAGGGTGCATGTGTCTAAAAAAGTAAAGAGGAAGATCACATATATATTTTCACATGCATGGTCACATGCATGCATGGAATAAGACGAGTTTATTTTGATGATTCCTGGTGAACTGGTTTTCAGTGTTTGAACAATCACAAAAGAATTTGTGATATTTTCCAAGAATAATAAGAATACTTAGTAAATCTGGTTGTTTCACTGGATAAGAATATTGAACATCAAAGAGCATAAACTCTATACCTCTATGCAAGAAAATTACATTGTTTAACAGGAGATAAAGGCATCCATGCCTATCTGTTGAAGGGACCTTCACGTCCATAACTGAGTGTGACTTCATCTAGGGCAGTGAGCCATGGGAGTCAACAGAAGTGATCCAAGGGAAGTAGTGAGCTATCGTTGAACTTGTGTAAAGTTAGTA
Organism: Viscum album; assembly: GCA_963277665.1. Classification (NCBI taxonomy): domain Eukaryota; kingdom Viridiplantae; phylum Streptophyta; class Magnoliopsida; order Santalales; family Viscaceae; genus Viscum; species Viscum album. Next base: position 1,299,810,342 of record OY728136.1, read on the forward strand.
TGATGGGGATAGAGTGACTGTACCTGAACCTTATAATCCACAATTGTTGAAGAATAGTGGAATTAGGTACGACCGGAAACCTGTCGGCATATGCTCATTGGATGTATCACTTAATGGCGAACCATGTAAAAGTGTTGTGTCTTTATGTTTCATTTGAATTTTTAAATTACTATACATATCCATCATACATTTTTAATTACGTTCTTACCAATGTGAGAACAAGATCCAATAAACGAGAGAAAAATTTGACACCATGATTAACCCACCCTCAGGGTGGCCTAGGGTCCTTTACCTAGAACTTCACCATACCCCCATAGTTGAGATGGTTCATGATGTCATCCACATGTCACAATTGAATAGATACATGAAAGATCATATAAATGTAATTAATTAGGGAGAACTGGATATCGAGTATCAATACACCATTGCAAAGAACCTAGTGGCGATTGAGGATTAGTTGAATCAGACCCTGTATGGATGGAAAAATCATTTGTTATGTATCTTATGTCATCACGAAAACATGCAGCAGAGTTCATGGGAGTAGGAGAACCAAGTACAGGCTAAATATCTTGTGCTTTTTACTGGTTTTTTATTTTGGGATGAGAATCATTAGGAATGTAATGATGTACATACCTATTTTTTCATTGTAAGATTATGAAATGTCTCTATACATATTTCTAGATCTAGGTACATAGAAAACATGTGATTATATATCCTAGTGTTCCTGAAATTAATTTTATAAAAATATTAAATATATTAAATATTAATCACAAATGAAAATACCTATAAAATTGGTTAAATATTAAACGGTTGATCAGATCAGAAATCCGAGACCACAATTGAGCCTAGAATGTGGTTTTTACCATAGGTATGACATAAAGTGAGTCAGTGTAGGACATTCAGACCCCTCCCTCATTAGAGTAACATTATGTGAATTTATTTAATTATTTAACTAAATAAATTAAATCATTTAACATTAAGAAAGATTATTATAATTATATTGTTACAGAAATTTTTCCAAGGTTGTCCACAAAATCCATTTATTGGATATGAATCTCTCTCCCAAATCCATTCATGAATCCTTTGGAAAAAATGATGAGATTTCAGATCGAAATGGATCATGAAATGGAGAAAACAATATCTTCTACCATTCATTGGTGATCAATTTCATCAAAAGATGAACAATCTAATATAAATGTAGGGCTCATCAATTGGAGTTGTTTCTCCATTTTGAAAAATTATTAATCAAATCCATCATTTCCCTTGGATCAATGCCAATTATAGACCTTGCATGTGCCTGAGTATTTACATATTGATATATATGATTTTTTTCTAGCCTCAACTCCATATTCATGATTGTTGGCCCAACATTCAGGGCCAAAAACGTTTAATTTTTTATATTCCTTTATCTATAGTTTATATTCACGATCTTCAACTATTGGACCCATGTGGCCTAATTCAACCTTTCAAGGAGGTATTGAGATCAATTGGACTCTTATATCCATAGAAAATCAATGAAACAATAATTATTTGGTGAGAGAGACATTAATCTATAATATCCATAGTTTCAAGATACTCAATCTATAGGTTTTTATCAATAAATAGATCGATGAATGAATGAAGGCATGTAGAACGATCATCCAAATAATCATGGTGAAAAAATACAATTTTCCGACTTGTGGTAGCCTAGAATAACATTTTCTAGCTAGATAAGCCATTTTCCTCCCTAGATAGAACTATATATAAAGTCATTTGAAGGGATTATATTCATAGGAAGGGAATATATATCTATAAAATTTATATAAAAAGATTGACTACACAACATGTTCAAGGAATAACACAAATAATATTTCCTTCTCAGTGGAAGTACTATGGTTTTATAGAAATTAAGGGTAACACAGTGTATCCCCTCTAACAATACATGTACCCTCTTCCCGACTGGATAATATATGTGAAGGGTCACACTGATAAGAACCCGTGTTGATGTACGTGTTGTTCAATACATGGAAATGACAATAATTATAGGGCTCTGGTCCCAGTTTTATACAACCTGAAGTGTAGTCCACCAACACACCATGTTATAATACATGGAAAAATCAATGTACTAGCCAAGGGCACAACCAAGCAGTGATGTGGATACACACTCCATGTAGGCACTCTCACATGCCATATACCACTTGGTTCCTTTTCAAGAAACATAAAATTCTTGTATCTCTTTCGTTTGAACTGGGATTCACCCTTGGAGTAGCTTATCCTGAGGGTTCTTTAACATAGAACATGATGGATCCCCCAGTTGTGGATTTTGAGATATGATGTGAAATGTTATTGGATAGGAATGTACTGAGACAATTCCAGATTATAGAATCAGTCATACAAGATCACAATTACGTTTTCTAGGCTTTATCATCTAGCATGGATAGGTAGTGAAGTTCCTCGATGACTCCCTCCCAGCGTTACCATCATATAGAGGTGAGAAAGGGAGTTACCAAATTACATTTTCTATGAATTATCATCCACCAGATCTTGTCAAGAATATTCCCTGATTAATCCTTCCATGAATCACTCTCAAAAAGAGGTGGGAAGTGGAGTTCCATGAAATCCTCTTTCAGGCATTACCCTCTATCTAGGTTGGGCAGTGTATTTCCCCAATGAAATTCTCAAGTATTACACTCTAGTGGGTCTGGGCAGTGAAGTTCCCCAATAGAAGTAGAGTGTAAAACTTCTATTATATCAGGGTATGGGTCCTATATCTATAAATCATGGGCCCTATACTATTCAACATAGTTAATAGATAGGGTTTGATGTAACTTTGGACTCACGAGGATGAGGGACACCTTTCCCAATGAGAAACATTTTTTAAATGAACCAAAATCATTTAGGAGAATCAGTTCCACCCAAATCTGATTGTATGAAGGTGTGGTGATTGGGTTTCTTAGAAGTTTGTCTTCATGGAATTTGTGTGGGATTATGAGAATCATTGATATACATTAGTAATGGTTGGATACTATTTTTTATGGACTGAGATATAATATGGAGATCCCCTTACTCCCTTGTTTGGTATTCATTTGATGAACACACACACACACACACACACATATATATATATATATATAAATACTTCTTTAGTACCAACACTATTGGTTTGGTTACTCCACTTCTATGAGATGAGAATTTTCATGGTGTATTCTATGTGAATTCCATGTGTATATTCTCATGGTTTGATGAGTTTACTATCCTACTATAGGTGTAGAAGGATAAATGGGTAGTTTATCTACTCAATTTTCGACCATTATTCTTGGAAGATATTACATTAACTCTTTGTTGTTTTCGGAATCAATATTTCATTATTCATTGTATATATACTGCTATTATCCCCATATAATATCTGTTACATCTCCCCCCTTAGCTTTCGGGGTGTTCTAATGGGTATTATAAAGTCACCCTCTCAAGGGTTTTTCCAACACATGTCATGTCATATTCGACACATGGACATGTTGATCATGCCTATAGAGGAGCTCATAGATATTGGTTTCTTGGACCATGTATGGTGGTCATATCATGTTATTAAATAGTAGGGCTCTCCTTCATTCATTTTATTTTTTGGTTGTGTTAGGATGGAAGATATTTCTAGTTGGGGGTGTATTTTTCCTTTTTTTTTCTTATGTTTCACACTATCGTACACTTATATTCTCTAGAGGTTTATGAATGGTTGGATTATTTTTTTTATATTTTATTTTTTCCCTCTATACATTTTCATTGAGTTGGATTTGTTCATGTGTATATGTTCTTATGAAATGGTCTCCATGAGTTTGTACTGCCTTGGGAGCTTTCCACCACTCTCTGGCCTATGGAGGTTGGATTATGGTAGTTAGGGCTCAATGCTTAGCTTGGGTAGGTCTTGGAACCTTCTTTAAAGGGAATTCAAAAATCATTTCACATCACTGGATATAATTTTCTAGTATATCAACCAATACTCCCATAATGTAGCCCAAAATCCTAAATCAGTAAACCAATATGAGTGTCTCCAATGCTCCATCCTTGGTACTTTAAAATAAATTATCCAAATAGATTCTAATACCTATGAAACAGTCATATAATACGGTGGGAAAAATATATGGACACAGCCATAAAACATTTCATAATTTTGAATTAAATGAATAATTCACATTGAGGATCTTTTTAGGTTTAGAGTTTTATAGAATTTGGCCATAACTATAATATTACATCTCAAAAGGTACAATGTAGACACTTCTACTCAATTATCATTTTTTTCATAAAATAAAAAATCTTGAAAAAAATACTCATGTCCAATTCCATGTTTTAGATAGCATGAATTTTCAATGATCTCATCCTTGACCTTATTCATCTTTAAGTCATGTAAAAAACATTTCAAAACTTGGGATGAGCATAAAAAGCTCAGTAAGGGTTATGAAAAAAAGAGAATGAAAACATTAGTTCATCAATACATACATAACATATACTCTTTAATATATCTCAAGAAAATATATGATTTATGAATAACACATAATAATCACAAATCATAAAGGTAACTTGTGGCATCCATATAATACATACATTTTAGCTATCACAACTATGTAGGGAGTTGAATTTGGAATACCCATCACAATATATTCCCTAAATATCTTATTATTAACATTAATGTTAACATCCATCACATTACCCAATGCATTGGAGATCTATATCGGGCTCACCCTTCCTAGATTTATCATGGATCCTCCTGTATATGTAAACAATGCCCAAAAAAGATAACATATTCATAACCGATAAAATAAACATAAAGGAAAAGAAAACATTTCCACATTCCAATCACAATATATCATTTAGATATATTGAGATAGAAAATCCATTATCAAAACCATATTCAATACCAAAATACATAAAAGAGTATATGGTATTTATTTTCCTTGTAAAAAACATTTTGGCTTATTATGGAAGCCAAAGATCAAATAATACTTGCGGTGGCTGAAAGGTCGTTGTCACCACATACATTAAAAAACATTCGTTTTCTTGTTTACTAAAATACTTCATTGAAAATGATTCCCTTTGAATTCAATGAAAAGTAAAAGGTGATTATACACCATATAAAATAAATTCATGTATAAAATAATATATCCCTTAATAAAAGGAGATTGAGACGAAGTCCCTTACCTCGGGTCTGACATGACCCGTTTGTTCTTTAATATCCTGAACAATAAATTAAAGTTAATTAATTCTTTCTTAAGAATAATTTTTCAAGTTTATTATTACTTTTATATCACTTATTACCATGTTATAATTTTTTTTAATCATTTAAGTTGATAATCGTCGTTTTGTCAATATTTGGCACTTGAGTCAAAAATGAACACCTTATAATTACAAGTTGTTCATGTGGACAAATATTCGTTATCTACATAATGATATTAATGATGTAGATATCATATATATAATATATATATCTAATATATGTATTTTTTTTATAAAAATACATAACATTTGGAGATATGAAATGAAATGCCCCATTCATGGAGATGGTAAGCCATACGTACACATGAACACTACTTCCATTTCTATTTCTTATTTTAATGGAATTAAAACATAATGATACATAGGTATATTATAATTACAGTATAATATCATATATAATACCATATAAAATATCATATATAATACCATATATAATATCATATATAATATCATTAACTCTATCCATTATACATCCCACATAAGGCATTAACGAGTCATATCACTTTGAGGGGGTGATAGTCCGCACTTCCTAAAATGAAATCATCTCATTTAACCATTATGGAAACCGTAAAGGTATACAATAAATGAAACATAAAGATGAATAAAAATAACATAAACATAATATATGTCATTTATAAATACAGTTCCATCATAATGGCCACCATGAGAGGCAGTAGAAAATAATTGAACAATCATCATTTCGTGAGGCAGTAGTTTGTTGTCCACAAAAACAATATATTCTTTACCCATTTGATGAAGGTGTGTGTAAGTGTAGTTAGAATCCTTCTCATAAAAACATAAAAGAATATTGAGGATACTGGTGTTTTTATAAAATAATGTAATAAAAGAGTTCAGAGGTTTGGAGAAGTAAAATAAAATAATCGAACTTAAGAGAAGACATTACCTTTAAATCATGAAACTCCATTTGGTGTGAACCAAAAAGATTTTTTGAAGTGCTGTCTACCTAAGGTAAGGATTCTAGGATTACGAGAGGTATATTGGGAAGTTATTGGAATAGAGTTTGGACAATCCAAGGTCTTAAAAAGGGTGAGAAATGGGAAGGATGTGAGGGATTTTTATAAGGGAGTGGAGGGGCTCTTTTAAAAAATTTGGAAATATTATTTTATAATATAATGATTTTCTATTTAAAAATGTCCCAAAAACATAAAATTAAAAGATATGGTGTCCAATGATAGAAATAAAATCATTCAATAATAATTGGACAAGTTTTGGATATTGTTTTAATTTTTTTCTTCTTATTTATTTAAATCATTCATTAATGATGTAAACACGACATCATAATTGTGTCATTAATAATTTTATTTATATGATGTATAAAAATTATAAAAAAATTACTATGATTTAGGAAATATTATTATATTTATAATGAATATTTATATCCAAATATATCAATTATATAACCCAAAATTAAAATTGTTTATGTAAAACAATACATGTTTATGGAATTTTTATTTTTACTTTAAATAAAAAGTTATTAAAATCATTATCTTACACAAGTGACTCCATGGGGTCCCAAAATTGAACCATGAATTGTATTGGTCGGCCATGACTCAAAAAATAAGGTTATTACAAGTGTCAAGGTAATTTTATATTATTATAATATTATTTTTACCTTAATTACCCATATTACCTTTAATCATGGTTAATAAAAGTCAAAAACTACTATTCACCAAAAATTATTTTCATCCCATTGAACCAAATTTTACTTACTAATGACAACCATGCATGTTGGATTTTCTAAATTCAATTCACTAAAGAAGTAAAATTTCATTTAAATGAAAAAGTCAATTTTTTTACGGTACTTAGTGGTTTCAGTATTCACCAAAAATTGAAGGTTTTCAAAAAAATTCTGAAAATTAACCCTAAGATAAATTTGATATAATGAATTAAAAAATTATTTATATTTTACCAAATTCAAAAAATAGAATTTTCATTAATTAATTTAAAATTAATTCCCATTTTCAAAACAAATAGCGTGTTTTTAAGAAATAATAACTATCAAAAGATTGATAATTGTTAGTGTCAAATTTCAATGTGAAATTACTTTCAATGGCCAAAATCGGATTATATGGTAAAAATATAATATATTTACAATTTAAAACCTATTAAAAATAATATAAAAATAAAAATAAATTAGTTTAAAAGGTGGTTTTAAATTAAAATACAACATTATTCAAAATTCATTGAAAAATTAACTTTATCGGAAAAATACAAAAAATATACACAAAGTGAATTTTGATGTACCAATTCTAAAAAAACAATTTTATTTTGTCAAAATAGAACATATAATAGTGAAAAAAACTTCATTTAATAAAGGTTCTCCATCAAAAGTTGGTAAATAGACCTTTTAAAAAATATTAGAGTATTTATCCTTAAAATTAGATTCTTTCTTTTCTAAGCCTCTAAAATTTATTAGATAAATGTAAAAACATTTAGCAAAAATGTATAATCATATTTTATATAGTTCTATATATTCCTACCAATACAAAGGCTAGATGTTAACTATCTATTTAAAATAATAACATTATATTGTTATTGTGCAACGTAAGATTTCAAAGAAACTCATTGTTACGTATCGAGTATGCCATCGAACATAGAACCCCCTTTAAAGTAACTTTAATATTTAATTCAAAAATATTAATAAATATGAACTATGTCTTATTCTTTATTTACATGGGTGGTTACATCATTCCTCCCTTTTGGAAATTGCATCCTTGCAATTTTTATTCACTTATCAAATAAGTGGGGGTATTTATCCTTCAGAGTGTTTTCATATTCCCACATTGCCTATTCAACCATATGGTTTTCCAAAAAACCTTTACCTGATGAATTACCTTATTCCACAAAACATTCTCTCTATGGTCAACAATCTAGACTGGTTGTTCTTCATAAGAGATATTCTCTTCAAACCGAGCTACCTCTAGACTTAAAACATGAGATGGATCTGGAATATACTTTCTCAATATTAAAACATGATAACATTGTGTACCTAGGATAAACATGGAGGTAAATCCACTATGTATGAAACTAATCCAAAATTCTCTGAGATTTCATAAGGTTTAATGAGCCTTGGACATATCTTTCCCTTTATAACAAAAAGCATTACACTTTTCCATGGAGAAACTTTGAGAAAGACATGATCACGTACCTCGAAAGATAGATCATTCCTTCAGTTATCCATATAAATTTTCTGCTGACTCTGAGCTATTCTCATGTGCTTCTAAATCAACTGAACATTAACTATCATCTCATCCACCAATTGTGGTCCAATCAGTTTCCTTTCACCTACATCATCCCAAAAAATCTGGAGTTCGACACCACTTTCCATATAAAACAGAGTCATCTGTATACTAGAATGAAAACAGTTATTATAATAAAAATCAACCAAATACATATTTTGGTCCCAACATCCCTAATAATCCATCGAGAAAGCACGTAACATATCTTCCAAGGTCTGAATTTTTCATTCTGACTGCCCATATGATTGTGGATGAAAAGATGTATGAATATTTAATTCAGTACCCAATGACTTCTGAAGTCCATTACAAAATTTCGAATTAAACATGTGATCACAATCAGAAAAATTGAGAGGGGAATTCCATGAAACTAGATTATCTCCTTAACATACAACTGAGAAAGTAGATCTAGAGAAAATTTATCCTAGATAGGAAGGAAATGAGAAGATTTAGTCAACCGATAAACAATAACCCAGATTGCATTATTACCTCAATATTTCTTTGGCAATCCCACAAAAAAGTCCAGGGATATATTTTCACATTTCCTCTCTGGCACCGGTAATGACTCAAGCATCACTTTCGGTAATTGTCGCTATGCTTAAACATGTTGACAAGTTAAACACTTCATAGTAAAGTAAAAAATATCTCATTTCATTACATCCTACCAGAAATTAGAGAGACCCAAAGCTTGAAGTACATGGACAGTACGTTACTTTTGTGGAATACTTAATACATAACAAAAACAGACACAAAAGGACCGTAATAGTTTAGTGTATTTGAAAACTCGGTAAAATAATCTTCCAATCATAGTGAAAGATCTTCAACATCTCCAATAAAGATCTTCCCCTTTTTTTCTTACCTAAAACCTTTCTTGAAATCCCGGGGAAAAGAAAACATATAAAGGGTGAGCTCAAATGCTCAGTAAGGGTAATCATGGAGAAAATAAAACCAACCATATACCATTGAACTTAAAAACATAAACATAATGTTTAAACATCAAAATCTTGAGAAAAGACATAAATCTTGGAAGTACGTAAGGAATGTATCATAATGGAACATCAATCTTGATAAAATAGAATGAGAATAAAACATGTAATTGTGGCATCCATTAAGCACATGTAATGATTTCCATAGTAGCCAAGGAACTTTTTCCAAGACCATCTTAGTGGACAAAGTCCCTTTCTGAATCGAGTTCACTCCTCGTTCCAGTCCTATATTACTGAACCGGATTAACTTACCATTATATCCATGTCTATCTCATGAGATATAAATCTTTACCCAATGCTTTGGAGGGATATATAGGTCCCACCCATCTCATAATGGAATCATTCTTACTTGTGCCACAAAATAAACATAAATCATTCATCATAACCCAAAGAATAAAATGGGTTTCATAGAAATCATCCCATCATCACATAATCCATATAAAAAAATGGATATCATTTCATTATAAGAAAAGTGAAACCATGTAGATCATAGAGACATTATACTTGAAACATGCACATATGAAATAATGTCATCTTAGATGGAAAATGGTTTTGATAAAACACTTGAAATGAATTCTTGAGGAAAATATCCTTTCTTCTTGAAAATCATTTTCTTTTCACAAAATGTCATGAAATTTTAAAAGAAAAGGATTTTGTTGAAAATAGTCATGAAATATTCCGGAGGTAGCTTCATGAAAATACAGCTTTATAAAACCGTAAAAATCTGTTCATGTCGTATAAGTTAAAAATAACAATCTCCTCATACTATTGTCGGAAAAGTAAAAAAGTACCTCATATGGTAAACAAAAAAATATTCCTTACATACCATGTAGTAAAAGATAAAAATGTTTAAAAAAGACTTTAAACATACATGAAAACATTTTTTGAAAACATGGGATTGTATGATAAAGATTACCCCAGTAAACACTTACGAATAAACAATCTCGGATAAAAATGAGATTGATAAATTATCCCTTACCTTATGTCCGATATAATTCGTATATATCCGAACCTCCTATAATATTATTCAAATAATGTCATTGACTTATTACAGAATCATATTCATTGTTATGATATCATATATGGTTCACTTATGACTTTATATTACTCGTTCTTTTGTAAATCCATGTTAAAGCAGCGTTTTGGGTAAAATCGTACGTGTTTCGACTTGTTGTACTTGATATTATTATTTATATCCTGATTTCCATAATTTTATTATGTAAAACATGATTTATATATAATAAATATTCAGCATATACATATATATGATATATTGATAAATGGAATGAAATACACCATTCATGGAGATGGTAGACCGTACGTACGCATGAATGCTGTTTTTGTTTCCTTATTGAATTGAATGGAATTAAGTAGATGACATACATATATACATACAGAAATCCTGTATCATTATTATGTCATATATCTCATTATTATTCATTATATATACTTTATAATCATTCATTAATGGTTAATATGGAGAATGAATCTCATCGCGTCGTGGAGACGGTAGTCCGTACGTACGCACAAGCGATGATATCATTCCCATGATGATGGAATTGTATTAAAGAGTATGTATAATTTATCAAAATCAATATCACTTTAAAATAATAATATATAGTTATTTATTTACACCATTATACCCATCCAAGTAAGGTGGTGGTCGAAAACAGATTACACCACGGCGTGGAGACGGTATTCCGTACGTACGCACGCGCGCTAATTTCATTTTATGTGGTATGGAAAAAAGGTGAAATAGGGTTGTTTCATATTTATAATAAAAATCAGTATATAATTAATACTGATGTTATTAATTTATAATGAGACAACTAAATAATAAGAAGTATAAGATGAAATAAACTTGAGAGAATCAGAAGAAGAGATTTCCTCTTCTTCGATGCACCTCCTTTAAGCCTTCTCTTAAGGAAGTAGAGTTGGTCTTTTGAGAAGACCAATACCGGTAGAATGTTTCTAGGGAAGAGGATATGAGAAATGGGAAGGGGTTGTCTGAGCTTCAAGGCTCAAAAGGGTGTGAAGAGAAGTGGGAAGGGGTTCCCTTTTTATAAGGTAGGAGAGGGGCACCTTTGGAAATCTTAAAAATATTAATTTATAATAAATCTAACCCCACATAAAAACCTCCAAAAATGACTCATATTATAATATTAGTTGAGATAGGGTTGTAATATCATCAAACAATAATATTTAGGCATGTAGGGAATTTATTTTAAACATTATCAACTTGATTTATCCTTATTTAATCTATTAAATTTTATTTATGGTAATAAGATTCTAATTTTAGATTCTAATAAATAATTACTTATGTTCTGTGAATTATCTATATTTAATAAATTTATGACCTTTTAGACTATATAAATTTCAATTTATAATTTTTAAATATTTTTTTTGATTTTTAATCAATTTAATAATATGTTATTTTTATAAAATAACGATAGTGTCAATTTTGACACTATTGATTTATTTGAATTTAAATAAAATCCACACAGAGGATACATTCAAAATAAAATATTTAATAGATTCATAACATGTAATAGTAATCTAGAAAATTAGTGGATCACATTAAATAGTTCATATAATATTTATTTTACTATTTGTCAAACCATTTATTTGATATTGATCTTAATAAAATAATTACTACAACATTTTTGTATAATTGTTAAATATACTTATTTGTTGCATAAAAATTAAAAATAAAATACTAGGATGAAGATAAATCTTATATATTTCATAAGAATACATTTAGTCGGATTTATCTTCTAAAAAACCCAACTTTTAAAATGTTATATTTATTAAATTATGAAGGTGACAATTTTGACATTATTTAAAATAAAAAAATATAAGAGTCACAATCACTTTTGTAAGACTCCAAACGGTTATATATTAGGTCATTGTATGCTTATTCTGTAGATATACTCTAAATACAATTTTTGGTCAGGTTTGTGGGCCTTTTAATGGGTATTATTATTTCAATAAAAACAATATTACTGAGTTTTCACTTAATAAATAATTTCTGCATCTTTAATGTATCACCATTAATGACAATTATTTAATCCCTAAAAATTCTAAATAAATTATCATGATGTAGAAAATTTTATTATATTTCTGGAGACTATTCATGTTCGAAGTTTTATGAAGTTTGTCACTAAATTAAAATTATCATACTTATAAGATTTAAGAGAGTGACATGTTGTCACTTTCTTTGGTTTTAATAATAATTAAGTTATTTTCTTGGTAAAAAGTCCATAAAATGAATATAATCTGACCCTTAGGTGATATGGGTCGACTGTAAGCCATCCAATATAATTTTGTCATGTGTTAGGGTATTTTTATAATATTATATTTACCCTTAATTACCCGATTTACCGTTAACTATGGTAAATAAAATTTACCGTAGTTACTATTTATAATTCCCAAAAATATAAAGTTGAATATTAACATAATTTGAACCCACTGATTCCAAATATGGAATCCATTTTTCAAATTCAATACACAGAAGTTGTAGAAATCAAATTAAAATTAATCTCATTGTCGAATGAAAACGGGTTTTTGTTTAAAACATTGCAAAAGATTGAATTGATTTAATCTATGAATTCAATGTAAAATCAATGTTAATGACATAAATTATATTATATGGTAAAAATATATTCTATTTATACTTTAAAACCATCCAATATTATAATTTAACCATATAAATTATTACATTGAAAAAAGATGATTTTAATTAAAATATAGCGTGTTTTTACTATTCATTAAAATATGAAAGTTATCAGAAAAATATCAAAATATTATCCAATGTAAATTTTTATATCCTGATTCAAAAGAAGACGTTTATTTTGAAAAATTTAACTTATAAACTTTTCAAAAATTATATTTAAAATGGGTGCACCATCAAAAGGCAGCAAAACTTCATTTTTTGAAAAATACTTATTTTACCCGAAAAAATTTATTTTGTTCTCATACCATGTTCTAGAAAATGTGTAAGATAAATATTAATGTTATAAAATTCAAAATTTAGTTAATAATATTTATAATGGCTAGTTTAGAATAATATTATAACCATATATCATTGTTTAGTGAAACCCGGTATTACGTACAACACACGCTATCGAAGAAGGTCGCGATTGCATGTAATGCAAGACAAGTCAGGGTTGCGTATAGTGAAAGACTCCTTTTTTTGTTGTGTATAAAAAAATCCAACCATATTTCATTTATAAATTGAATATATATATATATATATATATATATATATATATATATATATGTATACACTCAGTGTTGCGTAGAATAACTACTATCAAACAAACATGAAATTGTGTCTAACATGATCCAAGATTAGTGTTGTGTATACTGTAAGCTAATACGGTGTTGCGTATAGTGCAAGATAATATTGTTGTATCGTACAACAGAAGATATGAATGAAAGTAAAATGAATATATCTTATAAAATCTTGGGTTGTTACATTCTACCCCCCTTAAAATGAATTTCGCCCTCGAAATTCGTCGGGGTTATAAATCGTTTACTATTCATAGAAACCCACATCGTAAAAAGGAATACTAAAACTTAATTTTAAAAACTAAAGTATTAAACGCAATGATTACCCAAAGTAACTCATCACTGGGTTTCCATATACGAGATAAGAGGTGAAAATATGGATATGGAAGAAAAATATAACCATCAAGTTCTGATGGAGAGTGGTAGAGAACATGGTAATGAAAAGGACATCAATCTTAAAGACGTAAATTTGTGATCATCTAAGGTACCATCTCTTTCATCATATATAAGAGCACTAGGATAACATTTCTGGTTTTCAATATCATTTCCCTAATGTTGAAAGAAATGAATTAGAAGAAATACATTCTTGATTTGGTAAAATCTCACTGTTGTTCGTGCTTTGAACAATTTCCACTTCATCTCTTAAATAAATGAAGTTGAATTTGTTATTCGTGAAGTGTTAGCAGATCATGTGATAGAATGATGGGTCATTCCATCTGTTTCAAACAAAAGGTTAGCAGAAGTTATAAAATCTACATAAGTCCATCTATGTTGAGGTTAATCGTATACGATTCCAAAAATGAACTTATACTTCATCTATTATACCACTTAATAAAATAAAACTAGTTTCTACTAACCAGGGACTTCCTGTAGGCCATTGGTATGGGATAAAAGCCAGTTGCACTTCAGTTGTGGGTTCGATTCCCACAGCCTTGTCCGACGCGATGGGTTGTTGCCCGTCCTGCAGGTTGTCCTTTTTCTAAAATTACATCATTATGACATTCCATCAATAATATCAAAAAATGATCTAGCCATAAATAATACTAAATTGTGTCCAACATAATCCATTCCAATCATTAGGCTTATCCAAAATACATATGTCCAATATCATAGTATAAATAAAACGATTACATGAAAGGTCACGTAACAAGCACGTCAATACCATCATTTACACGATATATCTTGTTGGTCACATTCCAAACATGTGAATACCTTAATCATGTATTCTCTTGAAAAATGAATACCCATTAAAGTTTAGTGAAAACATGAATGCTGTCAAAAGTTAATTATTTCCACATACCAAAATCCCAAAAATTCTATATACTCAAACCATGACATCACTTAGTCCTTATATCAATCATGAGCTCATTTCATTTTTTCATTATCCATTCATTATGCGCATATCATATTCTTTCCAAAAATATCTGAATAACCTTTCATGGTTACCAGTACCATTAAACATATACTTTCAAATAATTTAGGAAAAACAATAGTGTAACAATCCTTAGATGATTCTTTATTCCATAGTACCATACATTATTCTTGATAAACACACAATCATTCCACTAACTTCTTAAACCACTGACTGAGGTTCATCATTTCTTTCATCTCATATTTCATTTGTAGTCTCTTCATCATCATCCACATAAATACTACCCATATGACCATGCTTATTCTCTTCATGAGATTTTCACTTAGATAATTGGTTTTCATAATGCCCATATATTCCATATTTAAAACATCTAATCATTGTTGATGTCGTAGAAATACCATTATCCTTGTCCATGGTGTTAACTGAACTTTTTTCCATTGCACTTACTGGCTTTGTGTCCTTATTTTCCACACCCAAAGAATCTTCTGGTTCCTTTGAAACAATCTCCCTGATGCCTCTTCCCAAATTATTTATATGAGGTAAATTGAAATTTCTTTCCTCTATTATCATCAGGAAACTCCATATTTTTCTTATTATCTGAGTCGGGAAACTTACCAAAGTTGAGATTATTGATCATATTATGAGATTGCTAATTAGGAATAATAACGATGTTTGTTCTTCCAAATCCCGTTTCATTTGGTTTCTCACGAAGAATATCATTCCATTGTCCATCATATCCTCCATTATCATGAATCTTCCTATTTCCAGCCATTTTCTAAAACTCAAAAAGAATAATGTGAGAGGCAAAAATCATGCTAGGGAGAACAACATAGTAAAGGGGGAGTACCATCAATATCTAACAACTTATGTTAAATTCTAAGATCGTTACCGTGGTTCTAGGACTATATCCTATACGTATACTTATCTTTAGGGACATCTATAGACATAACTTATAAATATCTCTAGGGATCTCACTAAGGTTTTCTCATCCTAGTTTACAAAGGTTAACTAAACCTTTCCTCTGATACCAACTGTAGAGACCCAAAGCTTGATGTACATGGACAATACATTACTTTTTCGGAATACTTAATACATAACAAAAACAGACACAAAAGGACCGTAATAGTTTAGTGTCTTTGGAAACTTAAAAGAATAATCTTCTAATCATGGTGAAAGATCTTCAACATCTCCCATAAAGATCTTCCCTTTTTTTTTTCTTACCTAAAACCATTCTTGAAATCCTAGGGAAAAGAAAACATATAAAGGGTGAGCTCAAATGCTCAGTAAGGGTAAGCGTGGAGAAAATAAAACAAACCATATACCATTGATCTTAAAAACATAAACATAATGTTTAAACATAAAAATCTTGAGCAAAGACATAAATCTTGGAAGTACGTAAGGCATGTATCCTAATGGAACATCAATCTTGATAAAATAGAATGGGAATAAAACATGCAATTGTTGAATCCATTAAGCATATTTAATGATTTCCATAGTAGCCAAATAACTTTTTCCAAGACCATCTTAGTGGACAAAGTCCCCTTCTAAATCGAGTTCACTCCTCATTCCAGTCCTGTATTACTGAACCGGATTAACTTACCATTTCATCCATGTCTATCTCATGAGATATAAATCTTTAGCCAATGCATTGGAGGGATATATAGGTCCCACCTATCTCATAATGAAATCATTCTTACTTGTTCCACAAAATAAACATAAATCATTCATCATAACCCAAAGAATAAAATGAGTTACATAAACATCATCCCATAATCACATAATCCATATAAAACAAATGGATATCATTTCATCATAAGAAAAGTGAAACCATGTAAATCATAGATATTATACTTGAAACATACACATATGAAATAATGTCATCTTAGATGGAAAATGGTTTTGATAAAACACTTGAAATGAATTCTTGAGGAAAATATCCTTTCTTCTTCAAAATCATTTTCTTTTCACAAAATGTCATTCAATTTTAAAATAAAATTATTTTTTTGAAAATAGTCATGAAATCTTTTGGAGGTACCTTCATGAAAATACGGCTTTATAAAACCGTAAAAATCCTTTCACGCCGTATAAGTTAAAAATAACAATCTCCTCGTACTTTTGTTAGAAAAGTCAAAAAGTATCTCGTATGGTAAACAAAAAAAATATTCCTTACATACCATGTAGTAAAAGTCAAAAATGGGTAAAAAGGACTTTAAACATACAAGAAAACATTTTTAGAAAACATGGGCTTGTATGATAAAGATAACCCCAATAAACACTTACGAATAAACAATCTCGGATTAAAATGAGATTGATAAATTATCCCCTACCTTATGTTCGATATGATTCGTATGTATATGAACATCATGTATAATGATTTAAATAATTTCATTGACTTATTACAGAATCATATTCATTGTTATGATATTATATATGGTTCACTTATGACTTTATATTACCCGTTCTTTTGTAAATCCATGTTAAAGCAGCGTTTTGGGTAAAATCATACGTGTTTCGACTTGATGTTCTTGATATTATTACTTATATCCTGATTTCCATAATTTCAGAATGTAAAACATGATTTATATACAATAAATATTCATCATATACATATATATGATATATTGATAAATGGAATGAAATACACCGTTCATGGAGACGGTAGGCCGTACGTACGCATGAACGCTGTTTTCGTTTCCTTATTGAATTGAATGGAATTAAGTAGATGATATACATATATACATACATAAATCCAGTATGATTATTATGTCATATATCTCATTATTATTCATTATATATACTTTATAATCATTCGTGAATGGTTAACATGGAGAATGAATCTCATCGCGTCGTGGAGACGGTAGTCCGTACGTACGCACGAGCGATGATATCATTCCCATGATCATGGAATTGTATTGAAGCGTATGAATAATATTTAAAAATCAATATAAATTTCAAATAATCATATATAGTTATTTATTTACACCATTATACCCATCCAAGTAAGGTGGTGGTCAAAAACAGATTACACCACGACGTGGAGACAGTATTCCGTAAGTTCACACGTGCGGTGATTTCATTTTACGTAGGATGGATAGAAGGTGAAATAGGGTTGTTTCATATTTATAATAACATATAAGTATATAATTAATACTTATGTTATTACTTTATAATGAGACAACTAAATAAGAATAAGTAGAAGAAGAAAGAAACTTGAGAGAATCGGAAGAAGAGATTACCTCTTCTACGACGCACCTCCTTTAAGCCTTCTCTTAAGGAAGTAGAGTTGGTCTTTTGAGAAGAAAAGAACATACAGAATGTTTCTAGGGAAGTTTATAAGAGAAATGGGCAGGTTTTGACCGATCTTCAAGGCTCAAAAAGGTGTGAAGAGAAGTGGGAAGGGGTTCCCTTTTTATAAGGGAGGAGAGGGGCACCTTTGGATATCTTAAAAATATTAATTTATAATAAATCTAAACCCACATAAAAACCTCAAAAAATGAATTATATTATAATATTAGATGAAATATGGTTTTAATCTGATAAACCAATACAATTTAGACATGTATATAATTTATTTTAAACATTATCAACTTGATTTATCCTTATTTAATCTATTAAATTTTATTTGTGGTAATAAGATTCTAAATTTTAGATTCTAATAAATAATTACTAATGTGTGTGAATTATACATATTTTAAAAATTTATGAAATTTTAGACAACATAAATTTCAATTTAAATTTTTTAAATATTTTTGTGATTTTTAAACAATTTAATAATATGTTATTTTTATAAAATAACGATAGTGTCAATTTTGACACTATTCATTTTTTTGAATTTAAATAAAATCCAAACAGAAGATAGATTAAAAATAAAATATTTAATAGGTTCCTAACATTTTATAGTAATCTAGAAAATTAGAGGAGAACATTAAATAGTTCATATAATATTTATTTTACTATTTGTAAAACCATTTATTTGATATTACTCTTAATGAAATAATTATTAAAACATTTTTGTATAATTTTTAAATATACTTATTTGTTGCTTAAAAATTAAAAATAAAATAATAGGATGAAGATAAATCCTATATATTTCATGAGAATACATTTAGTCGGTTTTATATTCTAAAACACCCAACTTTTAAAATGTTATATTTATTAAATTATGAAAGTTAATACTTTGACATTATTTAAAATAAAACAATACAAGTGTCATAATAAATTTTATAAGACTCATAACGGTTATATATTAGGTTATTGGATGATTATGGTGTATATATACTCTAAAAATAAGTTTTGGTCAGGTTTGTGGGCCTTTTAATGGGTATTATTATTTCAATAAAAACTATATTACTGATTTTTCACTTAATAAATAATTTTTGCATCATTAATGTATCACCATTAATGACAATTATTTAATCCCTAAAAATTCTAAATAAATTTCCATGATGTAGATAATTTTATTATATTTATGTATACTATTCATTTTCGAAGTTTTATGAAGTTTATCACTAAATTAAAATTGTTATACTTATAAGATTTAAGAGAGTGACATGTTGTCACTTTCATTGGTTTTAATAATAATTAAATTATTTTCATGGTCAAAAGTCCATAAAATGAATCTAATCCGACCCTTAGGTGATATGGGTCGACTTTTATCCATACAATAGAATTTTTCCATGTGTTAGGGTATTTTTATAATATTATATTTACCCTTAATTACCCGATTTACCTTTAACTATGGTAAATAAAATTTACCGTAGTTACTATTTATAATTCACAAAAATAAAAAGTTGCCTATTAACATAATATAGAAACAATGATTCCAAATATGGAATCCATTTTTTCAAATTTAATACACAGAATTTGCAGAAATTAAATTAAAATTAATCCCATTGTCGAATGAAAACAGGTTTTTGTTTAAAACATTGCAAAAGATTGAATTGATTTAACTTACGAATTCAATGTAAAATCAATGCTAATGACATAAATTATATTAGATGGTAAAAATAAATTCTATTTATACTTTAAAACCATTCAATATTATAATTTAACCATATAAATTATTACGATGAAAAAAGTTGTTTTTAATTAAAATATAGCGTGTTTTTACTATTCATTAAAATATGAAAGTTATCAGAAAAATATCAAAACATTATCCAATGTAAAGTTTTATATCCTGATTAAAAATAAGAAGTTTATTTTTTAAAATTTAACTTATAAAATTTTCAAAAATTATATTTAAAATGGGTGCGCCATCAAAAGGCGGCAAAACTGCATTTTTTGAAAAATACTTATTTTACCCGAAAATATTTATGTTGTTCTAATAACATGTTCTATAAAATGTGTAAGATGAATAATAATGTTATAAAATTCAAATTTTAGTTAATACTATTCATAAAGGCAAGTTTAAAATAATATTATAACCATATATCGTCGTTTAGTGAAACCCGGTATTGCGTACAAAACACTGTATCGAAGAAGGTCGCGATTGCCTGTAATGCAAGCCAAGTCAGGGTTGCATATAGTGAAAGACTCTTTTGTTGTTACGTATAACAAAATCCAATCATATTTAATTTATAAATTTAATATATATATATATATATACACATACTCAGTGTTGCGTAGAATAACTACTATCAAACAAACTTGAAATTGTGTGTAACACAATCCAAGATTAGTGTTGTGTATACTGTAAGCTAATACGGTGTTGTGTATAGCGCAAGATAATCTTGGTGTATCGTACAACAAAAGATATGAATTAAATTAAAAAGAATATATCTTATAAATTCTCCAGATATTACATTCTACACCCCTTAAAATGAATTTCGCTTTTGAAATTCATCGGGGTTATAAATTGTTTACTATTCATAGAAACCCACATCGTAAAAAGGAATAATAAAACTTAATTTTAAAAGCTAAATTATGAAACTTAATAATTACCCAAAGTAACTCATCACTGGGTTTCCATATAGGAGATAATAGGTGAAAATATGGATATGGAAGAAAAATCTAACCATCAAGTTCTGATGGAGAGTGGTGGAGAACATGACAATGAAAAAGCCATCAATCATAAAGCCATAAATTTGTGATGATCTAAGGTACCATCTGATTCATCATATATAATAGCACTAGGTCAACATTTTTGGTTTTCAATATCATTTCCCTAAAGTTGAAAAATTTTAATTAGAAGAAATACTTACTTAATTTCAGTAAAATCTCACTGTTGTTCATGCTTTGAACAATTTCCACTTCATATCTTAAAGAAATGAAGTTGAATTTTACATTTCTAAAGTGTTAGCAGATCATGTAATAGAATGATGGTTCATTCCATCTGTTTCAAACAAAAGTTTAGCAAAAGTTATCAAATATACATAAGTCCATCTATGGTGAGGTTAATTGTATACGATTCCAAAAATGATCTTATACTTCATCTATTATACCGCTTAATAAAATAAAACTAGTTTCTACTAACCAGGGACTTCCTGTAGGCCATTGGTATGCGATAAAGGCCAGTCGCACATCAGTTGTGGGTTCGATTCCCACAGCCTTGTCCGACGCGACGGGTTGTTGCCCATCCTGCAGGTTGTCCTTTTTCTAAAATTACATCATTATGACATTCCATCAATAATATCGAAAAAAGTTATAGCCTTAAACAATACTATCTTATGTCCAACATAATCCATTACAATCATTATGATTATCCAAAATACATATGTCCAATCTCATAGTATAAATAAAACGATTACTTGAAAGGTCACATAAGAAGCACGCGAATACCATCATATATACGATATATCTTGTTGGTCACATTCCAAAAATGTGAATACCTTAATCATGTATTCTCTTAAAAAATTAATACCCATTGAAGCTTAGTGAAAACATGAATGCTGTCAAAATTTAATTCTTTCCACATACCAAAATACCAAAAATTCTATATACTCAAACCATGATATCACTTAGTCCTTATATCAATCATGAGCTCATTTCATTTTTTCATTATCCATTAATTATGCGCATATCACCTTCTTTCCAAAAATATATGAATAACCTTTCATGGTTACCAGTACCATTAAACATATAATTTCAAATACTTTAGAAAAAACAATAGTGTAAAAATCTTTAGATGATTCTTTATTCCATAGTACCATACATTATTATTGATAAACATACAATCATTCCACTAACTTCTTAAACCACTGGCTGAGCTTCATCATTTCTTTCATCTGATATTTCATTTGTAGTCTCTTCATCATTATCCACATAAATACTACCCATATGAGCATGCTTATTCTCTTCATGAGATTTTACATTAGGGAATTAGTTTGCATAATGCCCATACATTCCACATTTAAAACGTCTAATCATAGTTGATTTCATAGCAATACCATTATCCTTGTCCATGGTGTTAACTGAACCTTTTCCTTTGCACTTACTAGCTTTGTGTCCTTATTTTCCACACCAAAAGCATATTCCAGTTCCTTTGAAACAATCTCCCTGATGCCTCTTCCTACATGATTTACATGAGGGAAATTGAACTTTCTTTCCTCTATGATCATCATGAAAGTCCATCTTTCTCTTATTATCTGAGTCGGGAAACTTACCAAAGTTGAGATTATTGATCATATTATGAGATTGCCGATTAGGCATAAAAACAATGTTTGGACTTCCAAATCCCGTTTCATTTGGTTTCTCGCGAAGAATATCATTCCATTGTCCATCATATCCTCTATTATCATGAATCTTATTATTTCCAGCCATTTCCTAAAACCCAAAAAGAATAGTGTGAGAGGAAAAAATCATGCTAGGGAAAAGAACATAGTAAAGGGGGAGTACCATCAATATCTATCATCTTAGGTTAAATTCTAAGATTGTTTCTGTGGTTCTAGGACTATATCTTATATGTATACTTATCCTTAGGTACATCCATAGACATACCTTAGAAATATCTCTAGGGATCTCACTAACGTTTTCGCATCCTAGTTTCCAAAGGTTAACTAAACCTTTCCTCTGATACCAACTGTAGAGACCCAAATATTGATGTACATGGAAAGTACATTACTTTTGTGGAATACTTAATACATAAAAAAAAATAGACACAAAAGGGCCGTAATAGTTTAGTGTCTTTGGGAACTCGGAAAAATAATCTTCTAATCATGGTGAAAGATCTTCAACATATCCCCTAAAGATATTCCCCTTTTGTTTTCTTACCTAACACCTTTCTTGAAATCCTGGGGAAAAGAAAAGATATAAACGGTGAGCTTAAATGCTCATTAAGGGTAAGCATGGAGAAAATAAAACAAACCATATACCATTGAACTAAAAAACATAAACATAATGTTTAAACATCAAAATCTTGAGCAATGACATAAATCGTGGAAGTACGTAAGGCATGTATCATAATGGAACATCAATCTTGATAAAATAGCATGGGAATAAAACATGTAATTGTGGCATCCATTAAGCATATGTAATGATTTCCATAGTATCCAAGGATATTTGTCCAAGACCATCTTAGTGGACAAAGTCCCTTTTTGAATCTAGTTCACTCCTCATTCCAGTCTTGTATTACTGAATCGGTTTAACTTACCATTCCAGCCATGTCTATCTCATGAGATATAAATCTTTACCCAATGCATTGAAGGGATATATAGGTCCCACACATCTCATAATGAAATCATTCTTACTTGTTCCACAAAATAAACATAAATCATTCATCATAACCCGAAGAATAAAATGGGTTTCATAAACATCATCCCATCATCACATAATCCATATAAAACAAATGGATATAATTTCATTATAAGAAAAGTGAAACCATGTAAATCATAGAGACATTATACTTGAAACATACACATATGAAATAATGTCATCTTATATGGAAAATGGGTTTGATAAAACACTTGAAATGAATTCTTGAGGAAAATATCCTTTCTTCTTCAAAATCATTTTATTTTTACAAAATGTCATGCAATTTTAAAAGAAAAGGATTTTTTTTTGAAAATAGTCATGAAATATTTTGGAGGTAGCTTTATGAAAATATGGCTTTATAAAACCGTAAAAATCCGTTCACGCTGTATAAGTTAAAAATAACAATCTCCTCGTACTTTTGTCGGAAAAGTCAAAAAGTACCCCGTATGGTAAAAAAAGATTCCTTACATATGATGTATTAAAAGTCAAAAATGGGTAAAAAGGACTTTAACCATACATGAAAACATTTTTAGAAAACATGGTCTTGGATGATAAAGATAACCCCAGTAAACACTTACGAATAAACAATCTCGAATAAAAATGAGATTGATAAATTATCCATTACCTTATGTCTGATATGATTTGTATGTATCCTAACCTCCTGTATAATGATTTAAATAATGTCATTGACTTATTTTAGAATCATATCCATTGTTATGATATCATATATGGTTCAATTATGAGTTTATATTACCCGTTCTGTTGTAAATCAATGTTAATGCAACGTTTTGGGTAAAATCAACATGTTTTGACTTGTTGTTCTTGATATTATTACTTATATCCTGATTTAAATAATTTCAGAATGTAAAACATGATTCTATATAATAAATATTCATCATATACATATATATATAATAGATTTATAAATTTAATGAAATACACCATTCATGGAGACGGTAGGTCGTACGTATGCATGAACGCTGTTTTCATTTCGTTATTGAATTGAATGGAATTTAGTAGATGACATACATATATACATACATAAATCCAGTATCATTATTATGTCATATATCTAATTATTATTGCTTATATATACTTTGTAACGCCCCGACCCTAGTTACCCAGAGTCGGTGCATTATTACATAACATTGGCATGATCACAAGAAAGATCAAATCTCGAAAGACCGATTGGTTTAGTAGCCTTGGAAACACTAGATATATTCATAAGTTTTACATTACATCATAAAATGAAAAACTACTACAACAACATAATGTCTCCATAATACACACTCATATCCCCACATAATATCCCTACAGGTCATTCATAATTTACTTCTTCACTTCCTGGGAAAAATAAAACATAGAAAAGGGGTGAGCTCAAATGCCCAGTAAGGATAACAATATAGCGGAAACTTTCATAAATAAGAATAAACATTTAAGGAAATGTATAACTAAAACAAAAGCCTTTCAAACTTTTAATTTCAACATTGTATGGCATAAATAAAATGAAATAATGCCATTTACTCATTCACATGGATATTCTACTAATCGAATAATCTCATGCAAAATCACTAACCACTTTCATAATGTTGGAATGCATAATGCCAGACTATCATAATCACATAGCCAAGGCCTCGTGCCAAGACTACAAATAAGATTTCGCCAAGGCCTTGTTCCAAGACACTAGTTTGTCTCATGAGACCTACCGATGCATCGAGGAGCTATAGCGGGCTCCACCCGTCACATATTAAGTCCAATGCATTCCCATATGAAAAGGTTTAAACATAACATAAACATTCGTATTAAAACTAGCATATGAAATGTCAATAATTTCACAATAAACTATGAATGGTATAAAAATAGCACATCCACAGTCAAACATATCACAAAACCTTCAATACAATAT